>CM048748.1:449309649-450509649 GCA_026315105.1 Locusta migratoria
CTGTTTCCTTCTTAGAGCAGTCAGACAACACCAATCTCTAAACACACACACATAATAAAGACAAAATAAAAAGATATATAAAACAAATAATAGTGACACATGAACACACACATTTTGTTGATATTATTATTTTATTTTGTAATGCAGTTATTCTAAACAGAAACTAAATATCTGTACGTTGAGTATCCTCCAGCATGCACCATACTAAATTTCATTGCTCTTGAGAAGTGACAAGAATTGTATCAAGATTGAAATAAAACTATTTGTTTTTTTAAGTCCATGATGTAGGTATAGTACTCTTCGCCGTGCACAATACAAAATTTTACATCCTAACTGACCTTCCTCTTTCTTTTTTAAGGTGAAATATGCAAACATTCAACAAGATTGGAATGCAACAGTAGATTTGTATGCAAAGAAATGCACAAACAATATCTTAGTATATTAACTTCATTTGAAAAATGTGTAGTTTATATCTATCCAAATGTTTATTACACTATCATCCAAAATCTGGAGTAAATTGTTCAAGCACTTCCTAAGTTTCTTGGCAGAAACATTAAACAATGACTTGTTTACCGTGCATCTTATTGCATTAACATCAGAATGTGTTGCAGGTGTTTCTTTCCTGTAAGGTAATAATTATGGCATGGAATATATACACTAAATTTAGTTACAATCGTACTAATGGCTGAGGAGGAGATGTGCAACATTGTCGTATGATGCAGCACTTTGTCACACATTTCATTATTTATGTCGTCATATATCCTGAACTATGTGTCTTGTGGTCATAAGCCTTCGCAAACCTTCAGTGTTCCTTTGCCCCCTCTGAATGAAAATATTCTGACAACCCTTCCATTCCCAAACCGTAATGCAAGTATGATTGCCATCTGAAAGAAAATGGAACAAATTATCTTTTGTTAATACAAATTTATGAAAAATTGCACTGGTGTGTTTTACAGCACACTTTTCCAATGGTTTTATGAATTTTTGTAAACATTTATGGACAAAAATAATGTAAAATATATAATTTAAATAAAAGTAAATAAAAATTTATGCTTTGAAAAATTTATTATTATGCCAAGGCTGCAAAATATTATCATTTGTTATATTCTATTGGTTTTGGAAATTGCTGCCATCAACAGGAAATCAACAAGATAATTTACAATAAAATTGTTAGAGTCTGTAATGGAAGAAAATAATCATTTGTAATAGATAAAGATTAATTAAAGGAATATCTTCTACATGATATAAAATGGAAGGTCTTTTAGAATCAATCACAATATTTTATTGTTAATTAGACATTGCTGTACTCAGTAAAAATGATATCTTATTGGCGTTGATGTAAAAATCTTGTTGATTTCCTGTTGATGGCAAAAACTGCCAAAACTAGTAGAATATAACAAAAAAAAGTATTTTGCAGCCTTGGCATAAGATTGATTTTTTTCAAAGTACTACATGGCTGTAGAGTGCCTCCTAAAAACATTAAAAAATTATGGACAATACAGTAACAGCTCTACTGTTCCAATAATATCTATGCACTCAACACATAATGTTCAATCTGACCGTATTTTAACAAAGAGCCATACTTATTTGATATCTGAGTTTACCTTTGACTAACTTACTCTTTTTTTATACTTTTATCTCTTTAAACTATTATTTTAATGTCTCTCGTATTTTCAATATCTTTTTCCGTTAAAATATTATCACCTGTCTTACTGTGGAATTTTGTCTTTTTATCAAGTTTATTTACTGTGCCTGTACTGGTTTACATAAATTCAAGTGACAGTGTCAGATCGCCAATATTTTTGCAAATATCTCTGAAAAGGTGCGAGTTATGGAAAAGACATAACAGAGCAAAGTTGTAGAGAATTTTCTCCTGTACAATAACGTGTATTCAATCTTCATTTTTTGTTAGGGTTTAAGGTGTTATTTGCAGTTAAATTTCGTGTTGTCGAAAGGCCATTACAAACGGCCTATTTGGGTGTTGCTAACCTATCTTATGCCATAAACATTTGAAAAATGGAGTTCTGCTCACCTAGTGGCACACCGATCGGTTAAATGACGTGACCTATAGTGGGAACACATTACAGACAGACAGCGTCAAATCGCTGTTATATTTGCAAATGTATCTGAAGCGATGTGAGATATATATAAAAAAACCATAAAAGAGGAATGTTGTCGAGAGTTTTCTCATTTACAAATTCGTTTATTCAGTTTTCGTCTCAGATGAACGGTTAAGTCGTTATTTTCATTTAAATTTCGAGCTGTCAAACGGCGATCGGAATGGCCCACTTCTAGTGTTACTACCATAACGTAAAGTAAGCCCAAACGAATATGCAGTATTAAATAATACAGTATCAATTTTTTGCGAATTGTTCGGAATATACCGCATCGTATTTTTGCATGATCTCCAACAGTAAATAGTGTTTTGGTAACAAATATTTCGAATTTCACGTAAGACTTGGTTAATGGTTTCGCTGTGTAGTCAATTTGTAAAGCAGGCAATCATCTTTTCGAATTCCTGAAAATTACATATTGCATCATGTTCAATTACCTGTAGGTCAATTCCTGAAAACAGTTTTTGGAATTTGTGTTAATCGATTGGATTTATTGAGAAACAATGTACTTTCCATTCAATTCAGAATTAGCATAATCTAAAATTTAATTTTATTAGGCCTGTGTCATATTATGAAACCCTTAGTATTCAAACGTACACTAGACTCATTCGTTTATGGAGCAAGTACTTTATCCAGTGAGGGTGATCCCCAGAGCAAGCTTAGCGACTCCCACGTGGGTACAGAGGTTTTATTACTTGACAACTATGGAAATAGGCTTGCAGATGATTCCTTCCAAACATTTCATGTGAGTAACGGCCATACCGAACAGGGGCGATTATCTGAAGGTTTGTGCAAGTTAAATTATATCCATCAATACAGTCATTCCAGAGAAAAAGAATAGTTCTCAGCACTGTTTATTCAGCTCTTGTACAGCTGTTAGTTATTGCTGATAACATACAAAGAACTGAATAGTTTTCTTACCGTTCGGGCCTCATAGCTTCCAAAATTCAAGTTTGTGTCTCCAAGTATTAACGATATACAGCCACCACATTTTAGTATCGTGACATACTAATCTGGTGGTGAAATTAGGTGTTTGGCCATATACTATACCCGCGTGTGGCGCTACGTCCGCAATGCAGTAGTGAGGCAAAAATTTGAATTTTACAGCCGGACCTTTCCTCGTGTAAAGTATAATAACCAGAGAGAGGTATGGAAGTGTGGCAAGAGCTTTACGGCATCGCTAAGTATATTTCTTCCGGCAACAATTATATCAGACATGTTTATAGGGCAGGGGCGTTAAAAAGAAACACGGTCCCCCCTCCTAGCCCCCTCACCCCCCCCCCCACCGCAGCCTTAGCTCGCTTCCTCAGCTGTTCCACTTACCCCCCTCTCCTACCCCCTCGACACCATAACTGCACCTTGGTGCCCTTTACAGCCACTAGATGGAGTGGAGCGTGGCGTGAAACAGAGAAGGGGGGAGTAAGGGAGGGGCGGGAGTGGGGGAAAAAAAAGAAGGTGACGAGGGTGTGGAGAGGCAGACCGCGGTGAAAGTTACAGAGCGGTGGCCCTGGCGTCTTGCAGCCGCATTTAGGCAGCGGAAGAATGAAGAGGGGGAGGGGGGAGGCAGCTGTGGCGCCGGTGACGCATGGTGCTCATAAAGCGGCGCGACACTTTCAATTACGGGATTGGATTAATGGTCACTCGCGAGCAGGTGCGCCGGAAACCTAGGGCAGGCGTCCGGCCGGTCGGCTGCGGCTACTTGTCTGGGCGTGCGCAGCTGCCGAAGCAACAGGAGGAGAGCGGCGCATGTAACAGTCTGCCCGCGCGCTCTCTGCGGTCCCTTTACCTGCTCCACACTCGCAAAGAAACCATCAGACATTGTCGTTCGTCGTACAGTACACTAGAGTTGGGCAACACGATTCTTTTTTAGAGATCGATTCTTGCGGTTCAATCCCACATTGTGAATCGAGTCCTACGATTCGTTTACGATTCTTTAGTTTGCAAATCAATTCTAGAAAGTACTATAAACAATCACGATGTCTTTCTATGAATTATTTAAGTCCACCTTAGCTGTTATTATACGCCTTTATTGCGTAACTACCGTTTTAGTACCGTTAAAGGTACATCTTCAAAAAAATGTTTGTATAGTCTATGGGACTTAACTACGGGGTCATCAGTCCCTAAACTTACAAACTACTTATGAACTACTAGGACGGCACAAATATCCATGCCCGAGGGGGGATTCGAACCCCCGACCGTAGTGGGCGTGCAGACCGTGACTGGAGCGCCTTAGTCCCCTCGGCCACCGCGGTCGGCAAAGGTACATCTTCAGGTATCTTTTAATTTACATGGGGTGGTTTGTTTTGTTGCGTGTCCCAACGTTCATGATGTTCAAAAATGTTCAAATATCTGTAAATCTATCGGACCAAACTGCGTGGTCATCAGTCCGTAGCTTACAATCTACTTAAACTAAGGTCAACTAACCTAAGGACAAACACACACATCCATGCCCCAGGGAGGACTCTAACCTCCACGGCGAGCAACCGCGCGCTCCGCAGCGAGACGCTTTAGACCGCTCGGCTACTCCACCGCGGCGTTCATGATGGTTTGCCGGGTTTTATGGAGGTTTTCTTTAAAGATGTTACTTAATTTTACAAGGGACTCCCTTCAGTAAACGTCCATGTGGGCAACGGTTGCGTATACCAAGTTTAGTGCTTAAAATTTTAAAGTTGAACCTAGGGGTGGGTTCAGTATCCCCTGAATCTAAAGTAAAACGAATTGTAGCAATAGTTTGCGTCATATGCTATTAAAATATTTGAGTAAACCAGAAGCTTTTTGGAGTCGTGGTCCGTGTTATGATTCTCAAAATTATAAATTTCTAGAAACCATTAGGTGCACGTTAGGCCTTAAAATTTTTTTTGCCATTCAAACTATGAAATTATTCATGTGCACTGATAGTATATGATATGTTCAGAAGTGCGATACTTCTGAATACTTATTGTCGTCGTTCAAGTAATCGTTCTGGAAAGCCCCCAATACTCGTCATCATAACAGTGTGCTGTAGCGATGAAGAAAGCCTGATGGTATGTGTCAACGCTGCTCTCTTAACCCGGCATCGTTAGTCGTTGTCATGTACTCGCTTATGGGCGGTGTCTGAGGTCCGTTGGTCTTGTGCCTCTATACAAAAGCGTGTATCTCCAGCGTGGCACGAACGAAGAGTATGTGGGCACGCGCATTACGTCACGGTGTGGAGGGCCAGTACAGTAGTTTGCAGTGGCACCATTTTCACTTCTACATTTTGCTCATAGATGACAATACATGTCTGTGTCATGGATGTTGGAATCTTAACCTTTTGCATCTGTTGCTACGATTCGTTCACGAATCTTTCTCGTCTGCGACAGCACGACTCTTACAGAATGCCAAAAAAATGACAATATGGTTATCGGATTTTTTAATATTTATGGTGCGTAAGGTTCAGTCTTAAAAAAATAATAAGGCAAAACCATTCGATTCAGCTCCCAAAGATTCTCGAAAAAATGTCTTTGAAGTTTTGCGAACGGTTATATATATTACACTACCAACTATTTCTGCTGTCTTCATAGCTCGTTCAGTAGCTGTAGGTTTAGTGAACGTAGGTCACTTATTTCGAATCCTGCTGTAACCTTATAATTTTTTTTCGTTCTGTTTGAATACTTCGGCCATTTATATATAACTTTAATTAAATCTATGGTAATTAACACATATCTAATAATTATAAAATACATATGTAAAATCAATTAGTTTAAGGAAACACATCTATATAAATAGAGATTAAAAATAAAAATCTGTCTCCAAATATTACATTTCTTTCGAGATACAAGAAATTCGTGTTTATTAAAATGTTTATTTTTTGTAAAATCGGTTTCTTTCAGGAAAGCTGATAACGTAAAAGCCAAAATGGTAAAAAAAGATTTTTTTGGTGGCTTTAAAAACATTTAAAATCGTGTTTTTATATAAAAATAATATTTTTGTAAAACTGATTTTTTACAAAAACTACACCTATGTAGATGAACTCGAAAAGCTTAAACCTCTCTAAACACGAAATATAATCCAAATCATTACAGCCATTTCCAGGATACGCGAAGTATTAATGTGTAAGGATTGCTCGTTTAAATACATGATATGTAAACTGTATAAAAGACGTGTATTCGTGTGTATTGGCAGCTGTGTATTTCGCTGCGTTTTGTTTCTGTCAGCTGTAATTCGTGAATAGGCTAATAATTAACGGCTCACGATCTTCGTTCTGTGTTTCCTTTGTCCACACGCTTTCTGGCTTTCGTAATTATTCCGCACGATTCGCCACTTGCTTTCGAATCCTGAAACGTTGGATCTTGGAATCATAACGAGGCGATTCTTTTGAACGACGATTCGTCCCCCCCTCTCGACTTCTCTCCAGCATTCGGAATCATTCGGCACGATTCGGCAGTCGCCTTCGAATCATGAATCATTGAAGGACGATTCGTCCGGATCACGATTCGATTCTTCCGATTCTTTATTCGTATTCGTTCAAATGAACAACTCATTCACGAATCGCCACAACTCTACAGTACACGGATGACTGTCAGTGGCGGACGGTGGTACCTGAAGCTAGGGGTTGCACCGAAATTTCACTCTTCTTCTAAATTTTTATGTGAGAAGCTTACAAGAGAGAAAATTATTTATCTCAGCGCCTCTTCTCAAGACATTTGTCTTGATGCAAGCATCGCTAGAATTCTTGGTGTATGAAGATCACAAAAATTTGATTTTTATAATGCAATTTACAATACCATAAAAAGTTAGAGATATGTTAGTGGCATAAAAATATTTGTGGCACTTTATTAACGATTCTTACGTAATG
Organism: Locusta migratoria; assembly: GCA_026315105.1. NCBI lineage: Eukaryota > Metazoa > Arthropoda > Insecta > Orthoptera > Acrididae > Locusta > Locusta migratoria. The sequence goes on from CM048748.1 coordinate 449,316,580, forward strand.
ACCTACATTACTAGTCGAAATTAAACTCATTCGTCATTTAAAACACTGGAAATATGACACATATTATACATTATGTGGTGTCGCACAAGTCTGAAGTGCGCGCCACATACTTTCGCCGCACGCCGCCATGAACGCACGGCGCGGCGTTCTTACGACATTGGCCACGAGCGCCCTCTGCTGCAACTCCACTCGTGGCCATCACTGAACTGCATCGTTCTTTTGGGAATCAGATAGGCACCAGTTAACACTTGGGATTAGAACAGGCACTAGGACTCATCAGTAGGCAGGCCTCTACCTAGTTAACCTATGTCTCAGCATTACACTTATGTCTGCAGTCAAGAACTATGTAAAAGTTAAGTATTACTATGTTTCTATGAAATACATATCTTATTCTAATCTAGCTTAGTGTTTCTAGTTTCTGTTGTCCCCCTGAGTGGTCATCTCATACTCTGTACCCGCACACGAGTGCAACCTATTTTCCTGTGTCGGTCTCTCTCTACTCGGCCACCGAGACCCAGGACAACTGGCGGAAATGAGACACAAAAGTGGCGACGAGGATGGGATACAAAAGAGGCGACGAGGAGCGATAGAAGAACCGTGGACCAGCCTGCTTGCAGCAGCCAGACAGCAGCAGTCCGAGCACGCAGAAATTAATCTCGCCTACGCACCCTTATTATTAGATTTTTGGGGGAACATATTCTATTGCGTGTTTTGTGGACTTTTTTTGTTGCAGAGCGTCCTCTTTCATATTGCGTTTGTGTTTTGTTATCATTTACTTGTATGCGCGGCGCCTAATCGGTCAGCATGTCCACTACCCCGAACCCAAACTTAATAGAAATTATTCAGTTACAGACGGCGCAAATCACGCAACTACTCCATGCAGTGTCGCAATTGACGGCACAGGCAGCTCACCAACAACAACAGCCGTCGCATCAGCCGCCCACATCTGCTGCTGCACCACTTCCTATGTTTCGCCAGTACGATGAACGTGAGGAAGAATTGAGCGACTACTTGGCGCAATTTCAAGAACTCGCCGTGGCCCATCAAATTACAGGTCAGACTGTAAAGCACCTTTTATTATCAGTGGTGGACATCAAGACCTTCGTGTTAGTGCAGAAACTTTTCCCCCACGCATCTCCTCGTGGTCTAGATTTTGAACAACCCGTAGCTGCACTGAATGCTCATTATGAGAGAAAAGTTCTCATAGCCGCGGCGTGGTACCGATTTTTCAGTGGTGGGCACCAAGACCTTCGTGTTACTGTAGAAACTTTTCCCCCACGCATCTCCTCATGGTCTAGATTTTGAACAACCCATAGCTGCACTGAATGCTCATTATGAGAGAAAAGTTCTCATAGCCGCGGCGTGGTACCGATTTTTCAGTGGTGGGCACCAAGACCTTCGTGTTACTATAGAAACGTTTCCCCCACGCATCTCCTCGTGGTCTAGATTTTGAACAACCCGTAGCTGCACTGAATGCTCATTATGAGAGAAAAGTTCTCATAGCCACAGTGTGCTCCCGATTTTTCAGACTGAAAAAATCACCGAACCAGTCCCATCAGGAATGGATCACGGAGTTGAAGGGCTTAACCCACAAATGTAAATTTACTTGCTCTTGTTGACTTTTTTATAGTGACGTTATGTTGAGAGATGCGATCACACAGAACATTCAGGACCTCAGAATTAGGGCAGCAATTCTAAAACAGTCTAACCCTTCATTAGACACTGTACTGCAGCTTATAGAAGTGCATGATACCTTTGACTTAGCAGATGTATAAATGCAAAGCCACAGTGTTAATGCAGTGCACCGCAATGGATGCTTTCCCAGTCGCAGTTCTAAATCTAGCCCTAGTGATTCCTTCACTTTAACCGGGCGTGTTGAACAGACGGTGAACAGTAGCCAGTGTAAAAGAGCAACACAAAGGTCGTCCCGTCGTGTTAGACAAAGTCATTTCACAAACTGGCGCCGACGCCGTTTTCTGAAAAATGTTCGTAAGTCTTGCTCCCAGTTTGTATCTCGCCACAAATGTGAGCATTGCCCTAGTCGCAACGCAACGTGTTATCAATGTGGCAAATTGGGACATGTACAGTCAGTGTGTATGCAGAATGTAAATTCAAAGAACGGTGCCGTTAGAAACAGTACTTTGCAGAGTGTGAGAACAGTTCATACTATAAATTTCATACACGCTGTGAACTTGGACAGTGCTTCTCTTGAATCTCAAATGCAAGAAAGTTCTGCGCCTACTGCAAAACTATACAGTGAACCCCGTAGCAAGCGTCGTCGAGCACGTAAATCTGTGCAATGGAAAAGGGTTCGGGTCAAGCAAAATGACAATGTACAGTGCAATCCTGTAGTGAACCTAGTGCCTTCTGCAACTTCTCATTGTAAAAGTGCCCAGTACTGTGTAGCTAGTGACAGTAGACTTGTTGTATCTACTCAAAGTAATTTTAGTGCAGTAGCCTCGCATTGCATGAACGGCGATCCGGCGGTAGTGTCATCTAGGGACAGTGATATTAATCTATGTGCCGATTCTGCGCCGCTTCCTACGGCTCGCAGCCTGCGCATGAGCAAGTGCAGCAAACAAACTGTAGCAGACGTTACCCACATTCGCGCACCTGTCGAGCGCTACAAGCAAAAACATTTGGTGACTCTTTCCATAGAAAATAAGACTGTGCAATTTCAGCTTGATACTGGTTCCGCTGTCACATTAATGAATAAAGGCACGTATGAACTTCGGGGTTCGGCAAAATTGTCGCCGTCTCGACAAGTGCTAACGGCGTACACAGGACAAAATATTCCCGCGCTAGGAACGTGTAGCCTGCCTGCCTCTTTTCGAGGTGTAACAAAAACAGTTGCTTTTGTAGTTCTTCAGGCCAAATTTACACAGAACATTTTTGGACTAGATGCATTCGACTTGTTTGGCTTATCAATTGAAAGAGATGTGCTTCAAATTTCGTCAGTAGTGCCTGAGGACAAAATCAATGCATTGTGTGAAAAATACAGTGACTTGTTTTCGCAGGAACTAGGTTGTGCAAAAGACTTCGTGGCACATGTAACTTTAAAAGAATCTGCAGTTCCAAAATTTCGTAAAGCTAGACCAGTGCCTATCGCCCTATGGGAAAAAGTTGCTGAAGAACTTAAACGTTGGTAGGATAGTGGGGTGATTTCTCCTGTTTCTGCGAGTCTGTGGGCCTCGCCGTTAGTGATTCTAACCAAGCCAACAGTAAAACTTCGTCTCTGTGCAGACTTCAAATCAACAGTGAACAATCAAACAATTGTAGACTCTTATTCCCTGCCCCAACCAGAGGAACTAAAGGACAAATTAGGACAGTCTCGCTTCTTTCCTAAGATTGATTTAGCAGAGGCATAATTACTGATTCCGCTAGATGACGAGTCAAAAAAGTTTTTTGTCATTAATACTCACATGGGCCTTTTCAATTTCAACGCCTACCCTTTGGCAGTTCTTCCGCCCCCGTTATTTTTCAGCGTTCTTTGGAAGAGCTGACTGTTTCTGTACCATATTGTTCGAACTATTTAGACGATATTGTAGTCTCAGGACGCACTGTTGAAGAACATTTATCAATCCTGGAGTGCCTTTTCACATTTTCTGCAGTTTTTTCAGTTTCAACATACAGTTCATGACTAACAAGTTATGGTCAGAGTCTATATCTGCCCCTGGGTATGTCTTACAGTTTATAACTTGGTTCCGGAATCTATGTTTTAACATTATAAAATCTATCTGATACCTTCCGGTGTCTCCTGGTCTCTTCCAGGTATACAACCATCTTTTGTGATTCTTAAACCACGTGTTTGTTACGATTAAATCATGTTGCGTGCAAAATTCTACCAGGCGGCTTCCTCTTTCATTCCTTTCGCCCAGTCCATATTCACCCACTATTTTTCCTTCTCTTCCTTTTCCTACTACCGAATTCCAGTCTCCCATCACAATTAAGTTTTCCTCCCCCTTAACTGTCTGAATAATTTCCTGCTCCTCATATATTTCTTGTATCTCCGCATCATGGGCAGAGCTAGTTGGCATATAAACCTGTACTACTGTTGTCGGTGTTGGCTTCGTATCTATCTTGACAATGATAATGCGATCACTGTGCTGCACATAATAGTTTACCCGCATTCCTATTTTCTTATTCATTATCAGTCCTACTCCTGTGATACCCCAAATAGATTTTGTACTTATAATCCTGTACTCACCTGACCAGAAATCCTGTTCATCCTGCCACCGAACTTCACTAATCCCCACTATATCTAACTTCAACCTATCCATTTCCCTTTTTAAATTTTCTAATTTTCCTACCCGATTAAGGGATCTAACACTCCACGCTCCGATCCGTAGAATCCATTTACGTTATGGACTTTAAACGTAGTGTATTGCTACGTCTTTATATACTAGAAGGAATTTTAAAATTTTGTTGTTATTTCTAAAGTAGAAGAAAAGTTTTGGGTGGAGTCTCCCCTTAAATACTATGCAGAATATACTATTTGCACTTCTCTTGCACTTCCAGTGTGCTGTGCTATGTAACGATGTCGGACCATTCCAATTTACCGCGAGCTCTCACAACAATGACGGCGAGCGAGCCCAAAGATACCTGTGATGAACGGGCCAGTGTGCCCTACTTGTGGAACACCCTGTCCACCCTGCAGGTCCGGGGGGCTCCGGGCAAGTGGCAACAACTTTCGTCTCTGGCAAGCATCACTCTGTGCGTCACAAACTCAGCAGAGTTTACAATAAACAACAACCTAGGGAAGACGTTCAAGTTAGTTTTCACATTTCCCATGACGTCACTAGAAGCAGAAAGGTGCTTTTCAACATTGAAAAGAATGAAACCATTCTGACGCAACTGTATGCTGCAGGAAAGATTGTCAGTCATGGCAATGATTTCCATGAAACAGATGTTTTGATGGAATTCACAGATTTTAATCACAAGGTAATTGATACATTTGCAGCGATAAAAGTGTATAATGATTTGTGTCTCGTTTCCGCCGGTTGTCCAGGGTGTCGTTGGCTGAGTAGAGAGAGACTGACACAGGAAAGTAGGATGCACTCGTGTGCGGGTACAGAGTATGAGATGACCAGCCAGTGGGACAGCAGAAACTAGAATCACTAAGCTATATTAGAATAATACTTAACTTTTACATACTTCTTGATTGCAGACGTAAGTATAATGCAAAGGCATAGGTTAATTAGGTAAAGGCCTGCCTACTGATGAGTCCTAGTGCCTGTCCTAATCCCAAGTGTTAACTGGTGCCTATCTGATTCCCAAAAGAACGATGTAGTTCAGTGATGGCCAAGAGCGGAGTTGCAGCAGAGGGCGCTCGTGGCTGGGCATCGTAGCTGAGGCTGGGATCGAGACGCCGTCCGCGCCCCGGTATCCACCTTGCGAACCCCCCAGGAAACCCACTAAAAGGAGGGGAAGGGCGCACCTCTCCGCCCAGATGGAGCAGGCCATCTTCTTCTTAGGTGCGAGGCCCAGATGGGGGGGAGGGGGGGCACACACGGTCCCGGAGTCCCACTCGATGACGCTGTCTGCTGCGGCGGCGACGACTACGTCGGAGGCGCGTCGACGTCCATGGGGATCATCTCGTAGTCCGGGGACGCTGGACCCGTCAGCGAGAGAAGTGGCTGTGCTCCCTGGCGGTGAACTGGGTCTGGAATCAAGAAACCAGAGACAGGATCGCGCGGCCTGTCAGGCGCAATTGGTTTGCGTGGCGCCGCAGCTCCGACCCTGTGGAAGAAAGTACAACAAACATATTGCGACCGAGCAAGCACTGAATGGTGGCCGGCAACCATTTTTTATTCCCAGCAAACACCTTGTACAGCACCAGCGTAGAAACCTGAAAACGCGAAGCGCCATACGAACCGACTCGGTGCGTGGGAGGCTGCAGCAGGTGAAGGAGAGTGCGGTGACGGCGGCCGTGTAGCAGCTCTACAGGAGACGGGCTGCCACGAGGCATGCACCGATATGTAGACAGGAAAATTTGAAGACCTTGCTGCCTGGAGTGCTGACCTTTCATCTTTTCCATGTGAGACTTGAATGTTCGAACGAAACATTCTGCTTCACCATTGGACTGAGGGTGAAAAGGTGCAGTGGTGATTTGCTGAATGCCATTCACGCGACATAACTGTTGAAATTCCGCACTAACAAACTGAGGTCCATTGTCACTGACGATAGTTTCAGGTAAACCTTCGATAAAAAAAAACACTGATGTTAAGGCACTGATTGTACTAGACGCCGTTGTCGAGATCATGGCAATCACGAAAGGAAACTTGCTGAAAGCATCTACAACGATTAACCAGCGCGTATTCCAGAAAGGCCCGGCAAAGTCAATGTGTAAACGTTGCCATGGTCCCTTGGCCAATCCGAGAAACGTTGCGGAGGAGTTGCCTGATGCTCTGCACAAACCGTAAACTGTGACGTCATGCTCTCCATCTGGGCGTCCATACCAACCCAGGTACAATGACGCGCCGGCCGCGGTGGCCGAGGGGACTGAGGCGCTCCAGTCACGGTCTGCACGGCCACTACGGTCGGGGGTTCGAATCCCACCTCGGGCATGGATATTTGTGCCGTCTTTAGTTGTAAGTAGTTCATAAGTAGTTTGTAAGTTTAGGGACTGATGACCCCGTAGTTAAGTCCCATAGACTCTACAAACATTTGAACATTTTTTTTACAATGACGTCTGGCCAGTTGCTTTGTCCGAACAACACCCCAATGTCCTTGATGCAGGAGGTGCAAGACCTCTCGTTGCTCGGAACGAGGAACAATGACTCTTGTTTGGTCGGTGTCGGTATATAACAACAGAAAACCCTGACTTAAAGATAATGCATGACGTTGTGCAAAATAACGTCGAACAAGAGGCCGCTCAATGTCTTTGGCTCTGGCAGGCCACCCTGAGGAAACAAAACATGCTACCACACTTAGTTCCGCATCTGCAGCTGTTTCCTATGCAACCCGACGAGAGTTCACAGGGAAGTCTGCGACAGCGGAAGCATCTCTGGAGTCTATCTGGAAACATGCCATTTCTGAAGAATCAAACGACACATCCTGGCCAACCGAAAGTCGGGAAAGTGTGTCCGCGTCGCCATGTTTGGTGGTAGGTCGGTACAAAATCTCATACTGATAATTGGACAATATCAAGAACCATCTCTGAAGCTTTTGTGCCGTTCGTGGCGGAATTGGCTTTGTGGGTGAGAACAACCATGTGAGAGGCTTGTGGTCTGTCAACAAATAGAATTTTCTGCCATAGAGATAATGACGAAACTTTGTGACGCCGTAAATGATTGCTAAGGCCTCCTTTTCTATCTGACTGTAATTCTGTTGCATTGGCGTCAGTAGCTTGGATGCAAAGGCAATAGGACGATCTTGAGATTCAATACGATGTGACATTACTGCCCAGACCGTAAGACGAGGCATCCACTGCTAGCACTACATGCTTCTGTGGGTCAAAGGGAATCAAACATGCATCACTGAGGAGTGCAGACTTTAATTCGTGAAAGGCAACCTGGCAGTCTTTAGACCATACTAAAGGAACATTCTTCATACGTAAGCGTGCAGTGGAGCTGCAATCTGAGAGGCATTGGGAATAAACCTGAAATAATAGTTAAGATTTCCCATTACTGCTTGCAATTCGTGCACATTCTTAGGAGGAGGCAAGTCTTAGATTGCTCGAAGATGTGATTGTAAGGGATGGATTCCTTGGGCATTAATCACACAGGTAGGAAAATAAGGAGATGGGACCTAGATAAATTGAATAAAAAAATTGAGAGATGAAATAGTGAAGGTAGCAAAGGACAAAATAGGTAGGAAGGAAAGACCTACAAAAAATCCTTGGATATCACAGGATATACTAAATTTAACTGATGAAAGGAGAAAATATAAAAACGCAGTAAATGAAACAGGCAAAATGAAGTAAAGACGACTAAGAAATGAGATTGACAGGAAGTGAAAAATGGCTAAGCAGGAGTGGCTAGAAGCCAAATGCAAATCTGTAGAAGAATATATAAGAAGGGGAAAAGTAGATACCGCCTACAGGAAAATAAAAGAGACATTTGGGGACAAGAAAAGCAAACTCTACAAATATCAAGAACTCAGATGGGAAACCAGTTCTCAGCAAAGAAGGGAAAGCTGAAAGGTGGAAAGAGTACATAGAGCAGCTCTACCAAGGAAATGAACTTAGAGACGATGTGGTAGGACGGGAAGAGGAAGTAGATCAAGATGAAATAGGAGATACTATACTTAGAGATGAATTTGACAGAGCCCTGAAAGACCTAGGTCAGAACAAGGCCCCAGGAGTAGACGACATACCCTCAGAGCTACTAAAGTCTCTGAGAGAACCAGCCATGACAAAACTATTTGAACTGGTGTGTAGGATGCATGAGACAGGCGAAATACCCTCAGACTTTAAGAAAAATGTAATAATCCCCATTGCAAAGAAATCAGCTGCAGACAGGTGTGAAAATTACAGAATCATCAGTTTGATAATTCATGGTTGCAAAATTTTAACACGAATTATCTACAGGAGAATGGAAAAGCTGGTAGAAGCTGACCTCGGGGAAGATCTTCTTTGGGTTCAGGAGGAACGTAGAAACCCGGGAGGCAATACTCACTTTACGTCTTATCTTAGAAGATAGATTAAGGAAAGGCAAACCTACATTTTTAGTTTTTATAGATTTGGAGAAAGCGTTTGACAATTTTGACTGGAATACACTCTTTCAAATTCTGAAGTCTGCACGGGTAAAATATAGGGAAAGGAGAGTTATCTACAACTTGTACAAAAGCCAGACCGCAGTTATTAGACTCGAAGGGCATGAAAGGGAAGCATCAGTTGGGAAGGGAATAAGACAGGGTTGTAGCCTTTCTCCGATGTTATTCAATTTGTACATCGAGCAAGCGGTGAAGGAACGCAAGGAAAAATTTGGAATAGGGATTAAAGTCCACGGGAAAGAAATAAAAACATTGCGTTTTGCTGATGACATTGTAATTCTGTCAGAGACAGCAAAGGACCTGGAAGAGCAGTTGAATGGAATGGACAGTGTGTTGAAGAGAGCGTATAAAATGAACATTAACAAGAGCAAAACAAAAATAATGGAATGCGGTTTTAGAAAATCAGGCGATTCTGAAGGAATTAGATTAGGTAACGCAACAATGAAGGTGGTAGATGAGTTTTATTACTTGGGTAGTAAAATAACATGCGATGGTCGCAGTACAGAGGATATAAAATGCAGAATGGCAATGGGAAGAAAATCATTTTTGAAAAAGAGAAATTTGCTAACATCGAATATTAATTTAAGGGTAAGGAAGTCTTTTCTGAAGGCATTTGTGTGGAGTGTTGCCTCGTACGGGAGTGAAACATGGACGATAAGCAGTGCAGACAGGAAGAGAATAGAGGCTTTTGAAATGTGGTGCTACAGAAGAATGCTGAAGATTAGGTGGGTAGGTCGCATAACTAATGAAGATGTACTGAACAGAATAGGTGAGAAAAGGAATTTTTGGCATACCCTGACCAAAAGAAGGGATCGCTTGGTAGGACACATTCTTAGACATCGAGGAATCGTAAATTTAGCATTGGAGGGAAGGATATGGGGTAAGAATCGCAGAGGGAGAGCAAGAGACGCGTATAGTAAGCAGATTCAAGTGGACGTGTGTTGCCGTTCTTATGAGGAGATGAAAAGGCTAGCTCAGGATAGAGTAGGGTGGAGAGCTGCATCAAACCAGTCTCCGGACTGAAGACCATAACAACAACAACAACGTAAATGGTTTTTAGAGCTGATTTTTAATTTGCTTTAATAGTTTTTGGTACTTTGAAAAGACAGATTTTGTCGGTACATACATAAAACACAATTCAACAGTTCTGTGCATTCATTTGATAAGATGTTCTGATTATATGTTTTCAGTATTTGTTTCAAATTTCAGCCTTAAATTTTCTTCAGTTATTGGTAATTAAATGCGATCATAAAGTAAACAAGTCACATGTTCGATGATATTAATTCATAGAAGTATGCAAACACATCAAGACTACTTCCTGCAAAAATTTCATTCAGATTAGTTAATACTGATGAAAAAAAAAAGTTTTCATCGAGGTTAAAAAAATAAACTTCATATAAAATGGATTTTAAAATTTTATTGAAAATGAATGTTGCTGTAAGACGTACACCTGTTAAAATTGACGGGAACCATAATCTTTATAGGAGGCCACTTCTCGTAATTTCAAAACCAGGGATTCCTGTTTCTTGGATTTTCTGAAAAGAAATTTACTCACATACTTCTTGAGGAGGATCAATGGTACACATATCTGATTGTAACCCTCCTATTTCCTTAGAACTTTTTGGTTGTATTGAACATAAGTTCAATGTGTTCTCTAATTTATATTTACACAATTTATACCAAATTCGGAGTAAAAACCGTTCTGTTTGATTGCAACAGAAATCAGAAATTATCTTTGGCATTTTTCGATGTGCCACAGACCTTACACAGTCCGAATTTGAAATATTTCTTAGACATAATTGTATTTCGAATAGGGCCAAATTTTTTGCGATGTGAAATAGTCTAATTTTTTTCTTTAATTGAAGCTTTAAGATGAAGTCTTCTGGTATAATGCAGAGTAACTGTTTTAAAGGGATGAAAGTAGCAAGATGATAGCGTTAGAAACATCAACATGTATGTGCAGGATGCCTAACATGTTCACTCTATGCTTAGTGTTTTAAATAAAACGATTTTAAAAGGTATGCCTGAAGAAAGTCATTACATTTTAGCAGAGATATAAACGTCTTAATAACTTTCCAATCATTTCCACTAAGAAAATATAGTTTTTATTACATGAAGAGCACTCAGCGAATTAATCTGTAGTTAGATCAAGTTACCGTACTGCTCTTCTGCTAGCAAAGGGTTGTGCACTTTTACTGATTTTCGTGTTATATTGACAGTGTGAAAACTTGTCTACAGCTAGAACTTACACACCTACAGCATGAAATTTGCGTTATTAGTTTCATAGCAACATTAGTCTCGGAGACTTCTCTTTCCTAAATGTAAATTTGCAGCTAAGATTATGTCGAGGTTTAGACTTGCTTCTACATGCTGTTTTTTTATGCAAAGACGAAATCCGTGGAAACTCACTGGCAGATTTCATATTCAGATCTTGTCTTCAAATTAGCTTCAGTACAAAACTGGTATCATTGTTCATTTAGTCTAAATCTACATCTACATATAAATGGGATACTCTGCAAATCACATTTAAGTGCCTGGCAGAGGGTTCATCTAACCATCTTTATACTATTTATCTCCCATTCCATTCTCGAACAGCGCGCGGCGAAAACACCTGAATCTCTCCGTTTGAGCTCTGATTTCGCGTATTTTATTCTGACGATCTTTTCTACCTATGTAAGTAGGAGTCAACAATATATTTTCTCATTCGGAGGAGAATGTTGGCGATTGGAGTTTCTTAAGTAGCCCATGCCGCAGCGATAAGCGCCGTTGTTGTAATGATCCCCATCCCAGATTCCGTATTATTTCCGTAACGCTGTCTCCCCTGTATCGTGACAATACAAAACGAGCTGCCCTTCTTTGGACTCTTTCGGTGTCCTCCGTCAAACCCACCTGACAATGATCCTACACTGGGCAGCAATACTATTTTCACAAGATGGTTCCTCATTCAATTTGTCTTCCATTGTAAACCCATCATTCTTTATTAATAAAACACATCTGGGAACAAGGCCTCCCTTCTCGATTCCGGTAAGTCTCGGAAGGCTCAAAAAACCTACCGGATCTAGTTTGTTGTATTATTTGGTGTTTCATTATTAGTTTCAATAATTACTTCTAGTAGTCTAACAAATTGTGGCTCTAATGGCTGATTAGATCTTTGTGGGAAAGATTGAAAACTCCCAGTGTCTTGAGTTGTTACCATTGCAGTCTGAGTAATTTTGTTATTTTGAGCAACATTTGGAAATCCCATCGGGATAGCTTGGTGGAATGCATTGCAAGGCATAAACGCATTGCCAGCCACCGGCCAATTTTCCCCAACAAACCGGTTGTTGTTGGTCAAACTGCATGTAATTACCATTGCAATTTCGTTTCCTGGAATCACCCTGACTGTTTCCGTTAAAATTTCCAAACTGCTAATCATTTATTCGAATTTCCGAAACTGCCATTATAATAATAATAATTATTATTATTAGGATTGTTATTACTCGAATACTCGTTCTAAAATCCATTCTGATTATTATTATTTCCCTGACCACACTTGGAGTTACCGATTTGTTTCTTAAAACTATTGCCATTACCATTGACCTGGTTGTTGTTATTATTATATTGAATACGCCTTCTGTCCTTCTGTAGCCTGTATATACAATCTACATAAGATAAAAAAATACTTCTGAAATATGATAAAGAACGAATATAAGTTGTTCCTTCAAATACATGGGTAAGCTAGACTTAAGTAAACTTAAAAATTCCCAGATGACCATGGAATCATCCCAATACCACGTCTTGTGAACATACCTCTCAAAGTATTTTCGTAATGCTTCCTTTTTTGGATTATATTGTTCGGGACTATATATTTCGTTCCTAAGTCTCTCTTGTTCATCAAAATAAAACTACCTATGAAGGAAAAATCGTTCAAACTCGTCATTATCTTCACATTGCTCAATAATTCCATTTGCCCACAGACTAGATTCCCCTGTTATATGAGATACTATAAATTGTAGTCCGTTGCAATGTGACCAGCTCCTTGGAAATACATTTCTAAAACTACGTATAAACATAACTGGATGAATATCGTCCTTTTCAGACGAAAATATCTGAAACTGTTTATGCTTGATAACACTCTGTTCTGGTTTATAATCATTAGTATTAACTACAGTATTTGACCGAGAAAAATTATTTCCTACAGGTGAACAACGACAAGCCAGAATATTTTCTGCATTATCTCGATCAGGAATGAAAGTGCTCGGTTTGTTCACTACGGGATATTTACAATATTATGCACGCCCTTCCCGATCACCACACGTATCACTACGGGTTTCTGACTCGATTTGCTGGAATCGATTATTTACTTCTCGTTTCCAGCGTGGCAATTCTTCATTTAGCTGTTCTTTTATTCTACATAAATCAACTTTCACTGATTCGTTTACAGGACTATCGTGTTCAGGACTAGTATTAGAATTAAATTTAGATACCGCAGAAGCTACATCTGATTTTACTTTTCTTTTAGCCATAGAAGACTGTTCCTGCAACTACTGTTTTACTTCAGCTTCCACTTTACGGGATGTTTCCTCAAGACAATTATTTACGGCTTCACTGATACCTATTTCTAACTGTTGAACACGAGATGACAAATCATCAATACTGGGCTGTACTTCAGCCTGAAATTTTTTGGAGCCTTGACTTCAGACTGAAGTGTGTCTACATCTTTAGAAATATGTTCAAAACTTAATTTAATAGCAGTTAATTCAGCTCTTAAGTCAGAAACAACCATGTTGATTTTGTGTTCTAAGGTTTTAGAATACTATGTCTGCCTAACTGTGTTATGTTCTAAGCTTTGAGAAGATTCTACTAGTACTTTAAATTGTTCTGCTAGGTCCTGAAATTTCTGTTCAAATTTTTGATCAATTGTCATAAGTAAATCAATTATAATATTATCTATAGAAGTATTATTACTAGCTACAGCTGGTGAAAACCAGTGTTAACCATTCCTTGTACAGGTTCTGAATTTAAGTTTACTTCTACACGAGGATCAGTAATTACAGCTTCTTCCCTACTATTTTCTAGTTCAGTTTCAGAGAAACACTCCCTGTCTTGTTCACTGATGGGGAGGACAAAATTAGAAGCAGCAGCAGTCTCGCCATTAGCTGATCTCATAGCTGTTCTCCTCGTATATCTGACCATATCGGAATAAAAATCTGCTAACATAGTACTCAATACACTTAACACACTGTCGTGAGAAACTGGTATACCCAATACCGTAAACTTCACACTGGTTTAACAAACATATAAACTACAAAGTACATGCAAATCTAAAGCAGAACTTCTTGTCCTGCAAAAGGCGAATTACTTCTTATCATGTTTATGTGACTGCTCGACACACGTGTTCACTAAAATACTGTAAGTACAATATTTTCAAATGCACTAATCGCATTTCACAGGTAACCACTACATAATTGATCAAATGGTCTCACCTTTGTACACTAGTTGCTGGACAAACATCCACCAGTGGACCTTTATGGCAATTTTGAAAATAATATTTCCGTACACTGGTATATAGCATATTATTTCTGCACACTTATTAGATATACTCAATAAATCGGTCACATGAAACAAAGACAAATTCAAGGATTAGTATATAAGTAATTCACACAGACATAGAAAATTTTAAGGCTGTTGCACAATGTCACCGTGTGATTTATTTATTTATTTTATTTTTAGGCTTGGTAGATCTGGGATGTGCAGTTTCTTTTTAAAACATCCTAACATCCTGATTAATACTGAATGAGCAAACACTTCAAGTAAGGTCAAGTGGTTGGTATAATATATTTCCAGACCTGTACGTAAGCAATGTCTATGCCGCGGAGAAATTTTACCTACAGCGTACTTTCAGTAGCTGCTTGCTTGGCAACGATGAAATAACTAAATGGGTGACAACAACCAAGCGTAGTAATATCAGAACCATGAAGCAAAATGTAGTAATCCACCTTACTGGTACCAAATTAATCGCTAAAATTACAAGACTGCTGTAGAATGCTTCGATGTGCTCATAAATGCCATAAATTTAAATTGGTTAAAGCCTTTTTACTTTCTTAATTCGAGAAAGAGTATATACCGTAACATTTCAAACTATTTTACATAATGTTATTGTTTAACGATTGTGGGTAATTATTGAAGTAACTTAGTGATTAAAATAGTACTTAATTGAATTAATAAAAGGTACAATAGGATGCGTAAAGTGTGAAAACCCGGCTTTGCCCGGGTATTTATTTATTTATTCGAACCTTGAGTTAGTACTTTTCCTACCCACTCTCTCTCTGTGTCCATCTCCTTTTTTCTAAAAACATGTTACATTTACCAGAGAATGTATAAGAAATCACAGGTAAAAATGCACTCGTTTCGAAGAATCCAATCACGAAATTCAACAATAATGATTGTAATAATATCACAGATGGATCACTTTATGTAATGCGCGAAACGTCAAACCGAATTTTTTTTTAAAGAGATTTAGTAAAAAATATTATTTTTTACTGCTTTATTTATTTATTCTTATATTTCCTTATTCGTATGCTTATTCTTACAGAGAAAGAGCTGAAGACATTGTAGCACGTATAGACCAAAGATATGGTCTGTGGCATCACGTTTCGCTATACGTAATCTCCTTGCTATAGAGTCGCAAATGTCATAGCTGGCCTTCAGTCCGAATTTTGTTTATAATTTGACGACTTTCAACCACCATATCTTCCACCCCCTTAAAGCTGTCGGCATGGTACTGCTATGGTGTACAACGGGAGGCTCCAGACAAGAATTACACACAGGCCAATCGTTTGCGTTCTGTAGTTTTCGCTGCAGAGCGAAATATTAACACACACACACACACAGTAGAATTTTATATACACCGATAACTTTCCATGCCAATATACGCCACCATTTTATCATTATCAACCCTCAAGCAACAATGTAACCAATAAAACCATTTTCAAAGAGTAAATATAATTTTCTAAGAATCATTATTGTTCCGCATTTCGCGTTATATTCTTCAAATTACAAAATATCTATCAGATCGCTATAAAACTGTGCCTAGAACCTTCCTCGGGTATAAATAGTAACTGTACAAATATATAAGTCTCTGCGTCTTGTCGTTTGGACGTGATAACCGTACACCGATCAGACATTCACAGTAATATACATAGAAAAATAGCTATCCGATCGCCATAAGACCGTGCCTAAAGTCTTCTCCGGGTAGACATTAGTAACTGTACAAATTTTTAGCTCTTTATGTCTTGTGGTTCAGACGTGATAAACGTACACCGAACATACATTCATATATTCTTAGCATATTCGTATAGGGAGCTGTGAACACCCCACCCTCCTATTTCTGAATACTCACATCCCCAGTTAAAGGCTAGTAACTACCCGGATGGGCACTGTGCGAAGCAGTGTTGCCAACTTGACGCCACCCGTCGAGAGCCGGTGACGACTTGCAGAGTCGCTGGTGGCGAAGAAACTGCTGGCTGGAGCCGCCTCACCCCCCGGCGTGTAATGTATTGCCCGCTCCCCCCGCGACAGGGGCGCAGCCGCCTGGGGCGGACTTGTGGACTAATTTTGTTTAGCGGGAATTAGGCGGCAGCCCTGCTGAAACATTCGCCTGCGGGGCCGCGGGGCCATTATTTAAAATTAAAATTTGTTCCCAGCGAGTGGCGGTTTTTGCTCCGCTGAAATTTTTATAAGGCGCTACCAGAGGCCCAGGTGGGCAACCGACGAACAACAACGAAGGCGTTGTCTGTCGCGATGGTGTTGTCAGCGATCCCCTCGCCTGTCACACGTTCGATCCCTCACCTGTCGCTTTTTTTACCCTCTCGTACGTCGCTCTTCTTTCAGATGGCTGCCTTCCGAAGCTACGGGTCACTGCAACAAGAGCTGATGAATCCACACTGCCCATTTAAATACGACATCAAGGATGGGTCTGAAGGAACTGAGATACCAACAGCCGTATGTATAATAAAATATTTATTGTATCACATTCCATCTTTGAAACCACAACCAGTCCTAGTTGTCACAATTGTTGTAGTTGTTTCCCACTAAGAGACAGAAGTCTACGAATCCTGTTTTAGTATTCCTACTTATGGATATTATGCTCCGATGTAGGGACCTGAAGATGGCGTAGTGGAATGCCGAAACTGGTTGTGATAGAATAAATATTTTATTATACATACGGCTGTTGGTATCTCAGTTCCTTCAGACTCTTGACCAGCCGCTGTCCCGTTTCCACCACCAATGATGGATTCAATAAGCCAAGGATGGGTGTACTTTAAATACGAATGAAATATTATGATGTGTGCTATAAACAATGGTAGCCGATAATTTGGTGCTTTCGAGAAATTGAGAAGTAAAGTTTCAACAGGTTCTTGTAAATGATGTATTTCGCATAAATGCACTGAGATTTTCTTAATTCTGATTGTTATTTTTCGGAAATATTTCTGGACCAATGACACGCCATTATAGTAACAAATCTAATATATAAAAATTAATATATAAGGAAATCATTATTCGTTGGGGCGATCTGCAATCGTTTAATAACAGGTTTGCAGCCAAGATCGCTTTCTTCATTTATTTACGAGGCCCGTCCAGAAAGTAAGTTCCGTTTCAATTTATCTCCGCTGCAGCGCTGCGATTGCAGTTCCGCACATGCGCTGTAGACGTTGTGTATCAAGGAGAAGAACGTGCGCCATTTGGAGATCGCTGTCAGTTACGTACGCTTTGTTGTGCTTGTTTGAAATGTCGGCGTTGATTGAAAATCCCGCCGCCTGTGAAATAAGGTCGGCGATTCGGTTTCTGAATGCGAGGAAAGTGAAACCAAGTGAAATTTATCGGCAAATTTGCGATGTTTACGGACCAAATGCGATGAGTGATTCGTTGGTGAGAAGATGTGTCCGACAGTTCAGGTGATGTGCACGATGAAGAACGAAGTGGGCGTCCACCTTTGGTTACAGAAGAACTGGTTCACGTGATCGATGACAAGATCCAGGAAAACCGTAGGTTTACAATTTGTGCTCTCGCTATGGACTTCCCCCAAATTTCACGATCACTGATGCATGAAATTGTTACCAAACAACTGAAATACCGTAAAATTTGGTCACGTTGGGTACCAAAGATTCTCACTGAGCAACACAAAACACAACGGATGGGTAGTGCACTTGAGTTTTTAACCCATTATGCTGAAAGCGGCGAAGAATTACAGAGACGGATAGTCACTGGAGATGAAACGTGGGTATCTTACGACACCCCTGAGAGTAAGCGGCAATCAATGGAATGGAGGCACACTTCATCCCCAACAAAGGTAAAGCCGAAGCAAATCATGACACCTCGGAAAATGTGCACAGTGTTCTGGGACTGGAAAGGCATCCTACTCATTGACTTATTACCGCGTGTCAAACAATCAAAGCAAACGCTTATTGCGAGTCACTTCGGAAATTGCGCCGTGCAATTCAGAATAAGAGCCGAGGATTGCTGTCAAAAGGATTTGTTTAGCTTAACGACAACGCACGACCACACACTGCAAATATGACGAAAACCTCCTACAGGGATTTGGCTGGGACGTGTTTGACCATCCTCTGTACAGCCCTGACCTCGCTCCTAGCGACTTTCATCTGTTCTTACATCTCAAGTCTTTACTTGGCGGTCATCACTTCACCAATGACGACGAGCTGAAAGGAACTGTTTCCAACTGGTTGAAGACACAGGCGGCAGATTTCTATGAAGGAGGTATACAAAACCTGGTGCCACGCTATGACAAATGCCTGCGAAATTTCGGCAGTTGTGTGGAAAAGTAGTTTAAGAGTAGTAGAATTTTGTGCAACAGAAATTTATTCTGTATCTGTGTGCAATTTCATTTTATGACCAAACGGAACTTAATTTCTGGATGCTCCTCGTATATTACCGGTTTCGGCGTGATAGACGCCATCTTCAGATCTGTAATAATCTAACATGAAATCCTTGCTATTGTAACAATTTTTTACACAGTAAAACAGTGTACATCCACATTGATGTGTCATCAACATAAAAATTTACATGTCAACAATAAAACATCAGAGCCCCTCTTTCTTATGGTCTTCACCAGAGGCACTTCAGAAGCCAAGTTCAGTACTGACTGAAGCCAAGTACAATACTGTATCTTAACCAGAGGCACTTCAGATGCCAAGTTCAATACTGACTTAAGCCAAGTACAATACTGTACAGGTACAACACAGTATTGTACTTGGTTTCAGTCAGTATTGAACTTGGCTTCTGAATTGCCTCTGGTGAAGACCATAAGAAAGATGCGTTCTCACGTTTTATTGTTGACTTGTAAATTTTTTGTTGATGACACATCAATGTGGATCTACACTGTTTTACTATGTCAAAAATTGTTATAATAGCAATGATTTCGTGTACGATTACTGCAGGTCTGAAGATGGCGTCTAGCACGCCGAAGCCGGTAATATAAATAAATGAAGAAGGCGTACTTATTTATAAAAATTAATGTTTGTTTTGTGTCCCGACTTCGTCGCCGCTTTTGTGTCCCAACTTCGTCGCCGCTTTTGTGTCCCAGCCTCGTCGTAGGTGTCGGTGGCCGAGTGGAACGAGACCGACACAGGAACAAAGACAGCACGCTGGTGCAGGTACGGAGGGGAGCAGCCAGAAACTATAAACACTCGAGTAAATTAGAAAGAGATATATATTGCACAGAATGTAACAATACTTAACTTTTACATAGTACTGCAGAATGTTGATACATAGTTGTTAGAGGCCTGCCTAGTGCATGTACAATAGCAAAGTCTTCACTGGTGCCTATCTGATTACGAAGGTCCTAACTGGTTGCTATCTCAGTCCGAAGTGACCGATGTCTTTCCGTGGTGGCCACGAGCGGGGTTGCAGCAGAGGGCGCTCGTGGCTGTCGTGAGAACGCCGCGCCGTGTGTGCATGGCGGCGCGCGGCGAAAGTAGGTGGCGCGCACTTTGTACTTGTGCGACACCACAGTTTGTTTGTTTGTCTTTTTGTTCGTATTTTATGCACGGCCACAGCGTATATCCGATTGCGATAGAACTGTCAACTCATTGTTTGTACTCGCGCGAATGTTACAGACATACTAAAATTAGCTTCGTGTGGTGCATGGCGGACGTTGCTTTACAATTAGTTAATTCGTTTCTTACGCCTTCAAGCTGAAATGGATGAACTGATTTGAATGAAATTTGGATCAGAGGTAGCTTATACCTTGATCAATACATGGGATAGCTTTCGAAAGCCACCGTACGGTACGTGGCGGAGGGTACCTTACAGTGGGTTAATTCGCTGGTTTCTCTTCAGGCTGAAACAGCTGGACGGATTTCAATGAAATTTGGAATGCATATAGCTTATACCCCGAATCAACGCATGAGCTACCGTTAGGAAGCCACCGAACGGTGTGTTAACAAGTTTGTTACTCTTCACGCTGAAACGGGTGGACAGAACTGAATGGAATACGGAAATGAAGATTGCTAATGTCACGAATTAATTCCTGGGCTAATTTTCGTAACCCTCCGTAAGTGCATAGTGGAAGGTACGTTACAACAAACATCGAAATTGTTTGGCTGGTCACCATGAAAGTCAGCACATATCCGTACGTCTTCGTGAAGGAATTTTTATAATATGTAAGCCAGTGAATTTAGCATGGCGGAAGGTACCTTGCTACTTTGACACCGTCTGATCAGTCACCATAAAACCTGGCGCATATATGTATGTTTGCATATATCGGAGGGAAAGGAGTAGGTGGAGAAGGAGACGGAGAGGAAGGGGAGGAGGGAGACGGACAGAGAGAGGGGAGAGGAGGGGAATGACAGAGGGGAGAAGAGGAGAATGAGAGAGGGGAGATGGTGACAGGCAGTGAAAGAGGAAGAACAGAAAGAGGGGGAGGAGGAGACGGACTAATGGGAGATTGGAAACCTCAAACATATTTGTTCGTTTGTTCGTGTTTTATACGCAACCATAAAGTTTACCTGATTGCGTCAAAACTTCGCCAACTTACTTCTTGTTCTTACGCGAAGGTTATTGACATAGTAGGGGAAAGGGTTGTACCTTGGGACTGTTTTACCTTGGGACACTTTTTAATAAAGGCAGTGCACTCGAGTGGAAACTTTAAGAACTATGAAGTAAAGTTATCCTTAGAAGATGTAAATTAAAGCTAAGCATCATTACTGATGTTTCTTAAATACAGTGTTGTAGAGCATTGTTGAAGTAAACTATTAATACCATAAGTTATCGTCTAATATATAAAGCAGAGTGTCCGTACCTGTTGCATACAAAGCTACAGTTTTGTTCCAATCTTTTTCAAATTTTGTACACGCAAGCTTCAATCCATGAGGACGGTCGCCGTAAGTGTACGAATCACGTACGATACATAGTTGACGAGATATGACGTCATATACAATGAGATGCGCGAAAAACTGCTGCATTTTGCGACAATGCTGCTCATTTTCTTAAAAATGATTGGACCGATTTGAACCAAATTTGGTACACACATTCCTTACCGTGAGGTAACAATTGCTGCATGGTTAAGAAACACATGCGGCACATGGTTCAAAAGATATTACGTCATAACCAATAGAAATCGCAATAAATGCCATATAATGCGGCGAGACTTTCGAAATACGCTGTATGAGAATGACGGTACTTAGCGACTTGCAACAAACTTTAAACATAGTTTCTAACCTTTATTAAACTTATTCTCGCTGGTAAACATAGTAAAATGATTAAAGGAAAAAAGTTTATCGCTTACTACTTTTCAGCTGTTTATGGAGTAAAACTACGGCTCTCGGTATGACGTTACAATTTATAATTTGAACACTACAAATTGTAGCGACAGGAAATTTTACAGACAGTATACACATATATAGTTGAATGTAGCTTCTAAATAGTACCACAGTAGGGCATGTAGTTCTTGAGATATGAGCACATAAACAGTAACGTTCATGGAAAACCGCCACATCACGCACAAAGTTTTAATCTATTATTTCTTTCCTATTAATTGTATTCCCAAGAGATTTTACAGACATACAGCCCTTATACAAATAAATATATACCTGAAAAATGCCAGGAATAAATAGATAAATACCCATATAACGCCGGATTTTCAGCTAGTAAAGATATAAATGTGTACATAGGTTAGGATACTGTTCTCTGCTATTGTGTATTTGATTTTACCTTGGGACACTTCTCTGGTTGCACCTTGGGACACCTGGAAGGTATATGATTGTCACTTACACACCAGAAAAACAAAGAATTTAAGTGAAAACAGAAAGAAAACCAGAATAAGAAGTCTTTCCCAACGAAAGAAGCCACTAAACGGACAAAGGAGTTTTCATCTTCCACTTCTTTTGATGAAGAAATTCACGAGCTTGGCAGAAACTCTGGAGTTAGCAAATTTGATTTGTCACCTGAAGAAGAGGATTTCTCATCCTTCTTTCCATCTAGAAAAGTAAGACTTTCTTGTTCTCAAGCTAGTTGGGTCTTGGTAAAATTTGACATCAGTGGCAGATCTCGTGTTTACTATGCAGGAGTAGTTTTAGAAAGCAGAGAAGAAGATGTAACTGTGAAATTCTTAAAGAAGCAAAGGACTGTTTTTTATTCTGTAGTGTTGAGAACATCATCATTGTTAACCACAGTAATATAGAGAAAGAACTACCAGCTCCGGTGGTGTGTCATGGGTTTCATTCATTTAATATTTTATTGTCACTATCTCTTGTTTTAAGGTAAAATAACTTTTGTATTTGGACTATCAAACATTTACTGCATAATTCCGATATGATTTTTTCATTCATAAAACTAAGAAATTGGAATACATCACCGTGTCCCAAGGTAAAACCACCACTGTCCCAAGGTGAAACCATAGGTTGTACCTTGAGACAAGTGTCGTAAAAGGCTTTATGGCGAGGAATTGTGTAGATATTGAAGCTAGCTTAAACTGCTGTTCGTTCAACATTACCTAAAATGATGCCTGTGATAGGGTAAATTTTCAAATTTCTTGTAAAAAAATCATAGTATAAAAAATTAAAATGTAAAAAGTGTCCCAAGGTACAACCCTTTCCACTACAGTTCACTTACAGTAGGTGCCGCGCGTATCGTATCGGCAAATGTATTTGAAGGCCTATTCAAGTAATGAGACCGTTGAATGTAATACAAGCAAACAGATCAGCGTTTTATTGTGTCCTAGTCATTTCGATGCCGATAAATGTGAGTTATATCGAATCGCAACATTATTTGCACAATTATTCCTTCTGCGGCAGCAAAGCACCGGGTACCAGCTAGTTATAACTAACATTTTGTTCTGAAAAATACGTTAATGGTTGCTTAACATTACTAGTTGTTTCCTGTCCTCCTTTTCCTCAGAAAAAACAAGTTTGTTCCCATACACATTCTACCTATAGGCAGGCATCTTCAATGACTTAAAATTTTTATGTTGCCACGGCTAGAGCCCTGTATTGGGAGAGTAGCGCCAACCTTTTATGTGTGGCTTACCGACAACTGCCGGCTGCTATTGGTCAGTTGAGCGCGGGTGGGGCATGTCCGCCATTTTAGGCCTAAGCAATCCAACAGCGTAAATGGCATATTTCACTTAACTAGCTGTTATTTTGGCATTTAGAGGAGTTGGAAATGTGTAGACTTATTATGTATTAAATTAAGAGCTTAACGTAGCATATTCCATTTTTATATGGTGAAAAATGCCGCATTGTTGGCAGTGAATTGTTATACTAAGACAGTCCGAGGTAGCAAGTTTTACGCATTCCACAAGGCGAAAGAGATGCGAAAAGACGCGAATTGTGGGTACACCGCATTGGAAGAAAAAAAATGCATTTCCATACGAGAATGCAAAATTTTGCGAAGTAAGTAAATTTGTATTGAAATATCGGGTAAACTTCGAGGTGTATCTGTTCATACAAGTTCCTTGCGAGCAATGTTGGACGGACAAACATGTAAGAGAAAAGATATTTTTAAAAGATATAAATACATGATAATCTAACATAATGTACCGTATTTGACGAATTTCGTATTTATACTTAGCCTGCATATTACGAAAGTTTGGGCGGTAAATGAAACCGCCCATTAAATAGATCTCCAAAACTCGAATTTTAAGATAAAGTTTATTTTTCTGAAGAACTCAGCAGTGCGATAACAATGTGTAAAAACTTAAACCTTCCCAAAATGTTAGCTCAGTTAATGTTATGTGATAATATCACATGTAGGTTAGCACACAACACCTATCAACTTTAGGCACTAGATTAATGGAAAGCAACATGTATTGCCGGCCGCGTTGGCCGAGGGGACTGAGGCGCTCCAGTTACGGTCTGCACGGCCACTACGGTCGGGGGTTAGAATCCCCCCTCGGGCATGGATATTTGTGCCGTCCTTAGTATAAGGTAGTTGATAAGTAGTTTGTAAGTTTAGGGACTGATGACCCCGTAGTTAAGTCCCATAAGCTTAACAAACATTTGAACATTTGAACAACGTGTATTAATTTATTAATTACATCTACTTTGATAAAAACCAATATATTACAGATAAAAACGTCAGTCCTCAGCTAATTTGAAAGCAGGAACGTCACTTATTGCGAAAGCAGTGCATATAGTACAGGGTTTAAATTTTAGTATGAAACTATTTTACAACTAGTTTGCTCCAAAGTAAAGGTCTTGATCTCAGATTACCAATTTTTCCTTAATATTCGCTGTAGATGTGATGAAACGATTAAAAACTTAAGTTCATTGTATACTTAACGTATTGTAATACCACGTTGATGTACAGACCGGTTCCCTTCATCATAAATGTTCATTTAACAGCGCGTGCATAGCGCTGCTATTGAGATATAGGCCTACAATGGCGGCGCTCGCCCGGTTGGCGGTACTCTCCCAATACAGGGCTCTAGCCGCGGCGGATTAGCCGCGCGTACTGGAGCGCCATGTTGCGGTGCGCGCGGCCGTTCGCCGTCGGGGATTCGAGTCCCCTCTAGGGCTCTCCTCAGAGGGCACATCTTTAAGGTGCAATATGAAACTCTCACCTTACCCACTTCTAAAGGCGGCTTCAACCTCGTAAATGTTTCGAAGAAATGCGCAACGCTGCCTGTCAACCGAATCAGGAAGGAAGTCTGCAATCGCAACACCAGCATAATCAAATACCTCACCACGCGGTGGAAACCACACAGCCTCGATGTTCCGATCAACATCAGCAATATCCCACTTGTTTACCGTCACGTGAGACGATACTATACGGAAATGAGCTACATTCGGCACTGTATCGTCAATACCAGGAACTTCAATAACAAAAAACTGTATGAACTCCTTACGGTCACAAACCACAGGAATCGTATAGAAGCCAAGTACCCATTGACGCAATGGAATATCGTTTGGAGAAATGTGCACCACGATATACTACCGTCATACTGGTATCTTGTCGTAAACGACAAAATAGCGACAAACGAAAAGCTACACAAGATAGGTCCTCATCACGTACCATCTTGCACTATATGTGGACGAACCGACACGCTATTTCATAGATTCACGTGTGGACATGCAGAAGAAATTTTAAAAAACTTTCTTCGTCAAAGATTATCGGTGCTGGACCGTACGGCACCAAACCGCGTCGACCTTGAAGAGGTTCTTCGACCACAGAAACTGCGATATCCACGCTCAAAAAATAACACAGCAACGTGGATCATCGGCCACACAGCATCTTTCATCATACGCAGCAACTTTCCATGACTACTACGCATACAGAGCGAGAGAACATATGAAGGTATACCTGCACAAGGCTTACAGACTCACGTTTCGAAATATGTTAAATACTGTTATTAATGGTTAAATGATGGAAGGCAAACAAAATAATTAAATAACTCGGTACTGACTGCAATCGACCTTAACTTAGACCCACAACAACAAGATCATTCTAAGATTCTTTCACCGGACATACGAAATGGCAACAAACTGAAGACTCGTCCCAGAAATTATCTTCTTCTTCATTCAGGAAAAATGATTTTGTTTTCATTTAATTTTTTATTTGAATCCCAGTTAAGAAGATGTGTCAAACATACACATTCATCATGGAATGATAATTTCGTCATTAAATGTGGTCCCTATCCCATCAATAGAACAGAAACTGAATTATTTGTTTTTTATTTCACCATATGAAGAGGTGAAACTACTGCCAGGGTGGTCTTTATGTTATGTTATTTGTGCAATTTACATTACCTAAAAAAAAAAAAAAGAGGCATGGATGTTTGTGTTGTCCTTAGGTTAGTTTAAGTAGTTTGTAAGCTACGGACGGATAACCTAAAAGTTAAGTCCGATAGATTTACAAACATTTGAATGTCTATGTTTCTACATTATTTAGTCTTTTACGTTTTTGGCAGTTTAGGTTATAGAAAAGTTTTATTTTATGAATAATGATATTTTGATTTTATTACAACTTTCAGTTTTTGCAGATGCTGCACTACAGTATGCTGCCTCTGGTTGGCCTTTTTTCTTCCTCTGTTTGTATCAATGGATTTTTGTTTCACAGAGCTAGATCTGCTTCAAGTTGTTTGTGTGGTGCTTTTGTTTTTCCATGGTGTTTGCAAATGTTGGCTGTCTATCATTACCAACTGGACACCGCGTGTGCGCCTGTGTGTGTGTGTGTGTGTGTGTGTGTGTGTGTGTGTGTGTGTGTGTGTGAGAGAGAGAGAGAGAGAGAGAGAGAGAGATACGTGAGAGGTTGATTTGTGTGCGCGTAAAGATTTTAGTTTCTAATTATTTTCTCATTTCTTTAATTAAGCTTAGCAGTGAGTTTTGACCGATGTTTCCCCCATTCATTTATTACTTATTTGTTCTCTCCACTATAGGAATTTAGATGTGATAGTTTTCTTCTGCTTGTAACAAGTATTTCTAGTAGTTGTTGACCCAGGTGATTTTCATATTTTCGTCTGTATTATGTGGAAGATGGTTCTGTTGTTTTAAGGGCTCTTCAAGATTGGAGTGATTGGTTTCATATTTCCAACGTCTGATATGTTCTCTGTATGATGTTTTAAAAGTTTTACTTGTCAATCAAAATGTTCAAATGTTTGTAAATCTGTAAAACTTAACTACTCTGGTTATCATTTCCTAACCTTACAAACTACTTAACCTAACTTATGCTAAGGACAACAAATACGCCCATGCCCGAGGGACTCGAACGTCCGACGGCGAGCAGCGGCGCGCTCCTCAATCCTCTGTATTCTGCGTCACAGCTGTTTCAGTCTAGTTTGCGTATTCCTGATCATTGGGATTTTTCTTTCTTGATTGTTGGTTGTAGAGTTGTTTGTAGAGATTGAACAGTTTTATATAATATGTGGAGTCGCTGTTTATTAAGTATGTTTGCCATTCTCTGTAGTAATATATTCGGCTAGTTTTTGTGTGTTGATGTCACTGTGATTTTTTTTTATTCTTTTCTATTGCCTTGGCACTGTTTTCGTGGTGGAAGACTACATTACTGTGAAACGTCTTAAAAATGAAAACCCTAGCATTGTTTCACTTTACGTTACTAAAATATTCATTAACAATTTTATAAAGAAGAATGTCAACCCTTAAAATTTATCTAAGCTTCATCAGATTAAAAAATATAAAAATAATTTAACCTTTTTTCTCAAATTTTATTGGTGCTGTGCGACCTAGGTTTCGGGTTATAAGCCCATATTCAAGTACTTAACTGATTACAGATCCCAAAGATGATAACCAACCAAAGGTCCGAATATCGATTCTTGACTTAAACATACAGATTATATTTGTGACAATTTTGACAAAGTTACAATGGATTAGCAACTACAACAGCACAGCATTTACAATAGTCTTGTGTAGTTCGCGAGCGCTCCCACAGGCGAACAACGCGAACTAATTCGCAGATCCCTCGCCTCTTAGTTCGTCCGCTCCTTTTCCGAAGATTGACGGGGAACAGCGAGAGGACGCGAGAGCGCGCAGAATCGCGTGATTCCCTTCTGCCAGTTACCGTCATTTCGAACTCAGATGCAGCGCACCTGTAGTTTCATAGTTCACTACCACAAATTTTCTTTTCTAATGTATTCGGCAGTGTCTTAATATAACCCTCATTAAATGAGGCTCATTCCATAGTGTAAAGAAACAAAGAGAACTCAAAAGTTAACATTGTTTGCATTTATATGCGAGAGCTACCGGTCGTGAACTAAAATATATGCGATCGGTCCCGAACTAAAATAAGCGCGGTCGGTTGCGAACTAAAATATGCTGGATCGGTCGCGAACTAAAGTATGCGCTATCGTTGGCGAACTAAAATATGCGCAATCGGTCGCGAAACATGCGTTACCGTTGCGAAAGGGCGTGCAGCAGAATTAAAAATAACGTGTTTGCCTTATGCTGATGAGAGTCATTTCGAGGTTAGCGTCTGCCTGCTAGATTACATAGTTCAGTGCTACAAAATTTCTGTTTTGAAATATTTTGCACTCTGCAATATCTAATAAATTTCATAATGCCAAGATATAGATATAACTCAAAAATTATACACGACAAATTATCCACAAACTGTTTCTTTTAGTTTGCATGATATCGTTAGCGGCTCAAGTGGCAAGCGCATGAAGCAGCTAGGTGGGGGAACGTCTCCCTCCACCTGCTTGCGCAGACCACGCCGCTCAGCCGTCACTGGGAGCGGACGAACTAAAAGAACGAACTAGTTCGCGGCAGAGTCGCGATTTAAAGTGAGCGCTCCCGATCGCGAACTATTATGCGCAAGTCTACCCGAGTCCATCAGGCGCCACTTACACCACACGAGACATTAAATAAGAAATATGGGAAAACGGAAATATAAACACCGAAGGAATACCTTTCATAATGTCGCGCATTTGCCATTTTGATACAGGATGGTATTGGGAAGACACTGTACCACTATAATTTCCTTAAATATTTCTTTATACCTGTATTTCACTTCGAAAATAACACTGCTATGTAGCAACTGTTGCGTTTCTTTATGTATACTCTCTGTAACGTACATCGATAGAATCCATATTCACGGAATGTATGACATTAACCGCGAATAGGCAAAGTTGAAAATGTATATCCAGCCGGGATTCTAACCCGATTCTACAGCCACCTTAGCCCAGTCAAATGGTAGTTTTTCCTTAACAAAATTCCGAAAGTTTTTTTTCTCAACGGTTCTGAATGTTTTTTGGGGATCTGAATTCGAATTTCAAGTTTGCTGCCTCTCAGGAGGTCGGCTTTACAACGAAAAACTCAAAAAACCTCAAAACTTTTGCACTTTTTTCAGTTTCTTGCTTATATCTCGAAAACTATGCGTTTCTAGAAGATGTTCATTCTCAGCAAAATTAAAGTAGACAAAATTTCCTACAAAATGCACTGCTTATGTTTGATTTTATGATGAGCTTGTTGTTGTTGTTGTTGTTTGGATGTTTCAGGGGGACAAAACTACAGAGGTCTTCAGTCCCCCATTCCATTGTTATGTCACCACAAAAGACGTGAATGCGTAAAGGAGCCTAGAGTGGAGAACAACTAGGGGGGAGGAATATCCCCCGAGTCAGTTAAAGGAGAACAAAGTCGGCAAGAGCAACTAAAACAATGAATCACACAGTATAACCGTGCGACGACAAGAAATAAAATGTAAAAGCCGACTTCTGTGGCTAACCGACCGTGAGACTAAAAACAGGAAAAGTCAGCCACATGGAAACAAAGGGAAACCTCAAAAAAAAAAAAAAAAAAAAAAAAAAAAAAAAAAAAAGTTCAAATGTTTTTTAAGCTTATGGGACTTAACTACGGGGTCATCAGTCCCTAAACTTACAAACTACTTATGAACTACTTACGTACGCTCCATGCACCAGGGGGGATTCGGACCCCCGACCGTAGTGGCCGTGCTGACCATGACTGGAGCGCCTCAGTCACCTCGACCACCGCGGCCGGCGGGAAACCTCCAACCGGAGGTCATGACAGGACGGACACAGACACTGAAGAAAAGCTTTAAATGGAGGGGTAAAAACCACTGTCCTGAATAAAACTTAAAAGAGTATCAGCCATTTTGGCATCGCAAAGTAACCTCTGTCAGACATCTTCAGTTGGCTTGCGGAGTACAGACATAACTGTCTGCTGCAACGGTTCAAGCGTACTAACTCGATAACTAATACGATAACCTTCTGTCTACACGTCTGACTACCACAACAGCAGCGCCTGTGCGAAAATACGGCCTTATCACTGTTTGATACGTGGATTGTTCACGTTTGCGTTATGTCATAGCTGATGATATTCAACTTAAGAACCTTTCACTGTCGGCGGTTGCAGCAGCTGTGGCAATGTTAGTTAGAACACTCCACATGAAGAAGACGTAGAAGTTTGATGTGTCCTTGGTTGAGAGGAAGAGACGAAGAATGAGATGTGTACTGCATACAGATAATGAAGTAACTCATACCAGAGGACCGCAAACAATTCAGAATTTTTTTTTACGAATATTAAGTGCTGAGTGTTTGACGCAAGTTGCTTTCGTTCGTCCAAGGAAAAAAATACGGCGATGAGAGAGAGAGAGAGATTAGCTAGATCGAGAGAGAGAGAGAGAGAGAGTATTTCACCAAGTTGAAGGTACGAAATACTTTTTTATAATTGAATTACATTTTCAGCTTTGTTGAAGTTGTGCGTCAGTTACTTCCTGTAACTGTTATTTTTTTGCAGGTTCTCTGTAACATTGTGGTTTCTGACGACAGGAAAATCTTTCGAAAGCGAACTCTTACAAATATTGCTGTTGAAATGAAACTTCCTGGCAGATTAAAATTGTGTGCCGAAACCGGGACTCGAACCTGGGAGCTTTGCCTTTCGCGGGCAAGCGCACTACCGACTGTGCTATCCCGACACGACTCACGATGCTGCCTCACAACTTTACTTCCACACTCCGCTGCAGAGTGAAAGTTTCATTCTGGAAACACCCCTTAGGCTGTGGCTAAGCCATGTCTCTACCCTATCCTTTCTTCCAGGAGTGCTAGTCTTGCGTGGTTCGCAGGAGGGCTTCTGGGAAGTTTCGAAAGTAGGAGGCGAGGTACTGGCGGAAGTAAAGTTGTGGGGCGGCATCGTGAGTCGTGTCGGGATAGCACAGTCGGTAGTGCGCTTGTCCGCGAAACGCAAAGGTCCCAGGTTCGAGTCCCGGTTTCGGCACACAATTTTAAATCTGCCAGGAAGTTTCATATCAGTGCACACTCCGCTGTAGAGTAAAAGTTTCATTATGGATTGCCGGCCGCGGTGGCCGAGAAGACTGAGGCGCTCCAGTCACAGTCTGCACGGCCACTACGGTCGGGGGTTCGAATCCCCCCCTCGGGCATGGATATTTGTGCCGTCCTTAGTCTTAGTTAGTTCATAAGAAGTTTGTAAGTTTAGGGACTGATGACCCCGTAGTTAAGTCCCATAAACTATACAAACATTTGAACATTTTTTCATTATGGATTGCTGTTGAAGGCTGCACAGCAATTGCAATTTCCAGTTTATAATGGGACCTCAGTCAACTAAATTTTTCTTTGCTTTTAACACCACACTTTCGAGATTATATTCAACTGACTTCGTGACACTGCAAAAATCATAGAATTTTAAAAATATGAAGTTAATCAACAAGACGTATTCAAAATTCATTTAAATGTTCACTTTCCTGTTATTTTGTTCATAAATAACAGTCATTGTACCTTCTTACAATAGAGAGGGTTTCCTGCAGCGACCCTGTATGCCTCAATCGACAGCGCAATTCCTGCTCTGTTCCATTCCACTTATGCAAGACGTATCACTCCAACAAAGCAAGAAATGTCGGTAAGGACGCGGCTATTTCCACACATACACATGAAATCAACACAACGAATCCACTTCGCTACTAGAAAATTTAGGACCTGTCCTAAAGCGTAGTAGCTAGTACGAAAGGGCGTCTGCGCTCACAAAATGCTAGTAGTTCCGCGTTTACGTTGCTAGATGGCGCGCAACGTCATCTGTTCATTACTAGCGCGGTCATCGTGTAAACTGGGCTTTAGCCTCGATCGCAGCTTCCACTCTCGGCTTCTTGGTGAATGGCAGCCATTCTGTGCGGAGTGCTGCTCTGAGGAGATGTATCGATGTAGGTCGGTGAGGCCTGAACAAAGTCGGCGTTCCAGAACATCCCAAAGGTGTTCCATAGGATTCAAGTCATGACTCTGTGCAGGTCAGTCCATTACGGGGATCTTATTGTCATGTAACCATTGCGTCACAGGTCGTGCATTACGAACAAGTGCTCGATCGTCTTGAAAGATGCAGTCACCATCCCCGGGGTATGTGCTGCAGTGACGTAGCCGAGGGGGAGGGGGTCCGAATGGTTAAAGAGAAATTTACAAAGTCTCATGTTTTTTCATTTATTCTAGAAACAAACTTAGGCTAACATATTTTTTTATATTTTATGCACATAGTTTGCGTTTGTAAGAACTTCTTACAAATAATGCAATATTTTATACAGGGTGTTACAAAAAGGTACGGGCAAACTTTCAGGAAACATTTCTCACACACAAAGAAAGAAAATATGTTATGTGGACATGTGTCCGGAAACGCTTAATTTCCATGTTAGAGCTCATTTTATTACTTCTCTTCAAATCACATTAATCACGGAATGGAAACACACAGCAACAGAACGTACCGGCGTGACTTCAAACACTTTGTTACAGGAAATGTTCAAAATGTCCTCCGTTAGCGAGGATACATGCATCCACCCTCCGTCGCATGGAATCCCTGATGCGCTGATGCAGCCCTGGAGAATGGCGTATTGTATCACAGCCGTCCACAATACGAGCACGAAGAGTCTCTACATTTGGTACCGGTGTTGCGTAGACAAGAGCTTTCAAATGCCCCCATAAATGAAACCCAAGAGGGTTGAGGTCAGAAGAGCGTGGAGGCCGCTTCTACCAATCCATCAGTCACCAAATCTGTTGTTGGGATGCGTACGAACACGTCGACTGAAATGTGCAGGAGCTCCATCGTGCATGAACCACATGTTGTGTCGTACTTGTAGTGGCACATGTTCTAGCAGCACAGGTAGAGTATCCCGTATGTAATCATGATGACGTGTTCCAGTGAGCGGGGTGGAAGAACATGAGGCCCAATCAAGACATAATCAACAATTCCTGCCCAAACGTTCACAGAAAATCAGTGTAGATGACGTGATTGCACAATTGCGTGCGGTTTCTCGGCAGCGCACACATGTTGATCGTAAAAATTTACAATTTGATCACGTTGGAATGTAGCCTCATCCGTAAATAGAACATTTGCACTTAAATGAGGAGTGACAAATTGTTGGATGTACCCGTGGAGGCCAATCAGCTGCTGATAGTGCCTGCACACGCTGTACATGGTACGGAAACAACTGGTTCTCCCGTAGCACTCTCCATACAGTGACGTGGTCAACGTTACCTTGTACAGCAGCAACTTCTCTGACTCTGACATTAGGTTTATCGTCAACTGCACGAAGAATTGTCTCGTCCTTTGCAGGTGTCCTCGTCGTTCTCGGTCTTCCCCAGTCATGAGTCATAGGCTAGAATGTTCCGTGCTCCCTAAGACGCCGATCAATTGCTTCGAACGTCTTCCTGTCGGGACACCTTCGTTCTGGAAATCTGTCTCGATACAAACGTAACGCGCCACGGCTATTGCCCCGTGCTAATCTATACATAAATGGGCATCTGCATTTGTAAACATTGCACTGACTGCAAAACCACGTTCGTGATGAACACTAACCAGTTGATGCTACGTACTGATGTGCTTGATGCTAGTACTGTAGAGCAATGAGTCGCAAGTCAACAAAAGCACAGAAGTCATCATTACCTTCCTTCAATTGGGCCAACTGGCGGTGAATCGAGGAAGTATAGTACATACTAATGAAACAATTGTGTATTTTGACAATTGTCTGCATGAATTATTTCAATTTACATTTAAAGAGAAATACTAAAATGAACTCTGACATGGAAATTCAGCGTTTCCGGACACATGTCCACATAACATATTTTCTTTCTTAATGTGTGAGGAATGTTTCCTGAAAGTTTGGCCGTACCTTTTTGTAACACCCTGTACACAAAATTGAAGAAAACATTTCTTAAAAATTGTTCAAATACAAGCCAGCAGAACCTTCAGTTATTATTCTAAACGAAGTCAGATTACCAGAATGAGAAGTGATTCTTTGTATCTGAACACTGGCAACGACACGGCTGCATGTCACCAAGCTTGCTGCCTGTCAGCCACGACTGTAGCTCGGTGTTTTGCAAAATTTGCATTAATTTTTGCTTTAGTATAAATACCTTGCATATTGATTTAGGAATCGTAAGTCTATAATTTTATTTCCAAGATTATTGGTTCTTTTACTCTTGTTGGCATTGCAACGTATCCATCCTCTAGATAAAATATTACTCTTAAACCTAACTTTAAAAAGTATTACACATACTGAGTAAGGTGCCTTATGATATACTGTAATATTGCACTCCAAACAACGACTCCACTGCTGTAAATAGATAAAAAAGCTATTATAGTAGTACGTATTTTAACTTACCATAACGCTAGTGGACAAATGAAAGTCAGTTTTTCTCTTTTTTCTTGTTATTAACTTACTCATAATTGGAAACTTATCTTAACAGCACAAAAGAAATAAACGGCAGCGGCAGCATTCCACTGTAGTGCTTAACATAGCAATAATGGAGTAAGGCCAACAATGGTCAACGGCAAAAGGAGGACTGGGCAACAGCCGATGCTGTTATCGATGTATGGATAGTTAAAAACTATAGCTGGCTTTGTTGACTGTCGATAGTGCGTATCCCTTTTTCGACGTATGACTGATAACAATATCATTACGTTTCATTACACAGTAGCTAGGTCGTGTCTTATTTCATTTAGTCCAGGGTTGCCAACTTGAGGGGTTTTCCCCCCAGATTTAGGGGTGAAAATTTTTTCAGGTGGGAATTTAGGGGTAAAGAAATGTTAGGGGGATCTTCTACATCTACATCTACATAGATACTCCGCAAATCACATTCAAGTGCCTGGCAGAGGGTTCATTAACCACTTTCATAACTTTTCTCTACCGTTCCATTCTCTAATAGCGCGCGGGAAGAAAGAACACCTAAATCGTTCCGTTTTCGATCTGATTGCTCTCACTTTATTGGGATGGTCATGTCTCCCTAAGTAGGTGGGTGCTAGCAAAATATTTTCACTTTCAGAACTAAAAGTCGGTGATTGAAACTTCGCAAACAGATCACGCCGCAATGAATAACGTCTTTCTTTTAATGATTTCCACCCCAATACATGCAACATTTCCGTGACGCTTCCCCCCCCCCCCCCCCGTAACGTGATAAAACAAAGCGAGATGCCCTTCTCTGAACCTTCTCAATATCTTCCGTCAGTCCCACTGGTGAGGGTCCCACAATGGGCAACAGTACTCCAGGAGGAGAGGACGCACAAGTGTGATGTAGGCAGTCGCCTTGGTGGAGCTGGTGCATCTTCGAAGCGTTCTGCCAATGAAACGTAACCTCTGATTCGCCTTCCCCACAACAATTTCCACGTGTTCTCTCCAGTCAAAGTTGTTCGTAATTGTAACTCCTAGGTATTTGGTAGAATTTACGACCTTAAGGTTTGACTGATTTATCGCGTAATTGAAGTTCAGTGGATTTCTTTTAGTGGTCATGTGTATTACTCCACACCTTTCTTTATTTAGAGTCAATTGCCAATTTTCGCACCAAGTAGAAATTTTGTCTAAATCGCTTTGCAGTTGCTTTTGATCCTCAAGTTGACTTCACTAACCGATAAACGACAGCATCATCCGCGAACAGTCTAAGGGAGCTATTCAGATTGTCTCCTAAATCGTTTATAAACACGAGGAAGAGTAGGGGACCTATAACGCTTCCCTGTGGAACGCCAGATATCACTTCTGTTTTACTCGATGACTTACCGTCAATTACAACGAACTGTGTCCTTTCTGATAGGAAATCGTGAATCCAATCGCACAATTGTGGAGATATTCCATAAGCTCGCAATTGCATTAGAAGCCGCTTGTGGGGTACAGTATCAAAAGCCTTCCGGAAATCCAGAAATATGGAATCGATTTGAGATCCCTTGTCGATGGCACTTAACACTTCATGTGAATAAAGGGCAAGCTGTGTTTCGCAGGGGGAAAAAGAAGTGTCAGGAGGATTTTTAAGGGGAAGAAGAGAATTTATTTATTTATTTAATTTTGCATCAAATGTGCGTGTAGCAATCAGAAGACATGTTGCCGTACTGATTGAAGATGCTCATAACCGTGCAGCGTACTGTCAACCTGTGTTGTCACTGTTTTGTTTCTTCAGTTCATATTGGCTGCACTGTTTACTTACAGCACACAGAGGCGGCGCGTATTTTCCCTCTCTCCACCCCCATTCCGTCGCTCAGCAATACCAGGGATTTTTTTCTCTAGTAGTTAATGGACTGGTATAATCCGAGGACACTGCACTGAAATACCGCTAAGTCACGTGCTATGATCGGCAATTAACTGCGTTAGCGATCATTGTGTTGTATTGGTGATCCATGATTATTTTTACTTTAATGACCAGCTCATTTTGTGATGTAAATGCATTGTTTTATTGGTCAAAATGGCTACCAAAATAAGAAAACGTATGTACGAAAGTATGCGAATATCTGGGAAACGACCCTCTTCTGAAAGGTAAGATTGTAATTATTTCTTATTATGAGGTGTCTTTCGGTATTACACACCTACGTTCTTGCCTGTGGGCATGGCTCTTAATTTTTAATATATGGCGGGATAGAGAGAGAGAGAGAGAGAGAGAGAGAGAGAGAGAGAGAGAGAGAGAGAGAGAAGTCTCAAAAACAGGAACTTTCGGTTTTTTTCTTATCTAAAAGTAGTCAGGCTGCAGCTCCTAGCCCCCCTTCCCTTTTGCTCTTTTAGGGGGATTTATTCCGATTTAGGAGGATTTTATAGTAAATTTAGAGGGAATCTTTGTGGCAGAGTGGCAACTCTGATTTAATCCTTTTGGAGGTTCGAGTCCACCACTGAGCATGGGTGTGTGTGTTGTCCTTAGCACAAGTAGATACCGGAACACAGTTTTGCTACTAACAACAGTGCTTTAGGAGATCACCTAACGGAAAGAAACCATAAGCTACGAAATATAGAGGCAGGTTTATCTATTTTGCATATTGGTACGAAGGGTATTACCATATCCTTGAAGAGTTACAAATTTGGACTAGTTAAATAATAAAGAATGGTTAATAAATGACCAAATTTTTGGTTCCAGACAGTGCTATTATGATCTGTTTCACAACCTAGATTTTCTTGAATGACCGATTTTTGTGCTCTCTTCCTCTGCGGAAGTTTCCCTACATTTAATCTGTTGTTAGAAGTGTAGATTCTAAATATGTTGTTTTATTCTTTGACAACTATTTTCCAATATTGAAAACGTTTTTAACTAACTCGCTGTTGTGTTCTTTTTATCCTTGTAAACTATGGTAACTTCTGCGGCCATACATAGAGGGTGCCTATTTTTGTGTCCCAACTTCGTCGCCGCTTTTGTGTCCCAGCCTCGTCGTAGGTGTCGGTGGCCGAGTGGAATGAGACCGACACAGGAACAAAAATAGCACGCTGGTGCAGGTACGGAGGGGAGCAGCCAGAAACTATAAACACTAGAGTAAATTAGAAAGAGATATATATTGCACAGAATGTAACAATACTTTTACATAGTACTGCAGAATGTTGATACATAGTTGTTAGAGGCCTGCCTAGTGCCTGTACGATAGCAAAGTCTTCACTGGTGCCTATCGGATTCCGAAGTCTTTACTGGTTGCTATCTCAGTCCCAAGTGACCGATGTCGTTTAGTGGTGGCCACGAGCGGCGTTGTCGCAGAGGGCGCTCGTGGCTGTCGTCGTGAGAACGCCGCGCCGTGCGTGCATGGCGGCGCGCGGCGAAAGTAGGTGGCGCGCACTTTGTACTTGTGCGACACCACACCTATGCTACGTCTAAGTTGCTCAATAGTTTACTTTCCATTCAGTGGTATTTGCATGAGATCTATCGAGCTAGCATTATGTTACAAGTACAGCTGATGTTGACCGTTAATGTATTATGAGTTTTTACATGCATCTTTTTCCGTTCTCCATTCAGGAGAGGTATGTACTTTATAATTGTAAATGCCAGATATTGTTGTTTTTTTTCTCTCTCTCTTTTAAAATATTTTGGTCTTTGTTACTATTTTTACCTATATGTACTGTATCCTGTACTTTGTCACCAGGCGCTCCGATGATGAGCTGAGCCCGAAACGCGTCAGCGTAAAGAGAAAAAAAAGGATTTTACAACGTCTACAGCTCCTTCATTACTGCATCCAATCAGCTTTTTTAGAATATTTAGTGTTGTATTAATAATGGCTCCCTACCTCTACCAGGATATTAAGTCCGATTTGCAATATACTGTCATAGTACTTGGAGTGGATTCTGATGTAGTCTGGAATTTCTGTGTGCTGGTCTGTATAGATGCCTGCCTGTTCACTGTACGACCCTCTTCAGTTGTCGGCGGTCTCTATCAGTCAACAGACGAGGTCGGCCTGTACGCTTTCGTGCTGCACGTGTCCCTTCACGCTTCCACTTTACTATCACAGTAGAAACAGTGGACTTAGGGATGTTTAGTAGCATGGAAATCTCGCGAACAGACTTTTAGTACAAGTGACAACGCAGTCACGTGACCACGTTCGAAGTCCGTGAGTTCCGCGGAGCGTCCCATTCTGCTCTTTCACGATGTCTGATGACTTCTGAGATCGCTTATGTGGAGTATGAGATGTAACAGGCAAGCTACAGAGCTAAATGTTTACCACTTCTTCACCCAAATAACAAATTAAACAAATTATTTCATTAGAACCTCAACTGTTAAATGCCAGTTTGTGATCTCAGAGTATGTGTAATATAAGAGACATCATTTCTAGATAAAGTAATGGTTAAGAGAAGATACATACATTGCAAGGAAAACTAGCAAATAATATTTTATCATAAAATAGGAAAATAAGCAAGAGCACATGGCCATGGAACTAAAACCTGCAAATATGTATTTTAGGAAAACAAAGTGAAATAGTATTCTTAGAGATATATTCTGTTGTATATTTGAGTAGGAAATGGCTATGAAAACACAATTAAAATAAATGTTTCGAATATAAACTAGCCAGTATGGGCAGCATTGTAGGTTAACTAAGCCTATATGAAATATTCCCGTGTTCTTGTATATAGCAAAACAACTAATATTTCGAAACTTCCTGGCAGATTAAATTGGGTGCCGGAACCGGGACTCGAACCTGGGAGCTTTGCCTTTCGCGGGCAAGCGCACTACCGACTGTGCTATCCCGACACGACTCACGATGCCGCCTTACAACTTTACTTCCGCCAGTATCTCGCCTCCTACTTTCTGGCGGAAGTAAAGTTTGTGAGGCGGCATCGTGAGTCGTGTCGGGATAGCACAGTCGGTAGTGCGCTTGCCCGCGAAAGGCAAAGGTCCCAGGTTCGAGTCCCGGTTCCGGCACACAATTTTAATCTGCCAGGAAGTTTCATATCAGCGCACACTCCGCTGCAGAGTGGAAGATTCATTCTGGAACTAATATTTCATTTCATTATTCTGTACATGGTAGGAACATTTGTCCTTCACTATTTTTCAAGATATTAGTATAAACAATGTATCGTTGTATTTTATAGTTAAACATATTTCAGATACGCAACCCAATATATGAAAGCATGATTATTATGAATCTCGCGTTCTCTCGCTGCTCCCCACCAGTCTTCGGAAACGGAGCGGACGAACTAATTCGCGTAGTTCGCCTGTGGGAGCGCTCTTCCGAACTAATTCGTTCACGAACTACACAAGACTAGTTTCGTGGAATACCCGGGCGTGTTGGTGGGACGGAAGGCGTAGATTTATCACTAAGGAGAAAGCTACACGGAAACGGGCATTTGGTAGAAAACCGGCGCGCACGTAACGCGATCGCAGATGTCGATGGGTGAAAAGTGAAAGCCCGGCGCGTACGCGCACTGCCGCTGACAGCGGCGAGTTATCCGCGAATTAAAGGCCGAATCTGCCGCGCTGTTTACAGTTTTTTAATTAACGCTTTGGCGCTATCTCGCCCTGCAGATGTTCCACAGCGGACAGTCCGCCGCGGGCAATTGTAGCACGGCGGTAGAACACAGCACGTGCTGGGTGGTGAGGGGGGGGGGGGGGAGGAAGAGTGGGGGAAGAGGCTGGAGTGGGGGGAGGCAGGCCGCGCATGCGCGCGCAGCTCCTGCTGACAACAGTTAACTTGGATTGTATTCGCATTGCGCTATTAAATTTTACAGACTGCCGTTATACCCCGCAGCGATTCGCGGCGACCGAATAATTACAGCATATCAGGAGCGAATGGGTTGCCGAGCCGGCGGCTGCCAATATTTTCATTATAATTAAACAATTCGCGTGCTTTACGGCTGCGGAACATTTTTGTGGAAAATGGCTGTACGAGTCTTTTTTTTCCTCCCCTCGCCCGTCTCCCCCCCCCCCCTTTTTTTAGTATTACTGCTGTTGTTGTTTGGGAGGGAAAGCAGAGAGAGATTCACTCAAAGAGATAATTCTGCCGGGTTTATTCGGATCGTGGCTGCGACGAAAATTGTATATAACCTTGCTTTGATAATTCCGACGACGAGCCGGTGGCTTTCATGGTGGCTAACGCGCCATAGGCCGGGAGTTTTTTTTTTTTTTTTTTTTTTTTTTTTCCTTTTTTAAAAAAAATGAAACTGTCACACACAGGGGACGGGCCTTCGACACGACACGGACGAGTTGTAAACCCGTAATACGCCGATTTCAGCTGCCACCACCCTCTTTCAAAATATTACCGCTGACATTGCGACGGTTGCGTCTCTGATCCGTGGAAAATACAACATTAAACACCGCGAACATTGCCCGCGTTATGTCAGTGGAGAGAACGCCGTCAAAACGTGCGATATTTCGCTTCCATTGGAAATCGAGTAATGAAATTCTACTGACGCGAGATCGGTGGAGAGGTAACGCTATATTATGACACTGCATTTGATTATCACTGTTTGAAAGGTGTCTGTTAGGTGTTACATTAGGATCTTGATGAGTGAAAGTCTGTGAATGTAGAGGAATTATATGAACTGCTTTAAAATGCGCACCCACTCGATCAGAGATGTTATGTTGCTAACCGCAGTATGATCTTTACTCTGTGGCAGTAGTGGGGAAGTTGATTGTTAGCTACATCTACATAGATTGCAAATCACATTGCAGCGCCTGGCAGAGGGTTCATTAATCACTTTCATAACATTTCTCTACCTTTACATTCTCTAATACCGCGCGGGAAGAAAGAACACCTAAATCGTTCCGTTTTCAAAAAATGTTCAAATGTTTGTAAAGTCTATGGGACTTAACTACGGGGTCATCAGTCCCTAAACTTACAAACTACTTATGAACTAGCTAATCCTAAGGACGGCACAAATATCCATGCCCGAGGGGGGATTCGAACCCCCGACCGTAGTGGCCGTGCAGACCGTGACTGGAGCGCCTCAGTCCCCTCGGCCACCGCGGCCGGCCCGTTCCGTTTTCGATCTGATTTCTCTTATTTTATTGGGATGGTCATATCTCCCTAAGTAGTAGGGTGCTAGCAAAATATTTTAACATTCAGAAATAAAAGTCGGTGATTGAAACTTCGCAAACAAATCACACCGCAATGAATAACGTCTTTCTTTTAATCATTTCCACCCCAATTCGTGCAACATTTCCGTTACGCTTTCCCCTCGGTAACGTGATAAAACGAGCTGCCCTTCTCTGAACCTTCTCAATATGTTCCGTCAGTCCCACCTGGTGAGGGTCCCACAATGGGCAACAGTGGTCCAGGTGAAGATAAGTCGTAGCAACAGTCCTGTTAACATGTGGCAATGAAGCGCGACGGAAAACACATGACATTAGAGAAGTGAATCATTATTTGATATAAAAAAGGATTAGCTTTAAATAATACGGATATTTTCGGAAGAATATGGACACGGTAACAATTTTCACTTCATTATTGGCTATGGAACGTAGTTGTGTTATGACTTGGTTGACAGATATATTCACATGGGGACATATGTAATTCAGCTTCTTTTCAACAAAGTATTGGTCTAAAAGGTTAGATATTTACACAATCGTGTTTCTTGCACTGTCTTCAAAATTATTCTAACTAGTCGCGCGGAATGGAAATGGCTGGTCGTTCCCGCCAGAGTTTCGAGTCCTCCCTCTAGCATGTGTGTGTATATGTGTGTGTGTGTTGCCTTAGTGTAAGATAGTTTACGTTTACGTTACTCCATAGTTCGTTGGTCTGGTGTAGCAACAGTGAATCCATATTTGAATTGAAAGGTAGTCTCTGTTGAACATTATAATATTTATTTCTTTTTAACGCGTTTCGCACTTTTGGCGCATCATCAGAACACTCATAAACAACTAGATGGCATTTGTTGGCGTAAAAGCACACGATGCTCAGCATTTTGGACTGGTTAAAATCACGTCAGCAGCGTTGTGTTGGATAGGTCCGCGTTCACAGAATGAATAGCGATACCTCACTTTATCAAACGTAACTGCTATCAGCTGTCCGCGCAGTTACGTTTGATAAAGTAACGTATTGCTATTCATTCTGTGAACGCGGACCTATCTAACACAACGCTACTGATGTGATTTTAACCAGTCCAAAATTCTGAGCATCGTGTGCTTTTACGCCAACTAATGCCATCCAGTTGTTTCTGAGTCTTCTGATTGTGCGCCAAAAGCGCGAAATGCGTTAAAAAGAAATAAATATTATTTGCATCAGAGACTACTTTTCACTTCAAATAGTTTAAGTAGTTTGTACGTCTAGAGACTGATGACTATAGCAGTTTGTTCCCATAGATTTACAAACATTTCATTTGATATTCTAACTTCTCTGACATATGAACAAAAGTTTCCAATTTTTTTTTTACAAAAAGAATCAGCGTTACTGCGTTACAAAATAACTGTAGTGTCTTAAACTTCACATACATTTTGAAACTTCCTGGCAGAGGCGGACTAAGGCTGTCGGAGGCCTGGGGCGGCGGCAAAACAAAATGATGTCCCCACCCACTTGTAAATACATGAATTACTATAAAAAAAGTAACTTTTGCGTTTTGGAAACCCTCCCAGGAGGAGGGGTACGGGCCAATCTTTCCAGATTCGGAGGCCCCGGGACGAGAGGCGAAGGTAGCTCCAACTAAAAATATAAATAAATTTTAAAAAAAATAACAAAGTTCTTCCGGGGTATTTGGAGGTCCCCCAAGACGAGAGGCCCGGGATGGATCGCACCTCCCCCTCCCCCCTTAGTCCGCCACTGCTTCCTGGCAGATTAAAATTGTGTACCGGAATCT
This sequence comes from Locusta migratoria, assembly GCA_026315105.1. Lineage (NCBI taxonomy): Eukaryota > Metazoa > Arthropoda > Insecta > Orthoptera > Acrididae > Locusta > Locusta migratoria. The sequence continues at coordinate 449,359,711 of CM048748.1, forward strand.
GGATTCGAGCCTGGGACCTTTGCCTTTCGTGGGCAAGGGTACTACCAGCTGAGCTATCGCGCGTCGCTTCACGGTTCGTCCTCTCAGCTACACTTCCGCCAGTAGCTCGACTCCTACTTTCAAAATTTCACAGAAGTTCTCCTGCTAACAAATCAAATGTTTGTAAATCTAAGGGACTTAACTACGTCGGTCATGACTTCCTAGGCTTACAACCTACTTTAACTTAGAGTAACTTATGCTGAGTACAACACAAACACCCATGCCCGAGGGAGGACTCGAACCTCCGACGGCGATAAACAACGCGCTCCGCAGCAAGGCGTCTTAGAACGCTCGGCCACTGCAATGCGGCTCTCCTGCAAACCTTGCAGGACTGGCACTCCTATAAGAAAGGTTATAGTGCTGACATAGCTTAGTCACAGTGTCGGGGGTATTTCCAGAACTTCTCTGAGCTTGAGATACGGCAGCCAATCTCTCATCTGAGTTTTACATTGTGTAGTAACCACCACGGTTCAAGCTTTCACAACACAATTTATTGAAGTCAAAGAAAGTACACTCTGTGTTCGTTAACCAGTGAAACGAAACTAAATTCTTCTATAGAGAAAGAAATCCCCAAAACCAGACACAGATTATAATCTGGTAGATCAAAGGCACAGTTACTAGCATAGTTCAGTTCGTCACACGCAATCCACCATGTAAACGTTCCAGCCGCCTTCGTTCGGGAAGCCGTCGGCGAAGTCGACAGAAGTCTGCGATCTTGCATAGTGGAGACGGTCCTAGGCGGCGAGAGCGAACACACCAACACTGGCTCATCGGCTGGCGAGCCCGGCTTAAGTAGATACCTGGAGCCAATCAGGAGGCAGGCGGAAGGATACTCAGTCGGTACACAGAGCCACCTGTCAGAAATAGTCCCTATTACTTGTGTTTGTTTTGAAGTTACTGTTTGTGTATGTTCTTATCTTGTGTTGGCATCTGACAGGCGCTGGTTGGTCTCGCGCCGCCTGTCCAGTTCCGCTGCCCGCTTGACAGTCCTGTTGTGAGGTATGCCGGCTGGCAGGCGTTTAGCCAGCAGCATCAGAGCACATTTTTTTAATAACTGTACTTTCAATTTATGGGCAATACGCGGGTTCTGAGATGTGGAAAAAGTATGAATATTTTTTGCGGGCATCCTGTGTAAAAACGCTGTGGTGGAAAGAGGCAGGCCTCAGTACGAATGCTGTGAGGGTGAAGTGAAAGCCAGGAGGGAGATATGCGGCGCTACCTGTGCATGAACAGCGTCCAGGCTCAACGGACGGGGGGAGGGGGGCACCTCCCGTCCGGATGGCAAATAGGTACTCTGCCAAGGCTGATCTGCGAGGAGAAAACTGCGTCCTATGGGACCTAGCTACGCCTGTGACAAGTTCCCCAAGTGGAGGGCAGCTGGTTGGCGCCAGCACTGTGGGTGATGTCGAAGTGTACCTGGGTCCAGAATTCTGGATTGTTTGAGTTGTGTTGTTTGGTTGGGATAGGGGGACTAAACTGCTGGGTTATCAGGAGTGAGGATAGGAAAGAAGGGAAGGGGGAAAGGAAATGCAGTCCGGGAAGTGAGGAAGGAAGGAAGACTGCTTTAGCTCGGCACCCCGTGCTCGCCTCGCATATACCCACGAAAGAACCGTGAGCCTGCTGGGGGGTCTAGGATTCTGTAGAAACCGGGTGGCCCACCGCATCGTGTTTTTTAGTTATTATTTTTTGTTGTTTTTGTTTTACAAAGTGCTTTGAGCCCTCGTGTTTCGAGCAAAGACTCCCTATGATTTTAAGGCGGCATGCGCCTGGCGGCGCCGAAAGGTAGGTAGCACAAGCGGCGTCTTTCCTTTTTATGAGCACCAAAATTCCACCGTCCGTAGGGTTGTTTGCGAGTTTCGGTGGGAACGAGGTCCGACCTTGGAAAGCGACACCCCTCTGCGGGGAGCAGAACGTTCAAAAACATGCGAACATCTGTGATTGTCACCTCGAGTAGCGTCTGACAGTTTCTGTAATCCATCGTCTGTATACGACTTCTTATTGATCGGCAGTGGGAAACACGTGGAGAAGAATCGTAGTGGCGTGTCGCGACTCGCGAGTGACTTTGTGCCAACAGAAGAGGTGAAACGGGGACTTGATTCTTGACTCCGGCGGAGTGAGGATCGGCTCCTTGACTCTTGCGGAAGGAAGGAGTCTTATTGCGTTTTGGCTTGTACTCGTAGATTTTGTGCACCTTCGGAGCCTGCTCTGAAAGTCGATCCTACGCTGTGAGTTCTGCCTTATTTAGTGCACCGTTAACACTGATGACGATTTGCTTGGGATTCTGGACTCATCTTTGCCTCCAATAAATATTCGTGTAGCAATACACGCAGTTTGGAGTGGCAGACTTCGCAGAATCGGCGAGGTCGTTTGGCACTGTGATCTGTAGACGTTGCTACGGCTCTTTTGTTAGGAGTGATAGCTTCCGTGTTGCGAAGCAAATTATTATTTCCCCGCGTCCGCGATCATTTCAGCAGCCAGCAACCAGAATCCCTACCGACCACGGTGGCCGAGCGGTCTGGGGCGCGTCAGTCACGATCTGCACGGCCACTACGGTCGGGGGTTCGAATTAGACTTGCGCAAAATAGTTCGCGATCGGGAGCTCTCACTTTAGCTCGCGGCTCTGCCGCGAACTAGTTCGTTCTTTTAGTTCGTCCGCTCCCAGTGACGGCTGAGCGGCGTGGTCTTTGCATGCAGGTTGAGGGAGAAGTTCTCCCACCTAGCTGCTTCATGCGCTTGCTGCTTGAGCCGCTAACGATATCACGCAAACCAAAAGAAACAGTTTGTGGATAATTTCTCGCATTTAAGTTTAGGCTTATCTGTATATCTTGGCATTATGCATTTTATTAGTCAAATATTGCAGAGTTCAGAATACTTCAAAGCCGAAATTTTGTAGCACTGAACTATATAATCTAGCAGTCACCTGCATCTGACAGGAATTGTGACGAGTTCATGATCTTGTGAGAAAGTATCGGTACGTAGGGTCTGCGCCGGAATATTGAGCCTAAGGTATTCATGAAATCCACTGAAACATGTCTGTACAAATTCAATAATATTGCTCCGCGTGTCTTGTATCGATAGCCTGTCTTGTATCGATGTTTAGATGTAAAATGTTATACGAACTTGTTTGAGTAACTACGTCTATGGTTTACTCTGTTGTGTAACATTTCTGTTTAAAAATGTTTTAAATGTTGTATAGCTTATGGGAGTCAACTACGGGGTCATCAGTCCCTAAACTAACAAACTACATATGAACTAGCTAATCATAAGGACGGCACAAATATCCATGCCCGAGGGGGGAATCGAACCCCCGACCGTAGTGGCCGTGCAGACCGCGACTGGAGCGCCTCAGTCCTCTCGGCCTCCGCGGCCGGCCAACATTTCTGTCAAAGACTATGTATGTGAGTAGTAGCTGAACAGAAAGAGAGAGTCGGTGTGTAGCTCTGGTATTGATCGGACGTGCTTTGGTTATCTGCTTTTGTACGAGCCGATGGAATAATTTTGAAATCTGATTTTCACATACACAGTTCTGTCTAAAGTTTCTGTATCATTCATACATGCATCAGTCTGAGAAGTTTATCTTGTTCTTCAATCATAATGTAATGTAATCATTATCGTTAATAATAATTGAGAAAGTTGAACTTCTTTACCTCTTTCACTTTTGTAGTTAGAAAGCTAACCCATTTCCTTTGATTGAAAGTTATTGGCTATTAAAATCAAAGCATAATATTGACTAAGTTGAGTTTAATCAACATATATCTTTATTGGTGTGACGTTTAATAATAATAGTGATTGTTGTGCAATACTACACAGATGAACAAGATACTAAGTTTCTGCAATCAGTCAGTCAGCGAAATAAATTCTTGCAGTTGCATTTTATTAGAGATTGGTTTGTGTTTTTTCGAAATTTCTCTCGCAGTCAAATTTATACTGTAGTCAGTTAGTCGTATGCAGACTACGTATTGTTCTTGCTCTGTTCAAAATATCCGTTGCGCTTTCAATCTGTTTAAACACATTTTTTCTAATTAACTGTGCAGGTATTAACATTAGGGCCATAAAAAATGTGTTCAACTAATCTTTAATCAGCTTGATTGGAAAGTTAGTTATTGTGAGTGTTAACTACCACCTGATTACAATTATTAATGCTGCATTTAACAGCAGATTAGTTTTGAATGAGTAGCTTTTGAAACAGACCTCCTTTAGCTGGATCACTTTTGCCAAATCCTTGTAGCGACCCTGTTTTCCAATCAATAGAACAGCCTTACCTATATCCCACCAAACAACATACCAGTTTTACGAAGAGTGTAGAGAATTTTGATCAAATCTCTGGAAGGGAGGGAATAACTTGCCGATCGCTAAGTACTAGAGAATTGCGGAATATTGAGTCGTGTCACAGTGACATAGGATTTAGATTATTTTGTGTCGCTCACGATCTTGTTTTTATTATTATGTTAATTTATTTCCTTCGCTTTAATATTGTTCATCTGCATTGAAAGAATAGATATCGTTCCGTCATAATAAATTTGTTATGCAAAAGTTGTGGTTCATGACCATTATTCGTAGCTGCAGTTCCCCCACATACACATCTTTTGGACGGGTTTCAATTGTTTACAGTATGTGTTCCTTGCGAACATTTGGGCCATAGATTTTTAACTTGATTGAGTTACGAGATTTCGTTATTAAAAGTAGTTTGCAGTCGATCAATGAGTTCTGACAAAATTGTAGAATTAATACCCAACATTGGCGGTTCAGCCGTACCTGTCAACTGTCTCCCAGTCTCTCCTCCAACGACAATTTACAATTCGCGTTCCCTACCGCTATCCATTCCCTTTCCAAAATCTCTCCACCTCACGTTTTTGCGAATCCCTGCCAGAATCACTTACCACTCGCACACACAACCACCTCCGCCTTACAAAGTTTGGAAATTAAGAGGTGAGGTACTGGCAGAATTAAAGTTGTGAGAAGGCGCCGTGAAGCGTGCCTGGATAGCCAGGGGTGGATACAGGACGGCCTGCTGGGAGGGGGTGGGGGTAGGGGTGGTGAAAGAATTTTTCATCGTCAGCCAAACTTTGGCTCAGTAGAAAGACCTTGGCACCGGCCACCCTTTTTTACCCCACGCCCAATCAAACAAAAGTCTCACAGTTTTAAAGGCAGTGATAGCACGCAATAAAAAAAAATTAAAAAAAAAAAAAAAAAAAAAAAAAACGGAGGAGCTAGCAGTACGGAGCGAAATGATGCGGCAAAGCGTTTGTTTATTCGCACGACTGGCGTTATGAATATGAAAGTACATCCCTTGACCGACGATGGCACTTTCGTATCAAAAGGCCACAGAACAGTTAGTTTAGGTTCCAAACACAGTACGAACTAGTCTTGTGTAGTTCACGATTGAACTAGTTCGTAATAGCGCTCCCACAGGCGAACTATGCGAACTAGTTCGCAGATCCCTCGCCTCTTAGTTCGTCCGCTCCTTTTCCGAAGATTGATGGGTAACAGCGAGAGGACGCGAGAGCGCGCAGAATCGCGTGATTCCCTTCTGCCAGTTGCCGTCATTTCGAGCTGAGATGCAGCTCAGCTGTAGTTTTAGTAGCGGTAGCAGAAGCCAAAACGAGCGGACGAACTAAAGAGAGCGACCTACTTCGCGGCCGAACTGCGAACTAAAAGGAGCGCTACCGATCGCGAACTAAAATATGCCTGACAGGTCGCGAACTAAAATATGCGCTATAGGTCGCGAACTAAGAGATGCGCGATAGGTCGCGAACTGAAATATGCGTGATGGGTCGCGAATTAAAAGATGCGCGATAGGTCGTGAACTAAAATATGGGCGATATGTCGCGAACAGAATTAAAAATCACCTGCTTGCCTTCTGCTGATGAGAGCCATTTCGAGGTAGCCGTCTGCCTGCTAGATTTACATAGCATATTTACTCTGCAATATCTGACTAATAAATTCCATAATGCCAAAATATAGAGATAACTCTAAACTTAAACGCGAGAAATTATCGACAAACTGTATCTTTTGGTTTGTGTGATATCGTTAGCGGCTCAAGCAGCAAGCGCAAGAAGCAGCTAGGTAGGGGAACTTCTCCCTCCACCTGCATGCGCAGACCACGCCCCTTAGCCGTCATTGGGAGCAGACGAACTAAAAGAACGAACTAAAGTGATCGCTCCCAATCGAGAACTATTATGCGCAAGTCTAGTACAAACGACCAAGGCACACGTAATAGAACGTTTTCTTCGTGAATTAGTGCACGTACACCCACTAGAAGTCATCGAAACACACCTTTCGATCGTCTCTAGCACTGTGTATTCGAAATTGGTTGATGAGGGGACGTATGCACAGCTTGTTCGCCATACCACCAATGGATACCTCTTCCAAATTCAGATGTTCATGTGGATAACATAGATATAGATCATTTTTGATTTGGTGTTCGAGTCCTCGAGCTACCTTTCGAAGTACCGCAAAAACTCGTTGTGGACGTTAAAAGTCGACTACTGTACGGAACATGAGCTTTGTCTTATCACTAAAATTAGAAAATAAGGTCCGTGTGAACTACCGGTTATTCCCTGTTAACAATATCTTGTTCCCTGGCCCAAAGTGAGAACTGATTCGTTACAAATTACTTCATAACAGGAAGTTAATACTACAGTGGTCAATATACATAGCAACTCACACGTTATTCCACACGGACACTAATAAGCAAGCCACCAAAATTAAAGTTATCTTAGAAAGGTGGCTAAGAAAACATTTATGGCGCAACGGAATTTACACATAAGAAAAATTGTATCAGAGCTTGTTCTCAGCACTTGTGAAGAACAATATGAAATCAAAGAGGGAAGGTGTTCTAAAACTACAAGTTATAGGCAACTTACGGATCATACTGAACATAAACTTGTATATGGAGGTAGAAAACAAGCAAAATGGGGAACCAATTTTTTTAATACAATAAAAATGCATCTCTTGCATGGATTAATGCGAACGGTGCCCAGCCTAAATTATACATGATTTAACGTTACTGGGAGCGGGGGGGTGGGGGAGGATTCACAAACAACACTCATTCGCTCACACACACGAAATGCCACAGCGAAACTCATCAAAATCTGTGTGCTGAGACGAGGCGGAAGCAGGCGCCGCTATCGTAGGCGAAATTCAGCAAGTCGGAGGTAGCACAAAACACAATATACAAAAACCCTTTGAAGCTGGCTCTTGTCTGTCGTGCCTGTTTTGAGATGGTGCGTGTGTATAGCCAAGATAAATTAAACCTGAACTGGACCGCGAGCAAACACGCTAACGGTGACACACGGCTACGTTACACGAACGCAGTCCACTGAAGGTGAAGTGGTTGAATATCGGATTCATTATACAAAATCGCGGTGGAGTCTTAAGTTGCAGTCTGTTAGAAATCGATCTAGGTACTGGTTTTATATTAGAAGTGGCTGCAAACCCCGGAAGTCGGAACTCGGACCCACGTGGTTCCGAAAACCGATAAAATTGGATAACGTCCGTCTCCAAAAAATAAAGAAAATTAAATACAGCATGCAACCCATAGAAATACTTAGAATTATATAAGGAAGCGAATGAAATACAACTACACGTGAAAGGGAGCGATTACAGAGACTGATGAAGTCCAGTGTCCAAGTCTCGTAAAAGTGAAATAATTACAATATCGGAAAAATAAGAATAAGAACTACAGCATGGAACCCATGGAAATGTTTAGAATTACATAAGGAAGCTATTGAAAGTGGTTTTACAAGGCTAAGAGACAATTACTGACACAGACAGGGTTCGTACTACAAGTCGGAGAAGAAACAGCAAAATTAAAATAGGCGGGGAGAGTAAATCGCGAAATATAAGTGGAAATCAGAAGGATACCCGCATAGTTACTTGCCTGATGGGCATGAAACAAACAAGAGTAGAAGCTGAAGGCATTGTTCTATGAACCAACCACGTGGAACACATGACGTACTGCAATCTTACAGGGAAGTGTTAAGTCACGTGAAATAAAAGTGAAATACTTTCGAGTCGTAACCCGTTCCGAATGGTGCTCGTCAGGTGCACACTGCACTGCGCAGACACTCACCACACATGAACATTTGCGGTTCGTTATTTACGACGGTCAACCGCGAACTTGTCCGGGTTGCGGACGGGAGGGCCATGTAGGACCTGCATGCTTGCAGAGCCGCTTAGTTCAGCTCCCTCGTCCTGACTCGTCAACTGCGTCGCAACCGACGATCCTGCCTCTTGCCTACGTTGGAACAGCAAGAAATGTGACGCACGCAGAAGACGTCGTTGTGAGCTCGTTCACGATCGCTGAGGGCTCGGCTCCCGAACTCCCGACTGCGCGATCGCCACCGAAACAGTCGACACTGCTCGGTGCACAGATCGTATATGTTCCTTCTGCAGGTTCAGAAGAGGAAACCGAAAAGGTTGAGTCTGGCTCGGATGCTGAGATGAAGGAGACACCTCCAGCTCATGGTGATCCGGCGGAATCAGAGATGCGAACCCGTAAGCAGCAGTCGCCCAAACGACAAAACAAGACAAGGTTGTCCACAGAAAACGACTCGAAAAATAGTGGTACACTGCAGGAAAGTGACGATAACTCTGCCGCAGGTAGAACTGAGAACCAGACCCCAGGGGCACCTGGACGGCTGCCCGAGAACAATGCCGGCCAGATACGCTTCAACTACAATAGACGATCTGACGCCTACCGTCCCGCGCCTTCAACTTGGTGACCGGGCGACGGAGATGGATTTGATTGATTGATTGATTTTTTCAGGGAAGCCAAAACAGTCTTGGACCAACCCGCCACTGCCCGCACTGAAACTAAGTTTATTGTGCGGTATCGCTCCCCGTATATCTAGTAAAGCCAACCAATACCCTTGAACAGTGCAAGGAGTCCCTTTACCAGTTCTTTATTAGACACAATTTCTTCGGGTCTGGTTGTCCCAAATGTTCTGTGCCTTTTGCTCTCCAATGCAATGCATTCGAAAATTAGATGTGATGCAGTTTCATCACCTCATCACAGATACTACATTTAGGGTCCTCTTCTGTTATTCCCATTGTACGTAGGTGTTTTCTGAAATTCCCATGGCCTGTCAGCAACCCAACCATGAGTCTAATCTCTCTTCTGTTCAGACCCAGGATTGCAGAGCTTCTTTTAAAACATGGCTTTGGCATCATTACCTTGCCATGTTTTTGTTGATGGACTTTGGTCCAATATTCTACGTGCTGTCTTCTGAGCCAGTTTCGTAGCTCCAATTTGATCATTGCCTTGGTGAAGACCATCTCCGTCTAATGAACTCTTGATGGACACGGCTAGGGCGACCAGACGTCTGGATTAATCCTGACAGGTCCCCTTTTAAAGTGCTTGGGGTCTGTTCGGGTTTCTACGTTGTCCTTTTTCGCATATTAAGCGTAATTAAAAAAAATCGCCCCGGTGTGTTTTACGACCCACTTTAGAATTGTTGTAATTTTACGATATTTTGCAAACTTTTCTGACAAAAATGTAAAAAATGTAAATAATAAAAAATTATGAATGATACGATTACGACTCTGCTATTGTGACAATATCTATGCACCCAATAAGTAATATTCTTTCAGATTGTTTTATAACAAACAGCCAAAATTATTTGATATATGAGTTTACCTTTGAGAAACATACTTTTTTTTGTAGTTTTAAAACTATTATTTTAATATCTATCACACATTTTCATTATTTTTTCCGTTAAAATATTATTTCTTTGCCTGTACTGGTTACGAATGACTATAACCTGGAAGGAATGTAGCGTACATTTGTAGTTAGAACGACTGAATGTAGCCTGGAAGGAATATAGCGTACATTTGACGTTCGGAAATCAGTCACATGACATCGCTCGCCCAAAACATTGCCCGAAACTCTCTTTTGCATTAGCCATTTTGCTTTCTGTGTTTGATGAATGTTTTATTACAACTGAAGCGTTGTCGTTTCCAAGCAATGACCCACTGAAAATCATCAAAAACAAATCGTTCTTAGAACAATGAATTACAATCTAATGTCTAAAAATGCTCTGTTAGCAGTTAACACTTGCCATCGATAGTACGAGAATAACGGATTTTTCTCGCAGCTGTTCGCCATAGTGTAATGGACGACAAATTAGTTTCTGATGTCGAACATGTTAGACGGTGGTTCGAAACTTGCCGAGTGCGGTGGCTCAGAGAGCTCAGTGACCGGCGTGCTAGCTCAGCGTGCTCGGTCAGATGGTTCGACGACCACGGTAATGAAAAGACTGAGTGAACGGTGAAACGATCGAAATAAAACAAAACAAAGTCCGCAAAGGACCGATCAAACCCAAGAACCAATGAAAGAGAGAAAGAGGACTCAACGCCATCTGTAATAAAAAATAACTGAGCAAAATTCTGAACAAAATAATCAAAGCATCGATTTACCTGAAGAACAAAAAAAAAAAAAAAAAAAAATTGTAAACATAGAAAAAAATACCGCTCGCAATTTTTTATTCTCATCTTGCTTCGCACACTCTGTTAATAGAACACAACTATATTCTTCACGATTCCGAATTGTTCAAAGTTAACAGCGCTTTCACTGAAAAGCACATTTGTTCTACTTTGTGAACATGCCATGGAATACTTTCCAACGAATTGAAAATAGAGACGTCTTTATCACATGCACATAAGCTGGAAGATTCTGTTAGAATGTCTGTTGTATATGACGTAATGATAGTAGTAGCTCTTTATATAGATTAAGTACTGTAGTTATGTAGAATTCAGTATTACCATACTTATTCCGTCATTTGTCGTTCTAAGAGGTGGTTTAGTTAATTCTTCAGTTCGCCATTGATTTGAAATGTCAACGCTTAAATTATAATAGTAAAATCATAAAATACAAGAAGTAACATGGCGTATGCGAGAGGGTTCTGCGCGAGGAATGTCACGTGATATTTCCTAACGCCTGGCTTACGTAAAATCAAGAGGCGGTGTCAAATCGCCGTTATTTTTTATGTCTCTTTAACGGTGAGAGTCACCAAAAAAACGTAAGAGAGGAAAGTTATAAAGAATGTTCTCCTCTACAAATTCAGTTCGTGTCAGATGAACGGTTTGTTTGCAATTACAATTACTGTACCTTACAAACGGCTTTTTGAAGTGTTACTGACGTATTTTTTGTCTGAAAAATTTGAAATAGTAAGTTTCTGCTCTCTAGCGGCCAAATATTATGTCTGTCAAATTTTGGGCCGATCGGATGAACGGTTCGACATGAAAAGAGCGAACACGTTACGGACAGACAGACGTCAAATCTCCGTTATTTTTGCAAATATGTCCCAAACGATGCAAGATATGAAAAACATATAAGAGAGCAGCGTTGTAGAGAATTTTCTCCTCTACAAATTTGTTTATTCAGTTTTCGTGTCAGATGTACGATTAAGCCGTTATTTTCATTCAAAAGATAATCGCAAAGGCCCACTTTAAGTGTTACTACCGTAACCTAAAGTGGGCCAAAAACTGTATCAAATATTCTACCAAGAACCAATGGAACAGTCACAATTTTTGCATTAAATGTACGGCAATTTTCCGTTTGCTTCGGTAGTTCTCAGGTGAGTTGCTATTAAAAAAAAGAAAAAAAAAAAAAAAAAAAAAAACTGTATTATATTTATATGGTTCGAACTTCGAAAAATAGCATTGAAAAGCAGTTTTGTTCAGCGAAACAAAGAAAACGAAGTCATACTTACGCTAATAACTATCTATATGATATACTCTCTCTCTTTCTCTCTCTCTCTCTCTTTCTCTCTCTGCCTTATCTACTCTCTCTCACACATACACGTAGAAGTAGATATCATCGGAGTAGTGCAGCAACTAAAATCACTTAACAAGAACAAGTCTTCTGGTCCGGATTTTATACCCATTAGATTTCTATCTGATTATGCTGAAGCGATAGCTCCTTACTTAACAGTCATATACAACCGCTCTCTCATAGAAGGATCTGTTCCAAAAGATTGGAAAGTTGCCCAGGTCACACCTATATTCAGGAAAGGCAGTAGGAGTAACCCACTAAACTTCAGGCCTATTTCATTGACGTCAATTTGCAGCAGGGTTTTGGAACATATCCTGTATTTCAATATTATGAATTATATCGAACAGAACGATCTATTGACCCAAGGTCAACATGGATATAGAAAATATCGTTCATGCGAAACACAACTAGCTCTTTATTCACACGAAGTGATGGGTGCTATCGACAAAGGTTCGCAAATCGATTCCGTACTTCTTGATTTCCAGAAAGCTTTTGACACCGTACCTCACAAACGGCTTTTAATCAAATTGCGTGGTTATGGTATATCGCCCCAAATTTGCGATTTCTTGTCAGAGAGGACACAGTTCGTAGTAATCGATGGTAAGGCATTGACTAAAACAGAGGTGATATCGGGCGTTCCACAGGATAGTGTTGTTGGTCCTCTGCTGTTCCTTATTTACATAAACGATTTAGGGGAAAATCTAAGTAGCTCTCTTAAGTTGTTTGCAGATGACGCCGAAATTTACCGTCTAGTAAAATCATCGGAAGATCAAAACCAACTGCAGAACGATCTGAATAAGATATCAGTATGGTGTAAGAATTGGCAACTGACTCTAAATAATGAGAAGTGTGAAGTCGTCCACATGAGTATCAAAAGAAATCCGTTAAACTTTGTTTACAAGATAAATCAATCAAATGTGAAGGCCGTAAACTCCACAAAATACCTAGGAATTACTATTACTTTAGACTTAAATTGGAAAGAACCCGTAGATAATATCGTGGGAAAGGCGAACCAGAGACTGCGTTTTATTGCCAGAACCCTTAAAACATGCAACAGAACTACAAAAGAAACTGCATACACTACGCTTGTCCGTCCATTTTTGTAGTATTGCAGACCAGTGTGGGATCCTTATCAGGTGGGTTTGACGGAGGACATCGAAATAGTCCAAAGAAGGGCAGCTCGTTTCGTATTGTCACGATACAGGGGAGCAGCGTTACGGAAATGATACAGGACCTGGGATGGGAATCATTACAACAACGGCGCTTATCGCTGCGGCGTGGGCCACTTGCGAAACTCCAATCGCCAACATTCTCCTCCGAATGCGAAAATATATTGTTGACTCCCACTTACATAGGTAGAAATGATCATCAGAATAATCAGAGCTCGAACAGAGAGATTCAGGTGTTCTTTCTTCCCGCGCGCTATTCGAGAATGGAATGGGAGATAAATAGTATAATTGTGGTTCGATGAACCCTCTGCCAGGCACTTAAATGTGATTTGCAGAGTATCCTATGTAGATGTAGATGTAGATGTACACACAAAGACACACACACAAAGAAGGGATCAGGTTGCGATACTCGAACTATTACTTTAAACGAACACGCCACCGTCCAAGTGTTAACAACAATGCAGCGGAATTAAGGGATGCATAATTCACACAATGCTTGTGATAGCTATTTGGGAACACGGGATGAAACGTTACAGTAATTAATAAAGGCACGATATATTTAGGTGCCAAATGATACCCGCCGACTGCGATTTCCATGACATATTTTATTCAGACTTCGCCATTACCTGGCGCACGCCATTAAAAAATCAAACTTGTTTCATTATGCAAAACTTTCACTTGATGTAGCTTCCACAAAATTCGACCTGACACTTCTGAAAGGATACGGGATTATCTCCAAATGGGTGTTTTTGCAGCAATCAGTCGTTATTTGAAAGAAACTGCTTTATTTTGCAGATCTAGATTTCGGCAAGTGACTTGCCAATATCAATGCTAAATTAACAAGAAGTCATTGTCTGTATACATACATTATATGAAATATAACATTGAGAAATTAAAAAAGAGTCAATAAGATGTACTTTACATACCATACATTTTTTGTTAGCATGTTATGCATGTGCATTGTACCTCATAGATGGTCTGTAATACATTGTTTTCCACAGTAATGCTATTGCCAATAAAGTGGTTTACGACTTTTGAAATGGAACTGTATGCAACAATGAACCATATGCAACAATGTAAATATTTAAATTCACTGTTTGCTTGTTTATGACTGGTCTTGTAAAATATGTCGTGAAATAGTTAATACACTGCCGAAGTATTGATGTAAATCTGTTAACTATATACAGAAGTTTCTATTTATAGTTATAGTAATCATACAGAAATATGTTCAAATTCAAATTCAAATGTTTGTTAAGCTTATGGGACTTAACTTAACTACGGGGTCATCAGTCCCTAAACTTACAAACTACTTATGAACTACTTACGAACTAGGACGGCACAAATATCCATGCCCGAGGGGGGATTCGAACCCCCGACCGTAGTAGCCGTGCTGACCGTGACTGCAGCGTCTCAGTCACCTCGGCCACCGCGGCCGGCAGAAATATGTCAGTGGCTGCTACATATTGGTAAGAAAAGAGGATCTATTGCATTCCTCCTGGGTCGAATTCTTGTTTATTGTTACAGGAGCAATTCTCAAATAATTCACAAAAGGTTTTTTTTTTTTTTTTTTTTTTTTCATAGTAATTTGGTCATGAAGTAAGTTATGTTCCACGGATATTTGATGGCAAAAGATCTCAAGCTCTTCGTGTAGATCGAGAAATCTTCCCTTCTCACCCCTATGCAGCAACCTCACATTATTTGTTACGATTGGTATCTGGTAACGTAGGCGCAAAAAATCCTTCTTTACGGGATTATCTGTTACACCTAATGAAAAATAACTAGACACCAGTGTATTATTCTTATCCCTCTGTCCGGAAAGGGTCACCATTATGCAGTGTTTTAATTTGGGCGTGCAAAAATTTAACAAGACGTAGACAATCGTTACTTACCGTAAAACGTGGTGACTTGGGACAGTGGGGTGGCTCGGGACATTTTGACAGTGTTTCGTTTTTTATTGTGTTGGAAGCAGTGAGAGGCCAGAACTGTGTTTTGCTGCTTATTATTGTTATCTGATGGTGTGCTGATGTGCTGAGGTTGAAGAGAACAACCTGCTATCAATTTAAGTACTACTTTTAATTGTTTGAAAAGTGTCACAATATTAACAAAAAAGCGATAGTGAGATAGGAAGGCCTGCTGGGGATTAATCGGTGGAAATATGGTTAATGTTTAAATGCGATCCCCTCTTCTATCTTTAATAATAACCATATAATGATAAAAATTTGGACCCATATTTTAGACTGAAAATTTTGATTTCAATATGATAGCAAGTGCGTGGTGACTTGGGACATGTTGTTGATTTCAGAAACCTCTCGTTAGACTTAACTAAAGAGACTTATATGCACAAAACGCATTAAAATGAAATTTTGGCTTTGCTTATGTGTCTTATGGTTAGATTAAATGGTTCTGAAAACATTAATAGGGAAAATATGGGCCATAAAAGATTCCAAAGTGAGAACTTCATTTATGAGAAAGTCTCAGAAGCAAACAGACATCTATGTTTTTCCAAATGAAGAAGACATTCAAGAACTTTCTATTTCACAAGTTGTGTGCAAACCTGTTCTCCTTTGTTCGTCTTGGTCATTACAAGATCCCGTATGAAACTGCATAGTAATGTGAAAAAAAACTAATTACTGTAATTAAAAACAATAGGGAAAATTAATTTTTGTACTTTTACACGTTAAACACTATTTAAGACAGTAAATACCATAAAAATTTCTTTTGATTCTATTTTTAACTTTTCAACATTTGTTTTAATGTTAATATATCGCAATTTTGATTATTTCACTTTAAAAGACACTTAAATTGGTAACACATATTTAAAATGGAAAAATGAAAACATTTTCAATATCCACAGCCACCTCTTTGGTGAGGTGAATGCAGTTTAATGGGAAAAAAAATTGTATGTGTACCAAGTCACGCCACATGTCCCAAGTCAGCCCACCCTGTGGGGTGACTTGGGACACCAACAAAATATTAAATTAAAAATAAATGCCCAAATTTAAGATAATATTTCATACATAAATTTAATCTACTGACCCAGACCTAAATTCTGATATACATATTCGTTTCGTAAGTTTCATAGGCTCTGAGGAAAAGCTAAGGAAACACAAAAAGTGTCCCAAGTCACCCCGTTTTACAATAACAGTTTGAGTAGGGAGCCTGTGGCAGAGAGGTTTAGGGGTATGTGGAGGTAAACTCGACTGCCGCTTTGACTCCCATTACTATTTTCTGCTTATTTACGACTAACATGCGTACAGGTTTACACGTACTGTGCTGCCGCGGTGGAGTAGCCGAGCGGTCTAAGGCGCCTCGCTGCGGAGCGCGCGGTTGCTCGCCGTCGGAGGTTCGAGTCCTCCCTGGGTCATGGTTTTGTGTGTGTTGTCCTTAGGTTAGTTTACCTTGGTTTAAGTAGTTTGTAAGCTACGGACTGATGAACACGCAGTTTGGTCCGATAGATTTACAGACATTTGAAGAAACATTTCGTACTGTGCTGTCTATTTATATGTAGATTACTAGTCGAAACTGCAATGCTCCACAGTTGCTAATATGTATGTACTCTTGCTTTGAATGACAAATGTACAAAATTTTATCGCAATCGTACTAATGATGTTGATATCCCAGAGAAAAGAGATCTTTCAGTTTTCCACATATTTTCCAATTTTCTGGCCAACTATTCCAAACTTTTACTTCACTCAAACCTTTGAAGTCGAATGTGCAAAATTTTATCGCAGACAAATGATATTGATATTTCATAGAAAAAACTTATTTTCTTTTTTTTTTTTTAATTTTCCAATTTTTCTACGAAACTTTTCCAAATTTTAATTAAAATTGCAACACCACGAAGATGACGTGCTACAGACAGACGCGAAATTTAACCGACAGGTAGAAGATGCTGTGATATGCAAATTATTAGCTTTTCAGAGCGTTCACACAAGGTTGGCGCCGGTGGCGACACCTACAACGTGCTGACATGAGGAAAGTTTCCAACCGATTTCTCATACACAAACAGCAGTTGACCGGCGTTACCTGGTGAAACGTTGTTGTGATGCCTCGTGTAAGGAGGAGTAATGCGTACCATCACGTTTCCGACTTTGATAAAGGTCGGATTGTAGCCCATCGCGATTTCGGTTTATCGTATTGCGACATTGGTGCTCGCGTTGATCGCGATCAAATGACTGTTAGCAATCGGTGTGTTCAGGTAGGCAATACGGAACGCCGTGCTGGATCCCAACGGCTTCGCATCACTAGCAGTCGAGATAACAGGCATCTTATCCGCATGGCTGTAACGGATCGTGCACCCACGTTTCGATCCCTGAGTCAACAGATGGGGACGTTTGCAAGACAACAACCATATGCTCGAACAGTTCGACGACGTTTGCAGCAGCATGTATTATCAGCTCGGAGACCATGGGAGCGGTTACCCTTGACGTTGCATTACAGAAAGGAGCGCCAGCGATGGTGTACGCAACGACGAACTTGGGTGCACGAATGGCAAAACGTCAGTTTTTTGGATGAATGCAGGTTCCGTATACAGCATCATGATGGTCGCATCCGTCTTTGGCGACATCGCGGTGAATGCACATTATAAGCGTGTTTTGTCATCGCCATACTGGCGTATCACCCGGCGCGATGGCATGGGATGCTATTGGTTACAAGTCTCGGTCACCTCTTGTTCGCATCGACGGCTGTTTGAACAGTGGCCGTTACATTTCAGATGTGTTATGACCCGTGGCTCTACCCTTCATTCGATCCCTGTGAAACATTTCAGCAGGATGATGCACGACCGCATATTGCAGGTCCTGTACGGGCCTCTCTGGATACGAAAAATGTTCGACTGCTGCTCTGGCCAACACATTTTCCAGATCTCTCAACAATTGAAAACTTCTGGTCACTGGTGGCCGAGCAACTGGCTCGTCACAATACGCCAGTCACTACTCTTGATGAACTATGGTATCGTGTTGAAGCTGCATGGGTATCTGTACCCGTGCACTCTATCCAAGTACTGTTTGACTCAATGCCCAGCGTATCAAGGCCATTATTACAGTAGAGGTGGTTGTTCTGAGTACTAATTTCTCAGGATCTATGCACCCAAATCGCGTGAAAATTTAATCAAAGTCAGTTCTAGTACAATAAACTTGTCCAACTAATACCCGTTTATCATGTGCATTTCTTCTCGGTTTAATGGTTAGTATCGTATTTAGTAACTCACAATTAAAAGAGCAGTAACTTTCAACTAACATGGGAAGTACTTGGGCTCGAACAAACATATCTGAATGAACTTTTCGTTACAGTATCTCTACGTATACCTCAGTGTGCTGGTGGGTGTCGTTTTTATGAAAAACTTTGCAATCATGCTCTAGATAGCACTGTAGATGTAATTGTAGACGCCATACGTAATGAAGATATCTTAACTATAACTTATGTAATAATCGTCGTACATGTTCTCTAGCGTATTGTCATCAAAAGCAGTGATGATAGTTGCAACTTTAACCTTCTTCTCGGAAGACTGTTGGTATTCACTGACACTGCTTCCATCGCCTCTTCACGCACTTGCCGTAGCACTACCGCTAGCAATGAGTTCTTCGCCATTATCATCCCTATTATGATCATTATGTGTTAGTGTTACAACTGGATTGATTAGCAATCGCCGCTCCATCTGACGCTTCACCACACAAATGTCACAAAACGCAACTTCGGAGGCACACTGCACCGTCCCTACTGGCGAACCGACAGGTCAAAGTGCAATATGGCAAGGCACACGTAGAGGCCTCTAACGGACGACTGCAGAGTTTTGCAGCTGCGGGAGTGTCACTAGTGTAATGGTGGTATGGGCTGCCATTGGTTACACGTCTCGGTCACCTCTTGTTCGCATCGACGGCACTTTGAATACTGGCCGTTACATTTCAGATGTATTACGACCCGTGGCTCCACCCATCATTTGATCGCTGCGAAACCCTACATTTCAGCAGAATAATGTACGACCGCATGTTGCAGGTCCTGTACGGGCCTATCTGGATATGGAAAATGGTCCACTGCTGTCCTGGCCAGCACATTTTCCATATCTCTTACCAATTGAAAGCGTCTGGTCAATGGTGACCGAGCAACTGGCTCGTCACAATACGCCAGTCACTACTCATTATGAACTGTGGCATCGTGTTGAAGCTGCATTGGCATCTGTACGTGTACACGCTCGAACAAACATATCTGTATGAACGTTTGGTTACAGTATCTCTACGTACACCTCAATGTGCTGGTGGGTGTCGTTTTTATGAAAAACTTTGCAATCATGCTCTATATAGCACTATAGATATAATTGTAGACGCCATACGTAATGAAGATATCTGAACTATAATTTATGTAATAAATTCTCTAGAGAATTGCCAGCAAAAGCCGTGGTGATAATTGCAACTTTAACCTTCTTCTCGGAAGACTGTTGGTATTCACTGCCACTGCTTCCATCGTCTCTTCCCGCACTTACCGTAGCACTGCCGCTAGCAATGAGTTCTTCGTCATTATCATCCCATTACCACCATTACGTGTTAGTGTTACAACAGTATCTGACTTGTGCTCATATTTCTGTACCATAACAGATACGAGAAAGCACGCGAATGGTTCATCTTCTACACTAATACCATCTTGACGGAGAATGGTTCTTCGTAAATTCATCTCAACCAATAGCAATACTTGAGCTGGATTGATTAGCAATCGCCGCTCCATCTGACGCTTCACCACACAAATGTCACAAAACGCAACTTCGGAGGCACACTGCACCGTCCCTACTGGCGAACCGACAGGTCAAAGTGCAATGCGGCATGGCACACGCAGAGGGCTCTAACGGGCGATTGCAGAGTTTTGCAGATGCGGGAGTATCACTAGTGCAATAAGGGATCTTTACATTATCTCTCATACGATTTTGGTGTATATGTGTTTGTACGAGCCCAAGTACTTTCCTTGTTAGTGAGATTTGGCTATTCCCATCTGAGACTAGCAAGCGTTCCGTTGCAAATTTTATTTCAAGTCTCTGCAGATAGGTGTGGATTATGTGAATTTGTACATTTAATTTCGTTGTTCCACTTCTGAACCTGCAGAGCAGCTCACGTAAAGCTACACTCCTGGCTATTAAAATTGCTACACCACGAAAATGACGTGCTACAGACGCGAAAGTTAACCGACAGGAAGAAGATGCTGTGATTCGCAAATGATTAGCTTTTCAGAGCATTCACACAAGGTTGGCGCCGATGGCGACACCAACAACGTGCTGACATGAGGAAAATTTCCAACCGATTTCTCATACGCAAACAGCAGTTGACCGGCGTTGCGTTGCCTC
Source organism: Locusta migratoria (assembly GCA_026315105.1). NCBI lineage: Eukaryota > Metazoa > Arthropoda > Insecta > Orthoptera > Acrididae > Locusta > Locusta migratoria. Next base: position 449,380,022 of record CM048748.1, read on the forward strand.
GCTTAACTTTGTTGAGATGCCTGGTGTAATGAGGAGAAATGCGTACCATCAAGTTTCCGACTTTGATAAAGGTCGGATTGAAGCCTATCGCGATTGCAGTTTATCGTATCGTGACATTGCTGCTCGCGTTGGTCGCGATCCAGTGACTGTTAGCAGAATATGTAATCGGTGAGTTCAGGAGGGCAATATGGAACGCCGTGCTGTATCCCAACGTCCTCGTATCACTAGCAGTCGAGATGACAGGCATCTCATCCGCATGGTTGCAACGGATCGTGCACCCACGTCTCGGTACCCTGAGTCAACAGATGGGGACGTTTGCAAGACAACAACCATCTGCACGAAGAATTCGACGACGTTTGCAGTAGCATGGACTATCAGGTCGGAGACCATGGCTGCGGTTACCCTTGACGCTGCATCACAGACAGTAGCGACTGCGATGGTGTACACAACGACGATCCTGGGTGCACGAATGGTGGTACGGGCTGCCATTGGTTACACGTCTCGGTCACCTCTTGTTCGCATCTACGGCACTTTGAATACTGGCCGTTACATGTCAGATGTATTACGACCCGTTGCTCCACCCATCATTCGATCGTTGCGAAATAATGTACGACTGCATGTTGCAGGTCCTGTACGGGCCTATCTGGATACGGAAAATGGTCCACTGCTGTCCTGGCCAGCACATTTCCCATATCTCTTACCAACTGAAAACTTCTGATCAATGGCGGCCGAGCAACTGGCTCGTCACAATACGCCAGTCACTACTCTAAATGAACTGTGGTATCGTGTTGAAACTGTGTGGGCACCTGTACCTGTACACGCCATCCAAGCTCTGTTTGACTCAATGCACAGGCGTATCAAGGCCGTTATTACGGCCAGAGGTGTTTGTTGTGCGTACTGATTCCTCAGGATCTATGCACCCAAATTGCGTGAAAATTTAATCACATGTCAGTTCTAGTACAATATATTTGTCCAATCAATACCCGTTTATCATGTGCATTTCTTCTTGGTCTAATGGCTAGTATTGTATTTAGTAACTCACAATTAAAACTTTCAACTAAGACAAATGTTGTATGGCCCTCGATTAAATCTTAAAAGCGTAGGAGAAGCAACTACAGCTCACTGCTGTAGCCCGATATCGCAATGACGTCCCTGCCATTCGGCAACCGGAGGAACGCGAGAACACTCGCTCTCGACGAGCGTTCTCGATTACGGCGTGTGTCCCTGTGCCTTTGAACGACTCGGCGGCTTTTACGTATCGCCGATACGCGGTCCGGAGCGACGCATCGACCCGCTGTTTGTGCCATACCTGCGCCGCTTGCGCAGAAGAGCTATCGCGGTGTGCTCTGCATAATTCGATACGACCTCAATAACACAGCCAGAGAGGGCCGTTTGTGGCTGTATAAATTCGTTGCCAATGGAATTAGGCGGTCGGTATTTTGATAACCCGATTATTGCGCGCTCTTTGAGAACAGAGTTCGACGCCGAACAACGCATCAGACGCAAATTGTCTGTCGTCTGTCGTCGGTGCGGCTCCGGCACACGAGACATTCTGAAGGGCAGTTTTTCCAGACGAATGATCCGAGGACACACACACTCTCGTTACGTGAAAAATACGGGCGATAAAGTTGAAACGTGTGTCTGTATCAAAGGTGAATTGCGTCGGGAACAGGAAACAATGCCGAAGCAAAGACTTAATACGGCCCAATGCCGAAGCAAAAGACGTAATACGGGTTTGGAGAAATGGAACTAAAATCTGATATCTCTGTAGGCGTTTAAAAATACCTGTGTCTCTGGCAGAACTTTTTATTAAGCGATTTGCTCTACATACGGACCAGTTATAAAAATTTCGTGTGGCTTAGTGGCCTGGGAGAAGTCGTTCAACTGGACGCTACTACGCTGACTTACGTGTACCTAACCTACCTCAGTTATCCAACGAGGGGAAGGGGACCAACAGTTTAACTTCGAATCCGAACCATATGTCGTTACTGGCGACTCCGCACTTTGTTGGGAGGTGATGGTTGTTTGTTTGGTTGGGATAGGGGGACTAAAGTAGTGAGGTTATCAGTCCCCCGAATGGGAGGGGAAGGAGTGAGGATAGGAGAGGAGGGGACGGGAAAGGAAATGCAGTGCAGGAAGGAAAGAAGGCAGAAAGACTGCATTAGCTTGGGGCCTCGTCCTCGCCACGCTCGTACTCACAAAAGAAACGCGAGCCCCCTAGGGAGTGAGAGGTGATGGCTAGGATGCAACGAAGAGTGGAAAATTCCTGATCTAACTGGGTTTCGAACTTGCGACCCCACAAGTTACAGTCGAGCGTCTTACCCTGATACTAGTCTTGTATAATTCGCGAACGAACTAGTTCGGAAGAGCGCTCACACAGGAGAAGTACACGAACTACTTCGCAGATCCCTCGCCTCTTAGTTCGTCCGCTCCTTTTCCGAAGACTGACGGGGAACAGCGAGAGGACGCGAGAGCGCGAAGAATCGCGTGATTCCCTTCTGCCAGTTGCCGCCATTTCGAGCTGAGATGCAGTTCAGCTGTAGTTTTAGTAGCGGTAGCAAAAGCAAAAACGAGCGGACGAAATAAAAACAGCGACCTTCTTCGCAGCCGAGCTGCGAACTAAAAGGAGAGCTACCGGTCGCGAACTAAAATTTGCACGATCGGTCGCGAACTAAAATATGCGCGATCGGTCGCGAATTAAAATATGCGTGATAGGTCGCGTGTCGCGAACTAAAATATGCGCTATAGGTCGCGAACTAAAATATGCATGACAGATCGCGAACTAAAATATGCATGACAGGTCGCGAACTAATATATACGTGATAGGTCGCGAACTAAAATATGCGTGATAGGTCGCGAACTAAAATATGCATAATAGGTCACGAACTAAATTAAGAGCAATAGGTCGCGAACTAAAACATGCGCGATAGGTCGGTGATAGGTCGCGAACAGAATTAAAAATCACGTGTTTGCCTTCTGCTGATGAGAGTCATTTCGAGATTACCGTCTGCCTGCTAGATTACATAGTTCAAAATTTCTGCTTTCAAGTATTCTGCACTCTGTAATATCTGACTAATAAATTCCGTAATGCCAGATATAGAGATAACACTAAACTTAAACGCGAAAAAATTATCCACAAACCGTTTCTTTTGGTTTGCGTGACATCGTTAGCGGCTCAAGCAGCAAGCGCATGAAGCAGCTAGGTGGGGGAACTTCCCCCTCCACCTGCATGCGCATACCATGCCGCTCAGCCGTCACTGGGAGAGGACGAACTAAAAGAACGAACTAGTTCGCAGCAGAGTCGCGATTTAAAGTGAGCGCTTCCGATCGCCAACTATTATGCGCAATTCCATCCGAGACCATCAGGCACCGATTACAACACACGAGACATTATTTAAGAAATATGGTAAAACGGAAATACAAACTCCGAAGGAATCCCTTTCATAATGTGATGCATTTGCCATTTTGATACAGGGTGGTACTGCGAAGACACTGTACCACTATAATCCGTTAACTTCCTTAATTTTTCTTTATACCTGTATTTCATTTCGAAATGTGGCAACTGTTTCGTTTCTTTATGTATACGCTCTGTAACTGACATCGATAGAATCCATATTCACGGAATGTATGTCATTAACTGTGAATAGGCGAAGTTGAATGTGTATATCCAGCCGAGATTCTAACCCGATTCTACTGCCACCTATGCAGATGTGCTGACCACTACACCACTGGGGTCACACTATTTCCTGCCCATTATTTCTCAAACTTGTGGTTTTTTAAAACTGACTCCCGTAAGTGTAAAGGCCTAGCAGTGCCTCCGCATTGAAGGAAGGATCATTGCCCATTATTGGCATATTGTAGGTATATCTGTGGGTCGGAGGTATAGGACACTATCTGTCCATATTTAGCCAAAATGAGATTATTGGCACAATCATATGAGTTTCTTGTCGTCTACTCAGAGGTATACCACATTGTGTCCTATATCGAATATTGGCGGAATTACAGTGCAGTGAAATAACACCAAGTCAACTTTATCAGAGAGTTAAACAGCACCATCTACACATAGGCCTATTGCTGTATACTTCTGCACACTGCAGTATTAGTTTCTGTAAAAGGAAACTTTGGGCCTTAAATTTTATCTTCTATGATGCATCAGATTCCTCAGTTCACTGTGTGATGTGGGATAAGTCAAAAAAGGAGGGCGAACCGGAAACTAAATTGCATCAGTAATTTCGAAGTGGGGAGGTAGTGTCATACCTGACGGTGACGTGGAAGAAATCACGCTTTACGGAAACAATTGCTGTGGACAAAATAAGAACGTGAATATTATAATGTGTTATTTTTGATTACTGCGTAAGTATTCACAAATACTCAGAAGTTGCTACTAAAAGGCCATACCCATATGGAGGCTGATAGTGTTCATGCTTTAATAGAGAGGGAAGAAATTTAATAGTACGAGGATTTTAACACCATGGGACTAGCAACAACAAGTAGGACACATTTCCAGCAAGTACATTGTTCAAAGTATGCAACTTCAAGATTTCATTATTTTTAATTCACTGTACGCCACAAAACACTCTGACAGGCCTCCTCTGGTTCAGAGGAAAATGGATATGGAGATAAGGCCATTTTTGTTATCAGTGTACAATTATAAGTGAAATGAGGAAAGCATTGAAATTCTGTACTTCAAAATATCTTTTGATGGTGACAACAAACAGGTCAACTTCGTTAGGTTACACAGACATGGACTTATATTTTTCCAGCAGACCTATTTCCCGCAGAAATATAATTATTTAATGGCACTGATGCCATATATCCCAACATACACGTAATAAAAACATAACAGACTGTCCAGAAAAAGACATACATGTGATTTAGGACCAGATGTGACATTGTAAGGAGTCATCTCACTGTCATTTCCTGCATATTCTGACTACAAAATCACATTCTACTTGTCAAGACGAATCGTTTGAAAAGAAACTCGATGGGGTACAGATATTTTCAATGATAATAATTACAGTTTGATATGCAAATTACGAGATCATGTCGCAAGCACAACAAGATAATCAAGGCTGACGCACAGTAGTGGACAAACACTTGTTTTTCTAAAGCGAGGCCAGGCGCTCTTGCGACGGCGGCGGGCGACAACTGCGCAGGTGGGCGAAGGTCCACACTCCAGCGGCTGGGACAGAAAGCCACTGCCTTCCTGGCGTAATACGGATACTTTGAAAAAACTTTTAAAATCCATAGTACAGCTCTCAACAAAAGCACAGAGTAACATATACAGAGGAGCAGCCCCCCCCCCCAAACCACTGTCCTACGCTCCCCTCGTAGTTCCGTAAGATGCTAGCAGGTGTCAGGCCGTTCCTCGGCTTAGGGTGCCTCTCGCACGTCAGAGGGTAGTGTGGAGGGGAGGCTGAGGGGAGAGCTCGTGCCGCCTGCCACGAGGCCACAGCTTTATCTGGCATACCAGCGTTTGAGGGGAGGTGGTGGTGGGGACGGCCGCTACCTACCGCCTGCTCTGGCCAGTTTAAAGGGCTGCTCCTGACTGCAGCGCCATCACGGGACATCTTACGGAACTACTGAAAACCCTCCCTCCCCGCATCCCTGAGCGTAGGACCGGGCGCTTACGGAGGTTCCCCGTCTGTATATATTTGTCTGTGACAAAAGGTGTTTGCTTAAAGATTTAGGACGCAGGTGGAACGTGAATGCCAAACTGGTGCCATCAAATCTGAGAGGAAATACTTAAATGAGAAGTTAGCTGACTCACTATTGGCTGACGAGCCATACAGCGTTTTAAGACGAACTATCCGATTGGTAAGTGAGCCACTGGCGGGAAAGTGCCAGTGTCAAAAAAAAAAAAAAAAAAAAAAAAAAAAAAAAAAAAAAAAAATCAAATGTTTGTATAGCTTATTGGACTTAAAGACGGGGTCATCAGTCCCTAAACTTACAAACTACTTATGAACTAGCTACAACTAAGGACGGCACAAATATCCATGCCCGAGGGGAGATTCGAACCCCCGACCGTAGTGGCCGTGCAGACCGTGACTGCAGCGCCAGTGTCATCAGATGATATATACAGCAAAACGAAAAAAATTAAGGCAGACTCGCACTCTCGCCCATGCTGCCTGTGTGTGTGTGTGTGTGTGTGTGTGTGTGTGTCGTCACACGCAAGTTTGCAGTGCGACACTCTCGCAGCGATTTTTGTGTGATAAACACTCCTGTACAGTTCTGCACTGTAAGCAGCACCTCTGTTGTGGAGCGGATCCAGCGAATCTCCAGTGGAGAGTACTAAGGATTACGCATTGTTCGTTGTGTTGTCTGAAATACTTCATATCCGGTGTGAATACAGATAGCATTAGTTAACGCTTGCGAGCTGCATTTTTGAGTGACAACATAGTATGTTAGTCTGGGACTGGCGTACCATGCCAATTTATAGCCACTAGCATTTATGTCGTACTTGACTTCATCAAGACTCGGGGAAAGTGTGACAGGCAGTAGTCGATCAAGACAGACAATATTTAGTTTTTAGACACAGCTAGCACATGTCAGCACAGTTAACGGTATTGTGTGCAAACACTTTATACGAACTCCACCCATCCCTAAACAGCAATAACAAATACATTTTTTTACCATTGAGTAGTATCTCTGACAGTCTTGAAAGTAAACTAACGAAATTGAATTAATTTTAGAGTCAAGTAGGCTCAGTTCTTCAGCCATTCTACCAACTTTATTTTATTTTGAAATTGTTTATATGTTTCATCCATCCTGTCAACCTATCCGGAACTTGGAAATTAAAAATTTAATATGTTTCTTTGTTAATTTGAGCTTCTTTAATAATAAAATCAAATAATTTTCAATAATTATTTTATTTCAGTAACTAGCGACATCGCTTTAGTACCCGAATTGATCCTCACACTTTGTTAATTTTAAGATTTTTTATTACAGGAGATGGTAAAGTTTCCCCGTCTGTAGGTAGGCAAGGAGCATCTTCCTGACTTCTACGTGACGTATTGTTGATGTCTTCCTTACAGGTTCAAAAATGTTCAAATGTTTGTAAAGCTTATGGGACTTAACTAAGGGGTCATCAGTCCCTAAACTTACAAACTACTTATGAACTACTTACGAACTAGGACGGCACAAATATCCATGCCCGAGGGGGGATTCGAACCCCCGACCGTAGCGGCCGTGCAGACCGTGACTGAAGCGCCTCAGTCCCCTCGGCCATCGCGGCCGGCTTCCTTGCAGGAGCCTTGGGTACAGCAAATAGTCAGATCAGTCCGTTGCGCACTATAAATAGCTGGAAGAGTAGAATAAAAATTTTAATAGCATAGCTTTCACGTTAGAAGATTTATATTCGTACAGCATGTTGTACCACAATGTGAGTAATGTTCAGTTCATGTAATATATTCTCAAAATGAAATTAATGTGATTGAGTGATGTTATTCGTTAAATACCAAGAGCTCTCTGCCACACAATGCAACATCTTTATGAGAGGTATACAACACCATGTCCACGATATATCTGCAAATCTGGTACAAAATAGGCTGTTACATGTGAAGCAACATGATTCTTAATGTTCAAAGTGTAAACTGAACAAATTTCGTTATGGTGGTGCTATTAATAGGCAAGATAGTTAAAGGACAACACATGAAACACCTTCAAAGTGCACTCCTGTAAAATGTAGTAAACGTGACATAATGAAAGCAGTCAACAATCCGAAGATTGGTTTGAACACACAGTGCTTTACTAGGCATGGCCCTGTTTGGAGGTGGTATGCCATTACCTCCCTCCGGCCTTTTTTATATAAGTCGACCTTTTGGAAAGTCTTATTGTATAAAGATTTTCTACTGATTTCATTACAGAGTTTCTTTTTGCAATCTACAGCGTATAGAATAAGATAAAACAATCAGTTTGGAAAACATTGTTTCCTTATTTGGAAAAACAGCAAACTGATAATGTTTTAAAGAAGAAAATAACAGTCTAGTTCACAAACTAAATTGTGATTTTCATCTTTAAAATAAAACAAAGTTTTATTTGCTCTTCCACATCCTTACCCAAAACAGATGTTCAAATGTTTGTAAAGCTTATAGGACTTAACTGCGGGGTCATCAGTCCCTAAACTTGCAAACTACTTTTTAACTAACTTATACTAAAGACAGCAGAAACATCCATGGCGAGGGGTGATTCAAAGCCCCAATGGGGAACAAAATGTTCAAATGTTTGTATAGTCTATGGGACTTAACTACGGGGTCATCAGTCCCTAAACTTACAAACTACTTACGAACTAGGACGGCACAAATATCCATGCCCGAGGGGGCATTCGAACCCCCGGCCGTAGTGGCCGTGCAGACCGTGACTGGAGCGCCTTAGTCCCCTCGGCCACCGCGGCCGGCCAATGGGGAACAGCCTCGCGCATCGCAGAATAGCGCCTCAATGCGCGCGGCCGCTCCGCCGCGGCCAAAGATTTAAAAATTTCGTCCTCGTAACAATAGCGGTAAATATCGCATGCTGTTGTGGTCGTGGTAGTCGGTAGCTCCGCTTGAACATCACTGTATTCGAGGAAAAAGGTACGAATATGGGCAAAATACGGAGGTATGTGAGCTGCCGAAACTGGCGTTAGTTGTGAATGTGGTACTAATTGCTCTATCAAACTGCCGGACAGACTTGACGGGTGTCGACGACACATCTTGACCATCGTACTGACATAGAGAACCACAGCGCGGTCGCGGACGTGGACAAGTCCGAGGCCCTCTCGCCTAGTGGGGAGGGTGAGAGTTTCGTATCGGACTTTGAAAATTAGACCTGCGCTCACAAAGTATCCAAAGGTCCCTATGAGGCAGCGTGTAATAGCCAAGTGTGGAATGCGCGATGCCAGGTGAATGTTCACAATCGTGTCCCTTTGCTTCATGTCTAATGCTCTTAGCATGTTATCTCGAACACTCGTCCTGATAGACTGCAGGAGCCGTCTATAGTTGAGCGCTGCTGTGCGTCTGACGTCGTTAGTGAATGTAATTCCCAAACATTTTATTGTGTCCATTAATCTCAACGGTGCCACACTGTTACACTCCTGAACATTAAAATTGCTACAGCACGAATATGAAGTGCTACAGACGCCAAATTTAACCAACAGAAAGAAGACGCTGTGATATGCAAATGATTAGCTTTTCAGAGCATTCAAACAAGATTGGCGCCGGTGGCGGCATCAACAACGTGATGACATGAGGAAAGTTTCCAACCGATTTCTCATACACAAACAGCAGTTGACCGACGTTGCCTGGTGAAACGTTTTTGCGATGCCTCGTGTAAGGAGGAGAAATGTGTACCATCACGTTTCCGACTTTGATATAGGTCGGATTGTAGCCTGTGGCGATTGCCGTTTATCGTATCGTGACACTGCTGCTCGCGTTGGGCGCGATCCTATGACTGTTAGCAGAATATGAATTCGGTGGGTTTGAGGAGGACAATATGGAACGCCGTGCTGGATCCCAACGGCATCGTATCACTAGCAGTCCAGATGACAGATATCTTATCCGCATGGCTGTAACGGATCGTGCAGCCACGTCTCGATCCCTGAGTCAACAGATGGGGGACGTTTCTAAGACAACAAACATTTGCGCGAATAGTTCGACGCCGTTTGCAGCGGCACGGACTATCAGCACGGAGACCGTGGCTGTGGTTACCCTTGACACTGCATCACAGACAGGAGCGCTTGCGATGGTGTACGCAACGACCAACCTAGGTGAACGAATCACAAAACGTCATTTTTTGGGATGAATCCAGGTTCTGTTTCCAGTATCATGATAGTCGCATCCGTGTTTGGTGACATCGCGGTGAACGTACATTGGAAACGTGTATTCGTCATTGCCAATCTGGTGTATCACCCAGCGTGATGGTATGGGGTGTCATTGGTCACACGTTTCGGTCACTTTTTCTTCGCTTCGACGGCACTTTGAACAGTGACCGTTACATTTCAGAAGTGTTACGACCCGTGACTCTACCCTTCATTCGATCCCTGCGAAACCCTACATTTCAGCAGGTCCTGTACGGGCCATTCTGGATACGGAAATGTTCGATTGCTGCTCTGGCCAGCACATTCTCCAGATCGCTCACCGACTGAAAACGTCTGGTCAATCGTGGCCGAGCAACTGGCCCGTCACAATACGCCAGTCACTACTCTTGATGTACTGTGGTATCGTGTTGAAGCTGCATGGGCATCTGTACCTGTAGACAGCATCCAAGTTCTGTTTGACTCAATGCCCAGGCGTATCAAGGCCGTTATTACGGCTAGCGGTGGTTGTTCTGGGTACTGATTTCTCAGGATCTATGCACCCAAATTGCGTGAAAATGTAATCACATGTAAGTTCTGGTATAATATATTTGTTCATTGAATACCCGTTTATCGTATGCATTTCTTCTTGGTGTAGCAATTGTAATGGCCAGTAGTGTATTAACTCTCCGACTTCATCGTTTCTCCCTGATGACGTGGTGCATCGATGTTGGATTTCCCAATACTCGGTCAAGAACTCTGGCTCGGACGACAGTGCCTTCTAGGTTGCGGTGCATTATGGATGTTATCTGACCCTGTACCCGTTTGACTGCAGATTGTCGATCTGGTGAAGGTGCCTGTGTTGAGAGTTCCCGAAGCGTCGTAAAATAGAATAGCACGGTGTTCCGTCTCCACAAGGATTGTGCTCTTCCGTATGCAATCATCGCTCGGCGTATAGCAGGCTTGGCGCGGTCCAACCACCACTGTAGTGTCGTGGGGAATGTCGGTAGGCGTCGCTCACAGGTGTGCCAGATATCTTCTTTTATACGTCTGCACTCCGGATCCCGGAGGTGTGCGACGTTCATTTTCCAGGTGCTTCGAATGCTCCACACCTTCTGGCGCTGGATTGGGATCATATATATATATATATATATATATATATATATATATATATATATATATATATATATATATATATATATGCCGTGTGGTCTAAGAAGGCAACGGATCACATTTCTGAATCAAGAACAGAATTTGTGACATCATGTGTAATATAAAGGCGATTAATATGACTTGCTGAATCACTTGTAAAGTATGTGTATCCGATCCGGTTGCCATGGATCCGTTCCCAAGTATCGATCAGGTTCATATCTCTCACCAGCAGTTGTAACCGTTGGCTCGAGGTGGGTACTAATGTCTTCTGGGCAAGCGCGCAGTTGTAATCACCTCTAAGTAAAACTGATCATATCGACCCAAGAAGAGAGTAACAATCTCCTCTGCCTGAAATCTGGCACGGTCCCACCGTAGGTCTCTAGCAGAGGGAGCATATACAAAATGTTTGAAATGTTTGTATAGCTTATGGGACTTAACTACGGGTCATCAGTCCCTAAACTTATAAACTACTTACGAATTAGCTAACACTAAGGACGGCACAAATATCCATGCCCGAGGGGGGATTCGAACCCCCGACGCAGCATATACGTATGGTCAGCGAAAGCCCCCTTGCTGGCGGCAGATATACCACGTCTTCAGCTTCGATACCGTCACGTAAAAGTACCGCCGTCCCACTGTAACCCTTATGCGTTGGTGTAATGTATGTGTCGTACCCAACTAGTGCGGGAAAAAAGTCGCCGTCCACGGTGGCCGAGGGGACTAAGGCGCTCCAGTCACGGTCTGCACGGCCACTACGGTCGGGGGTTCGAATCCCCCCTCGGGCATGGATAGTTGTGCCGACCTTAGTATTAGTTAGTTCATAAGTAGTTTGTAAGTTTAGGGACTGATGACCCCGTAGTTAAGTCCCATAATCTATACAAACATTTGAACATTAGATTCTTTTGGAAAACAGTCGAGACAGAGGACTACGTCAGCATCCTATGAACCATGATGCTACTCGATATTTTTAACATTAGCAACATTGCCAGAGACAAAAGGAGTGGAAATGACAGATAAAAATCCTAGGTCCCGGGGGGAATCGAACCCGTGACCCTTGGATTTATAGTCTGGCAGTTTACCACGGTGCTACCGAACCACACACTACATAACGATTTCTTTGTTCTCACAGTCTGATACATACAGTACTCTTTCTCTCTTCTCTCACAGTTGACACTGTTAGACCACTGGAGCGATATTACCGCTCCAAGTAGCGACAAACCACACACAGACACTACACTCGCGTTCGGTAATACGGCGCGGAGGTTCGAACCCACCTCCGGCGAGTTTGATGTTTTCTGATTTCCGCAAATCAATACAAGCAAATGCGGAGCGGTTCTTTTCCTTCACCATCCTTGACAAAAACTGTCCGAGCGTGTGCTCTGTCTCTGGTGAATTCCGCTCTGGACTGATCATTAGCTCCAATGTTTTCCCCTTCCAGTACATCGACGGATCTTGTGATGAAATCTTGGCATTGTATAATTTCAAGCTGACGAGGTAGTCTTTTATAGGAGCCTGTAATCCAAACTTGTCTCCTACCTGGGCGTTTTTGCATGAGGAGATATAGCAGAATATTGATCCAGTCGATGTCTGACATTGCTGCGATGGCTCTGGTTCTTCTGATTGTCTTTTTAATTCTGGAGGCAAGAAATGCATCACTCCGGTTTCTACATTTGCAACGTCGCGAGGAGTACACGCAGTCGTGTATGAGATGGAAGTGGTCTCCATCTTGTTTAACGATAACAATTTCTCCAGAATAGGACGCTTTGGAATTAACAAGTCGTCTACACAACTCGTCAGCTTCTGTTGCTGTTCTGAGGACAATGACATCAGTAAAGTACCATCGCTCACTGATTTCGCAGATTCTAATAAACTGGTTACACCAAACGAAGATGACTGCAAAGAAGTTTCTAATTGTATAAAACTGTTCAAAATTACACTGGTGTATTTCTCTAAGACTCCATCGCTTTCTCCCCACGTGGAGTGTAATCGGGTCACCAAGCATAGCATCATCTTGAGTTTTGGTTGTCCAATGGTTGCTTCCATCAACGTGTAGATTACTTGGAGCACTTCCTGTAGGTTGTCTATCACCAATATCATATTCTTCTTCGGAATCATATACTGCGCCTAGTGAACCACTGCGACGTATACTCCGAAATAATGGCGTATTTGCACAAAATGCACACCAATATTTATGTTTTCGAACATGTGGTGGGCACAAAACACCACGTGCATATGATGTAGGCTCTAACACAAGTTGTACAATCATAGATGAACATATACGTTGCTGTGTTTCATTAGTACGCTCATTATATAAACGTAATAAACACTGTTCACAAATGTTAAATTCCTGCTGAAAAAATTTGGCGACCCAATCTTCTGTCTCTATAAATGTGAATGTCTGTTCGGTGTACGTTTATCACTTCTGAACCATGAAACGTGTCCATAAAAAATTATTTTGTTTCATTAGTACGCTCATTATATAAACGTAATAAACACTGTTCACAAATGTTAAATTCCTGCTGAAAAAATTTGGCGACCCAATCTTCTGTCTCTATAAATGTGAATGTCTGTTCGGTGTACGTTTATCACTTCTGAACCATGAAACGTGTCCATAAAAAATTATTTTGTAAGAAAATGTCCAATATTGTGCCTCCTGTTTTGTATCGAGTAACTTGCTTGCAAGAAAATGTATAATATCGCTTCTACTGTATGTATCGATATGTGTCCTTTATGAAGTTTCATCTTTGGCAAAGATCATGTATTGCATAGCATTGTAGCTCGCACTGAGAGAGAGTAGCACTAGTGGTTCAGCTCGCTTAGAGAGCGGTTGGGTTGTGTGTATGGCTCCGATGTAGAGCAGAGGCTGCTTTGCCAGCAAGTCAGAAGTTGTATTATGTAGGTAATGTAATGCTGATTATTAATAATAAGTAGCTTAAACTTTCTTTCATGTTTCATTTACGTAGTTAGAAAATTAACCTACTTCCTTCATTTGATAATTAATTATTAGTGGATTTAAAGTGCAGTATTGATGTGAATAATATTGTTGAACGGATTTCATTATTGGTGCCATAGTAAATGATAGTTAATTGACTATGAAACTAAATTGATACTAAATTTCAATAATTAGAAACTGATCTGCATAAAAATTCTCACAGTCAAGCATTAAGAAAGTGATTTGTGGTTTTTTTTAATATCTTTCTCGCAGTCAAAATTTTTGAGTATAGTCAGTGTCTGTTTCAAAAGGCTACATGTCATAGTTGTTTTGTTAAAAATATCCGTTGCGCACATAATCAGTTTCATGCACTGTTTCTCACTTAATAGCATATACATCAGTATCAGGGCCATAATTAAACCAAATTGCTGTGTCAAGGAACAAGTTGTTGTCTGATCTAACGATAGGTTCAACATACACAACACACGTACAGCTTTTAACCACAAGCCATAAAGAGCTAAAACTTTGTACAGTTACTAATGTCTACCCGGGGAAGGCTTTAGGCACGATTTTATGGCTATCGGATTGTCTATTTATCTACATATATAAATGTGAATATCTGTTCGGTGTACGCTTATCACATCCGAAAGACAAGACGCAGAGACTTAAATATTTGTACAGTTACTCATTTATACCTGAGGAAGATTTTAGGCACGGTTTCATAGCGATCTGAAAGATATTTAGTAATTTGAAGATTATAACGCGAAATCTGGAACAATAATTACTCTTTGAAAATTATATTTACTCTTTGAAAGTGGTTTTGGTTGCGTTGTTACTTGAGGGTTGATATTGGTAAAAGGGTGGACTATATTGGAATGGAATGTTATCGGTGTATATAAAATTCTACGCGCGCGCGCGCGCGTGTGTGTGTGTGTGTGTGTGTGTGTGTGTGTGTGTGTGTGTGTGTTCTATATTTCGCTCTGCAGCGAAAACTACAGAACGCAAGCGAATGGTGAGTGAGTAATTGTTGTCCGAAGTCTGCCGTTGTACACCATAGCAGTTCCAGACCGATAGCTATAAGAGGGTGGAAGATGTGGTGGTTGAAAGTCGTCAAATTATAAAAAAAATCTGACTGATGGCCAGCGATGACGTTTGCGACTCTATAGCAAGGAGGTTACATACAGCGAAACGTGATGCCACAGACCATATCTTTGGTCTATGCCTGCTACATTGTCTTCAGCTCTTTCTCTGTAAGGATAAGCATACGAATAAGGAAATATAAGAATAAATAAATAAATCAGTAAAAAAGAAATTTCTTTTAATACATCTCTAAAAAAATCGATTTGACGTTTCGCGCATTACATCAAGTACAATACTACAAATAACGTAGTTTACCAGAATGCCCTAAAATGAAATTGAAATTAATTTGGACATTACTCTCACCATACGTGTTGAGATATTGCAACCAGACTGTAAGGAATAATGTATGTATTATTTATTGTAAATCTTTAAGCAGTTCACATATCTTTTTATTTGAATGTTGATTAAAAATGTTTGTTTCTAAAGAAGGTATTCTATTCCATTTCATCCTTCAAAACCAGTCTCATAGCGCACTTCTGAAAGATAGCTTATCTATCACAATCAACCAACACGCAAGCGAAGCTGCGTTCTTAAGCTAGTATTGAATATTTATTTTAAAACTACTTTGCCAGAAGTTAAACTTTGAGGCGAAATTAGTGAATGTAAGTAACATTAAACGTTCCCAACTAACACTTTCATCAATAGAACATTTGCTACCCGCAGTAATAGCATCAGAAATGATTTCAAAAATCATTGGAACATTTTCTGAATTATAGAAAATATATTTATCTGGTAAATGGTACGTATCCATTACGTGCTATAATTTATATATTTTCCACTGCTTTATCATATGCATTTGAAGAGTGAAAGGTAATGGTCATATCAAACAATCTAAGGCATTTTCCAATGTAAATGATACCCTCTTACATGCAATATTTAATAATTATTGAGCCATTATTCCAGAGTATACTCACAGTCAATTCCGACGCCGTTGAATCTTTCGGAGCTGTAGCTTCAGTTGCTGATGACATGCCGGCCGCGGGGACTGAGGCGCTCCAGTCACGGTCTGCACGGCCACTGCGGTCGGGGGTTCGAATCCCCCCTCGAGCATGGATATTTGTGCCGTCTTTAGTATAATGTAGTTTATAAGTAACTTGTAACTTTAGGGACTGGTGACCCCGTAGTTAAGTCCCCTAAGCTATACGAACATTTGAAACATTTTGCTGACGACATTATATAGCTGCCTAAAATCGGCAGTCGTTATATACTGTTTTGGGGTGTTGTTACGTGATTAACGCTGGAAAAAAATACTGCAAAATACAAGGTTTTACACGCGATCACTGAATGGCGCTCCAAAATGAAAAGTTTTACACGCGCCAAACTTTTGATGGCGTGGGTGCCTGCTTAGATAGGGGTCTAAAAGCCCAACCTATCTCAGCGTGACAACGCCGCCGCCATGACCTTTCGACCCTTCCTTCCTTGCAGCGGTAAAAGTAATGGCGAGGCTATATTGAGACATGAAGTGCCTGTCAACAGCCACTAAATTACATCTGCGAAGCTGAAACACCTCCAGGCAAGAGTGAATGTATAAATAACCTGTGTGCCGAATTTCCTGGACTCTTTTTCCAACAAACTTGTACAGGCATCTTCTTTTTCCGCGCATGTGACATTAAAAGATAATGGTCAGCCATTCATTTGTAGGGCACGCCATATTCCTTTTGGATTACGCGATCAATTAAAAATATTGTATTATAGATATTAACACTATACAAAATTAATTAATAAAATTCAGCAATTAGGCGCAAGAGTGCCCTTCTTCTGGTCTCCATACAGGCAAACAAGTACATTGGTATTACAGAAAGGGATATAAAACGCACAAAAGTCGGTTACAAATATCTGAAATTGTGATTTAGAGGTATTCGACATGAGTGTGAAAGTTTATAAAGCTAATACAATGAGTGATGCAGTTTTGAAACAAATAGATTGTAATCGAAGATATGTTCATACAAAGGGATAAAATTACACTTACATTTTAGTACTGTGTCTATACTAAAATGTAAGTGTAATTTTATCCCTTTATTAACAGGTTTTGACAAATCTGTGGATGACTATCTTTTGGAAATCAGACAGATAGTACGTTTTGTATCCCATCCTCGTCGCCACTTTTGTGTCCCGACTTCGTCGCCGCTTTTGTGTCCCAGCCTCGTCGTAGGTGTCGGTGGCCGAGTGGAACGAGACCGACACAGTAACAAGACAGCACGCCGGTGCAGGTACGGAGGGGAGCAGCCAGAAACTATAAACACTAGAGTAAATTAGAAAGAGATATATTTTGCACAGAATGTAACAATACTTAACTTTTTCATAGTACTACAGAATGTTGATACATAGTTATTAGAGGCCTGCCTAGTGCCTGTACAATAGCAAAGTCTTCAATCGTGCCTATCTGATTACGAAGGTCCAAACTCGTTGCTATTTCAGTCCGAAGTGACCGATGTCCTTCAGTGGTGGCCACGAGCGGCGTTGTCGCAGAGGGCGCTCGTGGCTGTCGTCGTGAGAACGCCGCGCCGTGCGTGCATGGCGGCGCGCGGCGAAAGTAGGTGGCGCGCACTTTGTACTTGTGCGACACCACAGTACGGACTGACCGACTAACTTTACTTCACAGCAAGGACATTCTTATAATATATATATATATATATATATATATATATATATATATATATAAAATGAAATCTAGCGCTCCCTGTATTTTCGGAAGTCTGGCAGTGCCTTTCTGAAATCCAGATAGTACGTGTGCGAACCAGTGGGATAAACACTTCGTTTGTGTAACGTACGAATTGCTGTATCAACAGAATCAATAAAACTGCGAATATTCCTTTTTCAAATGAGTACTCTGTTAATTATTTTGCGCATTTGACTTATGTGTTTAAATTAATCAACTTTCATTATTTTATCCAAGGTTTCCGTTGAAAACAAATTGCTGCTGACATAGAAATGGGTTGTTCCAGTGAGAAGAGAGAACTGGTTTCTGACAGCAACCAGTCGTATTTGTCTTTCAGACACTGAAACAATGTTTATGTATGAAGTGAATGAAGTACCGCTAAATAAATTTAACGTACGTTTATTCATGAAAGGTGAAAGTGCAAGGTAAATTCAGAATATGGTCATTCGTTAGTAACAGTTTTCTAGCATTTTGATGCAGAGAACCGTAGTGTGATTCTTGAGAAGGACAAGCATAGTGTTAACTACTACTTCAATAAACTTCCGACAAACCTTAAACTTAATTGCATATTCTACCGACTGGGTAAGTTATGTATAAAGCTCCATTGAGGAACACTATTTCCCTGGCGCAGGTAAAAGTTTTTGTTTCGAACATTAAACGATTTTAAATTAACGTGAAGTAACAGTAGAAATTTACTCTCTGAAACCTAAAAGTCGTCCACTGTACGTAACAAGGGCTTAGTTTTACCACTAAAATTAGCAAATAAGGTCCGTGTGAAGTACCGGTTACTTCCTGCTATAAAGCCTTGTTCCCTGGCCCAAACTGAGAACTGACTCGTTTCCAATTATTTCAATAACAGGAAGTTAATACTACAGTGGTCAATATACATAGCAGCTCACACGTTATTACACACAGACATTAATAAACAAGCCACCACAATTAAAGTTATCTTAGAAAGGTGGCTAAGAAAACATTTATGGCGCAACGGAATTTAGACATTAGAAAATTTGCATCTGATCTTGTTCTCAGCACTTGTGAAGAACAATTTAAAATAAAAGAGGGAAGGTGCTCTAAAACTACAATTTATAGGAAATTTACGGATTATGCTGAACTTAAACTTGTTTATTCAGATAGAAAACAAGCAAAATGGGGAACCAATATTGTTAATACAATAAAATGCATCTCTTACATGGATTAATGCTGACGGTGCCAAGCCTAAATTATACATGATTTAACGCTACTGGGGGGAAGGATTCACAAACAATACTCATTCTCTTTCACACACGCAATGCCACAGCGAAACTCACCAAAAACGGTGTGCTGATACGAGGCGGAAGCAGGCGCAGCTATCGTAGGTGAAATTCAGCAAGTCGGAAGTAGCACAAAAGACAATATACGAAATCACTTTGAAGCTGGCACTAGTCTGTCGTACCTGTTTTGAGATGGTGCGTGTGTATAGCCAAGTTAAATTACATGCGAGCAAACACACTAACGGCGACACACGGCTACGTTACATGTACGCACTCCACTGAAGGTGAAGTGGTTGAAAATCGGATTCATTATACTAAATCACGGTGGATTCTTAAATTGCAGTCTGTCAGCAATCGATCTAGGTACTGGTTTTGTATGAGAAATGGCGTGAACCCAGGCAACTAGCTGCAAACCACGGAAGTCGGAACTCGGACCCGAAAACCGATAAAATTTAATAAATTCAGTTTCCGAAAAATAAAGAAAATTAACTACAGAGTGCAACCCATAGAAATGCTTAAAATTATATAAGGAAGCGAATGAAATACAGCTACACGTGATAGGGGACGATTACAGAGACGGATGAGGTCCTGTCTCAGAAAAACGACGAAAGTGAAATAATTACAAAGTCGAAAAAATAAAAATAATAATTACTGCATGCAACCCATAGAAATGTTTAGAATTACATGAAGAAGCGAAAGAAATGCAGTTACACGCTATAGGGAGCGATTACAGAGACGGATGAAGTCCAGTCTCCAAAAGTAGTAAAAGTGAAATAATTACAAAGTCGGAAAAATAAAATTAAAAATTACAGCATGCAACCCATAGAAATGTTTAGAATTACATAAGGAAGCTATTGAATGAGGTTGTACAAGGCTCAGAGAGAATTACTGACAAAGACAGTGTTCGTACTACAAGTCGGAGAAGAAACAGCAAAATTAAAATAGGCGGGGAGAGAAGATCGCGTAATATTTGTGGAAATCAGGATACCCGCATAGTTATTTGCCTGATGGATATGGAACAAACAAGAGTGGAAGCTGAAGGCTTTGTTCTATGAACGAACCACGTGGAACACATATCATTCATGGAAGGAAACGATGAGAAGATTTTTTACATGCACTGTACAAAAATGAACATATCACCTATTAGAAATCGGGCCCCACAAAGCTATAAAGTATTTACAAGCTTTAACAAAATGATAATCTAGCGACATTAAATAAATTATAACTTTACAGAAATTAGAAAAGTTATTTGGAAGTCGACAGACGGTCGTCTTTCAAACCTCTACCAATCTTCAAAAATATCTGAAACGGCACAGAACATAAACGTAGATTTTTAATGTATTATTTTCTTGGATTTGTTTATAAAAAGCACTTATGCCACCTGTCACGGTTTTATAGTTGTTTAGCACGACGCGTCTCGGGAAATACAGTCCGACTCGTGTGCGTCCATTCCTGTCAGCTTGAGGCAGTAAGTATGACGCAAATCAGCTGCTGTTCCGCTTCCCCGTTCTCTCGACATACCGCAATGTTTCTACAGCAACCAAGACTTGGGAAAATTTACCGCTATACGAGGGTAAGTCAATTATTCTCTGCAATTTAGTTATATTTCTGTTTATGTTGGCAGTACTGTCGTTTTACGTTGGTGAAGCATGCTTTGTTTATTTGTTGTTATATCTTTGCAATTTTCAAGCTACTACGTTAGTTTCGTTGTTGCTGCCGTGCTGTTAATCATGGCTGCTCCGCTGTCTATTTGCACCAAAGAAGATCAACGTTCAGTGATACGTTTTTTGTGGTCGGAAGGTGTATCACGGGCCGAAATTCATAGAGAACTTTCAGTACAGTACGGGAGCAGTGTTTTGCCACAACGAAGTGTGTACGAGTGGATTGAGAAATTCCGAAATGGTCGCACGAGTGTTAAGCACAATGAAGGAGCCGGACGACGCCACAAATGAAGAAACCATTGAGCGATCACGTGAAATGATTCTCTTAGACAGACAATTAACTATTGATGAAGTGGCTCATCGTCTTAAAATTAGTCATGGTTCTACCTACGAAATTATTCACAACAGACTTGGGTTTCGTAAAGTTTGTGCAAGATGGATCCCAAAACAACTCACACAGTTGCATAAGCAAACGTGCCTCGACATCTGCAAAAAACATTTGGGTCGCTATGGTAACGAAGGGGACAACTTCTTAGACAGAATCATTACTGGCGACGAAACATGGATCCATCATTACGAGCCGGAGAGTAAACGTCAGAGTATGGAATGGAAACATCCAAATTGGCCGTGCAAGAAAAAGTTCAAGACCCAACCGTCTGCAGGAAAACTGTTGCTTACGGCTTTTTGGGGTGCACGAGGTCCTGTACTGGAACATTATGGTGAAAGGGGCACAACAATAATCAGTGTACGTTACAGTGAGATGCTTAGTGACAGGCTAAAGCCTACAATTCGAAGCAAACGCCAAGGATTGCTGTCAGAAGGTGTTGCGTTGTTGCACGACAATGATCGTCCGCATACTGCTGTCCACACTGCTGAAACGCTCCAGAAACTCAAATTCGACGTACTGGATCATCCTCCATATAGTCCCGATCTTGCCCTTTGGGACTATCACTTGTTTGGTCCACTAAAACAGGCATTAAGGGGCCGTCGATTTGACTCGGACGAAGCAGTGAAGGAAGCGGTGCATTCCTGGCTCGCAGCTCAACCGAAAAACTTCTTTTATGAGGGCATAAGGAAGCTTGTCCACTCCCATGAACCACAGACATTGCCGAGGAGGGGTGGCTTGCGTGCCTCAACGATGCAGATAGCCGTACCGTAGGTGCAGCCACAGCGGAGGGGTATCTGTGGAGAGGCCAGACAAACGTGTGGTTCCTGAAGAGGGGCAGCAGCCTTTTCAGTAGTTACAGGGGCAACAGTCTGGATGATTGACTGATCTGGCCTTGTAACATCAGCTAATGTGGCTTTGCCACACAGTTACTGCGAATGGCTGAAAGCAAGGGGAAACTACAGCCGTTATTTTTCCCGAGGACATGCAGCTCTACTGTATGAACATATGATGATGGCATCCTCTCGGGTAAAATATTCCGGAGGTAAAATAGTCCCCCATTCGGATCTTCGGGCGGGAACTACTCAGGAGGATGTGATCATCAGGAAAGACAATACTGGCATTCTACCGGTCGGAGCGTGGAATGTTCAAATGTTCAAATGTTTGTAAAGTCTATGGGACTTAACTACGGGGGTCATCAGTCCCTAAACTTACAAACTACTTATGAACTAACTAAGACTAAGGACGGCACAAATATCCATGCCCGAGGGGGGGATTCGAACCCCCGACCGTGGTGGCCGTGCAGACCGTGACTGGAGCGCCTCAGTCCCCTCGGCCACCGCGGCCGGCGGAGCGTGGAATGTTAGATCCCTTAATCGAGTAGGAAAATTAGAAAATTTAAAAAGGGAAATGGATAGGTTGAAGTTAGCTATAGTGGGCATTAGTGAAGTTCGGTGGCAGGATGAACAGGATTTCTGGTCAAGTGAGTACAGGATTATAAATACAAAATCAATTGGGGGTATCACAGGAGTAGGATTGATAATGAATAAGAAAATAGGAAAGCGGGTAAACTACTATGACCAGCATAGTGATCGCATTATCATTGTCAAGATAGATACGAAACCAACACCGACAACAGTAGTACAGGTTTATATACCAACTAGCACTGCCGATGATGAGGAAATCGAAGAAATATATGAGGAACTAAAGGAAATTATTCAGACAATTAAGGGAGAGGAAAACTTAATTGTTACGGGAGACTGGAATTTGGTAGTAGGGCAAGGAAGGGAAGGGAAGATAGTAGGTGAATATGGTCTGGGCAAAAGGAATGAAAGAGGAAGCCGCCTGGTAGAATTTTGCACAGAACATAAATTAGTTATAACAAACACGTGGTTTAAGAATCACAAAAGAAGGTTGTATACGTGGAAGAGACCAGGAGACACCGGGAGATACCAGATAGATTTTATAATGGTAAGACATAGATTTCGGAATTAGGTTTTAAAGTGTAAGACATACCCAGGGGCAGATATAGACTCTGACCATAACTTGTTGGTTATGAACTGTAGGCTGAAACTGAAGGAACTACAAAAAGGTAGGCAAATAAGGAAATGGGACCTGGATAAATTGAAGGAACCTGAAGTTCTTAAGAATTTCAGAGGGAGCTTTAGGCAACAATTGACAGTAAAAGCGGAAAATAAAACAGTAGAGGAGGAATGGATAAAATTGAGAGATGAAATAGTGAAGGCAGCAGAGGACAAAATAGGTAGGAAGGCAAGACCTACAAAAAATCCTTGGATATCACAGGAGATACTAAATTTAATCGATGAAAGGAGAGAATATAAAAATGCAGTAAATGAAACAGGCAAAATGGAGTATAGACGACTAAGAAATGAGATTGACAGGAAGTGCAAAATGGCTAAACAGGATTGGCTAGAAGGCAAATGCAAGGATGTAGAAGAATGTATAAATAAGGGAAAAATAGATACAGCGTACAGGAAAGTAAAAGAAACATTTGGAGATAAGAAAAACAGCTCTATGAATATCAAGGACACTGATGGAAAACCAGTTCTCAGCAAAGAAGGGAAAGCTGAAAGGTGGAAAGAGTATATAGAGGGACTCTACAAAGGAAATGAACTTCAAGACAATATTTTAGGAAGGGAAGAGGATGTAGATGAAGATGAAATAGGAGATACTGTACTGAGAGAAGAATTTGACAGAGCCCTGAAAGACCTAAGTCGAAACAAGGCCCTTGGAGTAGATGATTTTCCCTCTGAGCTACTGAAGTCTCTGGGAGAACCAGCCATGACAAAATTGTTTCACCTGGTGTGTAAGATATATGAGACAGGTGAAGTACCCTCAGACTTTAATAAAAATGTTGTAATCCCCATTCCAAAGAAAGCAGGTGCAGTCAGGTGTGAAAACTACAGAACTGTCAGTTTAATAAGTCATAGTTGCAAAATATTAACACGAATTATTTACAGAAGGATGGAAAAGGTGGTAGAAGCCGACCTCGGGGAAGATCAGTTTGGGTTCAGGAGAAATGTAGGAACACGGGAGGCAATACTCACTTTACGGCTTATCCTAGAAGATAGATTAAGAAAAGGCAAACCTACATTTCTAGCTTTTGTAGATTTGGAGAAGGCTTTTGACAATGTTGATTGGAATAAACTCTTTAAAGTTCTGAAGCAAGCAGGAGTAAAATATAGGGAGCGTAGGTTATTTACAACTTGTACAAAAAACCAGACAGCGGTAGTCGGAGTTGAAGGGCATGAAAGGGATGCAGTGGTTGGAAAGGGAGTAAGACAGGGTTGTAGCCTTTCTCCAATGTTATTCAATTTTGTACATTGAGCAAGCTATAAAGGAAAGCAAGGAGAAATTTGGAGAAGGAATTAAAGTTCAGGGCGAAGTATTAGAAACATTGCGTTTTGCCGACGACATAGTAATTATGTCAGATACAACAAAGGACCTGGAAGAGCAATTGGGCGGAATGGACAGTGTGCTGAAAGGTGCATATAAGATGAACATTAACAAGAGCAAAACTAGGGTAATGGAGTGCAGTCTAAGTAAATCAGGTTATGCTGAAGGAATTAGATTAGGTAACGAAGCAATGAAGGAGGTAGATGAGTTTTGTTACTTGGGCAGTAAATAACAAATGATGGTCGCAGTACGGAGGATATAAAAGGCAGAATGGCAATGGGTAGAAAATCGTTCTTGAAAAAGAGAAAACTGTTAACGTCGAATATTGATTTAAGCCTAAGGAAGTCCTTTCTGAAGGCATTTGTATGGAGTGTTGCCTTGTGTGGGAGTGAAACATGGACGGTAAACAGAGCGGACAGGAAGAGGTTAGAGGCTTTTGAAATGTGGTGTTACAGAAGAATGCTGAAGATTATGTGGGTGGATCGCGTAACTAATGAGGAGGTACTGAACAGACATGGGGAGAAAAGAAATTTCTGGCATACCTTGACTAAAAGAAGGGATAGTTTGCTAGGGCACATTCTTAGACATCAAGGAATTGTGAATTTAGTGTTGGAGGGAAGTGTGTGGGGTAAAAACCGCAGAGGAAGACCAAGAGATGGATACAGTAAGCAGATTCAGACAGATGTAGGTTGCCGTTCTTATGTGGAGATGAAGAGGCTTGCTCAGGATAGGGTATTGTGGAGAGCTGAATCAAACCAGTCTCCGACTGAAGACCACAACAACAACAACAAGGAAGCTTGTAGAGCGATGGCCGAAGTGCACTGAAAAGCAAGGAGACTACGTCGAAAAATGATGTTCTTGTAAGTTTCGTATTTTATTACAATAAAATTTTGTAATTACTTTGCGGATAATAATTGACTAACCCCCGTACTTTCGCTACAGAGATGGTATGAGACACAGGTCACGTTTGACAGTTACTAGTTTCACCTGAGGTGGTCGGTCAAAGGCCTGATCGCTGAATCATCAGATTCCGCTTGTGGAGAGATTGGTGGACTCCTTGTCGCATTCTGCCACATGTCAATACTCTTGTGGGACAATATCCTGCTGAATCTGAGCCGGTTGATGGAGTTTCGGAATGCGGCTGCAGATCTGCTGTTGTACTCGCCTGTGCCTAAATATTCTGAATTGAACCAACCTTTCATTTCACATTCTAACAGTCTCACTACATACGACCACATGTGGTGAACACATTACTGATAATCCAATTTACGATCCCAATAACTTTTCTCCTTATTGATATCACTACGCCTTTTTCCGAGGATAGCCTACAGTTCTGCATCTTATCAACGAATTGTTGAGTAGACTTGCGCATAATAGTTCGCGACCGGGAACGCTAACTTTAGTTCGCAGCTCTCTTTAGTTCGCTCTTTTAGTTCGTCCTCTCCCAGTGACGGCTGGACGGAGTGGTCTGCTTCTTGCGCTTGCTGATTGAGCCGCTAACGATATCACGCAAACCTAAAGAAACAGTTTCTGGATAATTTGTCGTGTATAATTTTTGAGTTATATTTATATCTTGGCATTATGGAATTTATTTGTCAGATACTGCAGAGTGCAGAATACTTTAAAACAGAAGTACTGTAGCACTGAACTATGTAACTTTAGCTGGCAGAGGCTAACCGCGAAGTAGCTCTCATCGGCAGAAGACAAGCACGTTATTTTTAACTCTGGTTGTGGTGGAACAGGGTCGGGATAACTCAAAATGTTCAAATGTTTGTTAAGCTTATGGGACTTAACTACGGGGTCATCAGTCCCTAAACTTACAAACTACTTATGAACTACTTACGAACTAGGACGGCACAAATATCCATGCCCGAGGGGGGATTCGAACCCCCGACCGCAGTGGCCGTGCAGACCGTGACTGGAGCGCCTCAGTCCCCTCGGCCAACGCGGCCGGCTCGGGATAACTGCGATGGTTAATACAGTTACCCATGTTCATCTTTAGTCGTTAATCATGAGAGCATCTAGATACTGAAAAGGTTTTATCAGTTGCTAGATCGTTGTTAATTAGTTATTTACAGTTCCCTAGCAACACCAACTGTCACAATCTAACCGTGTAAAATTTCAAGACTTCATCCGAAGTGTCCCGCACCACAATATAAATCAGAAAAAATATAGGAATATCTCCTTTAACTAGTTCACAAAAGAATAAATTAGGTTCTCGTACGAACGGGGTAAGGAAACTAGTCTGTGGCCGTTAATAAAATTTTATCAAAGTCAAACACAGGCACTACTGTTTGCTGTCGCTAGCGTGTACTGAAAAAATTAACATTCCACCGCCTGCTAAACACTGTTTTTCCATATTCACACTCGATGCCAATATAATATCACATTCGAAGATGGTCAGTAATATTTCCATCAGATTTTTAAGTATTTTCTGAAATAATTCGAAGTTCTTCAGAAAAATCAAATTACTCTTGCTATAACATATTCTTGATTATAAATACTTCTTCATAAATGCTAGATACTTTTCAATATTAACGATATATTTATTCTTCTTTATACTAATACAAAGTCAGTTTAGGAAAAGACCTGAACCTATACAACCAGCTTGGACTGAATCTCAAACAACAATAATAATAATTTAATGTTGTTTCCCTTTCTTCCTTAAAACGATTGACGCGCAGCAATAAAGAAGGCGCAGCTGCATTCGCAGCCCCGTAGCCGTCGCGTCGGTTAAATTCTGCTAGCATAGCGGTCACATACTACAAGGTTGGTTGCTGCGGCGACGACGCTACCCTTGTTGATTGCGGCGCCTCGATCCTACATGTAAATAAAGAAAATAAAACATTTTAAGAATCATATTATAAATTAACAATATTTACATGAACATCAAATATGTATACATTTTAAATAAAAAGTTTCGTTTTTCCTATTTCCAACTTCAAAACAGGGCTGACATAGGAAAATGTAGTACGACTATCTTGTCGCACTACATGGTGTGCGTCCTTTCGTTATTGCCCGTCGGTCTTTGGAAAAGGATCCAACGAACTAAGGTGCGTTTTGCATAATAGTTCGCGACCGGTAGCGCATATTTTAGTACGCGACTGGTAGCTGTCAGTTTCGTTCACGACCAGTAACGCATATTTTAGTTCGCGACCGATAGCGCATATTTTAGTTCGCGACCGGTAGCTCTCATTTTAGTTTGCAGCTCCGTCGCGAAGTAGGTCGCTCTTGTTAGTTCGTCAGCTCCCATTCCCGAGACAGATTGTTATCCGTTTGCTCTTTTTGACTATTACTGCCGCTGCTGTAAGCGCTCTTTATTTTGTTATGATAGCTTTTTTTTCATAATGATCAGTGTTGCCCAAGCGTATGCGAAAACCCGTATTTTTGGGCAATTTAACATCAAATAGATAAATAAACCAATTGTTTACACAAATGGTATAAGGGTATTGAACTACTTTGTATAAAGAGTAGTACTCGTAGTATTTTATTTTTAAAATGGATTTATTTATTTATTAGGTCATTGAAGATTCATTACCTACAAATTATGCTAAATGCGTTTAGTTTGGCGAATAAAAATACCTCTTTTTTTTTTAATAACTGATTCAGCTCGAACGACGGTAACTGGCAGAAGATTCTGCGTGATCTCGTGTCCTCTCGCTGTTCCCCGTCAGTCTTCGGAAAAGGAGCGAACGAACTAAGTGGCAATTGATCTGGGAACTAATCCGCGTGCCGGCAGCGGTGGCCGAGGGGACTAAGGCGCTCCAGTCACGGTCTGCACGGCCACTACAGTCGGGGGTTCGAATCCTCCCTCGGGCATGGATATTTGTGCCCTCCTAGTTCGTAAGTAGTTCATAAGTAGTTTCTAAGTTTAGGGACTGATGACCCCGTAGTTAAGTCCCATAGACTATGCAAACATTTGAACTAATCCGCGTAGTTCACCTGTGGGATCGTTCTTCCGAACTAGTTCGTTCGCGAACTTCACAAGACTAACTTGTTCACTTTTTATTTATTGAAGCATTCTATTTCACTAATTTATTTACACAGTTTATTGCATTGAACAGTTTCAACTGCATGCCAGCTCCGCTATTTCGCCCAGTTGATTCATCGTCGTCTGATGTCTATGTACAAAGGCATTCAAAACTTTTCCGTCGGAGGGCCTTGCTACAGCACAGATGCAACGTAGCAATGGCTTGTTGGTAAGGGATTACTGTGGTACTTTTGTCTTTCCTGCAGAAACGCCAACTATGGCGACAGTATTATGACCTTACAGGACGAACGAATCATTACTTTTTTTTTTTTTTTTTTTTTTTTTTTTTTTTTTTTTTTTTGCTACCGAAGGACCAACACTATCATACATCCATCGTATTTCTGCACACAGTGTACAAGTTACTTGTTCAGTGATGTTAAGACTTTGTGCACATCCTGATATTTCATCCAAATTACAACAGTAAATAATTTTTGCACATCATAACACTGTGATAATTATTTCACTTTCTACAACATGAAAATCTGAACACTTTACTCTGCCTCGTTATCTGCAGGGCCCACAGTGTTAGTGACGCCGTACATCGACATTTTAATATTCAACACTGTATATTCACTGTTCGTTATAGTTACACTATAAACTTATTTCGACTTTTAAGTGATCTTCAGGTGTTATGCCTGCAATACGTAGGTTTTCATAACATTTTGTACTATGCAGCAAACTTGTTTTATATAGAGGGAAATGAAATGATACATACCACATTCTGTTAAGCTGTACATTTCGGTCTTATTGTGACGTGATTTCTTTTTTATATAATATTAATATCAAGTAATATTATACGAGATGATTGTTAAGTTACGGGTTTTGACATTTATTTGTCAGTTCTCCAGAGATGTATGTTCACATTATTTGCACAGAGAACATATATCTATGAGTGTTAAGAGATATATTATATGATCGTTTTGTGAGTGTGGTCTCGATTCTGTGCATTTGAGGGAAAGCTTTTATTTGAAATTAAACGAAATTGTGTTATGTTGGGTTTATTCGTATTTGATAATCTTGATGGCATATGTTTATCTAAGATCAATAACAAAATGACCAGTAATGATTAACCAAAGATACAATCCACTCGTTGATCTCTGTGCAAATGTAAACATACATCTCTGGAGAACTATCAAGTAAATTTCAAAATCCGTATCTTCATAAACATCTCCTATAACAACATAATAAGTTACATGATATTAATATTATATAAAAAAAAGAAATCACGTCACAATAAGACTGAAATGTACAGCGTAACAGAATGTGGTATGTATCATTTCATTTCCCTCTGTATAAAACAATATGCTGCATAGTAGAAAATGTTATGAAAACTTTGCCGGCCGCGGTGGCCGAGGGGACTGAGGCGCTCCAGTCACGGTCTGCACGGCCACTACGGTCGGGGGTTCGAATCCCCCCTCGGGCATGGATATTTGTGCCGTCCTTAGTATTAGCTAGGTCATAAGTAGTTTGTAAGTTTAGGGACTGATGACCCCGTAGTTAAGTCCCATAAGCTATACAAACATTATGAAAACTTATGTATTGCAGGCGTAACACCTGAAGATGACTTTTAAGTCGAAATAAGCTTATAGTGTAACTATAACGAACAGTGAAACACAGTGTTGAAATTATATAATTCTTATTATTAAAATGTCGATGTACTTTACTACGCACTCTGCGTTTGCTCCCTACCTATATGTTTAGCAGTACTTCACAAGCTACCACACAAATCTTCGAAGCACTACGCTGTGACGTCGCCAATGGAGGCTGATGAACACAATGAATCGTTGTAGACACTTCACTAGGTGCTCTGGTTTTAGCACAATGCTGCATGATGAGCTAGAAGTCACATGCGATTACTCCAATTTGTGAAGTAATGGAGAATACGACAGCAGCATTGGTAGCGAAACAATGGCACCGCGCTTGGCTATTTGTTCCTGTCGTCCGTTTAAAACTAAGCGCTTGCTGCTCTGGACACGTCACAGCTGACCAGCTGCGATAGCTTAATGCACTCTGCATTGTCTCTAAAATTGTTGTGTTAACACCTCAGCTCACGGCGATAATCTGGCACAAAGTGACAGAGTAACACACCGGCTACATTAGCTGCATGTTGTTAATGTTGTCTGTTAATGGCCACTGACATCACTTTGAACACATTAGAGTTGTTTTGAAAGCCACAACACTTTGAACTGCCAGGTAGACAGCGTGATTTCTTACTTAGTATTATCTTCGGTGCCTTCTGTATAAAATTACAAACTCTAGTTTTGTACTTTGTCAAAATCCTATTACACGTAACGTCAAATGAGATTCATACGGGTTCACACAAAGGAAAACATAGCTCCGATTTCATAATCTTCCGTTACATAATCCTGGAATGACATCCACAGCCAGAAACCTTCGGACTTTCTCAGTACGACCACATAATTCAGATTAATCAATGTTGCTATATCTCGCCTCAGGAGATAATAACTGAAAGACTCTGTCTGATGCGGAAATTGTGTTTATTGACAAGACAAACTAAGCAACTTCTGGAAACAAAACAAACAAACAAACTTCTGAAACTAAGGCAAAAACAACAAACATCAACTAAAGGTTACTTCTCCACCAATTAGGTACAAGCCAGGTAGATAACGACAGCCTTGAGAGAACGGCCAGGGAGACCGAGCCGGATGACGTATTCCGTTGCGGTAAGTCCTGGAGGCGCGGCGTCGCTGGCAGGGACTCTTCTCTTCTCTTCCCCGGAGGCGTCGGTCGCGATCCCTCAGCTGTGCTTCTCGTAGGCGGTCGGCGGAGAACTGCCGTCGTGTTGCACTGCGCCCCCCTAAATAGTCGGTGCGCAGTGATACGTGGCAGTCTCGAGCTGGTCTCACGTGACTGTGCGGAGCAAAATAGTGCCGGTTTAGTGCGCTCTCTGGCGGCGCTCGTCGCGTCCTCTGCTGACTTGGGAACTGCCGCTGTGGAACGTCTCACTGGTAGGCATCCATGTACTTCTACATCTACATACATACTCCGCAATTCACCGTAAGGTACGTGGCGGAGGGTACACTGTACCACTACTAGGCATTTCCTTTCCTATCCCACTCCCAACTAGAACGAGGAAAACAAGAATGCCTATATGCCTCCGTACGAGCCCTTATTTCTCTTATCTTGTCTTTGTGATCTTTACTCGAAATGTAAGTAGGCGGCAGCAAGACTTCTAGCTCATCATGCAGCATTGTGCAGCAAGACTCGGCTTCAAATTCCGGCCCTCTAAATTTAATTAACAGAAATTCATGAAAAGAACGTCGTCTTTCTTCCAGCGATCCCCAATTGAGTTGCCGTAGCATTTCCGTGACACTCGCGCATTGGTCGAACCTACCGGTAACAAATCTACCTGCTCGCCTCTTAACTGCCTCTATGTCTTCCTTCAAACCGATCTGCTGCGGGTCCCAAACACTTGAGCAATACTCAAGACGTGGTCGTACAAGCGTTTTATACGCGGTCTACTTTACAGGTGAAGTACATCTTCCCAAAATTCTCCCAATAAACCGAAGTCGGTTGTCCGCCTTACTCACAACTGTCCTTACATGTTCGTTCCATTTCACATCGCTCTGCAATGTTACGCCTAGATATTTGAACGACGAGACAGCATCAAGAAGCTCACTACTAATGCTGTATTCGAACATTACAGAATTGTTTTTTCTACTCATGCGCATCACCTTACATTTTTCTACATTAAGTGCTAGCTGCTATTCTTCGCACCAACTAGAAATTTTGTCTAAGTCATCCTGTATGCTATTACAGTCAGTTACAGACGACACCCTACCATACACCACGGCATCATCAGCAAACAGCCGCAAATTACAACTTACTCTGTCCATCAGATCATTTATATAGATAGAAAATAATAGCGGTCCTATCACACTCCTCTGGGGCACGCCTGACGATACACTCGTCTCTGATGAACACTCGCCGTCGAGAACAACGTACTGCGTTCTATTACTTAGGAAGTCTTCCAGCCAGTCACAAATCTGTAACCTATTCCATAAACTCGTATCTACGTTAGCAGTCTGCAGTGTGGCACCGCGTCGAACGCCTTTTTGAAGTCGAGAAAAACACAATCCGCCTGTTGTCTTTCGTCCATGGCTCGCAAGATGTCATGTGAGAAAAGGGCAAGCTGAGTTTCACATGAACGATGTTTCCTAAACCCGTACTCACTCATAGAAAGAAGCTTTTCCGTTTCAAGGAAATTTACTATATACGAACTGAGAATATGCTCTAAAATTCTACAAGAAACTGATGTCAACGATATTGGCCTGTAATTGTGTGGGTCAGTTCTCTTTCCTTTCTTATAAACGGGAGTCACCTGCGCTTTTTTCCAATGACTAGGAACTTTGCGCTGAATTAAAGATTCGCGGTAAATGGAAGCTAAGTAGGGGGCCAATGCCGCAGAATACTCTTTGTAAAACCGAATTGGTATTCCATCCGTACCAGCAGACTTTTTCGTATTTAGCTCTCTCAGCTGCTTCTCTACACCGGAAATACCTATTGCTATGTCCCCCATTTCGGAATTAGTACGTTGATCAAATGATGGTACATTTGTGCGGTCCTCCTGCGTGAAAGATTTCTTAAAGATTAAATTTAGAACTTCAGCTTTCCGTTTGCTTTCTTCTATTACTGCCCCGGAATGATCAACGAGTGACTGAACAGTGGGCTTTGACCCGCTTATCGATTTTACAAAGGTACACTCTTTGACAAAAAACCTGGCCGCCGGCCGGCCGCCGCTGAGCCTAAGTCCGAGCCGATCGCGACGTGGGACAATAAACGTGGCCGCGCTGATTCGCTCTAAGTCCGGCTATCTGCACAATCTGGCAACACTGTAGACTGCGGGAGTTCATACAGTACTACTTGTGTGCTGTTAGGAAACGAGCCGGTCAGCTACATCCGTGGTCTCGCGGTGAAGTGCGCGACTTGCATGTGAGGGTACTAGCGATCGAAACCGACTGTTGACAAAATTTTTAATTTCACGTCCCTCGTGCGTGCTGATGCCACATGTGTAAGGGGAGCTTATGCATAACGTATTTCACTTTTGATACACTGTTAATAACATTTCGGCCCAATAACATCGCCGCAGCACTCGGCAGAGCTCTCCGCGGCCCACTCGCCGGCAGCAGCGGTGGCGGCGCTACACAGCGCTGCCTCGCCCTCTGCCCACAGCGCCTGCCGCCGCTCATCGCCCTGCATCTGTAAAATGCTGTAGTGCTGCTCAGTGGTGATCCACAACACAGGTTGCGATGTGTATTTCAGACACGATATTAACGGAGCAGACCACCCATTTTGAATGATGAGCATATTATTACACTAATACATAATACATTAGAGAGTCAGAACATTGTCTTAGTCATTTATCCAATTAAATTGCACTCTACGATGGTTAATACTTATTTGTGGTTTAAATCGCGATCCTTTTCCTTTCAGGAAAGTCCTTCATGTAATTTGTTATTGTCATCACTTCATACGTTTTCATCAAGACACAGTGGATAACTGCACTACAATGTTTAGTGTCGTTGTTTGATTCCTTATGGTAAATGTATGAGCTAAATTATGTGAATACGTTTCAGCGCACGTTCTAAAGCAACACAGGCACACTGCAAGGTTCGTGTCTTCATGTTTAATTTCTACTGCAGATATTTTGTATGAACGAACTATATTAATCATTATGTTCACTTCCTCTGTAAGCATCCCCTAGCATGTGGGTCCTAAGGAAATAGTAAAAATTCGTATCGAGGAAAGTCAATTGGAATTCCTTCAAAGGCGTTTGTATGGTGAAGCAAAGAAGACATCTAATACAATTTCCGTAATTTTGAGTCAACCTTTCTGAAAGCCTTATTGTATCAAGCTTTTCTTCTGATTCCATTAAAGAGTTTCTCCTTGCAATCCACAGCGTATAAAGTAAAATAAAACAAAGTAAAACGAAATACCACCGCCAAACACACGGCCTCCAACCAGGATTAGAACTGCCGACTGACACCACAGTTGCATTGCGAGACACAAGCAGAACCACACAGCCAACCACTCGCTGACGCCTGGTGCCCTCAGTCTCTCACATATTCAATGCTGAGCCTCTAACGCACCGCGAAAGAATACCCGAAAGCCACCTATGCGAATTACAGCATTCCTTGAGTGCAAAAGTTAAATTTCTATCTCTCATACCACATGGGCATTATACAGCAGAGTCATGAAAGTAGAAGAGAAATGTCAAGTGAACTTAGTGAGACAATTCAGTACTACTTGCGGAAGTAACTGCACTGTCACAGTGTTGCCAAATATTAGCAACGATGTTGCCAGTTCTTAGCTGCACTAGGAAGACCTGTGTAGCGATAAGCGACGCGAAATCGCGCTCGTCTCATACGGGCTTCTAGAGGGGAGTATTGGATTTTGGTTAATACCCGGCGCTATCTCCTGATAGTTACCATCGTCACATTTTAGGATGCAGATATTTAATTCGTCCAATGAGGCCGAAACCAGTGAAGCTTAACAGCACTGTGATATAATTTAGTCAAATTACTATCGAAGTTAAACATACTGATATTGTTCTTGCAACATACGGCTGGTCAAAGATTCAGTCACCCCCCCCCCAAAAAAAAGACTAAAACAATTACTTTGTTATATTTCAGCAAATGCTACTTTTTTTCATTTTTCATGAAATGTTACTGTAAAGCAACGTTGCTCCATGCGTCACGAAAAACTTCGCATCTTGAAAGTGACTGCGTTTCAAAATGCAGCCTTACGACCGTACAAGTAATATTTCAAATGCTGGTTTGTTTGAAATCCAGAAGAAACATAATTAACTGATTATGTGTGCAACACAGTAATTAGTTCATTTGGGGATTCAGAAGACAGGATACTTATAATTATGGCCATGAACTCAGAAACTAAACTGTACATGTGGAAATGTGCAATTCTGAGGTTTTTCATCTGTAAACATATACATATAATGCATAGACTACTAACCAGCTTAATGATTTCGCAGTTTTACAGCCTTGTTGGGCCAAAAAATGATGATGAGAATCTCTTTGTTGACACACTGCAATGAGTTTTGGTATTTCGTTGCTGAATGCCGTTTATGACACTTTTCGGAGGAGAAAAATAGACCTGAAGCCACACACATCACTAGTACAACGATATCTCACTTATCAACTTTGCTTGCTGTAGATCAGGAGACGAGAATGGCGCCACCGAGCTAAAATGAGAGTACTGAGTTGTCTGACATTTGTTGGCAGTTAATACAGACAGTCCCGACATAAAACACAGAATTGTTTGCAATTTAAACAGGGGTCGACCTTCCTGCGGTCGAAAATTTAATTCAGGATAACAGAGTCATATTAATTCAATGACTAAACTCATATCTTCAAGAATATTGAAAAATACCTCGAATGCTGGAAATGAGGAAACGATCAGAGTTGTCTAGCGTCGTAAACGATACTCCCAAATAGTAGCAAGAACTTCTTGGGCATCCCACAATATCCTCATTCCTACAAACAGCATGCTAACTGGCTTTTAGCCATGCTGCGCTACCAAAGCCCATTATAAGTAAGCCTTCAGTCCGAAAGCAGACAATAGCATTGAAAAATGCTGATGAATAGATGACTTACCCTCATCAACGTCCGGGGAAAGTTTCTTTTAACAAAACAAAGAAAGTGCAAAACGACTACTTTCTCCAAAATTCCAAAGTACTGTCGTCAGTCTTGTCATACGCGGCTCACCTTCCAGGAATATCACAAAAATAAGCATCTGGCGTTTACCGTCCTAGAGCAGCTATTACACAAGTTTTTACCGATATCATAAAACTCACCAGACGGCTTTTCCTGCAGAATATAGCGACTTATATTAGATCCCCGTAACGTTTCCCGACTAGAAACTGATTTTTCGTGTAGTGATGCCCCTGTTTAGGTGAATTATAATGTTACTGTGTAATGTTGCTTCAGAAGAACTTTTTCCCTTAAATATTTTTTTCTTTGCAGGTGATTCAAAGTAATTGTAATAATTAGTTTCCCTTCAAATTAATCCATTTATTCGATCTACTATTTGTAAAGTAATTGCAACCGCGAAAAGTGAAATTGTACTATAAACCAAACAGTTTGGTTACTTTAGGTCTATCGTCGATGGGCAGAATGCTTCCGTCTGAAATATCTCCACGAAAGGCAGAGAAGCGGACGGTTCTGTCATGTAGTAGAGTTCGGCTCGGGTAGCCGGTCCTCTGTGGAGAAGAGATGTAATTGTATGTTGAAGAAAGAAGTCATATCTAAGAAACCTGCCTATTAATTTTATTGTATTCCTGTATTTATATTTTTTCAGGCTTATATTCTCACAAAATAATGAGAGATCTTTTTCTCTGCAAGTAGCTACCTTTGGTCGTTTCCGACCGCATTACATTTTCCGTTGTCTTTAGATGTCTTACACTTTGTCTCTGCCGGTCCCAGATCTCACGTCGAAAGAAAAATGTCCTCCACATCATTCATTTCGCAGGAGGCGATCGTATATTTACCATTGGTATATTTACTTGTACGAATATTGTTCGCAACCATAAATAGTTTGATCTTGCTGTTCGTCTCCTTAATTTCCCCTATAACTCTCCTCGTGAAGTGGATGAACTGCTGTGCTTTATTATTGTTAGTACCATTAGTGTTTATTTCAAGTTGAGCTTTGAATTTGTATTTTTTATTACCGTTACATTTGTTTGTTCAGTGTATCTTTCACAGTATTGAAGCTCAACAAGTTCTCATATCCATTAACATAAGCTTGTTAGAACTAATGTATAACGATCTTTTTATATTGTTTCATCCGTAAAACTTCCTCTCAAAATGTGGAACACTTATTTTAACACCGTTCATTTGAAACCGATATGTAGGCAGAGGAAATTCACGACTTACTCATTTATTAGCTTCATTGATAATGATAATTTGGGTCAGATTTATTTACAAATTTTTTACTCAGACCATTTAATTTTTTAATAGCGTTAAAATTACAATCCTCTGCATTCTACGGCATCTTTTCTAAATCAATGAATAAGAGATACGTCAATAGTTTATTTACTATCTTTTAACAAGCAACTGCTTTCCATAATACTGATTTAAACCATGGCGCATTTCATCGATCAATTTTAATTTTAATCGTTGTAACAAGGAATTTATTAGGTTGCTTTATTGTCTATTGTGTGTTCGTTACAAATTTTACAATTGATTTTATACTAACGATAGGCCAGAAACTTAATTGACGTAGCTCAGAAGCGTGTGTCAATGCAATATTCACTCGCGTTCGTTTTTACGAGTTGGTGTAGTGGTAACACACTGGATTCATAGTCGCTGCACGGCGCTTCGAACTGGCCTTCGGCCATTTGGATTTGAACTTTCCATGATTTTGCTAAACAAGTCTAGGAAAATGGCGGAATGGTCCCTGCGGCAGTGTGCGGCCGATTTCCTTCCACATCCTTATCACAACAATCCGTAACCTTCTTTCTTTCTTTCGTGTCTAGTGCGCAATATTTTGTTTATGTTTCAGTGTGTTGGTACAAATTTTGCAGTTCATTTCAAACCTAATTCCCACTGAACAAGAGACCTTAAACTTTCAACTCAACTTAGAACTGGATGGCACTGCTACATTAAAGCCATTTCTTAATTGGTGTGTGGTGGAGGGCACTT
This sequence comes from Locusta migratoria, assembly GCA_026315105.1. Taxonomy (NCBI): domain Eukaryota; kingdom Metazoa; phylum Arthropoda; class Insecta; order Orthoptera; family Acrididae; genus Locusta; species Locusta migratoria. The sequence continues at coordinate 449,418,094 of CM048748.1, forward strand.
TTTATACAACTGCTGTTTCCTCCTTTTTCTCTTCCAGTCGTGAATTGTTCGCCGTTAAAACAATTTCTGGTAAGACTTAATGTGACTTCATATCGTCTTATCTTTTACCTTCGCGATCTTTCCGTGGCTAATACGTAAGGGGGGTCAGGTGAAATAGAAATAAAACAAATTTATCGAATGTCTCTGTTGTATTCTCATGAAAACGTTTGAAATGGAATGCAAAATTTCACACACAAAATTTGAAAAGTGTAAAACAATCATTTAAATGAAAAATGCATGTGAAATGGTTTTAAAATAGACTAAGACGTATAAAGTAACTTTTGTCCATTCGAAAATTTCTATCGCGTTAAAGATAGTTCCAAAAATAATTTCGAATTTTTAATAGCTATGTCAGTCATCATAGTAACACTAGAACGTAAAGTGTTCTTGCTTCATGAGTAATGCTAGCAGTAGCGTTTAGTCGCCATCGACTTGAAGGGTAATTTATTTCATTAACTTTCTGAAGTCGATAAGAGGTATGATGCGGCGGCGGCAGCCACGGTCGTTTTGGTAAATGCGGCACAACGAGCGAGCGAAGGCGCGCGCATTTGGAAACGGAGAAGGCGGAGCGCGCCTGCTGGAGGGAAAGGATAGTTGTCGTTCTGAATACACGAAGCCATCAAACGGATTCTAACAGATGTTCGGTAGACCTCCCCGAACTTTCGCGTTGTGACTGTAACATAAGAAATAAATGAAATTCACGAATTGTATTGAATGGTTAGTAAATTAATGTCGTCCGCTATCTGCTGACGATACCGATCGAATGATAATCTATCGACGTGCGATACATGGCACCTAAAAGTCACCATAAAGTTTGACCTCAAAACCTATCACCGCGCTGTAGTGAGCAAATTGCAATTAAAATTATGTCTGCAACGCATCCGGCCATCAGACTACGTAACATTTTATGAAATCAACGAGGCAGGCAACAGTAAGACAGGTTCGGAATATATCGAGTATCTCATCAAGGAACGTGCAAGAAATTAGAGTTTGATTTAACGTAGCAAGATGTTCTATCAATAACAGGTCGCTTGTAATTTCCATATTGACCTGGAGACATTTTATTTTATCAGGAAGCAAACTCAAAGGAAACTGGTCAGAATTTGAGTATTTTCAAAGACTTTTCTGCGACAAATTGTGAGTCGTTTTGTTATTTAATGGAGTAAAGTAAACATAACGATAAGGCCTACATAGGATACAACCCTAAACCCAGAAACAAAACAGGAAAAACCCTCAATGAGGTATTCATTGATATTTTCTTTACTCTTTTAAAATAGCTGGATACATGGCACATTTGGAGGGCACAGTGTCTCGAGCATGTTTGGAATTACGGATCCTAACATGCAGGACGCCAGCTACATGAACTCGTTCATCTGGCCACCAAAATAATCAAGATTTTCCAACGTCGTAACTAGAGTCTATTGTTTCGCAACTTTGGCATCATGTAGATGTGAGACCGATTTGTAATTTGCAAAAAGTTGACTTTTTCTTGTAACTTCCATTAAAAATTTTGAAAAATTAATATCAGAATATGCACATTGTAGTAGTTAGCTGAATTGTGTTCAAGAAGGTCGTTTCATACATTAACTGCTCCTACTCTCTTTCACGTTGCGAGCAATCTTACTCAGCTGTGAGTAAATCAATGACGTAAGGTTTACAGCAGTAATGTCTAGCTGTATAATAGTCACTTTCTAAACACCTATTTCGAAATCGGGTCAGTTTTGTTGCAAAAGCTGGATCTTATCAATTCGTCTCGGTATGTCTTTCAAATCTTCAAATGTTTGTCAAGCTTAAGGGACTTAACTGCAGGGTCATCAGTCCCTAAACTTACAAACTACTTGTGAACCACCTTATACTAAAGACGACACAAACAGCCATGCCCGAGGGGGGATTCGAACCCCCGACGGGGAACGGCCTCTCGCATCGTAGCATTGCGCCTCGATGCGCTCGGCCGCTCCGCCGCGGCGTTACGTCTTTAAATTATCCGCTTACTGACAACAAAACCATTCGTGCCAACTGTCTCCTGGCAACCTCATAGTAGATGCCATAGCCACCTACTTCAAGAATATCAAGTGACAGCAAAACAAAACGAAATAACATTTTCTTAAATGAATTTATCAGTTGTTCTAAAATGATGGTAAACTTTTAAATATTGATAAAACAACTCATTTGTAAATTACTTCAAATGTTGTCATCCCATAAAGTAAATAACAAATTCTGAAGCCGCGTCAGCTGTCCTTGCTTTACAGGTCCATGACCGTTTTCATGTTTTTAAAGACCCATCTTCAGGTGTTAAATTTTTTTCATATGAAAATTTATTACAGAGACCCAACGTTCTAATCGCTTTCATCTGTCATGGAAATAAAATTTCATTAAATAGGCCCGGATATATGGAACGAGTCCAACAGAAATTATTACTGTCATTCGCAATAAAAACCAAGGATGATAAAAATAAGGCCAAATAGTCGCGTACTTTTGATTACTGTATTGTCCATGAAACCAGTAGATTTCCGACGAAGTGAAGGTGTACAAACTAAAGAAGACTGTCTAAAGAATCGAATACCGGTAGAAACGGGTTTGTATTTTGTTCGTCTTTGCATCACGTATTACGGCAGAGTAAAAAACTTACGAATATGCACAACTACCCACTTTCTTTCTTTTGTTTTTTAGCTTCAAGATGACTAAATTCAATACATGCTTGCCTAAACATGATTTGTTTATTCCAATGCATCGATGCTTTGGGTATATTTCCATAATAGCTGCTCATTTAGGTAATATTCCTCGAAAGTGAGACGCACATGACAAGACTCAACGTAGATACAGTCCGTTTTCAAACAACAGTGCCTAGTATCATTTTAGAAAATGATTGTTCGCACAAGTTTTTCGTTTTGTTACAAAAGTTCTCACTGAAAGTTGGTGAGGGTAAGTGTTTGACACCTTATTGTATAGTGACAGGTGGGGCAACGTTCATTTCCAGTAACATTTAATGAGAAAAAAATAGCTTTTGTCGAAATCTAACAAAGCAATTGTTTTAGTATTTTTTAGCGGGGGGTGACTAAAATCGTGATGGAAGTATACATATCTTAGTCTTTGACCAGCCGTATGTTGCAAGAACAACATCAGGAAATTTAAGTTCGATAGTAATTTGACGAAATTATATCATAGTGCTGTTAAGCTTCACAAAATATGAACACTGGTTTCGGCCTCATTGGACGAATTAAATATCTGCATCCTAAAGTGTGACGATGGTAACTATCAGGAGATAGCGCCGGGTATTAACCAAAATCCAATACTCCCCTCTAGAAGCCCGTATGAGACGAGCGCGATTTCGCGTCGCTTATCGCTACACAGGTCTTCCTAGTGCAGCTAAGAACTGGCAACATCGTTGCTAATATTTGGCAACACTGTGACAGTGCAGTTACTTCCGCAAGTAGTACTGAATTGTCTCACTAAGTTCACTTGACATTTCTCTTCTACTTTCATGACTCTGCTGTATAATGCCCATGTGGTATGAGAGATAGAAATTTAACTTTTGCACTCAAGGAATGCTGTAATTCGCATAGGTGGCTTTCGGGTATTCTTTCGCGGTGCGTTAGAGGCTCAGCATTGAATATGTGAGAGACTGAGGTCACCAGGCGTCAGCGAGTGGTTGGCTGTGTCAGTTCCGTCGCGACAGCGGCCGAGTGAGGAAGTGCGGCCTACCTCGCTGGGCAGCGGCCTACGGCGCGTGCTGTTGACGGAGTTATTTACTTCCTGTAAGTACTGATACGAAAACATCATGGACTCCTCGATGAGACATTGTAACCTGAAGTTTGGATTTTCGTTCGGCTATGGACGTCCCAAAGTTTCCAGCGTTGTCGACTGGTTGTATGACGACATAGGTTTGAAGGACGAAGATGTCATAGGAATGCAGTATGATTTCCTAAAAAACATATTGTACGTGAAAATAGTTGACGAAGACATTTGTCTACGGATTATGGCTAAAACGAAAGGTTCTATCAACTTCGTTCACGATAATGGAGAAATTAGTAAGGTGTCTGTTAGCTTTGCTGGTTTAGGTCTCCGTACTGTGCGGATTTTCAATGTTCCCTTTGAAATGCCACTCGAGAAATTCGAACAGGCACTTACGCCTTATGGGAACGTACTCGAGATTCAACGTGAGAAATGGTCTGGACTAAAACACTTTAACGTCGATAATGGCGTAAAAAGTGTTACCATCGACTTGCGGAAGCACATACCGTCACAAATCATGATTCAAGGGTTCCGTGCTCTCGTAATTTACGAAGGCCAACCCCGTACTTGCGCTAAGTGTAACTCACCGGAACACCTACGCGCAGAATGTCCCAACATACGGAACGTGCGTAGAACCACCCACCCTGTACAACTACCGAATAACCCTGCAGAATCGGGTGGTGAGACGTACGCAACGGTGCTCGCCAATACCTCGCCACGTAGAAACGAGCAGTTACAGCCTCTTCCTGGAGTACAACCTGCTGTGCCTGATCCCGTTATAAATACGATTAAGAAACCAGAGCCCTCAGTCAGCAGCATTACTGATGCGGGTAGACAAGAGGAAACGGACGCCGTAACGGCTATGTCCACAACGGCGGCCGAAGAGACGCGGCCCTGTCAACAACAGCAGACAGCGGCCAGCGCGGAACCTGGTGGTACGCAGCACCGCCAACAGGTGGCGCCGCCTGTAGCGACACAGGCCTCCGCTGAAGTACGGGAACCGGACAACGACATGGATACTTCAGAACCAAAGTCCGATGTTGAAAAATCCTCACAGTCAGCCAACCACTGCCACACTAGCAAGGAAACGGCAGATACGCAACGAATGGAGATCAACTCCTCACAACAGAGGAATACTAGAGCTAAGAAGTTGCGAACGCAAACGGAAGAAGAACTTCAAGACTTAGATCGAAAACGACAAAGAACCAAGAGGATCCTTAAAAACGGACACGCCGACCCCACGAACACCACGGAGGAAGACAAGGGAAAGCAACGAGCGCAGACTCCCGCGCCCTCCCTACCTGAAACGACACAGGAAGAACCGACGGATGATACACGACACCACCCACCGGATAAACCAACTGCATGGGCTGAAGAAATGGAGGATTAAATCCACACAGACCCATGCAAGATTATAAAGTCGCAACCTTAAACATCAATAGGTTAGAATCCGCACGAAAAGTACAAGCTTTAAAAGATTACATTTATGCTGCGGATATCGACATACTCATGCTCCAGGAAGTTTGTACTACAGATTTAGGCAATATATATGGCTACGACGTGAATTTTAATATTGGACAAGAAAGTGGAACCGCTATATTGGTACGACATGGCATACATTACGAAATGACAGCACTGCTTGAAAACGGCCGGGGCATCTCGTTTCAAGTACAAGATATCCTTTTAATTAACATCTACGCCCCGTCAGGCACTGGAAATAGACGTAGTCGCAGCCAGTTTTATCGGGACGACTTGGCCCGTCTCATTCCGAGAGCGAATTCGAACATAATTTTAGGAGGAGACTTTAACTGCGTCCTCCGCCGAGAGGACCAAATTCCTAACTTTAACTATTGTGACGAGCTTCATGTTTTAACGGAGAGCCTCCATATGGTAGATAGCTGGATAAACCTGAGACCGAACTCCCAAGGATTCACCTTTGTCACAAACACGTCCGCTAGCAGATTAGATCGTATCTACTGCACAACAGACCTTTCCAGATCCGTGAGAAACTGCGAAATATGGCCGGTTAGTTTTTCAGACCACTGTGCGTATCACGTATGGGTGAGACTCACGCAGCAAAAAACCTTTCTTGGACGCGGAGTCTGGCAGTTAAATCTTTCACTGCTCCAAGACGACTGTTTAAGACAGGATGTAATTGAAACATGGAACAGATGCGTTCGACTTCAAGCCCGATACCGAGAACGCTTGGCTTGGTGGATAAACTGTGCCAAACCACAGATCCGGAAAACCATCATACAGTACGCCAGACAGAAAAACTATTGGAGGAAGAGAACAATGGAAGTATTTTTCACCTGTCTAAGGGAGCTCTACGCCAATTCGGTTAATCCAGCAGACAATTTTGCTCAAATTAAACGTACCAAAGCCAAACTTATATCCTTGACTAGCCCATCTGGGCAGGGCAAGATAGTACGCGCACGCAACGTAAATGACCTCTACAATGAAGAAGCGTCAATTTACCACATCATTCGTGAATCCAAGAGGGCGAAGCAGAAAATAATAACCCACATAAAAGACGGGCAGGGCAATGTCTACTGTGACCAACGGGCGATAAAACTGTGCATTCTGAATTACTATCAACAACTCTACTCCGAATCGCTGTACCAAGACACCGAAGAAGAGGATCTGTTATCCGAGGTTACAACTCAACTAACCCAAGAAGATAACGTATCTATTTTAGAAGAATTCACTAACGAAGAGATGAAAGCACTTTTAAAGCACGCGCCACGTAACAAAGCCGCTGGAACAGATGGCTTGCCTATTGAATTTTACGTGAGCTTCTGGGACGTCATCGGTACTGAGCTTACTAAAATGTACAACGAACTCCTGTCTATTAGCGAATTACCACCAACCTTCACGGAAGGCATGGTGGTTCTTGTGCCAAAAACTCGAAATGCGACGATGATAACACAGTACCGTCCTCTAACTCTGTTGAATTAGGATTTTAAAATATTTACACGCCTGATCAACGATAGAATGAAGCCCACTTTAAAAAAGGTTTTAGGATCATATCATGCACACCCGGCCACCGGAAGAACAATGGCACACGTTTTGGCGGAATACAGGGACCTCTCCCACTTAACATGGATTACTAAAAGTCGGCTCTCAGTCGTCTTTTTGGATTTCGAAAAAGCTTACGACAGAATCAGCCACAAGTACTTACTACATACGATGCGCAACATGGGGTACAACGACAGGTTAGTCGCCCAGCGGACGTGGTCCAGAGCACACCTCTCCAGTAGCGTAGCAGTAATTTATCAGTTGTAAGTGTAACCGGCTTCTCTCTAGAAGCTACATATTTTTACTTTTCAGTGCGTTTTCCCTTGAGTGCATTAAATTTATTGTGTGCTCGCGTTTTTGTTTGATTCCTATTCGCGTTAAATATCTGGTTAGTGTATTATTCCGCCGTGTGAATCGCGTCCCGACAGTCGTCTGTCTTTATTTTCTGATTAGAAGCGACATATAGTATTTTGATTTTCGTCTACACTTTCTCGTCTCAATTTGTAAAGTTATACTGTGCTGTCGTGTGTATTGGATTCACATCCGCGTTCTAACGAACAGTTTAGTTTGAACGCATCGCGACTGTAGTTTTTGCTTTTGTTGGCATTGTAATCATGAATAGGGACTGTGACTGCTGTATGCGGATGCAGTCTGAGCTGGTGACACTTCGCTCCCAGCTTCAAGCTGTGTTAACCTCGGTTGCACAGTTGGAAGCTGCGATCGATGGGCGTCGTTGTTGTTGGCCGGCGGTGGGGACCGAACGGTCTCCCGTCGTCTCCACTGATCGGCCTGCGGCAGCGACATGCCCTGAAACTGCTAGCAGTGAGGCAGACATCCCACCCGTGGTTGCGTGGGAGGTTGCTCCAGTGCGTGGCAGGAGGCGCAAGACATTCCGGGGGACCGATCGTGAGACCTCCCCGGTTCGTCTTGCGAACAGGTTTGAGGCGCTGTCTGCTCAGGACGACGTTCCTGAGTCGGATGGTGTCTCTCACCCTGTCACCACCCAGCCTGCAAGATCCGGGCTTTCACAGAGGGTGGGTTTACTTGTAGTTGGGAGCTCCAACGTTAGGCGGGTGATGGAGCCCCTTAGAGAGATGGCTGCCAAGGAGGGGAAGAAGGCCAACGTGCACTCCGTGTGCATACCGGGTGGAGTCATTCCAGATGTGGAACGGGTCCTCCCGGATGCCATGAAGGGTACGGGGTGCAGCCAACTGCAGGTGGTGGCTCACGTCGGTACCAATGATGTGTGTCGTTTCGGATCTGAAGAGATCCTCTCAGGTTTCGAGCGGCTAACTGAAGTGGTAAAGACTGTCAGTCTTGCTTGCAAGATGAAAGCAGAGCTCACCATCTGCAGCATAGTTGACAGGACCGACTGTGGACCTCTGATACAGAGCCGAGTGGAGGGTCTGAATCAGAGGCTCAGACGGTTCTGCGACCGTGTAGGCTGCAGATTCCTTGACTTGCGCCATCGGGTGGTGGGTTTCCGGGTTCCGCTGAATAGGTCAGGAGTCCACTACACGCAGGAAGCGGCTACACGGGTAGCGGGGGCTGTGTGGCGTGGACTGGGCGGTTTTTTAGGATAAAGAGCTTCGGGGAAATAGAAAATGGGCAATCTCAAAGGGTTCAGGTGGATCACAGGAGAAATGTAGATCCGGAAACTATCGGTATAACAGTTGTAAATTGTCGTAGCTGTGTCGGGAAAGTTCCAGAACTGCAAGCGTTAATAGAAAGCACCGAAACACACATCATTATAGGCAGCGAAAGTTGGCTCAAGCCGGAAATAAGTTCAGAAGAAGTATTTTCAAAAGATCTAACGATATTCAGAAAGGATAGATTAAACAAAATAGGTGGTGGCGTGTTTGTCGCCGTCAAAAGTAGTATTTCATGTAGCGAAGTTGAAGTTGATAGTTCGTGCGAGCTATTATGGGTAGAGGTTGTACCCAAAAATCGTAAGAAGTTAATAATCGGTTCCTTTTACCGGCCTCCCGACTCTGACGATACAATAGCAGAAAGGTTCAAAGAAAACCTGAGTCTAATTACAAAAACGTACCCGACTCACACGATAATAGTAGGTGGTGATTTTAATTTACCCTCGATCTGTTGGCGAAATTATATTTTCAAATCAGGAGGTAGGCATAAAACATCGTCCGAAATTGTACTCAACGCATTCTCTGAGAATTACTTCGAACAAGTAGTTCATGAGCCAACTAGAATTGTAAATGGATGTGAAAACACACTTGATCTCTTAGCAACAAATAATCCTGAGCTCATAATGAGCATCAAAACGGATACAGGTATTAGTGAACACAGAGCTGTAGTAGCGAAATTGAATATCGAAAGTCCCAAAGTTACCAAAAATAAACGCAAAGTATATTTGTTCAGGAAAGCAGATAGAAACAAAATACATTGCTTCTTGAAAGACAGCTTCCACTCGTTTCTAACACTAAACGTAGGTGTAGACCAGATGTGGCTAAAATTCAAAGAAGTGGTATCGACAGCAATTGAAAGTTTTATACCTAATAAATTAATAAAAGAAGGAGGCGATCCCCCTTGGTACACAAAACAGGTCAGGACACTGTTGCAAAAGCAAAGGAAAAGGCATACTAAATTTAAACGAACACGAAATCCCCAGGATTTGCGATTGTACTCAGAAGCTCGAAATTTAGCGAGGATTTCAATGCGAGATGCCTACAACATTTATCACAACGAAACTCTTTCTCGTAATTTGACTGAAAACCCAAAGAGATTTTGGTCATATGTTAAATATACTCGGGGAAAGTCACAAACAATACCATCACTACGTGATAGTAATGGCGATCCTACCGATGACAGCGCTACTAAAGCAGAGTTACTAAACTTAGCTTTTAGAAACTCATTCACTAAAGAAGACGAAACCAATATTCCAGATTTCGAATTACGAACAGATGCCGTAATGAATAACATAGAAGTAGATATCATCGGAGTAGTGCAGCAACTAAAATCACTTAATAAGAACAAGTCTTCTGGTCCGGATTGTATACCCATTAGATTTCTATCTGATTATGCTGAAGCGATAGCTCCTTACTTAACAGTCATATACAACCGCTCTCTCATAGAAGGATCTGTACCAAAAGATTGGAAAGTTGCACAGGTCACACCTATATTCAAGAAAGGCAGTAGGAGTAACCCACTAAACTACAGGCCTATTTCATTGACGTCAATTTGCAGCAGGGTTTTGGAACATATCCTGTATTCAAATATTATGAATTATCTCGAACAGAACGATCTTTTGACCCAAGGTCAACACGGATTTAGAAAATATCGTTCATGCGAAACACAACTAGCTCTATATTCACACGAAGTGATGGGTGCTATCGACAAAGGTTCGCAAATCGATTCCGTATTTCTTGATTTCCAGAAAGCTTTTGACACCGTACCTCACAAACGGCTTTTAATCAAATTGCGTGGTTATGGTATATCGCCCCAAATTTGCAATTGGATAGGGGATTTCTTGTCTGAGAGGACACAGTTCGTGGTAATCGATGGTAAGGCATCGACTAAAACAGAGGTGATATCGGGCGTTCCACAAGGTAGTGTTATTGGTCCTCTGCTATTCCTTATTTACATAAACGATTTAGGGGAAAATCTAAGTAGCTCTCTTAGGTTGTTTGCAGATGACGCCGTCATTTACCGTCTAGTAAAATCATCTGAAGATCAAAACCAACTGCAGAACGATCTGAATAAGATATCAGTATGGTGTAAAAATTGGCAATTGACTCTAAATAATGAGAAGTGTGAAGTCGTCCACATGAGTACGAAAAGAAATCAGTTAAATTTTGTTTACAACATAAATCAATCAAATGTGAAGGCCGTAAACTCCACAAAATACCTAGGAATTACTATTACTTCAGACTTAAACTGGAAAGAACACGTAGATAATATCGTGGGAAAGGCGAACCAGAGACTGCGTTTTATTGCCAGAACCCTTAAAACATGCAACAGAACTACAAAAGAAACTGCATACACTACGCTTGTCCGTCCATTTTTGGAGTATTGCAGCCCAGTGTGGGATCCTTATCAGGTGGGCATGACGGAGGACATCGAGAGAGTTCAAAGAAGGGCAGCTCGTTTTGTATTGTCACGATACAGGGGAGACAGCGTTACGGAAATGATACAGGATCTGGGATGGGAATCATTAGAACAACGGCGCTTATCGCTGAGGCGTGGGTTACTTGCGAAACTCCAATCGCCAACATTCTCCTCCGAATGCGAAAATATATTGTTGACTCCCACTTACATAGGTAGAAATGATCATCAGAATAAAATAAGAGAAATCAGAGCTCGAACAGAGAGATTCAGGTGTTCTTTCTTCCCGCGCGCTATTCGAGAATGGAATGGGAGATAAATAGTATAATTGTGGTTCGATGAACCCTCTGCCAGGCACTTAAATGTGATTTGCAGAGTATCCCATGTAGATGTAGATGTAGATTATACGGAGTCCATTGGACACACACAGTCCAAATTCAAAATAAACGGTCAGTTAACCGAAGCTGTGAAGATTAAGCGAGGGGTGCGGCAAGGATGCCCTCTCTCCTCAACACTGTACGCACTCGCCATCGAACCACTCCTTAAGGGGTTCCACGCCAAACTACAAGGTCTCCGGACTTTAAATAGCAGAACAGTGTGTCATGCGTACGCGGATGATGTGAGCGTGGTCGTCAACAACCCACAAGAACTCGATATAGCACGGCAGCTTGTAGAAAAATATACTAGTGCTATTGGTGCAAAACTCAACATGGAAAAGTCTAGAATATTGATGTTAGGCCCTCAGACAAACACGGAACAACCAAGGTGGCTGCAGGAAACCAAGGAGAGGACACAACTAGGGCTGAAAATCACAGCCAATCCACTGCATATGAGCAACATCAATTGGACGCAGAAGTTGAATAGTTTGCGATTCACGATTAAGGAACACAATGTCCGATCGTTGGATCGTTTCCAGAGAGCGGATTTTGTCAACACCTACGTATTTAGTAAAGTGTACCATACAGCTGCAGTGTTACCAATACCCCCTAAAATAGCGGACCGAATTTTAGCGATTGCTTGTTGGTTTATTTGGAGGGGGAACATTTTTAAACCTCCCTTTGCGACCGCAACGTTATCACGCCTACAAGGTGGGCTCGGTGTGAAAAACATTCACGCCCAGTGTACGGCCCTCTTCATACATGCAACAATGAAGATGTTGCAAAGCAACGTGAACACGATCACGAACCGACTTTTCGCATGTCTAGATCCTGGTGACAAAAGGCCTCCGGTGAATGTAGGTGGAATAAATAGCAGTCTGGCCTATGTTCGCAATTATTATTTAGAATTAAGTTACGTCGACGCAGACTGTAAGGGACTAACAACAAAAAACCTGTATACTGAAATTACAAAAATGCAGCCACCGCATCCAATCCAGTCGAAACACCAGGGGCTTCAGTGGAAGAACATATGGAAAAATGTTCAGAATCCCGTGCTTCCGTCTCATGTTCGAGCTGTCTGGTACGAGGTTGTCAACAACGCCATCGCTACAGGAGAAAAACTATATAACATCAAACTCCGTCCGACTCCATATTGCAATGCATGTCTTCTCGTTGACTCCCTCGCGCATAAGTTCACTTGCAGGGATCAAACGGAGATATGGACCTGGACAAGGAAAAAGTTGTCTCTCATAACACGAACTAGTACGATGAATATCACGACTACGCACATTTTGCACCCAGACTGGAAATTCTTTCCTAACGCCAAACATAACAGTTACGCCTGGCTAATTGGATATTATGTGCACTACAGCATCAACTATAAAAAGAAATCCTTACCTGACTTTTTACAGTTGTTATCAACGGAACATCACAAGTTACTAAGTCGACCTAGATACAAAGATATGTTTCAAAGATTCCTCATTGTACTGTTATCGGCTTGAAATGACAGTACGTTCAACTACGACACGCGACGAAATGCGAAAAACATTATTATTATTGTGTTTTTTTAACTCATTATTTTCTTCCTTATTTATTATGTTTCTGTTCTACTTCTGTTTGGCACTTATAACTGGAATCAAATAAAGCAGTGACGATAAGGAAAGTGTCACAAGTTTTACAAAAACAAGAAGGAAGATAAAAAACATGCTTTCCGTTTACCTAAATATAAAATCATAAGCCCATGAGGGCGTTTTTCGAAAACAATCGAAGGAGAAATATTATTCAACGAAAGCCTCACAGAAGAAGGCGTTTCAAACGTACTATAGAAGAAAACTTTGATTTACATAAAGGCAATGAAGCCTGCGCCAAAGAAGGCGACTTATGGTGAGCGTAAGGCCGGGCTGAAGGGGTGGAAAGGAGGCCCGTTAAAAAAAAAAAAAAAAAAAAAAAAAAAAAAAAGTGGTCCTGCGGTAAAGTTAAAAAAAAAAAAAAAAAAAAAAAAAAAAAAAAAAAAAAAAAAAAAAGCTGTGTGGTTCTGCTTGCGTCTCGCAATGCAACTGTGGTGTGAGTCGGCAGTTCTAATCCTGGTTGGAGGCCGTGTGTTTGGCGGTGGTATTTCGTTTTACTTTGTTTTATTTTACTTTATACGCTGTGGATTGCAAGGAGAAACTCTTTAATGGAATCAGAAGAAAAGCTTGATACAATAAGGCTTTCAGAAAGGTTGACTCAAAATTACGGAAATTGTATTAGATGTCTTCTTTGCTTCACCATACAAACGCCTTTGAAGGAATTCCAATTGACTTTCCTCGATACGAATTTTTACTATTTCCTTAGGACCCACATGCTAGGGGATGCTTACAGAGGAAGTGAACATAATGATTAATATAGTTCGTTTATACAAAACCTTGCAGTGTGCCTGTGTTGATTTAGAACGTGCGCTGATACGTATTCACATAATTTAGCTCACACATTTACCATAAGGAATCAAACAACGACACTAAACATTGTAGTGCAGTTATCCACTGTGTCTTGATGAAAACGTATGAAGTGATGACAATAACAAATTACATGAAGGACTTTCCTGAAAGGAAAAGGATCGCGATTTAAACCACAAATAAGTATTAACCATCGTAGAGTGCAATTTAATTGGATAAATGACTAAGACAATGTTCTGACTCTCTAATGTATTATGTATTAGTGTAATAATATGCTCATCATTCAAAATGGGTGGTCTGCTCCGTTAATATCGTGTCTGAAATACACATCGCAACCTGTGTTGTGGATCACCACTGAGCAGCACTACAGCATTTTACAGATGCAGGGCGATGAGCGGCGGCAGGCGCTGTGGGCAGAGGGCGAGGCAGCGCTGTGTAGCGCCGCCACCGCTGCTGCCGGCGAGTGGGCCGCGGAGAGCTCTGCCGAGTGCTGCGGCGATGTTATTGGGCCGAAATGTTATTAACAGTGTATCAAAAGTGAAATACGTTATGCATAAGCTCCCCTTACACATGTGGCATCAGCACGCACGAGGGACGTGAAATTAAAAATTTTGTCAACAGTCGGTTTCTTTTTTTTTTTTTTTTTTTTTTTTTTTTTTTCTCTCTATTGGTAGTTCTGTCCGTTGCGGACGCTGTTCGTGATTGTTCGTTCTTGTTCGATGTGATTTTGGCTCAGCTTTTTTATTACAGAGGACGTTCAGCCCTCTGACCGGGCGCGCTGAGCCACGGCGCCCGGCGTTTCGATCGCTAGTACCCTCACATGCAAGTCGCGCACTTTACCGCGAGACCACGGATGTAGCTGACCGGCTCGTTTCCTAACAGCACACAAGTAGTACTGTATGAACTCCCGCAGTCTACAGTGTTGCCAGATTGTGCAGATAGCCGGACTTAGAGCGAATCAGCGCGGCCACGTTTATTGTCCCACGTCGCGATCGGCTCGGACTTAGGCTCAGCGGCGGCCGGCCGGCGGCCAGGTTTTTTGTCAAAGAGTGTACACTTGTACCTTGCATTGCGGGTTGTCCGCTAGTCAGGCGAACCACCGATACATGACGAATGTCATAAATGTCATTTGTCATATGTCATGTGATTGCAAAAAAAAAAAAAAAAAAAAAAAAAAAAAAAATATTTATATAGCTTATATATACGGGGTCATCAGTCCCTTAACTTACAAACTACTTATGAACTAGCTAACACTAAGGACGGCACAAATATCCATGCCCGAGGAGGTATTCGAACCCCCGACCGTAGTGGCCATGCAGACCGGGACTGGCGCACCTCAGTCCCCTCGGCCACCGCGGCCGGCCATGTTATTTCAGTGTTATTGTTTGCTGTTGTGGTTTTCAGTCAGGAGTCTTGTTTGATGCACGGCGCCCGACATCCATCTGAGCTCGCTTGCTGTATTGGTGTCTTGTAAGTGTTGACACAACTCGCTCGTTTCTGGTACTTCGTAATTTCTTCGTTAGATGTTTTCGGAAACAATGCGGGAGTAACAGCGTTTGTCAATGACAACAAGAAAAAAAGTGTAGTGCAGATCCCAAGGGGGCACCGCCAGGTGAGTGGTATCAATGCGTTAAGTTATTAAAAAAGTAGGTGTCCGCCATTTGTTTCTAAATAGTAGGAGTTACCACGTTCCGGGCGAAACTCATGCGTTATCTCGCAATTCATTCAACTCGCTCAAACTCGCATTTTCACTGAATTAATCTGGAACTTTTACCGATGTCTTCGTGATGAACTACACAACATTTCTATTTTAGTTTTATTTGCGGCAACAATTTATTAAGAGGATATACTGACAGTTTACGAATATCCGTTTTCTAACGACGTTACGGGATTTTCGACATATGAGGATCTCTTCTACTCTTGAAGTTGTGAGAACACAATAAAAGTGGGAAATGTTCAAAATACATCAAATTCTCATCCACTCCGATCAGGAAGTCTGTTACTTGAGATCATCTTTCTTCTTTCTTTTCAGCCCTTTCCCGCACAAGCAGGGTCGACTTGTTATTCTGGATTTGGCGTGTTAACATTGACGGGGTGGCCGGATGCTCTTTCACATTCATTAGTGTTTCGATTTTCACCACATAAGCTAGCCATATTTTTGGCCCACTTTAGGTTACGGTAGTAACACTAAATTGGGCCTTTGCGATCGTCTTTTGACAGATCGAAATTTAAATGAAAATAACGGCTTAACCAGTCTTCTGACACGAAAATTGAATAACCGAAATTGTAGACAAGAAAATTCTCTACAACTTTGCTCTGATTTTTTTTTCTTCATATCTCGTATTGTTTCAGAGATATTTGCAAAGATAACAGCGATTTCGGGATGTCTGTCTGTCTGGCCGTCTGTCTGTCCGTAACGTGTTCCTTCTTTTTTAAGACGAACCGTTCAACTAATCAGCACCAAATTTTACAGACATAATAGGTGCCAATCAGAGACCAGAACCTCGCTTTTTCAAATATTTCGGACAATAAATACGTTAGTAATGCCAAAAAAGCCGCTTGTAATGTAATTTTAATTGCAAATAAACCGTTCATCTGACGCGGCAATTGAATAACCAAATTTGTAGAGGAGAAAATTCTCTTGAACTTTGTTCCCTTGTGTTTTTTCATATCTCGTATCGTTTGAGACATATTTGAAAAAATAACGGAGATTTGACACCCTCCATTGAATTGACGAAAACCAGCCGTTTGGAGATGTCACGTGACATTCCTCGTCCAGAACTCTCTCTGGCATACGCCATCTTGCGTTGCGTATTTGATGATTTTCTTATTGTAACTTACACGTTGTCATTTCAAAGCAATGACGCACTGAAGAATTAATAAAAACGCATCGTTCTTCGTACAATAATCTAGTGTCTACAATGCGATATTACCATCAGTTAACAACGGCCAAGGACGCAAGTTTTGATTGATAGCCGTAGCGTAGCGGGGAAGGCGTTCGACTATAAAGCTGAAGGTCAGTGGTTCAGGACCCGCCACTACCAAATGTTTTTGTTCCTAAAAAGGTTTCAGAGACTTATTAATTAATTTTTTTGGTTTAGATTATTATTTTGGTCTAAAATGTTTGCAAAAACTTATATAAGTACAAATCAAAAGTGGGCCGCAAAACACGTCAGTGCGATTTTTGTTACTGGTAAGGTTTTCCAGTTATGTATATTGGTATAGCTTTGGTACTTTCTTCGCTGTAGGCCTATTGTTTACAAATTCAAATGTATATTAATTAAAATGACGCTAAAGTCTTCTTCTCCCAGGCCACAGCTGGCCCCCTATCATATCCTGACAGGCATTATTCTCAGTTACAGTACACTGACCATCGTGTTCTATAGTGGATTAACTGCTTACTTCTCATAATGATAGAAGAAAAGTTAATGGGGGCATTGAGAGGGCGTAGAAAACTGTAGGATATTGCACATGTTTTGCGTTTCATATTGTCCACGTCATTTCCTTTCAATCACAGTGTGTTCTGAGATTTGAAGTTTTTATTGATTAACCCTTAACTACTATAGACCTTGACAGGAACGCAGCTACTATGGAGGGATCTCTCAGACCGCTCTCTTATTTTCCATGTATTAAACTAGTGTTTTGCTAAATATATGTTTTCATGGCTTCCTGTCGTTCATTACACTTCTTAGAGATGGCATTAGTAGAAATTTGACTTTTTAAACAATGTAGTTTGAGTAACATGACGACAAGTAAAACACAGCTCAATTTGCAGTACATTTTTTTATTTTTTGTGCTACGAAAAGAACAGCAAGTAATTATTTCTCTAAACACCGACAGATTATCATTATAGAGATCATATTACAAATTCACAGCGTGATTAGATACAAAAATCGCATTTGAATTATAGTAAATTGTATGTGAAATCTCCTTTCCATTTACGATTCTCCTAGAAAGGTTGCCACATTTTCCTTATAAAACAAAAAGTACCAACTAAAGATATCCTTTGAGCCGTCTGTCGCAGTCCAGGATGCTGTAAAATGATGTTGTGTTGCCTTGTTCTTACGTTGGCTGCTGGCTGCTTTTTTCGCCATCGAAAACATCTGTTCTTACCGAAGAAGTAAGCTGCTTCGTCATCATCAGGTGTCACATCTTCATCACTTTCAGGTTCCTGCTCTGAATTAGTGTCATGTTGACTAAATACCTCAAAATCAGGGTCATTATCGCTGTCGTCAAAATCACTGGAGGATTCATCGGAACGTTCTTGATTATGCACATCTGCTTCACGTAAAATGCGCTGCATAGAACGTTCAGCTTTTCCTGCCATGGAGAAGACGATACGGGACAACAAGAGCGAGAGAGAGGCCACAGCCACAGCGCTGTCGCTTAGCTTAGCAGGCCGCGCTCACCAAGACGACTGGCCAGGCGCTACGAGGCAGAGCCTGCGCCAGCGGCACGCAAACACTGTGGTCGCTCAGTGAGGCCGCGCAAGGCTCATAAACACGGAACAAAGAGCAGCAGCACTGCAAGAATGCTGGCACGTGGACCTTGTCGGCCACCAGGAAGGTACAAGGAAGAGACCCTTTAGCTCGGCAGGGGTGTGTGAAATATCTCGACTCAAAAAGTCGTAGTGGTCTGAGAGACTGCAGATAGTAGTTGAGGGTTAATGAGAAAAGAAAAGCTTTTTCCTCAGCGTTACTATCGGAATCTGATGCGGAACTGCACTGCAACAATATCAACTCTTTTGTCTGCGGTTCTCACACTGTCTGTTTCGCGAGTAGCCAGCGTCTGTTAGGGGCGCGCCACTCCGCTTGCCTGTCGCTCTCGCACGCGTCCCAGTGTGCGCTGGTCCGGCGCAGCGCGTGTGGAAAGCTGGTGCAGCGCTGGAGAGTCGCGGCACTGCGCGAGTGCTATACGCGCCTCAATTTGCGCCTAGCGTAACACCCGGTAAGGCCAGGGAACGCTCTGCGCGAGGCTTCCGGACTCACTCTTGCCGCGATCGCCGATGTATTTCGTCGAATCATGCTCAGGGGATGGCATGTAGTCTTGTGTAGTTCGCGAACGGACTAATTCGGAAGAGCGCTCCCACAGTCGAACTACCGGAACTAGTTCGCAGATCCCTCGCCTTTTAGTTCGTCCGCTTCTTTTCCGAAGACTGACGGGGAACAGCGAGAGGACACGAGAGTGCGCATAATCGCGAGATTCCCTTCTGCCAGCTACCTTCATTTCGAGCTGAGATGCAGCTCAGCTGTAGTTTCATAGTTCACTGCCACAAGAAATCTATTTTAAAAGTAAATTGCTACGAGTACTCTGTATGCAAAGTAGTTGAATACCATTGTATCGCCCATTCGTGTAAATAACTGCTTTATTTGCCTAAGTATTTGGTGTCAAATTGTCCCAAAATACTGGTAATAGCGCACGCTTTGGCAACACTGATTCGTTATATAAAAAAGCTGTCATAAGAAAAAGAGCTCGTTTAGTAGCGATAGCAAAAGCCAAAAAGAGCGGACGAACTAGAAGGAGCGGACGAACTAGGAGCAGCGGACGAACTGCACGAACTAGCAGCAGCGGACGAACTAGGAGCAGCGGACGAACTAGGAGCAGCGGACGAACTGGACGAACTAGCAGCAGCGGACGAACTAGGAGCAGCGGACGAACTAAGAGTAGTGGACGAACTAGGAGTAGCAGCCGAACTAGGAGCAGCGGCCGAACTAGGAGCAGCGGACGAACTATGAGTAGCGGCCGAACTAGGAGTAGCGGACGAACTAGGAGTAGCAGCCGAACTAGGAGCAGCGGCCGAACTAGGAGCAGCGGACGAACTAGGAGTGGCGGCCGAACTAGGAGCAGCGGAAGAACTAGGAGTAGCGGACGAACTAGGAGCAGCGGACGAACTGGACGAACTAGCAGCAGCGGACGAACTAGGAGCAGCGGACGAACTAAGAGTAGTGGACGAACTAGGAGTAGCAGCCGAACTAGGAGCAGCGGACGAACTAGGAGCAGCGTACGAACTATGAGTAGCGGCCGAACTAGGAGCAGGGGACGAACTAGGAGCAGCGGATGAACTAGGAGCAGCGGACGAACTGGACGAACTAGCAGCAGCGGACGAACTAGGAGCAGCGGACGAACTAGGAGTAGCGGACGAACTAGGAGCAGCGGCCGAACTAGGAGCAGTGGCCGAACTAGGAGCAGCGGGCGAACTAAGAGCAGCGGACGAACTAGGAGCAGTGGACAATTATGCCAAACGTATGTCGCTTCATAGTTCGTTGCATTCTTTTCCGAAGATCAACGGGCAATAGCGAGAGGTCGCGTAGCAGAATTAAAAATCACGTGTTTGGCTTCTGCTGATGAGTCATTTCGAGGTGATCGTCTGCCTGCTAGATTACATAGTTCAATGGTACAAAATTTCTCTTTTGATGTGTTCTGCACTCTGCAATATCTGACTAATAAATTCCATAATGCCAAGATATAGAGATAACTCTAAACTTAAAGGCAAGAAATTATCCACAAACTGTTTCTTTTGGTTTGCGTGATATCGTTAGCGGCTCAAGCAGCAAGCGCA
The DNA here is from genome assembly GCA_026315105.1 of Locusta migratoria. Lineage (NCBI taxonomy): Eukaryota > Metazoa > Arthropoda > Insecta > Orthoptera > Acrididae > Locusta > Locusta migratoria. The sequence continues at coordinate 449,438,319 of CM048748.1, forward strand.
TGAAGCAGCTAGGTGAGGGAACTTCTCCCTCCACCTGCACGCGCAGACCACGCCGCTCAGCCGTCACTGGGAGCGGACGAACTAAAAGAGCGAACTAGTTCGCGGCGGAGCTGCGAATTAAAGTGAGCGCTCCCGATCACGAACTATTATGCGCAAGTCTAAATTGGCATGCTCTTAAGACTTTATTTGTGATCAGGCATTCCTAGCTTAACACTGAGAGTTTTTTGTAATTACTTCTATCGCTATGCGTGGCGAAGCGTTTCTTCTTTTTCAGAACATGAGCAATTTAGTGTAAATTTAGTATCTGTGTCTTCAATCTGGTAATCATTTATGTGTGAGGAATGTTTCCTGAAAGTTTGGCCGTACCTTTTTGTAACACCCTGTATATAACAGACGAAGGCTGTAGACCTGACTCCAGGGATACGACAGAGAAGTTCCCTAACATCGCAGCGGACATTAGAAAGAGGCGACTTAAAATTTTATGGACACATGACAGACTTACACAGACCAGACTCACCAACTGAGTCCTCAGGTACATCCAGGTCTCTACACCCTGGATGATACCAGTCAAAATTGATCTGAATAGGGCACATATAGATTCAGAAGACATCATAGACAAAGTCGTCTTTACAAACAAGGTGTACGAGTGGGAAGTGATGTCAGAGAAAACAGCACCTACATCCCAACGAAAAAAGTGGTCTGAAAATAGGAAGAGATCTTTTAGTGAAAGATTGAAGGAATACTGGAAGAACAGAAAGAACAAGTAGTCATGAATGTTTCGCGTGGTCTGATAAATGGCCTCTAACGTGTGTAATATACATATATACATAATCACCCAGAGCGCCATATAGGTATGTGCTGCGTTTAAAAATTTAGTGCCCTTTCTTGAAATTATCTGGATAAGTGCGGTTTAGGACTTCTATGAATAGATACCCTTTGGGTGCGCAGTGGTAACACACTGGACTCGTATTCGGAAGGAATGACGGTTCAAATCCACCTCCGGCCGTCCGGATATAGGTTTTCCGTGATTTCCCTAAATCACTTCAGGCAAATTCCGGGATGGTTCCTTTCATAGGCCACGGCCGATTTCCGTCCCCAATCCTTACCCAAAATCCGAGCGTCAGCTCCGTCTCTAATGACCACGCTGTCGATGGGACGCTAAACCCTAGGATTCCTTCCTTCCGCCCTTTGGGTGTACTATTATCATGCTAAGTCTTACCCCAAACTGAATTTCCGGGACCGGAATGTCTCCTGTGAAGTGAAAAGAGAGAGACAGAGACTGTGGTAGCGGTAGATCCGATGTGAGTTTTCGCCAAGTAAAATAGCGGTCCTGCCAGCGGCTAGTATTTCTTTCCGCGACCTAAAGTGAAGCGTTGGGCATATTCAGGGAGGGGCGGTTCGCCCGCCTGGGGAAGCGGAGGCGGCTGCAGGTGATCGGCAGATGGCGGCGCGTTTGAAGTCTGCGCGGCTGCGGCTACCACTGCCGGTACGCACTGCGCGCGCTGGCAGGCAATCTGCTGAGTGCAGGGGCTGCGTAAGGCAGGGTCCCGCTGTCTGGGGAGGCAGCGAACGTCGTAACATGCCTGGCAGTCAGACGGGAAGCCCAACAAAGGCCAAGGCACGCGCGCTGCCCACTCGCGGCGCCGCCACTGGACAGCCTAATGCCATGTCACACCGCTATCCTGACCCCAACATCTTAGTCTGTTCGCTCTAACTGCTTCATCTATGGTGTTCATTCCCAGTTTTTCTTTGATTTCCTCATAATAGACACCCTCCTGCCATTGTTCCCATCTATTAGTACCTTCAATCATTCTTGCTACTTTCATATCTGTAACCTCTACCTTATGAATAAGGTAACCTGTATCCACCCAAGTTTCACTCCCATACAACAAAGTTGGTCGAAAGATAGAGCGGTGCACTGCTAACTTAGTCTTGGTCCTTCTTGCAGAAGAGAGTAGATCTTGCTGAGCACTAACTACATTAGCTTTCGCTATGTTGCCATCCTGTGAGAAAATACATCCCAGGTATTGAAACTGTTTACCTGTTCTAACTTTGTTTCTCCTATTTGGCACTCAATCTGTTTGAATCTCTTTCCCACAGACATTACTTTCGTTTTGGAGATGTTGATCTCATATCATATTCCTTGCACCTCTGATCGAGCTCTGAAATATTAGTTTGCAACCTTTCAATCGAAACTGCCATTACAACTAAGTCATCCGCATATGCGAGACTGCTTATTTTGTTTTGACCTATTTCAATCCCGCCCTGCCAGTCTACTGTTTTCAACATATTATCCATGAATAATATGAACAACAGTGGTGACAGGTTACAGCCTTGTCTTACCCCTGAAACTACCCTGAACCATGAAAGATCTATGAAACATATATACAATTCCCTGTTCCACTCATAGCACTTTTCCATTACCTGCCGTAAGCTAAATATCTGCTCCTGACAGCCTCTAAGAGGCTTAAGCCCACACTGATTTTCATCTAATTTGTCCTCAATATGTTCGATTTAAAAAAAAATATTATTTTAATCCCTTTTCTGTATGTATGGAAGCGAGTCTTGTGGTCATGTCCTCTTCTCTTTACGTTATTTCTGAACGAGGTGACGCAGTGGTAACACACTGGACTCGCATTTGAATGGACGGTGGTTCAAAACAACTTTCGGCCATCCAGATTTGGGTTTTCTGTGATTTCCCCCAATCACTCCAGGCAAATTCTGGGATGGTTCCTTTGAAAGGGCAAGGCCGATTTCCTTCCACCTCCTTACCCAAACACTCCGAGCGTAAGCTCCATCTCTAATGACCACGCTGTCGATGGGACGTTAAACCCGAAGCTTCATTCCTTCCTTCTGTTTCGGAAAGATGTTGAAAGACGCCTGTTAAGTTTTCTAAGTAAGATCTCTGGCAGTAGACATCTGCAAATGCAAGTTATAACGCTCAATGCTGCTCTAAATTACTTTACGAGTGGCCACAGTACTTACACAACAGAAAATTTTCTAACTGATCACTCCTTAAAGGAGCAGCCAACGTATTAACAAATAAAAAATTAATTGTAAAAAAAGGGGATAGATAATAAACATCGGATGGGGATCATGAAATTATAAAACAGAGGTTTGATACTTTAAATAATTACCTATTCACTAAAATGAACAAGCAAATAAATGTGGGGAGATCATATTAAGTACAATAAAGCACACACCTTGTGGATTAAATCATAAAGTTAATACCCATAATGAAATTGTTTCTGTCCTTTATGAATATGGACGTAACGTGGAAGGAAATTTGCAAATACACAGTGGATGAAAGAAAACACATTCATTCACTTACAGACACACACATAATGCTTGCGACACATTACTCATGTGGCAACACTTGATAGCAGTGGCGAAACGAAGCGTTGGTGGCGTTTTGACGAGATGGCGGGTGTCTTGAAGCACTAATTAAAAAAAATTCTATGCACCAAACGAACTCATGTGTGGGGAGGCAGCGGCATATGATCCATAAATACCATGTGGTGTGTGAGCACGGTGAATGACATAGGATTCACAAAACGAAATTTAGAATAAGCAAGTAAAGCACACATGAGAATTCATTGTAAGAAACCTAGTATTAGTAAAAGTATGGCTGAAGGCCGAAATAAAGACCGTTACGAAAGCACACGGTGCAACTGGTCATTCCAAGACAGGAAAGACAGAATCAAACCAAAAAATCTGAAAAATATTTACCATACTCGCGAATACAGACACGACGCAAAAATGTTAGTTAAAAAACAGCAAGGAAATTCAAACGTAATAAATTTAAACAAAGGCTGAAGGCCACAAACGTGTATTCTAACTTGCCAAAACCGGACACAAAATCATTACCAGAATGAGAATGCAAATACTAAATCTAAACTGAATAACTCGAGTTCTGTAAATGAAGAAACACTTTGCCTCGCATGGCGATAGAATTACTCGAGAAAACTATTACTGATAAAACACGATCACGAAGAAAGCAAACCATGCCATCCCCTCAGCATGATTTGACAATGTACTTACTTCGTCGGACGCAGCAAGAGTGAAGCCTAAGGTCACGCCAAAAGCCTTCCCGTCCGGACACTGGATGTAGAGCGCGCTAAAATCGACGAAAGCGCGTTCAGAGCATAGTATCTACCAACCCTCGCTACCTGGAAAAGATAATACCCTTTTCTAGATCTCCAGAGAGGTCTCTTGTCACCTCTTTCGACCATGATTATGTTGGTACTACACTAAGATCTGGCCACTTCGCCATCTTGCCAAGTAAGCTCGTCTCTGGCCACCCAGCAGACGCCAATGCAGACGACATGCGAAACCACGCGTTCTTAACTAGAGTAAACGAGGCCCTAAGCGCGAGGCGGCGACTGTAAGCCATTGCGCGGCAGTCAGTCAATATTAAGAGCAACCTTCCACATTCACATTAACACACAAGTTCAATCACATGGGTGGAAACATATATAAACATGGGAAATGGATTATTAATAAAAGAATGAAATAATTGGCATGAAATAGACAATATTAATAGCGGAGAAACACCTAAGAGTAATGAATAACTCAAAATGGAACACGACGAGACATTTAGTGGACGTGTTTTCAAATGTTCAAATGTTTGTAAAGCTTATGGGACTTAACTACGGTGTCATCAGTCCCTAAACTTACAAACTACTTATGAACTACTTACGAACTAGGACGGCACAAATATCCATGCCCGAGGGGGGATTCGAACCCCCGACAGTAGTGGCCCTGTTGACCGTGACTGGAGCGCCTCAGTCACCTCGGCCACCGCGGCCGGCGGACGTGTTTTAATGTGTCGCATTTGTAAGTAGACCCGCTTCAAGGAACTCTGCTCTCGGGACAAACATATGATATTTAATTTAGTTGAAATGCACGCGTCACAGTTTGAAAACAAAAAGCATTGACTATCGCTTACTTCAGACTGAAAGCCTTGGTACCGTGATGGTCCAAAATATAAAAATGATTCTAAAAATGCTTTTATACCTAATATGTATATCAACATCTGTATCCTTAAATGACAAATTTAAATGGCTCAATGCTCTGTATATATTTATCGGTCTCCAGATGATGGGCTATGCCCGAAACATGCTGTAAAATTAAAGTAAATAACCGACTTTCAACAGCTAAGAGATTAATACAGCAACCTAAAAGCATTTTTAGAATAATTTTTATACAATGAATATCAGCTGCGCATTTATTGCCTTCGGGCAGAGAGAATAAAAGGACCCGTATTGTTATTTAGTTCCATAATTATTACTTTGGAGTCCTCCAAGATTTAACTTGATCCACTAAACTGATATGATTTCATTTAATTCCAGCTAGCTACTGAGGGATGTTTACATTTACTACCAGAGAATAGTTCCAAGTTTTAAGCACATACAATTGAATCTTTGTTCGTCCGTATATAGCTCGCTATTCGTGTCAAACCTCTCTGATGAACTATCAGTTCCACTGATTAAATATTCATTTAAATTAATAACTGGCATTAATTTACAAGACTATATCCGTTCGAGATATTTCATTCCCTTGTCATTGGAGTTCCATATAACCAGCAATCTAGAATATCCAGTACCACTGGTTAGGCAAAGATCGTAAGACACATGTTTCCCTGAAATTATTCTTCATATAGACCCTTTCATTCATACAGTATCAAACACATATCACGATATTAGACAGTTCCTATCCATAACGACTGATCGTGAGAGCTGAGTATGAATGAGAACTGTGCGTGAATGAATCAGCAACACTGCAGACTGTACGATGGTTTTATGCTGTGTGAAATCAGGTAGTGTGCGATGTAGTTCTTCTCACAAGGAATGTACTTGGGCTCGAACAAACACATATACACCAAAATCGTACGAGAGATAATGTAAAGATCCCTTATTGCACTAGTGATACTCCCGCATCTGCAAAACTCTGCAGTCGTCCGTTAGAGGCCTCTGCGTGTGCCATGCCGCATTGCACTTTGACCTGTCGGTTCGCCAGTAGGGACGGTGAGTGTGCCTCCGAAGTTGCGTTTTGTAATGTTATTTGTGTGGTGAAGCGTCAGATGGGGCGGTGATTGCTAATCAATCTTGCTAATGTATTGCGATTAGTTGAGATGAAGTTACGAAGAACCCTTGTTCGTGAAGATGGTATTAGTGTAGAAGATGTTCAAAATGTTCAAATGTTTGTTAAGCTTATGGGACTTAACTACGGGATCATCAGTCCCTAAACTTACAAACTACTTACGAACTACCTTATACTAAGGACGGCACAAATATCCATGCCCGAGGGGGAATTCGAACCCCCGACCGTAGTGGCTGTGCAGACCGTGACTGGAGCGCCTCAGTCCCCGCGGCCACTGCGGTCGGCGGTAGAAGATGAATCATTTGCATGCTTTCTCGTATCTGTTATGGTACAGAAATATGAGCATAAGTTAGATACTGTTGTTACAAACTCATAATAATCATAATAAGGATGATAATGACGAACAACTCATTGCAAGCGGTAGTGCTACGGTAAGTGCGGGAATAGGCGATGGAAGCAGTGGCAGTGAATACCAACAGTCTTTCGGGAAGAAGGTTAAAGTTGCAACTATCACCACGGCTGTTGATAACAATTCGCTAGATAACATGTACGATGATTATTATATAAGTTATAGTTAAGATATCTGCATTACGTATGGCGTCTACAATCACATCTACAGTGATATCTAGAGCATGGTTGCAGAGGTTTGCAGAAAAACGACACTCACCAGCATATTGAGGTGTACGTAGAGATCCTGTAACCAAACGTTCAAACAGATACGTTTGTTCGAGCCCATGTACTTTCCTTATCAGTACTTTATGTGTTTTTATGTTCAGTTTCTTTGTTAAAGTAAGTATTACATTTCTTTGATTTTTAACTGCAAAAATTGGGGTAGAAAATAGCCCGATTAATACCTAAAAATTTTGTATACACTCGCCGGAATGAGACGTAAAAGCTTACTCCGCCAGTCACAGTCCGAGAAATAGCCAATCTCTCACCACGCGTGTTTTCAATAGTGAATGTGAAATGTAAGTGTTACGGAAATATGACCTGAGATTCAACATTATTCATGGCTAGACTATCAATGATATAATTTAAAAATAATCTTAAAATCTATCACTTATTCACTAACAGAACCTAACAGAAATGATCGTCTATAAATTTGCAATATTTTAACATTTATTTAAAAAAATTCACTTATTCACTATAAGAGTTTAACAAAGATGCTCGTCTATATATTTGCAATACATTATCAGCCAAGTGGTCAAGGGCAGATTAACCTAATCTGCTATTCACGGTATGAAGTCCGCCTGATATGCAAAAATCTGTTTTTACCAGACACATTTCGGCACCTCTGTGCCATAATTAGTGGTTTTTTCTATTAATTTATAGCAGTCAACGTACAAATACCTTATTTTACCACTAACCTATGAGTGAAAATCAGGCCTTAAAGTTGTACATATTATTTTTGGTTATTACCTTGGTTTTACATTGTGTGGTCATGTAGGATCCTTATTAGAAAGATAGACAATGGTAGCGTTGTCATCTGCAACCAAATAATTGTGTGTGAATATTGCGATGTTTTAACACGCTATTTTTGAAAGTGAGAAAACGTAAATTTTGTGAGCAGGAATACTTCGACCATTGGTGTGTATTGTCTATTACATACAGTTCACTTTGGAGCATACTTTCTCTTCTGCTTTACTGTGAACAACACACTAACAATACACATATTTCACAGACTTTTTGCTTTCACGATCACTTTACACTTTGGCAAAATCAACTGTATTTGCTTTGAAATATTGCGCCCATATTAGTCGGTCTTCATTTGATCTCTAGTGGGAGTGGCGGTGGATTTGAATTTTGTTAATTTATCTCACTGCCTGTGTGTGTGTGTGTGTGTTTAGGTGAGTCTGTACTCGTTTTGACAATCTATGTCATCATTTATGTATAGCTCTTTTAATGTGTTACATAATATGTTTTTGCATATAGTGTTCATTATAACTGATTTTCCTTCTGCTATTGCTTTTGCATGTGATTGTTTTCTTCTGTTGTTAAATTTTGATACAGGCTATTTCTTGTTTTAAATATTCTCACGTCTGTTGCTATTTTTGATGGGTGGTGGTTGTGGGCTATTAGATTGTTTGCAAATGTGCTCTTGGAACTGTGACTTTGTAGTGCTTTGAGTTGTTCAGAATATCTTCTTATAAAATTCCTACAAGTTCATCCTTAGTGTACTGATTAACATGTGTTGCATGTGAGTTCATATATGGCTGATCTGGTGAGTTTGTCTTTTGGTGTTATCGTTGTTCCGCGTTTTTTCAGTTCTGTGTTGTCTGTCGTGTAAGCTATTTGGAGTTTCTGTTTCTTCAGTATGTTGCCTACGCCTTGAACTACTTTGTTTTTGTAGGTATGTGCCATTCGTTTCGGTTTGTGTGTTGTCTTGTATGTGGTCCTTTTCTGTGTGTTGTATTCTTTTGTATTATGTGAGATCTCGGGTTTGTGAGGCCTGTCCACTGATTTTGTTTGGCATATTTGTTGGTTTAGTATGTCTATGATATGAGTGATATAAACATTCCCCACAGCTATTTGTTTTATTGTGTTCAGTTTCTGTGTGTAGTTTCGTTTGTTTATGGGTGTTCTCTTCAGTCTATTGAGCAAGTATCTGAAGCTTGCCTGTGTATGTGTTACCGGGTGATTTGATAAACGGTGGATGATGGTAGTTTTTGTGTCCCAGCCTCGTCGCCGCTTTTATGTTTCGTTTCCGTCGTAGGTGTCGGTGGCCGAGTAGAAAGACCGACACAGGAATAAAGGATGCACGCTTGTGCAGGTAGGAGGTGACCAGCCACTGGGACAGCAGAAACTAGAAACACTAGAGTAAATTAGAACGAGATCTATATTTCTTAGAGACTTAGTAATACTTAACTTTTACATAGCTCAGTACTGCAGACTGCTGATACATAGTTGAGCTAGAGGCCTGCCTAGTGCCTGTCCGATAGCCAAGTCTTCACTGGTGCCTATCTGACTCCGAAGTGTTAACTGGTTCCTATCTCAGTCCCAAGTGAACGATGTCGTTCAGTGGTGGCCACGAGCGGAGTTGTAGCAGAGGACGCTCGTGGCTGACGTCGTAAGAACGCTGCGCCGTGCGTGCATGGCGGCGCGCGGCGAAAGTAGGTGGCGCGCACTTTGGACTTGTGCGACACCACACACCTCCCCCCCCCCCCCCCCAAACAGCCACGCCGTCGTGGCGTAGGGCTGAGGGCAACGGCGATGGCACTGGGAGGAGGGCCTGGGCGGGGACGTTACTGGTGGGACGGGCGTCGTAGCTGAGGCTGGGATCGAGACGCCGTCCACACCCCGGTATCCACCTTGCGATCCCCCGGAAAACCCACCAAAACGAGGGGAAGGGCGCACCCCTCCACCCAGATGGAGCAGTTCATCTTCTTCTGAGGTGCGTGGCCCAGGCGGCGGGGGCACGCACGGTCCCGGAGTCCTTCTCGGTGACGCTGTCATCTGCGGCGGCGACAGCGGCGGCGACGACTACGTCGGAGGTGCGTCGACGTCCATGGGAATCTCGTAGTCTGGGGACGCTCTGCCCGGCGGCGAACGATGTGGCTGTGCTCCCTGGCGGTGAACTGGGTCTGGAATCAAGAAACCCGAGACAGGATCGCGCAGCCTTTGCAGGCGCAATTGGTTTGCGTGGCGCCGCAGCTCGACCCTGTGGAAGAACGTACAACATACATATTGCGACCGAGCACTCGGCGAATGGTGCCCGGCAACCATGACTTCTTGTTGCCAGCAAACAACCTGTACAGCACCGGCGTAGAAACCTGAAAACGCGTAGCGCCATACGAACCGACTCGGTGCGTGGGAGGCTGCAGCAGGTGAAGGAGAGTGCGGTGACGGCGGCCGTGTAGCAGCTCGGCAGGAGACGGGCCGTCACGTGGCATGCACCGATACGTAGACAGGAAAATTTGAAGAGCTTGCTGCCTGGAGTGCTGACCTTTCATCTTTTCCATGTGAGACTTGAATGTTCGTACAAAACGTGCTGCTTCATCACTAGACTGAGGGTGAAAAGGTGCGGTGGTGATATGCTGAATGCCATTCACACGACAAAACTGTTGAAATTCCGCACTAACAAACTGAGGTCCATTGTCACTGACGATAGTTCCAGGCAAACCCTCGATGCAAAACACTGATGTTAAGGCACTGATTGTACTAGACGCTGTCGTTGAGTTCATGGCACTCACGAAAGGAATCTTGCTGGAAGCGTCTACAACAATTAGCCAGCGCGTATTCCAGAAAGGTCCCGCAAAGTCAAAGTGTAAACGTTGCCATGGTCCCTTGTGGCGTGGCCAGTCGGAGAAACGTTGTGGAGGAGCCGCCTGATGCTCCGCACAAACAGTACACTGTGACGTCATGCTCTCTATCTGGGCGTCCATACCAACCCAGGTACAATGACGTCTGGCCAGTTGCTTTGTCCTAACGATACCCCAATGACCTTGATGCAGGAGGCGTAACACTTCTCGTTGCAGGGAACGAGGAACAATCACTCTTGCTTGGTCGTTGTCGGTATGCAACAACAGTACACCCTGACTTAAAGATAATGCATGACGTTGTGCAAAATAACGTCGAACCAGAGGCCGATCAATGTCTTTGGCTCTGGCAGGCCACCCTGAGCGAACAAAACGTGCTACCACACTTAGGTCTGCATCCGCAGCTGTTTCCTGTGCAACCCGACGAGAGTTCAAAGGAAAGTCTGCGACAGCGGAAGCATCTCTGGAGTCTATCTGACAACATGCCATTTCTGAAGAATCAAATGATACATCCTGGCCAACCGGAAGTCGAGAAAGTGTGTCCGCGTTAGCATGTTTAGTGGTAGGTCGGTACAAAATCTCATACTGATAATTAGACAATATCAAGGACCATTTCTGAAGCTTTTGTGCCGTTCGTGGCGGAATTGGCTTTGTGGGTGAGAACAACGACGTGAGAGGCTTGTGGTCTGTCAACAAATAGAATTTTCTGCCATAGAGATAATGATGAAACTTTGTGACGCCGTAAATGATTGCTAAGGCCTCCTTTTCTATCTGACTGTAATTCTGTTGTGTCGGCGTCAGTAGCTTGTATGCAAAGGCAATAGGACGATCATGACATCCAATACGATGCGACAGAACGGCACCCAGACCGTACGACGAGGCGTCAACTGCTAACACTACAGGCTTCTGTGGGTCAAAGGGAATCAAACATGCATCACTGAGTAGTGCAGACTTTAGTTTGTCAAAGGCAACCTGACAATCTTTAGACCATACAAAAGGAACATTCTTCCTACGTAAGTGATGCAGTGGAGCTGCAATCTGAGAGGCATTGGGAATAAATCTAAAATAATAGTTAAGCTTTCCCATTACTGCTTGCAATTCATGCACATTCTTAGGAGGAGACAAATCTTTGATTGCTCTAAGATGTGACTGTAACGGATGGATTCCTTGGGCATTAATCACATGGCCTAGGTACTCTTATTTCAGTTTGAAAAAACGAACACTTTGCTTTATTGCAACGTAGACCTGCTGCAGTCAAAACTTTGAAAAGGCACTCCAGGTTTGCTAAATGTTCTTCAACTGTACGTCCGGATACCACAATATCATCTAAATAGTTCGAACAACACGGTACAGAAACTGTCAGCTGTTCCAAAAAGCGCTGAAAAATAGCGGGAGCGGAAGAACTGCCAAAGGGTAGGCGTTGAAATTGAAAAAGGCCCATGTGAGTATTAATGACGAAAAACTTTTTTGACTCGTCATCAAGTGGAATCTGTAAGTATGCCTCTGCTAAATCAATCTTGGAAAAGAAGCGAGACTGTCCTAATTTGTCCATTAGTTCGTCAGGTCTGGGCAGGGGATAAGTGTCTACAATTGTTTGACTGTTCACTGTTGATTTGAAGTCCGCACAGAGCCGAAGTTTTCCTGACGGCTTCGGTATAATTACTATAGGCGAGGCCCACTGACTCGCAGAAACAGGAGAAATCACCCCACTATCTTGCCAACGTTTAAGTTCTTCGGCAACTGTATCACGCATTGCGATAGGCACTGGTCTAGCTTTACGAAATTTTGGAACTGCAGATTCTTTTAAAGTTACATGTGATACGAAGTCTTTAGCACAACCTAGTTCCTGCGAAAACAAGTCACTATATTTTTCACACAATGCATTGAGTTTGTCCTGAGGCACTACTGACGAAATTTGAAGTACATCTCTTTGAATTGATAAACCAAACAAGTCAAATGCATCTAGTCCAAAAATGTTCTGTGTAGATTTGGCCTGAAGAACTACGAAAGCAACTGTTTTTGTTACACCTCGAAAAGAGGCGGGCAGGCTACACGTTCCTAGCACGGGAATATTTTGTCCTGTATATGCTGTTAACACTTGCTGTGACGGCGACAATTTTGGCGAACCCAGAAGTACATAAGTGTCTTTATTTATTAATGTGACAGCGGAACCAGTATCAAGCTGAAATTGCACAGCCTTATTTTCTATAGAGAGAGTAACAAAGAGTTTGTGCTTCTGGCGCACGACCGGTGCGCGAATGTGGGCAACGTCTGCTACACTTGCGAGGGCCGCGTAGTGACGGAAGCGGCGTAGACTCGGCACACAGCGGATTAACAACACTGTCACTAGATGGCACTACCGCCAGATCGGCGTCCGCGCAATGCGAGGCTGCTGCACTAAAATTACTTTGGGTGGCTACATCAAGTCTACTGTCACTAGCTACACAGTACTGGGCACTTTTACTATGAGAAGTTGTAGAAGGCACTAGGTTCACTACAGGATTGCACTGTACATAGTCATTTTGCTTGTCCCGAACCCGTTTCCGTTGCACCGTTTTACGCGCTCGACGGCGCTTCCTACGTGGCGCACAACATAGTTTTGCAGTAGGCACAGAAGAACTTTCTTGCATTTGAGAAACAGAAGCACTGTCCAAGTCCACAGCATGTATAACATTTACTGTATGAACTGTTCTAGCACTCTGCAAAGCACTATTCCTAATGGCACCGTTATTTGAATGTTTGTTTTGCATACACACTGACTTAACATGTCCCATTTTGCCACATTGATAACAGGTTGCATTGCGACTAGGGCACTGTGCACGTTTGTGGCGAGATACACATTGGGGGCAAGACTTACGAACGTTTTTCTGAAATGAACGTTGGCGCCCGTTATTCAAATTACTGTTTCTAACACGATGGGGCGACCTTTGTGTCACACTCTTACACTGGCTACTGTTCACTGTCTGTTCAGCACGGCCGGTAGAATTAGAAGAATCACTAGTGCTATACTGAGAACTGTGACTACGAAAGCGTCTGTTGCGGCGCACTGAATTTACACTGTGGCTTTGCATTTCTACATCTGCTAAGTCAAAAGTATCATGCGCTTCTATAAGCTGCAGTACACTGTCTAATGAGGGGTCAGACTGTTTTAGAATTGCTGCCCTAATTCTGGGGTCCTGAATGTTCTGCGTAATTGCATCTCTCAACATAACGTCACTATAAGAAAGTCCACAAGAGCAAGTAAATTTACATTGGCGGGTTAAGCCCTTCAATTCCGTAATCTATTGCATGTGGGTCTGTTCCGGAGATTTTTTCAGTGTGAAAAATCGGTACCGTGCCGCAGCTACGAGAACTTTTCTCTCATAATGAGCATTCAGTGCTTCTGCAATTTGATCGAATTCTAGATCACGAGGAGATGAGTGGGGGAGAAGTTTCTGCAGTAATATGAAGGTTGGAGTGCCTACAATCGATAAGAAAATGTTCTTCACTCTCTGACCTGTAATTTGATGAGCCGCGACGAGTTCTTGAAACTGAGCGAAGTAGTCGCTCCATTCTTCCTCACGTTCATAGTACTGGCGGAATGTAGGGAGCGGTGCAGCGGCAAGTGCGGTCTGCTGAGGCAACGGCTGTTGTTGAGTTGCCGCCAACTGCGCCACTGCTTGATGTAGTTGCGTGATTTGCGCCATCTGTAACTGAATAATTTCCATTAAGTTTGGGTTTGGGGTAGTGGCCATGCTGACCGATTAGGAGCCACGTATACAAGTAACTTATAACAACACACAAATGCAAAGTAAAGGAGGACGCACTGCAACAAAAAAGTGCACAAAACACGTAACAAAATATCTTCCCCCAAAATTCTTATAATAAGGGTGGATGGGCGGGAGCAATTTCTGCGTGCTCAGACTGCTGCTGTCTGGCTGCTGCAAGCAGGCTGGTCCAAGGTTCTTCTAACGCTCCTCATCGCCACTTTTGCGTCCCAGCCTCGTTGCTGCTTTTGTGTCTCATTTCCATCGTAGGTGTCGGTGGCCGAGTAGAAAGAACGACACAGGAATAAAGGATGCACGCTTGTGCAGGTAGGAGGTGACCAGCCAGTGGGACAGCAGAAACTAGAAACACTAGAGTAAATTAGAACGAGATCTATATTTCTTAGAGACTTAGTAATACTTAACTTTTACATAGCTCAGTACTGCAGACTGCTGATACATAGTTGAGCTAGAGGCCTGCCTACTGCCTGTCCGATAGCCAAGTCTTCACTGGTGCCTATCTGATTCTGAAGTATTAACTGGTTCCTATCTCAGTCCCAAGTGAACGATGTCGTTCAGTGGTGGCCACGATCGGAGTTGTATCAGAGGGTGCTCGTGGCTGACGTCGTAAGAACGCCATGCCGTGCGTGCATGGTGGCGCGCGGCGATAGTAGGTGGCGCGCACTTTGGACTTGTGCGACACCACAGTATTTGTGTTGGTTGGCTTTCTGAATATTGTGCATTCATAAGTGTTGTTTATTATTTCTATGGTGAAATCCAAAAAAATTCAGTATATTGTCTGTTTCTGTTTCCAATGCAGATTTTTGGTTGTAGATTATTTCACTGTGAATCTACTTTATGTGTGTGTGGCATTGATCAGACATTATTTTATCTACATAACCGTATCAGTATATAACGTTATATTTCTTTGGTTGTATATGTAGCTGAATATTGGCTGTCCTTCCAGTTGGGAGTAGAAGTCTTTGGGTGTGCTTTCATATTGTATCAGTCTGTGTATGATGATGTTAATTGTTTCATCTTGGTATGCAGGTGTACACTGATGTGACATCAATGGATATTAGGGTTTCTGTGTCTGGTACGTCTACATCCTTGATTACGTATGATGGTTGGTTGTGGTCTTCAGTCCGCAGACTGGTTTGATGCAGCTTTCCACCCTACTCTAACTTGAGCAGGCTACTTCATCTGATCATAATTGGATCGAAAATTACATAATTTTCAGTAGACACACCATGATACTTTGCATCAGTTTTGCTGCTCATATTCAGAGGATAATTTACGCTGAAGCACCTTTTACTTTGACATTAAATCATAGAAATATAACTTTTATTATATTTAATACTTTGGGGGGAGGTGGCAGCCCTCCTACACCATTCCACCCTCATACCCTACTGGCCATTAAAATTGCTACACCAAGAAGAAATGCAGATGATAAACGGATATTCAGTGGAGAAATATATTATACTATAACTGACATGTGGTTATATTTTCACGCAATTTGGGTTCATAGATCCTGAGAAATCAGTAACAGAACAACCACCTCTCACCGTAATAACGGCCTTTATACGCCTGGGCATTCAGTCAAACAGAGCTTGGATGGCGTGTACAACTACAGATGCCCATGCAGTTTTATCACGATACCACAGTTCGTCAAAAGTAGTGACTGGCGTATTGTGACGAGCCAGTTGCTCGGCCACCATTCACCAGACGTTTTCAGTTGGCGTAAGATCTGGAGAATGTGCTGGCCAGGGCAGCAGTCGAACATTTGCCGTATCCAGAAAGGCCCGTACAGGACCTGCAACATGCGGGCGTGCATTATCCTGCTGAAATGTAGGGTTTCGCAGGGATCGAATGAAGGGTAGAACCACCGATCGTAACACATCTGAAATGTAACGGCCACTGTTCAAAGTGCGTCGATGCAAACAACAGGTGACTGAGACGTGTAACCAATGGCACCCATACCATCACGCCTAGTGATACACCAGTATGGCGATCACGACTGCACGCTTCCAATGTGCGTTCACCGCGATGTAGTCAAACACGGAGGCGACCATAATGATGCTGTAAACAGAACCTAGATTCATCCGGGAAAATGATGTTTTGCTATTCGTGCACCCAGGTTCGTCGTTGCGATCCTGTCTGTGATGTAGCGTCAAGGGTAACTGCAGCCATGGTCTCCGAGTTAATAGTCCATGCTGCTGCAAACGTCGTCGAATTGTTCGCGCAGATGGTTGCTGTCTTGCAAACGTCCCCATCTGTTGACTCAGGGATCGAGACATGGATGTACGATCCGTTACAGCCATGCGGATAAGATGCGTGTCATCTCGACTGCTAATGATACGAGGCCGTTGGAATCCAGCACGGCGTTCCATATTGTCCTCCGGAACCCACCGATTCTATATTCTGCTAACAGTCATTGGATCGCGACCAACACTAGTAGAAATGTCGCGATACGATAAACCGCAATCGCGATAGGCTACAATCCGACCTTTATCAAAGTGAGAAACGGATCTTACGGATTTCTCCTCCTTACACGAGGCATCACAACAACGTTTCACCAGGTAAAGCTGGTCAACTGCAGTTTGTGTATGAGAAATCGGTTGGAAGCTTTCCTCATGTCAGCACTTTGTATGTGTCGCCAACGGCGCCAACCTTGTGTGAATGCTCTGAAAAGTTAATCATTTGCATATCACAGCATCTTCTTTCTGCCGGTTACATTTCGCGTCCGTAGCACATTTGATATTCCTGGTCTATGGCAACTTCATATTTCTGGCCGCTGGCCGTTTCTTTGCTAACATTGTACGTGTCTTAAACGCGAAAGTAAGACAGAAGTGCAGCATATGTTGGAATGTGGGGTGGGGAGCAGTAGCATATGGCATAATAGGTGCTGGTACTCTCGTCGCATTGGCTACTGCATTTCAAGTCACGTGATATCTTTTAATATTAGTTTCATTTATTATTTATGAACTATTAATTATTCAGAGCTGAGAATTTGTTATAAATATCTCTCAAGAACAGGCTAGGTTTTGACAGTTTAAGAAGTTTAAGGTGTCTTCGCTTATTGTAACAAGAGAAGAACGATATTGCAGAAGGCGCGTGACGGCCATGTTTTGGCGCTAAATAGAGTGCCAGGTGCCCTCTCGCACTGCGCCGCAGATTCAGTCTCGAGCTGACCACTATACGTGCCGGACCGCACAGGTCATGAGTAAAGTTTAATAGTAATGTTAGCACTCGAGGTCTCACTATGAACTACGGGCAGCATAGGCCGTCTAAACGAAATAAATGGCATCCCTGACAATTGAATATCTCGCGAGTCACATCTTGTACATCCATCTTTCCGAACTTACTTTAGCCTCACTCGTATGCTGAAGAAGAACCAACGACCTGTGTGCCGTCTTCTGCGCTGGGGACACAACTATAGAAGACAACAGGTTAGTCAGAACTCTAAGCTTTCCATAAAGTTTTGAACAGCAACTACGGCACCTCGTGCGTACTGTAGGGCGGTACAAACGCACACTGCTACGCATCAACATTCGCAAGGTTGTGGAGGTTTAGGGGATTTGTGGTAAGATGCAGTGAGTAACTTTGTCTGCCGAATCTAACTTCTCCGTCCGCAAAATAAACCCTAAGGAAGCTTGTACGCGTCTTCTTGTGCTTGTACTCGTGGTGTAGCAATTTTAATGGCCAGGAGTGTATAAGGCCCTGCTTTTTCTGTATGCTCCATGTGTTCTTCAGACACTGGATAAAGACCTGGACTCTGTTCTCCAACAGAGTGCCTATGAGGGATAACGCAGACAAAATTAAACTAATGACAATGTCTATATTAAGTGGGCCCTGTACAGTGCTGGTCTCAGCAGTATTGGCAGTGTCCACAGTTTGGCACGGTTCTAGGCAATAGCAGCGACCCCGCGCTAACTGGGTGGGGTCAAGTTGTGCACGCTACACGACCCAGCTGCTCCTGTCCCTATGGTCGGACGGAGACGCACACGCGCCGCTACCTGATGGACAGGCTTCGCTGCCCTTCCGCCGGCGGCTGCCATCAGCTCAGTGAACAGGGAGACTGACTGGCCCAGGGGCTGCAGCAGGTGCGCGTGCCTGCTCGAGGCGAGCGTGACGCATCACGTACTCTGGTCCAAAGTCGATAATTGCCTCGGAGAAATCGATCTACTGACGCATAGTCAGCACGGTTTCAGAAAACTTCGTACTTGTGCAAGACAACTAGCAAAAAGGCTTGGTAATTACCTAGAAGCGTTGTCTCCAGCGAGCACAGAATAACATAACATCTACATCTACATGGGATACTCTACAAATCACATTTAAATTCCTCGCAAAGGGTTCATCGAACCACCGTTATACTATTTTATCTCCCATTCCATTCTCGAATAGCGCGCGGGAAGAATGAACACCTGACTCTCTCCGTTTGGGCTCTGATTTCTCGTATTTTATTCTGATGATCATTTCTACCTACGTAAGTTGGAAGTCAACAATATATTTTCGAAAGGAGAATGTTGGCGATTGTAGTTTCATAAGTAGCCAACACCGCACCGAAAAGCGCCGTTGTTGTAATGATTCCCATCCCAGATCCTATATTATTTCCGTAACGCTGACTCCCCTGTATCGTGACAATACGAAACAAGCTGCCCTTCTTTGGACACTTTCGATATCCTCCGTCAAACCCACCTGATAAGGATCCCACACTGGGCAGCAATACGCCATAAAAGAACGGACAAGTGTAGTGTATGCAGTTTCTTTAGTAGTTCTGTTCCATCTTTTAAAGGTTCTGCCAATAAAACGCAGTCTCTGGTTCGCCTTTCCCACGACATTATCTACGTGTTCTTTCCAATTTAAGACAGAAGTAATTGTAATTCCTAGGTATTTTGTGGAGTTTACGGCCTTCATATTTGATTGATTTAAAATGCAAACAAACTTTAGAAAGCCCATACTGCCTACATAAGCGTACAGGCAGTGAAACTCGGCAGCCATCTTGGTTGGGTGTAGAAACGGAGTTGGGCCGAAAAATGAGTAGTTCTTCAAGTGGCGCTCGTCTTAATTACATTGTCATCTGGACCCCTTAGGATAGGAAAAAAAAATTACCACCTTTTTTACGCAGACAGGTGAATACTGAAGGAATGCAAGTGTTCTCAGCAAGTACAATACATATCATGTTAGTATAAAAATAATAATTGAAACTATTACTTTCATACGAAATTAAAATTACGACACGAAAAAGTTAATCCCCTGCCACTTTTCTAATTTTTTTTTTCTACTGTCAGGAAATTTTCGAAAAATGTTTGTAAATCTATCGCACACAATTGCGTGTTTATCAGTCCGTAGCTTACAAACTATTTAAACTGAGGTAAACTAACCTAAGAACAACACACAAACACCCATGCCTGAGGGGGGACTCGAACCCACGACGGCGAACGGCAGCACGGTGCCCAAGTACGCACGGCTAATTCGCCACGGCCAGGAAATTTTCTTCAGCGAGTAAGTTGTAGATAATGAAATGAACTTTTCTTTTTATTTAACAACTTTTTTTATAGCTTCCCTGGTTTTCTTACAAATTTGGATACAATAGAGCGGTGGAACTTCTCAAAATTGTACTCGTTACTTTCAGTAATCTTGCCCATCAACAAGCACAGATTCTGTTGCCCACTCACCTTGTAGTTTGTGACCAATTCTGATTAATATTTATAATTTTGGATACAATTTTCGGTATCCAATAATTATGTCTTACCACTTTTTATTTTATTAGTAACTAGCTGATCCGCTCCGGCTCTGCACGGGTAATCTTTAAACTACTTTAACTCGAGAACTGTACAACGTATCGTGATGCGGTTCTTTCAAGTTCTTCGATATAATCCAGAGTTCACTCATGCTATATTAAATGCCAATACGAAAATGAGAAGTAATTGAAATAACAATAATAACGTAGAATGGTTTACCATTACCGTACTTTCGTGACCTTTCTAGCATAAACTATGAGACCTGCGACAATATTGACAGTATAGAATTATATCACTCACGACGTTTTAAAAAAATAATAAAATAAAAATAAAAAATAAAACGTGAACCGTGAGTTCATATTTCTAACTTTTACAGATCTCTCAAAATCACTATATCTGTAATCTGAAGCCATCTGGCACCAGCGGTTTAGAAAAGAAAAATGATAAATGTGTTCTCTTTTCTTTTTGTAGATGTTTGTGAGTTCTACAATTTTATACAATGTACACTGACCTAGGCTGCAGAGTTGACTAATATGTAGAAGCGGTAAACGATTCTACGTTACGATTCTTGTTTTAGTTTTTTTTCATATATTCGTAGTGACATTAAATATAGCCTAAGATTATCCCAGGATTCTAAAACAAACCGCATGACCATACGTTCGGTACTGCTCGAGTTAGAAAAGGTTAAAGAAACAGATAGAGGAAAAATGCACTTCTATTTTTATGATAGTATGATTTGAAATTTGTAATTATTTATGGCAAAAATAGATTGTCAAAAATGAACGCCTTAAAATATGTGCAAAAGGAATTAACAGACTGGGAACTCAATTAATTAGCCTGTGTTCGCAGCTGTGTCCGGCTGGCGCTCGACCGCCATGTTGGTTGGGTATTGCGCTCTCAGCCGGCTTCATTTCACTGTCATTCTAAGGCCTCTCTGTGTTATTCTGTGCTCGCCGGTTGTCTTTCGAAACTGTAATGATATATATCGCTCCAATCATACATATCGCTCTAGCTGTGCGAGCGATATATGTCAAAACAGTGACGCACTCTCGAATTAATTTTTTGCGTGTGCTAATTATTTTCGCTGGATGTGACTTTATTCAGATGGATAAATTAACGTGGCGCGATTTGATTCCGCGGATTTCTTCTGTTGAGAAGTGCTTTCATTTTTGCTGGGAATTGGAACTTTTACCAAATAGTGAATATAGACTGTGACACTAAGAGGACTGTTCAACTGCAGAAGAAAGCTTCACAGCCTGACTTTCCTTACCAATTCATTAACGAAATTAAAATATTGTCCATGCTTAAAAGTACTTTACAACTTTATATCTGAGAGATTAGGCTGAAATATTGGGAAGTTTAAACGCATTTTCAAAGCTTGTAATTATACATGACAAAAAATTTAGACATAAGCTCGAATACAGCAGTGATAATTATAATAACTTGTCGGAGAACACTATGCTTATCGCAAAATACATAAACCAATCATAACATAGACTGAGAATCTCTGCCGTGTTATGGACTACGACACAGACATATATTACTAGACTGCCACTGCTATATACATTATCACTGGTGTTACTGAAGCTACGTCGCCGTATACCTATACTACAAACGTGTGAGCAGTCGGTTGTGACATTGCAGAAAACATTTGTAAAAATACGAATGACATAAGTAGGCTGTCTTTAAAGTTTTGACATAATGGTCAATTCGTGTATTGTATATGGCTGTAATTTTTGGTTCAGAAAACGGTAGATACATATAGTAAGGAGAAGGCCTAGCATTGATTTGCTACTTTTATTAATCTCTTACTAATTTCGTTAAACTTCGGCGTTTCTTTCATTAGTATGGTAATTATGAAAGAGGTATTTGTCGTAGATAACACGTCTTTGTGTTACTTTGAGTTTCCTTACGAAATTTACAGTCTGCTTTGATATATACAGTAATGAGTTGCGTCAATTTGCTGTTTTTATTAATCTGTTGCCAGTTTCGATCAACTAGGGCTTTTCTTTCAATAGTATGACCGATAAAAATAGGCTATTTATCGTGTATAACACGTATCATTATTCTTCAAAGTAGTATTCCAATAGCTAGTCTACCTAAATTGTATGTAACATGCTCTTCTCATAACACGATTCTACAATGTATGTGTTAAATTAACTACTAAAAAAGTACAAATGCAAAGCATATTTAAACCAACTGATTAAGCTTACACCGTCAATTTCGTGACAGATCATAGTAGTGCCATACGGAAACTTTTTGGCGTTACGTGAAGCAAGATGGCGGCGCCAGGCTTCAATAACAGAAGAAAGATTGCCATTCTAGTAACGTCAACGAGCTTAAATTTCATAGAGTGGCTAACACACGGCCGCGGTGGAGTAGCCGAGCGGTCTAAAGCGTCTCGCTGCGGAGCGCGCGGTTGCTCGCCGTGGAGGTTCGAGTCCTCCCTGGGGCATGGGTGTGTGTGATGTCCTTAGGTTAGTTTACCTAGGTGTAAGTAGTTTGTAACCTACGGACTGATGACCACGCAGTTTGGTCCGATAGATTTACAAACATTTGAACTTTTTTTTTTTTTTTTTTTTTTTTTTTTTTTTTTTTTTTTTTTTTGCTAACACACGAGCAACAACGCTCTTTGCGGCAACCTGTGTAAACTCGGCCGCCATGTTTTCGGTGGTCAACACACTTGAGAGGAGTCTGTCTATCGTGTGTTGTTGTTGAGCTTGAACTGCTGTATTTAGTGTATACTGTATGTAGGGTGTATTGTCTGTACAGTTTTTCCTGCTGAAATATGCCTAAGGAGTGTTCCGCATTTAAATGCGCAAATCGAAGTGATAAAACGACAAGTAATTCATGCAAGAACACTAGATGTTTTGCCTTGTACGATCTGAGTTTGTCTACACTCAAACAAAATTCCTGACTAATGGTACTTAGCTGCCCCAAGAGTGAAGTTTCAGATGACCTATCGTGCAATTCCTTTGAAGTACACATCATTAAAATATGCTCAGTTTTCTACCTAGTGCTGGTGAGTTTTTTTAGATATTTCTTCTTCTGTCGCTCCTGTGGTTGATGAAACCACACTATTGAGTGTCTACACCTTCTTTAAAAAGTTTCACTTGTTGATCACAATACTTGATCGAGAATGGTTGACATGCAAGCAGTGCAAAATTTGGAAGCAGTAGTCACAGCCAGAATTGTTTCACTTGTATATTTCTGTGTTATTTGGAACAAATATGTTCTTATTTCAGCGTGGAAACAACGAAATTTATTAATGATACGTTATTTCGGTGTGGAATGCTTTTGTGGCAGCTGACCTAGGCACATTTTTACTGAAATTTTCTGTTATCACTTTCGTCTTTGTACTCCAATTTCACGTACCAAACGTTACTTGTTTTAGCATGACAACAAGGAAACTTATTAACGACACCTTATTTCGACGTGGATTGCTTTTGTGGCAGATGACCTAGGCGCATTTCTAAATGCAGTATTTTGTTCTCACTTTCGCATTTGTACTTAAGTATCGTCCACCGAAGTTCACAAACAAACCCTTTAAAAGCAATTTTAGAAGTTTGTAGACGTAATAGGTTTAGTAAACACAAGGCAAGTGTATACTAGACTTTATGAAAGCAGGTGTTACTATATAATTAACAGCAGATACAAATCCATGGTCATGATTGTAAGTCATAGCAATTACTGTTCACAGTATGTTTCACAGCTCGTTTAGACCACACACGTACATTAAAATCAACATAAATATTTTCGCAGCGGCACTTTCGTTGTTATTGCAAACCCCAGCTAACAGGAACTGTATTACTGACAGGTTCGCGATAATTTATTACCGAATTTTTAGGAAATTTACTACCAGGATCGTCAATTCGCAGCTTCGAAAAAGTCTGACGGAACTTGATACACATCCGTATACAATAGTCAAACTTTATTTAAAACGTGGAATTGTAAACATGTAAAATTCTCGGGTGGGTGTTTCATACCAGCTGACAGCCAGTACCCCAAATAACATGGCGGACGCGAGTTCAATTTGCCTCAAACATGACGGCCCCATCACCACTCTATGAAATTTAAACTCATTGAGTAATGTATGTCTGTGGTCTATGACAACATATGAGATATTTGAGCATAAGATATATATTTGACGAAATTTAATTCAAAAGATATGAAAGAGTCAGAAAAAGAATGAAGGCAATGAAAGATCACTGCAATAAGGACAGTCGTGAAACATTGTTTTAAACATTCCTAGTACAAATCTAATTACGTAATTTTGTCGAAATTTAACTTTTCATATCACTGAAGTGATGTTACACTGTCGGTGTACAGTTTAAGATTAGAAGCTCAGCTTTTACTTGCAAAATAGTATTATTATACTTATTTATCTTGCAAGACTTCATGATTTGTTTAAAAGTGCTAATATTTTACTTACAGCCTCGCCAGCATAGTGTGTTGTTGTTGGCAAAAACCTTAGAATGCTCTTTGAAAACTCAATCACATAGAATGAGAGAGAATAAATTTTCGTGTTGACCCATTAAATAAATAATTAATGCTGTACCTACTCTGTGGTTGACAGGTTCTAAGACGTTGCTTTTTTGTGCTGCTGACCTGTCTTAAAAACCGGACAGAGGATTTCTTCCACCTTGTACTGCGCCTAAGGATCGATCTGCGATTTTTCGTACCCTGCAACGGTGGCTCTACACGTGGCACAAATCTACCGTGACAAACAGGATCAGACATCACATATTAGTGCACGTTTGACTCCAAGACAGGTAATACATTCTTAACTGTACTCGAAATGAACCAAACGACCACTCCTGTAAGTAGAAAATAAAATAATTACTGCTAAATGACATCATCGGGTACAGGAATATGGTATTAAGCATTGTCTCAGTAAAATAAAAGTGCTGTCCTACTGGGAGAAAAATTAATTTATAAGCTTCAAACGAGTAAAACCAAGTACAAATGAAGTTATAATAAATTTAATAATTAAATGCAATAATAATAATAATAAACAGACCGTTAATGGTGTCATTTCGATACACTAAATCACCTCGAAATAACAGCAAATGTAAGAAGAAAAATACCTGTTAGAGGGTGACTGAGGTCAAGTCTACACTTGAGTTTACAATTGAAAAACTGAATTAGTAGAGGCTGTCGCGGTAAATGCAGTATAATGTTGTGCTTGTGTCAATGCCATTGCATGGAAGTGACTTTGCAGAAGCACAAATTAGCCTCCCGTTTGCACACGATCATCGTTCTCTGCATCGGGCATTGGCTGCGACTTTGAAATCCTATCAAGAAACTACCTGTTTAAATATGTAGCTGAACTGAGTCAACAGAAACTTCTTGCTAATCCTGATTAAGTCTACTGCTAACTTTCCTAGTCAGAAACTAATATGTCAGGGTACGTTGATTCAGCAAACCAGCCCATCATCGTACCTTCTTGCTTTTGTCTGCAGACTTTATCTAACTATTTTAGACGGGCCAAAATGTCCACTTCTCGCTATGTAAAAGTGCCATCATTACAGGTGAAACCTCCACCTCAACATTTGGCACTGCATACTGCTGTTTATGCTTCTAGACAAAACCACAGCGTATCGCTAAGTATTCACAGAAGCTCACCGTCTGACCGCCCAAATCGAGAAATCAGCAGGAAGTGTCCTGCCAGCGGCAGTCACCACAAGGAAAAGCGCCTTTTTTCAGCACGGTCAGTTGTACAAATCTTTCGGGATTCCTCCCCAGTTTTTGGGCAAGCACACCTGCTGCATGCAGCGTATGAGAAGCGCCGTAGGAAAACACCAGGCGTCTCCAAATGTTCAAATGTTTGTATAGCTTATGGGACTTAACAGCGGGATCGTTCAGTCCCTAAACTTACAAACTACTTATGAACTAGCTGATACAGGGTGGCGCAGGGGAACGGCAAATTTTGAACGTTACAGTTGGCAGCACTGTAGCGACGGCAGATGTTCGAAACTTTACACAACTGATGTGAACGCATTGCCATTTAGTAATCATGGAGAATTGGACTGGTGCGGAACGTGCAGTAGCTGTGAGAGCGTTTTACAAAAACGGTGATGGTGCAACTGCCGTGCAGAGAACATTTCGACAGCATTACCAGCTTGGACGTCATGGACGTGTCCCATCTGCGTATGCGATTACACCGTTACACAGGATCTGCCTTGAAAAAGAAACCTCCAGGTGGCATTCCTGCTAGAGCTGCAATCGAGAGAAGTCCTCGCTGCTCCGTTCGACAGCATGCATCTTCGCTAGGGATTAAGCGACGAAGCTTACAAAGGATACTGCACGAATTAGACTTCCATCCCTATAAGTTGCAGATTGTGCAACACTGACATGAACGAGACCCAGCGTCACGTATGGAGTTTAGTAGTCAGATATTCGCTAAAATCAACGGGGACGCGAATTTCCTTGGTAACTTATGGATATTGGCAATTGACACTAAATAAAGAAAAGTGTGAAGTAATACACATGACCACTAAAAGAAATCCGCTGAACTTCAATTACGCGATAAATCAGTCAAACCTTAAGGTCGTAAATTCTACCAAATACCTAAGAGTTACAATTACGAACAACTTTGACTGGAGAGAACACATAGAAAATATTGTGGGGAAGGCGAACCAAAGGTTACGTTTCATTGGCAGAACGCTTAGACGATGCACCAGCTCCACCAAAGAGACTGCCTACATCACACTTATGCGTCCTCTCTTGGAGTACTGTTGCCCCTTGTGGAACCCTCACCAGGTGGGACTGACGGAAGATATTGAGAAGGTTCAGAGAAGGGCAGCTCGTTTTGTTTTATCACGTTACGGGGGGGAAAGCCTCACGGAAATGTTGCACGAATTGGGGTGGAAATCATTAAAAGAAAGACGTTATTCATTGCGGCGTGATCTGTTTGCGAAGTTTCAATCATCGACTTTTAGTTCTGAATGTGAAAATATTTTGCTAGCACCCACCTACTTAGGGAGACATGACCATCCCAATAAAATAAGAGAAATCAGATCGAAAACGGAACGATTTAGGTATTCTTTCTTCCAGCGCGCTATTAGAGAATGGAACGGTAGAGAAAAGTTATGAAGGTGGTTAATGAACCCTCTGCCAGGCACTTAAATGTGATTTGCAGAGTATCTATGTAGATGTAGATGTAGATGATATCAGACGAAAGCCCATTTCTACCTGAACGGATTCGTGAACAAACAGAATTTTCGTTATTGGGCAGAGGACAATCCTTGTTAGTTTCACTAGCGACCACTACATAGCGCCAAGGTCACAATATGGTGTGCTGTATCATGTCATGGAGTTATCGGCCCTTATTTTTTTGAACGTGAGGATGGTAGTGCAGTGACAGTAACATCCGCTCGATATGTTGAAATGCAAACGTTCTTTACACCGAGACTGTACGAACTTAATCTTAACGTCGAAAACGTGTGGTTTCAGCAGGACGGAGCCACGTCACACACTGCTCGACAATCGATGGCAGTTAGTCAATTGTTTGTAAGACGCATTATTTCACATAACGGTGACATTGCATAGCCTGCGAGATCCCCTGATCTTAGTGTGTGCGAATTCTTCCTGTGGGGATATATTAAAGGCAAGGTGTACCGTACACGTCCTGCAACAATCCATGAACTGAAGGAGAACATTGAAAACGAAATCACTGCCATTCCCCAAAATTTGCTACACCGCGCATTCCAGAGTTTTCATAACAAGCTGTTAGAGTGTGAACGCCGAATGGGAGCACATATTTCCGATGTCATCTTTAAAAAGTAAAGAGACACTTTTGGATATTTTGATTGTAAAGACATAATGAATAATGGCATACAGAATACATTCACTTTCGTGAATAAATTACTAGTTTTATGAATTTATTCATGGAAATGACGATATTTCGAAATTTCCTGTTTCCCTGCGCCACCCTGTACTAAGGACGGCACAAATATCCATTCCCGAGGGGGGGATTCGAACCCCCGACCGTAGTGGCCGTGCAGACCGTGACCGGCGTGCCGTAGACCACTCGGCCACCGCGGCCGGCCCGGGCGTCTCCCCACAACGCATTCCTCATATGGCAATTGAATGTTACAAATCTGTTATGTACATTTTGAAAGCTGACGCAACTTTCCTTGGCATCTGGCTGATGCACAAAGACAAAAGAACAAACCCACAAAATTACAGACCCAAATCATTAACAGTAGTTATCTGCAGTTCTAATATAGTAAACTTCCTTGAGACGGAAAAGCTTATGTCCATGATATCAAAAAGGAACAACTTCCTCATGTTCTGCAAAACTTATTTATTGACTAGTCATTTGTCACCTGATGATGGCCTAAGAAGCCGAAAGCCGGTTTGTGACGAATAAATAAGTTTTGCAGAACATGAGGAAGTTGTTCCTTTTTGATGTTATTGTAATGGTCTGTCAAGCACCGGCGGAAAAATCAATTAAGCTTACGTACATGCATCAACTCAGCTTTAGGAAGCATCAATCATGTGAAACTCAGTTTGCCCTTTTCTCTTATGACACCTTGCGAGCTATGGATGCAGAGCAACAGGCAGACTGCATATTTCTCCATTTTCGAAAGGCATTTGACATGGTGCCGCACTACAGACTGCTAACGAAGGTACGAGCATATTGAATGGGTACCAAAATATGAGACAAGGGAAATACCGTCCGACTTAAAGAAGAATATCGTAATTCCAGTTCCAAAGAAAGAAAGTGCAGACAAGTGAAAATTACAGAATTATCAGTTTGAAAAGTCATGGTTGCAAAATACTAACACGAATTATTTATAGACGAATGGAATAACTTTTGGAATCCAACCTCGGGAAAGATCAGTTTGGATTCAGGAGAAATGTAGGAACACGGGAGGCAATACTCACATTATGACTTATCTTAGAAGACAGGCTAAGGAAAGGAAAACCTACGTCTTTAGCGTTTGTCGATTTTGAGAAAGCTTTTGACAATGTCGACTGGAATACACTCTTCCAAATTCTGAAGGTAGCAGGGGTAAAATATAGGGAGCGAAGAGTTGTATACAACCTATACAAAAACCAGACGGCGGTTATTAGACTCGAAGGGCATGAAAGGGACTCAGAGGTTGGGAAGGGAGTAAGACAGGGTTGTAGCCTTTCCCCGATGTTGTTCAATCTGTACATTGAGCAGGCTGTGAAGGAGTGGAAGGAGAAATTTGGAGAGGGCATTAAAGTGCAGGGAGAAGAAATAGAAACATTGAGGTTTGCCGATGATATAGAAATTCTGTCAGAGACTGCAAAAGATCTGGAAGAGTAATTGAATGGAATGGACAGTGTCTTGAAAGGAAGATATAAGATGAACATTAACAAGAGTAAAACGAAGGTAATGGAATGCAGTGTCAGAAAATCAGGCAGTGCTGAAGGAATTAGATTAGGTAATGAGACAATACAAGCAGTAGATGAATTTTGTTATTTGGGTAGCAAGGTAACTTCTGATGGCCAAAGTAAAGAAGGTATAAAATGCAGAATGGCTTTGGGAAGAAAGGCGTTTCTAAAGAAGCGAATCTTGTTAACATCCAATATTAATTTAAATGTTAGGAAGTCCTTTCTGAAAGCATTTGTCTGGACTGTAGCGTTGAATGGGAGTGAAACGTGGACGATAAGGAGTTCAGATAAAAAGATGATAGAAGCTTTTGAAATGTGGTGCTACAGACAAATGATGAAAATTAGATGGGTAGATCACGTAGCTAAAGAGGAGGTGCTTAACCGAATAGGGTAAAAATTGTAGAGGGAGATCAAGGGACGAATACAGTAAGCAGATTCAAAAGGATTTAGGTTGCCGAACGTATTCTCAGATGAAGAGACTTGCACAGGACAGGGTAGCGTGGAGAGCTGTATCAAACCAGTCTGCGGACTGAAGACCACAACAACAAGAACCAAAATACGTGAGTGGCTTGAAAACTACTTACGTAATAGAAGCCAGTATGTTGTCCCCGATGCCGAGTGTTCATCAGAGACTAGGGTATCGTCAAAAGTGCCTCAGTTAAGTGTGATAGGAACGCTATTGTTTTCCACTTATTTTAATGATCTCATGAGGAGAGTGGTTACAAAATGCGTCTCTTTGCTGATGATGCTGTGGTGTATAGGAAGGTGCAGTCATTGAATGATTGTAATAGGATGCAGGATGTCTTGAACATAATTTCTAGGCAGTGTGAGGAATGGTAACTGCCACTCAATATAGAAAAATTCAAGGTGATGCAGATGAGTAGCAGAAACAATTCACAATCCGCACATGTAACATAAGAAACAACACACATTTCTTTCAAAAATCATAACACAAAAATTATTATATTAAAAATTATTAACAACACAAAAAACATGTTTTTACATACAAAACTGAGCTGACGTAAGGTAGTAGCAGGGATAATATTTCGTCCCACTACACAATGTATGTTGGTAGTGGCTAACCATAAACTTGCCTGCATTAATAGGTATGGATTGGTTTGTGAACAATGAATGTTCTAATTTTTTAAAGCTTAATTGACTTAACTGCAGGGTCATCAGTCCCTAAACTTACAAACTACTTATAAACTACCTTATATTAAATATGACACAAACATCCATGCCCGAGGGGGAATTCGAACCCCCAACGTGGAACGGCCCCTTGGATCGGAGCATAGCGCCTCAATGTGGTCGGCCGCTCCGCCGTGGCAGCAATGAAGTACTTTTGATTTACAACAGAAGAGAGTGACAAATTGAAAATAAGAATAAAACGTTTTAGTGATACGTATCGACGGGAGCGTGCAAGGTAAACCGAATATTATAGTTAACAGCCAGAAAGTAGAGATTGATCAAAAACCTGACGAAACTTGTAGAGATACGGCCAAAGACATATAGGTTGAGGAGGACCTGTACCTTGGCACCCAAGATCATCTGAATTAATCCTTTGGATTTGTGTATTTGGGGTCACCTCGAAAGCAAAGTGTACAGCACACCCGTACGAAAAGAAATTCATTAAACTTTGTTTACAAGATAAATCAATCAAAAGTGAAGGTCGTAAACTCCACAAAATACCTGGGAATTACTATTACTTCAGACTTAAACTGGAAAGAACACGTAGATAATGTCGTGGGAAAGGTGAACCAGAGACTGCTTCTCATTGGTAGAACCCTTAAAAGATGCAACAGAACTACTAAAGAAACTGCATACACAACATTGTCCGTCCATTTTTGGTGTATTGCTCCACAGTGTGGGATCCTTATCAGGTGTGTTTGACGGAAGACATCGAAAGAGTCCAAAGAAGGGCAGCTCGTTTTGTACTGTCACGAATCAGGGGAGACAGCGTTACGGAAATGATACAGGATCTGGGATGGGAATCATTACAACGACGGCGCTTATCGCTGCGCGGCGTGGGCTGCTAACGAAACTCCAATCGCCAACATTGTCGTCCGAATGCAAAAATATATTGTTGACTCCCACTTACATAGGTAGAAATGATCATCAGAATAAAATACGAGAAATCAGAGCTAAAACGGAGAGATTCAGGTGTTCTTTCTTCCCGCGCGTTATTCGAGAATGGAATGGGAGATATATAGTAAAAAGGTGGTTCGATGAACCCTCTGCCAGGCACTTAAATGTGATTTGCAGAGTATCCCATGCAGATGTAGATGTAGAACACGTTTGAAGAATTGGAGCGGACAGTTGTACACGCTTGTCAAGAATTCCGAAATGATCCAGGGGTTATCGAAAGAATCCAAAATTAATTGCAGAGACGAGCACAGTATTGCATCCAGATGCAAGAAAGGCACTTCGAACACCAACTTTAACTGGTAAACTATACGTGAAATGTGAACTAATTGCGACGTAAAAACTAATAGTAAAGCCTAAATTTCAAATTAATTTGTACTAATTAGGACGATGATTACAATAAAGTCAGGGAAATGTGAACTAAATGCGATATAAGTCTTAATAGTAAAGTCTAAACTTGAGATTAATGTGTACTAACTAGGACGATGTTTACTTTACAGTGACGTCAGAGGCGGCTTGGAACCATACATTCGTAATTACCTCGCGAGTGGCTCATTTCCGGCCGCATGTTTACTGGCACATTTTTGCTTCTATTAACACACCGTGAAAGTTTGCGCCATCCTTTTTCATACACACTGTATATAAGCGTAATGTCACTCACTCACTGACTAAACACGAAATCTCGAAAACTACTTCACCTATGAAGCTGAAAGTTGGTATATAGTTTGTGTGTTCAAAACGTCAGCTAAGAAATGATTTTGAGGCAGGGTCTTTCGTAGGTTTATATAAAAGTCCTACATCTCTCCCAATTAGTGACATTACTATATTTTTTCTGGTTTACGAAGGAGAATAGATAAATCAGGTAATCAGATTTTTCCCACAGATCGGATTAAAGTGGTCAAAATAAGATTAATGTTTTCTTACGAAATCATTTTGTATTATATTTCCAGTAACTCTGAAGCAGCTTTCCGTATCTTTTGTTTCCAATTCACCAAAGTAGAGTTGGCCACTCTTTCATGGTTTCGAAACCATGTTTAGATACGCGGAACTGTTTCACTGTTCCGAAATGCGATGTTTCTCGGTTTCGAAACCTCCGGGGATCATTCTGCTCGGTTTCGGACCACATTCCCGGTCGACACTGGAACTGTTTCGTCCTGTCGGTTTCGCCGTTTCAAAACACTGTGTTTCAGATCAATAATGCAGGAAGGCGGAACCGACGAATTGTATCGAAACCGTGTTTTCATTCTGGTATAGCTCTGCACAGATACACATTTCACTAACTAGTACATGAACAGCTTAAAGAGTGTCAAAAAGTAATGGACAAACGTGAGTGTAGCTTAAGATTACTGAATCAAGATTGGTTTCTAAAAGAACTGCAGTATTTCGAAATGTCATAATGTTTGCTTTATAAACGTAAATGAACAATAAAACATTTCTTCGCCTTATTTGCATTGAAATATCCAGTAAAATTCTAGGTTTATCTATACATATGCGATAATAATATTATAAACACATGACTAATATAAAGTCTAAAATGACACACTTTATACTAACAAGGGGAGATCGCAAATTTAATCTCGTTTAAAGAGTTATACCTTTTCCCCATAGCGTCAGTTTCTTACGAACAATGTTGGCCGGACCATTCATGTAGAACAAAATATATTTTTAAAAGATATAAATACATGAAAATGTAACATAATGTGCCGCATTTGACAAATTTCTTGTTTATACTGCCATATTACGAAAGTTTGGACGGTAAATGAAACCGCGCATTAAATATATATCCACAACTCGAATTTTAAGATAAGGGCCGGGGCGGAGCGGCTGAGCGCATTGAGGCGCTATGTTCTGATGCTCGAGGCCGTTCCCCGTCTGGGGTTCGAATCTTCCCTCGAGCAGATGTTTGTGTCGTCTTTAGTATAAGCTAGTTCATAAGTAATTTGTAAGTTTAGGGACTGATGATCCGCTGTTAAGTCCCTTAAGCTTAACAAAGATTTGAACATTTTTAAGAAAAGGTCTATTTTACTAAATAACCTAGCAGTGCGATAACGATGTATAGAAACGTAACCCTTCCCAAAATATTAGCTCAATATATTTTATGTGATAATATGCCTTTTTAATATCACGTGTAGGTTAGCACACACAACACCTATCAATATTAGGCAATAGAATAGAGGAAAGCCAAATGTATTAATTATATTTAATTTGATAAAAATCGGAAAGCAGGAACGTCACTTATTGCGAAAGCAGTGCATTTGGTACAGGGTTTAAATTTTACTTATCGTCCTAGCGGTCGTGCGTGATAATGTTGGCAATCATATGACGTTGATATTAGCGAATCGCGGTACAACGCAAATGTTTTGTCATGAAATCTTCGCTGTACGAGGACAATTATTTCACTGAGCGGACAAGGGTACATACAAGAACCTGTCAACCACAGAGCAGGACGAATATAAACATCTTGACAAAGATTTTCTACCGTGAAACTTCCTGGCAGATTAAAATTGTGTGCCGGAACCGGGACTCGAACCTGGGACCTTTGCCTTTCGCGGGCAAGCGCACTACCGACTGTGCTATCCCGACACGACTCACGATGCCGCCTCACAACTTTACTTCCACCAGTACCTCGCAAGTACCTCGCCTCCTACTTTCCAAACTAAGCCATGTCTCCACCATATTCTTTCTTCCAGGAGTGCTAGTCTTGCATGGTTCGCCGGAGAGCTTCTGTGAAGTTTGGAAAGTAGGAGACGAGGTACTGGCGGAAGTAAAGTTGTGAGGCGGCATCGTGAGTCGTGTCGGGATAGCACAGTCGGTAGAGCGCTTGCCCGCGAAAGGCAAAGGTCCCAGGTTCGAGTCCCGGTTCCGGCACACAATTTTAATCTGCCAGGAAGTTTCTTATCAGCGCACACTCCGCTGCAGAGTGAAAGTTTCATTGTGGATTTTCTACCGTGTTCTTGATGTTGCCGGCATAAACACGTGAGGCCGTCGGGGTGGTGGGTAAAATTTTGTCGGTGTAGGATTATAATTGAAAAGGCATCTGAATAAAAGTTTTTTCTCTCCTAAAGTTACTGGCCTCCAACTACGTCGTTCTATAGAAATACTTACACACAATACATTGACGATGTTAAATTAAACATGCCCATACTACTACAAAATACACACTGTTTCATGGTTTCGAAACTTTTTCGAAACCTCACGCTGTACGGTTTCATTTGTTCCGAAACCATCAGATGTTTCATTATTCCCATCTCTACACCAGAGATATAGGCTACCACTCGCAGCCATCTGGATGGTGAAATTCAGCTGTATGAGCGTGCTAGCCATAGATGTTCATACTTCGTTTCTTTTCAAATATGGTATTACAAAAAAACGAAAAGAAAATATGTGTCGATTCCGCTTCCATACTAACCTGTTACGTCGCTTATTGACGAAAATTTCAAATCAAGAGGTAAACAAGCAATTATTTGTCACGTAATAACTTATGAAAATTTGTATGCCAAATTTAAAGAGTGCGGACAATGCGTAAACATGTGGAAATCATCTGAAGAAGCAGGCACGCTGTAGTTCTATGCTCAGACACCAGAGTTTTACACCCAGTTTGTATAGAGATTACTGCTCGCAGCTTATATCGAAAATGAGCAAAGGCTGTATCTCACGGAAATCATATATACCTATTACGCGAATTTTTTTAAGTTTATATCGTAAATACTGTCTGTATAAGGAATAAATTGTTGCGGCACTGCCATTCAATCGCACAACACGTTAACTGTAATCTATTTTATCAAAATCCTCGGAGGCGTTTGTTACATTATTTGCGAGAAAACGGGCAAAGATTATACTTCACACAAAAAAATGTCATTGATAGGATCAACGATCCTCCTAAAACAGCAATGTTGACTTTTTACGAGCTGTGCCACATTAGCACTACGTGGTTCACTCTTCCATATCACGAGCTACCTACTTATGATACTTAGAAAATTATATATTTGTTTTGTTTTCTAAGCCACTTTCAAGAAGTATCACTTGTTATAGTCCGACAGAAAAATAATCTACCTCAAAGTAGGAAGATTCTGTTAACAATGGGTCTTATTTTGCATGTTATTCGCGGCTTGACATGATTTACTGCTTTAAAAACTATCTAAATGAGATTTTTTACTTGTCTTTAGTTTAATTACTTTTGTTTTAAGATTTATTGAACTGCAATTATTTAGTCGTAGTTAAAAAAATATGATTAGTAGTAGTTCCTTTTTTTTTATTTTTAAGGCCACCATTCGACCACTTTAGTCAATACTATGAATTAGGTTCGTCTGTATTTTGTTGGTCCAATACTCTTGCGTTCTTTCAGATTGTGCCTTCTCATGCAAAATCAACCTTGCCAGTCTCTATTTGTTAATTTTGTTGGTAGTGTGACGTGTCTGTCCTGAAGTATCTTTGAGTGCGTCTGTCTTTTTTGCCTTTCAAGGCTTACATCGTTATCTATAATTTCAACATGTCCTCCTTGATCTCTGTGATCCATCTTCTGCTGCTACTATTACTGTTACGTAATTTCCCAATTATCCTCCTGCTAACTCAATATTACGCTGTCCTCATCAAATTTCCAAGGAAAGAGATCCGTTTCTTTTTCAATTTTTTTGTCACTATGTCAATTTCTTTATAAACTGATTTATTTGAAGCTATTTTCCAAACCCCTTTTTTTATTATTATTTGCCCATGTTCTGACTATCCTCATTCCTATTTTGAATAGTCTCTCTATTGCTACAGTAATGTTTGTATTAAATATAGTTTCGCTATAATATATTATTTGCGGCTGTGTGATTGTATTGTAGTGTTTCAGTTTTGTGGCTATCCAGAAGCATTTTTTGTTCTATGTGTCCTTGATAAAATGAAGTGTTTAATCAATTTGTTTATTCTACTCATTCAGGTGTCTCAGTCAGGTTTTTCCCAAGTATTTAAACTCCTCGACAATTTTATGTCGTGTCCTACAATACTATTTTTGTTTGTCAGTGGTGGTTTCGTTATCAGTATTTCAGTTTTTTCAAAGGATATTTTAAGGCCAGTACACTGGACTATTTCCTGTAATGATCGAACTTGTTTGCTTTCTTGAATGTTGCTTGCAAAAAGAGCGAGGCCACCAGCAAATCCTAAACAGTTTAATTGTATGTCATCTTTTTGTGTCCCAACTTTAATGTTCTTTGGATTGGCCTTATACATTCTCTCATTATGTACTCTAGGGCACAATAAAAAGAAGTGGTGACGGGCTGTCTACATGTCTCAAACTAGTTTTTATCAAGAATGATTCAGAAAGTTACCCTCTGACCCTTAATTTTCGAATTTGTATTTCTTAAGGCAAGTTCAATCAATTTAATTATATTTGAGTGGAGTTCGAAATGTCTCGAAATTTTAACAGTGACGGTCTATGAATAGAATCAAATGCTTTCTTAAAATCTATAATCGTAATTGAGAGAGGCTTGTTTCGTTTGCACTAATAAACCATGATTAACTTCAGAGTAGTTATTTGCTCGGCGCAGCTTCTCCAAGGTCTGAAGCCTCCTTAGCCTCCTTGGCATCTCCCCAGTTCCTTACCCTGTTCACTCATACTGTTGTGTATAATCTTGCAAAAAATTTCATAGGTGCAGTCCAGGAGTGAGATTTTTGTGTAGTGGGATATTTATTCCTTTGGTCCAGTCTTCTGAGAATTTTTCTGTCGCTCAAATTTTTTTGTAAAATAGTATGTACAGGTATCTGAGTTGTTGTACTAGCACTTCCACATTTCCGCAAACATTTTATTTTCACCACATACTTTCTTGTTTCTCATTCTTTTAAGTGCAATTTCTCTTTTTATATTGTATGCGGTTTATATTATCTGGTTTGTTTCTTTCAGTGATGCCTGCGTTTATTGTTAAAAGCTTTTCAGGTACATCACAGTTCAAGAGCTTGTTGAATGTTTCTGCCATGATTTCTGTATTTTCCTTGTTATTATGGGCTACTTTTCCACCTCTATACATTAATTGTTACACAAGCATGGTAATAGAAAATTTTTATGTAGTCCTTTGCACGCGACAATCTTAAGACAAAGTGAAAAGAATCAATAAAGAAAAAAAATGAATTAGCTTAAATGTTTAACTTTTCTAGGAGTTCCTCGACAGAATAAAAGGAGTGAGCCATGAGGTAACTCTTCAATTTAGATTTGAAAGCGTGTCGATTAGTGATAAGATTCTTTAGTTCTTGTGGCAGCATGTTGAAAATGGATGCCGCAGAATACTGTACACCTTTCTACACAAGTGTCAAGGTGGTGTGATGCTAATGTAGATTCAACTTCTGTCTAGTTTTCACCGAGTGAAAGCTACTAATTCGTGGGAATAAGCTGATATTATTAACAACAAACGACATTAAAGAAAAAACGTATTGTGACGCCAGAGTCAAAATTCCCAGACTACTGAAAAGAGATCGACATGACGTTCGTGAATTTACACCAGATATTGCTCTAACACCCCGTTTTTGAGCCAGAAATATCCTTTTTGCATCAGGGGAGTTACCCCAAAAAACAATGCCGTACGTCATAAGTGAGTGAAAGTAAGCGTAATAGATACTTTTCTTGTTGAAAAATCACTTATTTCAGATATTGTTCTAATGGTAAATATAGCAGAATTTAGATTTGGAACAAGATCCTGAACATGGGCTTTCCATGGAAGCTTACTGTCTATATGAACACCTAGAAATTTGAAATGTTCAGTCTCACTTATCATATGCCCATTATGTGTAATCAAAATGTCAGCTTTCGTCAAATTATGTGTTATAAATGGTAAAAACTGAGTTTTACTGTGATTTAACATCAACTTGTTTTCTGCAAGCCATGAACTTCTCTTGTACTGCATTATTTGATACTGTGTCAATATTACGAACAACATCCTTCACTACCAAGCTGGTATCATCAGCAAACAAAAATATTTTACAGTCACCTGTTATACTCAAAGGCATATCATTTACATAAATAAGAAACAGCAATGGTCCCAAAACAGACCCCTGGGGCACCCCACACTTAATTGTGCTCCATTTGGATTGTACGTCATAGCCATTTTCTACACTGCGGAGAATTAATTACCTTCTGTTGTCCAACCTGGTGGACGTCGAGAGATAGTACGAGTAGATTTATTATTATTATTATTATTATGGGCACCATAACTCCCCATCTTGGTAACGAGTTTCAACGGGAACGAGGTCCGACCATGGGAAATAAAACTGCACAAACACCTACACCTTACAATAGTTCTGATTAAAAAAATTTCGCATGGGCGTTTATGATAGAATAGACCTGGTTAGTGGCTTACTTAATTTATATTGCGATTCATGGAGAAACCGCCTTAAAATGAGTTATTGCATCTATACTTCCAAATTGACTACAAATTCTGTTACAAATTGTGAGCACTGTTTCATAACTATATGTGCTGGTTTTCCATTTTATATTCTATAACCTTGAGATTTAGGTGGATTTTCTGTTGTATTTCTCTTTTGTTGGAGTCCTGTTATTGTGATGTTTTGTCCATGCAGTTCATTTGTATAGTTGTTGATCTTTCCATTTTTCAGTAAAGAGTTTATGTTATGCATTGCAATGTACTTGATTTGTCTATGTTTTATTTTAGCATTACGTTTTTCGATAAAATTTGGGTGACTTTGGGAATGCTCTGAGTCATTTGATTCTTCTAACTGGCTACCGATCGAATATTATATATGTATAATTTGACTTTGAGGTTCTTGGCAACCTGTAAATAGCCGTGTGCAAACCATTAAGAGAAATAAGAGTAGGAACAATTACTTTGACATATAGTCGTATAGCCCGGAGAAAACAGTACGCAGTAAGCAGCTGTTAAACAAGGCGTGGCTAGAGTGACCTTGAAGCAGCGAATCGCAGCAGTGCGAAATACAAAACCATATCTCTTTAACTATCATAGGCGAATCCAAGGGAGGGGGGGGGGGGTGCTGGCCTTTAAGAATGCGAAGCTAGTGCGTTATCAATGCACTGAATCTTCAAATCTGTGACACTTGGGCGTGGTGTAAAAAGGGATGGTCGGCACTAGAGTCTTTCTACTGAGCCAGGGTTTAGCTGACGATGGGAATACTTTCACTGCCCCCACCCCACCCCCCCTCCCCCCCGCCAGCTGTACGTTCTGGATCCGTCCCTGTTAACTATGTGTCCTACAACAGTATAATTTTATAGGTAAGTAGAGTACAATATTAGGAAACTGTATGAGAAATGTTTTACGAATGGAGTTGTTAGGAAAGATATAACAAAACGTAATATCGCGTATGATAGGTTATTTTTTTTCATAAACCAGATTGTATATAACCTCAAGATCAGTGTGTTGTACTATGATATAATTTCGAAGATACTTTCAGTCGTATATGTACATACTATTTGCATGTTATTTCACGAATAGATTAGTGCCGCGCAGGAGTGGCCACAACATTCATGACATTCGGTATAACGTTACAATTCATTTTGTCTACACTACTAATTGTACTCGCAGGAAATTTTGCAGACATTGTATCACAGTACGACACGTAGTTCATGAGCCGTGAGGACGCAAAGAGTAACGCTCATAGAAAACCGCCCATCAAGCATCACGTTTTAATCTATTACTTCTTTATTACTTACCATATTCAGAACAGATTTCACCGATGTACAGCATTTATACAAATCAATATGTTCCTGCAAAATTTTACAATTGCATAACATATCTATACTAATAATAAATCTCTGAATATAGACCTGTCACTGTTCGCTTCAATCTTCAAAACTAGTGGACGAAATGTCATGCGGTTTTCACAGGAAACATGAGCGATGATTGGTTCAGGATCTAGGCATGATTTCATCAAAATAGAATCACGAAGTGTTTTCATAGACCGTCGTGTCTGCCTGTTCATCTATTAGATAACACTTCCCTAAAACTACACTACTGCCCATTAAAATTGCTACACCAGGAAGAAATAATACTGTAGTTCATCAAGACTAGTGACTGGCGTATTGTGACGAGCCAGTTGCTCGGCCACCATTAACCAGACGTTTTCAATTGGTGAGAAATCAGGAGAATGTGCAGTCGAACATTTTCGGTATCCTGAAAGATCCGTACAGGACCTGCAACATGCGGTCGTGCATTATCCTGCTGAAACGTGGGGTTTCGCAGGGATCGAATGAAGGGTAGAGTCACGGGTCGTAACACATCTGAAATGTAACATCCACTGTTCAAAATGCCGTCGAAGCGAACAAGTGGTGACCGAGACGTGTAATCAATGGCACCCGAATACCATCACACCGGGTGATACACCAGAATAGCGATGACGAATACACGCTTTCAATGTGCGCTCACTGCGATGTCGCCAAACACGGATGCCACCATCATGATGCTGTAAACAGAACCTGGATTCATCTGAAAAAATGATGTTTTGCCATTCGAGCACCCAGGTTGGTCGTTGCGTACACCATCGCAGGTGCTCCTATTTGTGATGCAGCGTCAAGGTGCCGGGAAGTATTGCATTTCAGTGTTGCCAGGTCCTACGAAAAATCGGGAGTACTTCCGTTTTTTTTTTTTAATAATATTTATTCCAGAAAATACGAAAGTTGGAGTGGATTTTCCAAATCTTTCTGAAATGTCGAGTGAATCTACCGAAAGTTTTGTAATGTTCCTGAAATTTCAAGTGGATCTTCGTAAATCTTCCAAATGTCCCACGACGATAGTATATACAGCACCTAATTTCTAATATATATATATATATATATATATATATATATATATATATATATATATATATATATATATATGGTGTTTCAAAAGGGACTTTACAACATTGAAAGCTTACATTAATTTATTAAAAGGAGGTAGAGAGCTGGTTTTAGTGTTGTATCAAAGGTAAACACATCAAGTTTTTACCTTAAACTAAGAATGTCCGATGACGCTACCATTGGTTATCCTGCAGACATCCCATCGGTAACTGATTTCTTCGCAAACTCGCATCAGCATTGCAGGGGTACCTTGCTCAGCGGCGGCGTAGATTCTTGCTCTAAGTTCCGGTAGAGTGGCTGGCAAAGGAGTTACGTACACCATATCGTTGATGAAGTCCCAGAAGAAAAAGTCTAGCGATACCAGGTCTGGGGAACGGGCAGGCTATGCAATTAGCGCAGCACAGCCAATCCATTTAACTGGAGAGAAAATTCCTGACGTCAGTCAGATAGTGTGGTGGTGCGCTGTCTTGCATGAAGAAAACGTTTCGTTCTCCGTCGTCATCAATCTGTGGTATCAAAAATTGTTGCAACATATCTAGGTACACTATCCCGTTGATGGTTCGTTCTTGGAAAAAAAAAATTGGCCGTACATTTTCTGCTTGCTCGCCTTAGAGCTATAACGAGCACGTTGCAATGTTTAATGTGGATTTTCATTGCGCCAACTGCCCCAAATCCTACAGTTACGTGTGTTAACCTTGCCACTTAAGGTTGTCCAAGAAATGTTCATCATCGTTCACTCCGTCTAACATGTCTGCGCATAAGTTCTTTCGGTCAATTTTATCAGTGTCTGTAATTGCTTGTAAAAGCAACAATCTGTACGATTTCAAATGCAAACGTTTCCTAAACACACGACAGATTGTTGATGTGGGAGTTGCAGTTCACGAGATGCACGCCGGGTCGATTCCGTAGGGCTGTTGACAAAACTGTGTCTCACTTTCACGGCCGGCGCCTTCGGTAATTAAAACTTCCGGCCTGAGAGGCCGTGGTCGAACAGTAGAATTTTTTTCCCCCTGACATTTCGTTGCTGGCTGCGGGCAACATCTTCTGAGGTGAGTCGACGACTGGCTGCTGGGCCGTGGAGAACCTGCTTATATAGAGGGCATAGAGGGCGCCACCACTCGTCACGTGATGTCAACAGTAAAACTATCTCTGGCTGGCGTCATTACTCTCGATCAAAGGTAATCGATTGTCACATCTTTGGTACAAACTAGACCGCCATATCTTGTCTATCTTCAAGCCTTCTTCCTTCCTGTTAAAATTATTGTGGTGTTTAAAAATCTCTATAGTCTCCCTATTCATACGTGCATAATAATGCGATGTCTTAGCTAGCACGCTTGTCTCACTAAATTTTATTTCGTGGTCACCGTTTTCAAAAACATATTCCGCTACGGCCGATTTGTCCGCATGTCCCAGTCGACAGTTCCTCTTGTGTTCCGTTAGGCGAGTATTGATACTTCTTTTCGTTGTTCCAATGTAAACTTTCCCACAACTACATGGAATCTTATAAACATCCAGAGTAGCCAAAGGGTGTCGCGCATCTTTCGTTGATCGTAAGTATTCACTGATCTTTTTGGCGGGTTTGAATATAGTTTCGACTCTAAACTTGGCCAGTACTTTCCCAATGCGGTCCGTGATATTGTGGATGAATGGGAGAAACACTTTCCCCGCCAAAGGTTGTTGTTGGACGTTAGCAGACATTTGTCTTCTGGGCTGGAGTGCTCGATCTATCTCCTTATCACTGTATCCGTTTTTCTGAAATAAGGTTCGTAAATGATGGATTTCCTCTCGCAAATATGCTGGCTCACAGATTTTATTGGTCCTGTCCACTAATGTTTTAATAACACCTCTCTTCTTCCTTTAAGCCTTCTTCCTTCCTGTTAAAATGATTGCGGTATTTAAAAATCTCTATAGCCTTTCTATTCATACGTGCATAATAATGCGATGTCTTAGCTAGCACGCTTGTCTCGCTAAATTTCATTTTGTGGTCACCGTTTCCACCCCCATGAACCACAGACATTGCCGAGGTGGGGTGGCTTGCGTGCCTCAACGATACAGATAGCCGTACCGTAGGTGCAACCACAGCGGAGGGGTATCTGTGGAGAGGCCAGACAAACGTGTGGTTCCCGAAGAGGGGCAGCAGCCTTTTCAGTAGTTACAGGGGCAACAGTCTGGATGATTGACTGAGCTGGCCTTGTAACATCAGCTAATGTGGCTTTGCCACACAGCTACTGCGAGCGGCTGAAAGCAAGGGGAAACTACAGCCGTTACTTTTCCCGAGGACATGCAGCTCTACTGTATGGAAATATGATGATGGCATCCTCTCGGGTAAAATATTCCGCAGGTAAAATAGTCCCCCATTTGGATCTCCGGGCAGGGACTACTCAGGAGGATGTTATCATCAGGAAAGACAATACTGGCATTCTACGGATCGGAGCGTGGAATGTTAGATTCCTTAATCGGGTAGGAAAATTAGAAAATTTAAAAAGGGAAATGGATAGGTTGAAGTTAGATATAGTGGGGATTAGTGAAGTTCGGTGGCAGGATGAACAGGATTTCTGGTCAGGTGAGTACAGGATTATAAATACAAAATCAGTTGGGGGTATCACAGAAGTAGGACTGATAATGAATAAGAAAATAGGAATGCGGGTAAACTACTATGAGCAGCACAGTGATCGCATTATCATTGTCAAGATAGATACGAAGCCAACACCGACAACAGTAGTACAGGTTTATATGCCAACTAGCTCTGCCGATGATGAGGAGATCGAAGAAATATATGAGGAACTAAAGGAAATTATTCAGACAGTTAAGGGAGAGGAAAACTTAATTGTGATGGGAGACTGGAATTCGGTAGTAGGAAAAGGAAGAGAAAAAAAAAATAATAGGTGAATATGGACTGGGCAGGAGGAATGAAAGAGGAAGTCGCCTGGTAGAATTTTGCACAGAACATGATTTAATCGTAACAAACACGTGGTTTAAGAATCACAAAAGAAGGTTGTATACGTGGAAGAGACCAGGAGACACCGGAAGGTATCAGATAGATTTTGTAATGGTAAGACATAGGTACCGGAACCAGGTTATAAACTGCAGGACATACCCAGGGGCAGATATAGACTCTGACCATAACTTGTTAGTCATGAACTGTAGGCTGAAGCTGAAGAAACTGCAGAAAGGTAGGAAAATAAGGAGATGGGACTTGGATAAATTGAGGGAACCTGAAGTTCTTAAGAATTTCAGATGGAGCTTTGGTCAACAACTGACAGAAACGGAGGCAAATAAAACAGTAGAGGAGGAATGGATAGCACTGAGAGATTAAATAGTGAAGGCAGCAGAGGACAAAATAGGTAGAAAGGCAAGACCTACAAAAAATCCTTGGATATCACAAGAAATACTAAATTTAATTGATGAAAGGAGAAAATATAAAAAT
Organism: Locusta migratoria; assembly: GCA_026315105.1. NCBI lineage: Eukaryota > Metazoa > Arthropoda > Insecta > Orthoptera > Acrididae > Locusta > Locusta migratoria. The sequence goes on from CM048748.1 coordinate 449,482,880, forward strand.
GCAGTAAATGAAACAGGCAAAATGTAGTACAGACGACTAAAAAATGAGATTGACAGGAAGTGCAAAATGGCTAAGCAGGAGTGGCTAGAAGCCAAATGCAAATCTGTAGAAGAGTGTATAGCAAGGGGAAAAGTAGATACCGCCTACAGAAAAATAAAAGAGACATTTGGGGACAAGAAAAGCAACTCTACGAATATCAAGAATTCAGATGGGAAACCAGTTCTCAGCAAAGAAGGGAAAGCTGAAAGGTGGAAAGAGTACATAGAGCAGCTCTACAAAGGAAATGAACTTATAGACGATGTTGTAGAAAGGGAAGAGGAAGTAGATCAAGATGAAATAGGAGATACTATACTGAGAGATGAATTTGACAGAGCGTTGAAAGACCTAGGTCGGAACAAGGCCCCAGGAGTAGATGACATACCCTCAGAACTACTAAAGTCTCTAGGAGAGCCAGGCATGACAAGACTATTTGAACTGGTGTGTAGGATGTATGAGACAGGCGAAATGCCCTCAGACTTTAAGAAAAATGTAATAATCCCCATTCCAAAGAAATCAGGCGCAGACAGGTGTGAAAATTACAGAACCATCAGTTTGATATGTCATGGTTGCAAAATTTTAACACAAATTATCTACAGGAGAATGGAAAAGCTGGTAGAAGCTGACCTCGGGGAAGATCAGTTTGGATTCAGGAGGAACATAGGAACCCGGGAGGCAATACTCACTTTACGTCTTATCTTAGAAGATAGATTAAGGAAAGGCAAACCTACATTTTTAGCTTTTGTAGATTTGGAGAAAGCATTTGACAATGTTGACTGGAATACACTCTTTCAAATTCTGAAGTCAGCAGGGGTAAAGTACAGGGAGAGGAGAGTTATTTACAATTTGTACAAAGGCCAGACCGCAGTTATTAGACTCGAAGGGCATGAAAGGGAAGCATCAGTTGGGAAGGGAGTAAGACAGGGTTGTAGCCTTTCTCCGATGTTATTCAATTTGTACATTGAGCAGGCGGTGAAGGAAAGCAAGGAAAATTTTGGAATAGGGATTAAAGTTCAGGGGGAAGAAATAAAAACATTGCGTTTTGCTGATGACATTGTAATTCTGTCAGAGACAGCAAAGGACCTGGAAGAGCAGTTGAATGGAATAGACAGTGTGTTGAAGATAGCGTATAAAATGAACATTAACAAGAGCAAAACAAAAATAATGGAATGCGGTCTTAGAAAATCAGGCGATGCTGAAGGAATTAGATTAGGTAACGATACAATGAAGGTGGTAGATGAGTTTTGTTACTTGGGTAGTAAAATAACATGTGATGGTCGCAGTACAGAGGATATAATATGCAGAATGGCAATGGGAAGAAAAGCATTTTTGAAAAAGAGAAATTTGCTAACATCGAATATTAATTTAAGGGTAAGGAAGTATTTTCTGAAGGCATTTGTGTGGAGCGTTGCCTTGTACGGGAGTGAAACATGGACGATAAGCAGAGCGGACAGGAAGAGAATAGAGGCTTTTGAAATGTGGTGCTACAGAAGAATGCTGAAGATTAGGTGGGTAGATCGCATAACTAATGAAGAGGTACTGAATAGAATTGGTGAGAAAAGAAATTTTTGGCATACCCTGACTAAAAAAAGGGATCGCTTGGTAGGACATATTCTTAGACATCAGGGAATCGTAAATTTAGCATTGGAGGCAAGTGTGTGGGGTAAAAATCGCAGAGGGAGACCAAGAGACACGTATAGTAAGGAGATTCAAGTGAATGTGGGTTGCCGTTCTTATGAGGAGATGAAAAGGCTTGCTCAGGATAGAGTAGGGTGGAGAGCTGCATCAAACCAGTCTCCGGACTGAAGACCATAACAACAACACGGTCACCGTTTTCAAAAACATGTTCCACTACGGCCGATTTGTCCGTGTGTCCCAGTCGACAGTTCCTTTTGTGTTCAGTTAGAAGTATTGATACTTCTTTTCGTTCTTCCAATATAAACCTTCCCACAACTACAGGGAATCTTATACACACCCGGAGTAGCCAAAGGAAACGCCGCAGACCTCCACATCGAGTCGCTGCAGAGGATCCAGAACCGCGCCCTGAAGACTGCCCTGCATCTTCCGAAGCGGTACCCCACCGCCCGGCTTCACGACGAAGTCGGCATCTTGCCCCTCCGGGAGAGGTTCCGCGCCACCGCCAGGAACTTCTATGAGAAGTCCCAGCAGTCCCAAAACCGGCTCGTCCGGAACCTTGGGACACAACAACACTTCAGGCCAACGACTCGTTGGCCTGACCAGCTACGAGATTAATCCTATAATCTCGTAGCAACAGTGGAAGACATCACACACCATCATCAGCTGACACACTAAGACCCTTCCTCCAGTCAGGCCACTAACTTATCCCTCATATGTTTCAGGTACCGCAGGAACAGCAGTTAATGCTTAGCCTGCAACCCATCGGACCAAGGTCGAGGTCCGTCAAGAGAAGCGTAAGCGTAAGCGTAAGCCCAGCAGCCAGTCGTCGACTCACCTCAGAAGATGTTGCCCGCAGCCGGCAACGAAACGTCAGGGGAAGAAATTTCTACTGTTCGACCAAGGCCTCTCAGCCCTGAAGCTTTAATTACTGTGTCTCACTTGCTCAACCACTTCGTCAGATGTGCTTGGACGACCTGGTACTTCCTTATGTCTTACTGAGCACCCCGTTTCTACAAATCATTTATGCCACTCATAAATTGTAGGTCTTCTGGGAGGATCTTTAGCACACTTTGTACGAAATTTACGCTGAACTGTTATCGCCGACTTTAAGTCTTCAAACGAAAACACACAGCTAGTACGCTTGGGTCGAGTGAAGGCAGCCATCTTTAACGTAACTGCCGCTTGCGATTGTTACGGAGCGATTCTGCGCTAGCCAACTACGCGGGTCAAAATTTGATGTTTTTTCCTTTGAAACCTACCTCAGGGAACGCATCGGCTCCTTGCCGACGTCTTTAACGAGATTCTCCGCTCGGGAGTCTTCCCCAACGCATGGAAACATGCGGAAGTGGTAGCAATCCTGAAAACCGGCAAGGATCCGCGCCAGGTTACCAGCTACCGGCCCATCAGCCTGCTGTCGTCCCTCTCGAAAGTCTTCGAGAGGCTGTACGTGAAGAGACTGCTGGATCACGTCATGCGCGAGAACATCATACCGGACGAGCAGTTCGGTTTCCGCGCCGGCCATTCCACCACACACCAGCTACTCCGGCTGGTCGAGCCGGCAATGCGGGCACTGGAAACAAGGGAATTCCTTGGGGCAGTGTTCCTTGACGTCTCCCGCGCGTTCGACTCCGTCTGGCACGACGGCCTCGTGTACAAACTTTTTGTGCACGGCATTCCGACGTCTCATGGGAGACTATTGCAGTCGTACCTGTCTGAACGAACCTTCCATGTGAGGGCAGAAGACGGTACATCGACGGAAAGGCAGATACGTGCAGGAGTGCCACAGGGGTCGGTTCTCGGCCCCCTGCTGTACTCGTTGTACACTGCCGACGCACCGCGGGTACCACGCGTAGAATTGGCGCTCTACGCCGACGATACAGCGCTATTCACCCGCAGCATGAACGCGCACACGATGCGACGCCGCCTGCAAGCTGGATGCAACGTCCTGGGGGCATGGGCTACTAAGTGGCGGTTGAAATTCAACGCCGCGAAAAGCCAGGCAGTCGTCTTCACTAGAAGACGTGTGCCAATTGGGCTACCGCCGATCGAAATTCTGGGGGCTCCCATCCCCTGGAGCACGACTGCGAAATACCTAGGGGTTACCCTAGATCAAAGGCTCACCTGGAAACATCACGTCAGTGATGTAAGACAGAGAGCCATTGCGCGATTACGCGTAATTTATCCGCTGCTTAACCCGCAGTAGTCGCTGCCGCCAGAACATGGGATCACGATGTACCTGTCACTGGTTCGCCCAGTGCTCGAGTACGCGTCCCCAGTATTTGGAAACGCCGCAGACCTCCACATCGAGTCGCTGCAGAGGATCCAGAACCGCGCCCTGAAGACTGCCCTGCATCTTCCGAAGCGGTACCCCACCGCCCGGCTTCACGACGAAGTCGGCATCTTGCCCCTCCGGGAGAGGTTCCGCGCCACCGCCAGGAACTTCTATGAGAAGTCCCATCAGTCCCAAAACCGGCTCGTCCGGAACCTTGGGACACAACAACACTTCAGGCCAACGACTCGTTGGCCTGACCAGCTACGAGATTAATCCTATAATCTCGTAGCAACAGTGGAAGACATCACACACCATCATCAGCTGACACACTAAGACCCTTCCTCCAGTCAGGCCACTAACTTATCCCTCATATGTTTCAGGTACCGCAGGAACAGCAGTTAATGCTTAGCCTGCAACCCATCGGACCAAGGTCGAGGTCCGTCAAGAGAAGCGTAAGCGTAAGCGTAAGCCCAGCAGCCAGTCGTCGACTCACCTCAGAAGATGTTGCCCGCAGCCGGCAACGAAACGTCAGGGGAAGAAATTTCTACTGTTCGACCATGGCCTCTCAGCCCTGAAGTTTTAATTACTGTGTCTCACTTGCTCAACGACTTCGTCAGATGTGCTTGGACGACCTGGTACTTCCTTATGTCTTACTGAGCACCCCGTTTCTACAAAACATTTATGCCACTCATAAATTGTAGGTCTTCTGGGAGGATCTTTAGCACACTTTGTACGAAATTTACGCTGAACTGTTATCGCCGACTTTAAGTCTTCAAACGAAAACACACAGCTAGTACGCTTGGGTCGAGTGAAGGCAGCCATCTTTAACGTAACTGCCGCTTGCGATTGTTACGGAGCGATTCTGCGCTAGCCAACTACGCGGGTCAAAATTTGATGTTTTTTCCTTTGAAACAACTCTAAAACCATCTCTGTACCTCTTTTTAATAAATATATATTAATTTTCTAAGTTGTAAAGTCCCTTTTGAAACACCCTGTATGATTTATTATTAACTCGTGTTTACTTGAAAGACCAGAATTCAAATTATACAGATTTATATACACTGTATTTAAAGCAGTTCACTGGTAATTTCTTTTCCAGAGATTCAAGTAAGGTATTACAAGAAAATATCGGTTAATTTTCCATCTGTCGAATTATATCTTCTAGAGTACTAGTAATGGTAGCATCGTCAGCAATGGTGTGGTTTTAATCTCCCTGTAAGACGTTGGATCTTTTACACACTCACCATTAGACGAACAGTATGTGATTCATCAATACTGATTTATCACTATGTGGTATTTGCCATTTCATTATACGTTGTTGTTATTGTGATCTTATAATTGAAGACTGGCCCGTGCAACTGTCCTTGATAGTATATCACGAGGAAGTGTTTTAGTCTTTGCATAGTACTGCAATTTTCATTAAACTGTCTTGGAGCCAAAATTTCCAGTTGAAATTATTACCCCCCACTCTTCCCTCCATTATGAAATTGACGGTGACTTCATTTCTCAAGAACTTCCCTATCATCCGCTTGTTCTTTTAGTTAGGTAGTACCGTAAATTTCAACTTTCTCTTGTTGGATTCAGCATCCCCTCATTAAATATTTCATCTGCCCATGTTATATTTCGCACTTTTCTGCGGTACCACATTTCAAATCTTTCTACCCGCTTTCTGTTTGAAAGGTTTAACACAAACTTTGACGATCGTACAGACCGTACAAACGTAATAGAAAAACTTTCTAAAATCTGAAATGCAGTTTCGTCTTTATAAACCTTATTTTCCAGGAACGTTTTATTTCTTACTTCTTAAAAAATTGAAAAAAAAGTAAATTAAGAAGACTTCTCTCTCTTTTGCAGTGCTGAGCAAAAAAAAAAAAAAAAAAAAAAAAAAACGAAACATGCAACGCCATCTGTAAGACAACCTTGTCAAAATAAAATTATTATGAATAAAGAATAAAAATTAAATTGACTATGAGAGATTATCTTATTTTCACTCGACTAGTTCTGAAATAAATGACTGGACTCTTTCTCTCTCTCTTTCTCTGTCTTTTTATGTGGTTCTAGGTGAAAACCCGGTGTTGCCCGGGTATTTAATTATTTATTCCTGCCATTTTTTAGGTATATATTCACTTGTGTAAGGCCTGCATGTGTGTAAAATCTCTTGGGAATATAGTTAGTAGTAAAGAAGTATAGATTAAAACTTGGTGCGGGAAGGTGCGGTTTTCCACAAACGTTACTGTTTATGTGCTCATATCTCATGAACAACGTGTCGTACTGTGATACAATTTACAAAGTGCACTCAGCTATATTCGTGTATACTGTCTGTAAAATTTCCAGCGGCTACAATATGTAGTGTAGAAATCATAAACGGTAACGTCATACCAAATGCCGTAGTTTTAGTCCATGAACAGCAGAACATTACCGTTTATGTGCTCATATCTGATGAACTACGTGTCGTACTGTGATACACATTATAAGGTACATTCAACTATATGTGTGTATACTGTCTGTAAAACTTCTTGCGGCTACAATTTGTAGTGTTCAAATTATAAATTTTAAAGTCATACCGAGAGCCGTAGTTTTACTCCATAAACAGCGGAAATGTAGTAAGCGAGTAACTGTTTGCCTTTCATCATTTTACTATGGTTACCATCGAGAAAAAGTATAATAAATGGTTGAAATTATGTTTAAAGTTTGTTGCAAGTCGCTAAGTACTGTCAATCTCATACAGTGTATTTCGAAAGTCTCTCCATATTGTGTAGCAGTTATTGCGATTTCTATTGGTTATGACGTAATATCTTGCCGCGGTGGAGTAGCCGAGCGGCCTAAAGCGTCTCGCTGTGGAGCGCCCGGTTGCTCGCCGTGGAGGTTCGAGTCCTCCCTGGGGCATGGGTGTGTGTGTTGTCCTTACGTTAGTTTACCTAAGTTTAAGTAGTTTGTAAGCTACGGACTGATGACCACGCAGTTTGGTCCGATAGATTTACAAACATTTGAACATCGTAATATCTTTTGAACCATGTGCCGTATGTGATTCTTAACCATGCAGCAATTGTCACCTCACGGTAAGGAATGTGTGCACCAAATTTGGTTGAAATCGGTCCAATGGTTTAGGAGAAAATGAGCAGCATTGTCGCAAAATGCAGCAGTTTTTCGCGCATCTCATAGTTTATGGCGTCACATATCGTGATCTATATATCGTATGTTATTCTTACAGTTACGGCGACCGCCCTCATGGATTGAAGCTTACGTGTGCAAAATTTCATAAAGATTGGAACAAAACTATAGATTTGTATGCAACACGTACAAACATACGGACACACTGCTTTATATATTAGATACCTTCCGAATTTTTACTGCATCTTCCGAAATTATTAAGCCCCGACAATACTAATAGTGTTTCCGGTAGAGGAACGTGTCGGTGAATAGAACTGGCAGCCTTGGGACGTGTCCTAGTCACCGGGCGTCGGCCGCGTCCAGTGTCTGGCTAGCGGCGCAGTTCCAAAGGCTCCGAGGCGGCGGCACAGCCGGGCGCGACCCAGGTGCGAGGCCGGGCTAAGCTGAGTAATGTTAAAAGCCCGGCTGTTTTTTTAAAACAAACTCTGCGCCAGAGAAAGAGACCTCGCCAACGAAGTTAGGGCCGCGAATCGGCGAATTTGTGCGCGCCCCAAGTTGTCGCTCCCGCTGTGTCCTCTCTGGCGCTCCGCGGAAGAAAGCGCGAGGGGTGGGGGGTGGGTGGAGGTGCTGGAGTGGGGGGAGGCGACGGCGCGGTGGAGGGGGGAGCGGCGGACGGCCGGTAACGCGGTTAAGGCGCGCGCGTGCGCACAATGAGGCCCGGCGCTAACCGCATTACGCCGCCGATGCTGACGCTGCACCGCGCCGCGATCTATCAGCGCGCCGGTCACGTGCGGACACCTGCGACCCGCTACCCCCCACCACCCACCCCCTGCACCGCGCGCCTTTTTACTTGTCCCACTACCCTCCAACCACCCCTACTCTCCTCGCCGTCGCTTCTAATGGAGCCAATGTCCGCTCGCTCGCGCGCGCGCGCTCCCAGACTGCACTTTTCGCCGCCCCGACCACATGGCCCTCGCCAGCACACTAAGTGGCCCGCACGTACTGCTGCCCTTGTGACCAGGTTCGGGACTTACTAGCACAGTGTTTCTAACTCGGGGGATACAATGAAATTTTCTCAGCGCTTGTTGCTGTAGTCTTCAGTCAGAACACTGGTTTGAAGCAGGTCTGCACTACCCTGTGCAAACCTGTACGGCTACACCGTGGGTGCCCAACTAAATTTCAAAATCATCAACTTTTATCACTGTGGTGCACCAGAGCAAAAACAGTTTTGTAAAAGAAATAATAACTAAACGAATGGAAATAAAACTCGATTTTCATAGGTAAACTCGCAGTTTGTATTTATAATATTACAAACTTAATTTTAAAACATGGAAAATACACAAAAACTAATGAGACAAGTAACATTTCTTTTTGTTTGCAAAGGTTCTCGATATCTGGAGATATACTAGGGGTGGAAATTAAATAGTGGCAACTATTTATTCACAAACGGAATAAAACCGTTACATGTTACTGTTCTTCAAAGTAGTCATCAGCATATGTGGTAGAACAGCCGATTCTTCCTTAAGATTATAATGTAATTGTGCATTCAGGAGTAAATTTCTTCAGTTTGATTTAGTCGGACTTCGACCCTTACCATTCCACTACACTCGAATTAATAAAAATCTTCATTCATAGGAACAAAGACTTAAATATTCGCTGCTAGGTTCTTGTGTAAGATAATAGAAAAATAAAACTGTTCCAAAAAAAACTGTAAAAGTTCAAAATCTGGCTCGCAGTTTCGTTGAATATTCTGAAAAAAAAAAATATCTTGTTGAAGATTTCCGAAGATACTCTTTTACTATCACAGATGTTGCTCACTGAATCAGTCATAAATATATCGATTCATAGCTTGATCTCGCTGTTTTCCAGTTAATAAAATTATTGCTGAGTCCCTACACTGGTATAAAATCGGAGAAACTCTGTTATAAGTTCCAAAAATATAAATTCATTTGAATATGTAAATATCTTCTCTTTTTATTCAGTGCAATAATTATTTTTCACACACTGCACACTGGTACTGGAAGTAAAAGTTTACGTTTTATTTCGTAAGTTATAAGTCCACGTAATACATGACATACAATCAGAACTTGCTCGTAAGGTCTCAACATCAAGAATGAAACTGTGGGTTTTTTTTCGTTTTTTTTTTTTTTTTTTTTTTTTTTTTTTTTTTTTTTTTTTTTTTTTTAATAATAAAACATGAACCGACTTTTTTTATTACAATACATTTTTCAATTTTTCTGGTTTATATGATTGTGACGGTTGGCAATGGAAGTACTCCAACAGGATCTTCTCTGAGCGTGTAGCTGTGGACGATTGGTAGACAGGTACTACATCATCTTTGGCTTCAGCAGACAAGATGCTATTTTCGTAGGTTGCTCCGTTGTCACCACACATGAAACATAAAAACAACACATATTTTCTTTGAGAATGAAATACAACCTATTAAGACTAAACGTTATTAACAACAACAAATATAAACATGTTCTTTTACCTGCGAAACTGAGCTGACGTAAATGTAGTAGCAGGGGATAATATTTCGTCCCACTACACGTAGTGTAGATCCCGTTGCCAGAGATGTGGAAGACGTAGTATAACGATAGCAGAGCCTGTTCTGTTGATGTTGCAAATGGAACGGTCTATTGCCTGTCGAATCTCTGGAACAGTTCTGAAGCGAATGGCAAGAAGTGGTTCCTTCACATTCAGAATCAACGACTTCAGTCCAGGGAGCATGGTGAATGGTACAGTACTTCACACTTCCATCGACCGAACAGAGCAGCCACAGCTTGCGCTGTATGCGCCCTCGCATTGTCGTGCAAAAACATGGGTGGTTTGCGAAGAAACTGTTGCCGCTTATTTTGCAAGGCTCGTCCAAAGACGAACAGTAATACTGACCATTTACTGCCTCGCGTAGAGGAAAGTAATGAATTAGGATAACACCATTACAGTAGTACACGAGAATCACCACAACTTCAATCATACTGCGGCTCACAAATCGTCTGGCGTCGATCACTGTCCACTAACGCGGCAATAGTATGGACCTCTTCTTCAGAGACGCTAGGACGACCTGCCCGATGCATGTCTGCCACAGTTTGCCGAACTTCATTGTAGGCTTTTACCCAACGCGCCACTGTTTTGTAGGGCAATGCCTAGTTCTCGCACGCCTCTTGAAGACCTTGATCATAGTGTCGTGCTGTACGACCTCTGGCTCATTCAATCTTGAGCCAACTCGATTGTTCCTGTTTCGAAAACATAGTGACACCGTTACGTTACACCGTCCGCTCACAAGTGACTGAGTTTCCCTCGGTTGTGCGCACGCCGGTGACGTGGGACGGCGATCATTTGCTCGGAGGTGAGGTAGTTATGTCAGCAACGTATGCTATCAGCGAATATAGTAGATTCCATTTCAGAGTATCTATACAGCAGTGTTCCCACTATTAAAGCTCCAACCGTCGTATTTATTTCGTACGGGTTTTGGGATCTTTCTACTTTTCTTCAGAGGTCTTAACAGGAAACACCATCAGAAATAAGTGCAAAAGTAAAATACAGAAAATTTTTTAAAGGAAAAGTTGCAAACTGTAATTACAGAAACATAAGGATAAATGAAGAAATTATCGGGTGTGACAAGAAGGTACGGCCAAACTTTCAGAAAACATTACTCACACACAAAGAAGGAAAATATGTTATGTGGACATGTGTCTCGAAACGCTTAATTTCCATGTTAGAGCTCATTTTATTACTTCTCTTCAAATCACAGTAATCATGGAATGAAAACACACAGCAATAGAACGTACCAGCGTGACTTCAAACACTTTGTTACAGGAAATGTTCAAAATGTCCTCCGTTAGCGAGGATACATGCATCCACCCTCCGTCGCATGGAATCCGTGATGCGCTGATGCAGCCCTGGAGAATGGCGTATTGTATCATAGCCGCCCACAATACGAGCACGAAGAGTCTCTACATTTGGTACCGGGGTTGCGTAGACAAGAGCTTTCAAATGCCCCCATTAATGAAAGTCAAAAGGGTTGAGGTCAGGAGAGTGTGGAGGCCATAGAATTGGTCCGCCTCTACCAATCCATCGGTCACCGAATCTGTTGTTGAGAAGCGTACGAACACGTCGACTGAAATGTTCAGGAGCTCCATCGTGCATGAAACACATGTTGTGTCGTACTTGTAAAGGCACATGTTGTAGCAGTACAGGTATCCCGTATGAAATCATGATAACGTGCTCCAGTGAGGCCATTGTGCCAGTGAGCGTAGGTGGAAGAACATGTGGCCCAATCAAGACATCACCAACAATTCCTGCCCAAACGTTCACAGAAAATCTGTTTTGATCACGTGAGTGCACAATTGCGTGCGGATTCTCGTCAGCCCACACAGGTTGATTGTGAAAATTTACAAATTGATCACGGTGGAATGAAGCCTCATCCGTAAAAAGAACTTTTGCACCGAAATGAGGAGTGACACATTGTTGGATGAACCATTCGCAGAAGTGTACCCTTGGAGGCCAATCAGCTGTTGATTGAAGTAGGCTGCATACTAACGAAACAATTGGGTATTTTGACAATTGTCTGCACGAATTATTTCAATTTACATTTAAAGAGAAATACTAAAATAAGCTCTAACATGGCAATTAAGCGTTTCCGGACACATAACATATTTTCTGTCATTGTGTGTGAGGAATGTTTCCTGAAAGTTTCGCCGTACCTTTTTGTAACACCATAAATTAAAAGAGTACTGTCTACTGTCGTATTGTACGACCTCTGGCACATTCAATCTTGAGCCAACTCCGTTGCTCCTGTTTCGAAAACTAGTAACACCGTTACGTTGGACTGCTCGCTCACAAGTGACTGTGTTTCCCTCGACTGAACAGACGCAGGTGACGTGGGATGGGCGAGTCCCGCTCGCCCGCTCTGGCCCAAGGCGCTGCGTGCTTGCACGTTTCACTTTGCCAATCGATTAGTTACACTAGAAATCAATGCAACATATCCAAGTACTTTTACTTACTAGTAAAACTATTCAATATTAAGCTCCATAAAGCAAATCGCTGTAAAACGTAAATTTCGTCCGCTAGATTTTTTTTTTTTTTTTTTTTTTTTTTTTTTTTTTTTTTTTTTTTTAGAAAAATATTTATCTCGGCTCCAGAAGGTCGTAGAGCAACATTATTGCTTTTAAAATCCACGTGAACATATTAGCAACATAGTTCTTTAACAGTAACTTTCATTACATAGAAACAGAAATAGTCGGTTGAAGAAAACAGTCCCAAAAATGTACAAGTTGTTTAAAGTAATTCTTTGATACTTCTTTTCTTTCTTAGTTTCGGCCATCTAAGGACCACGCACCAATTTAAATGTTTCCTCTTTTGTTATTCTTTTTTCTTTTCCTCCGGTATTCTTTCATCTTTTCACTATGCATCCTTTTTCTCTCCTCAGGCTACTTTACTCCTCTCTTCTTCTCCATCCTGCCTTCGAATCCTTCCATTTTTAACACTTTCTTCTTAAAAGCCTCTCTTTCTGTTGCATCTTTTTCACTTATATTGTTTCTTTCCAAATCTTTCCTAACTTCTTGAATCCATGCTGTTGTTGACTTCTTGTCCCAGAGATATTTAAAAATCTGTTTTGTTAACCTGTTGCTGTTCATTCGGTATAAATGTCCAAAAAATATCAGTCGCCTCTTCCGTAGTTTTCGGTTATGTTTTCTATGTTGCGATACTTATAATCTTTATATAATACTTTGACACTTATAATTAATAAAATCTAAAAAGAATTAATAGTATGATATTAAAATTCTTCACGAAGAAAACAGGTGGAGAAGTGTTACTCTAGGTCGATACTATGGCCAACTCTAGACAACTTTCTATGAGTCTCTTAAAAAAAAAAAAAAAAAAAAAAAAAAAAAAATCGATATATCTCAAACAATACTGGATATTTTTAATTTTTTCGAAAAAGTTCTTTATTTACTTCTTCCGTGCCATACTTGTGGTAAATAATAAGTTTGTAAACGTGGATGTTGTCGAGTTATAAGGACTCTAGTTTTTAATTAATTTTAAGTGTTTTTTCCATTTAAATCGAAACGTATTAGATCAATCGATACTCACGAAAACGCAATCGATAGATAATCTTAAGGGCTACAACTTTCTAATTTAACATTTTCCCATCGGAGTTATCATTTTTTATGTATTTAATAAAAACCGTTTTTTGGAACTTGGCGATTTTTTTTTTTGGCAAATTTCGCCATCTAGGCACGAGTTTCATAAAATAGAAACGCTATTTGAAATTTAATCTCCTACACGGCCATATTTTTTGTTTTCAGGGGAGGAAGGAAGCTTGGAGTTTAACGTCCTGTCGACAGCGTGGTCATTAGAGACGGAGCTGACGCTCGGAAATTATAGGTAAGGATGTGGAAGGAAATCGGCCGTGTCCTTTCAAAGGAACCATCCAGGCATTTGCCTGGAGTGATTTAGGAAAATCACGGAAAACCTAAATCTGGATGGCCGGAGGTGGACTGTTTTCAGGTAATAATTTTTGCAACCACTTCTCCCTAATAGCTTGGACTAATCAGTGCTGCCACAGACTCCACAGTTGGGTATGAGACTCAGCAGTCGAATGCGTCAGCAGGTGCGTCTCGCCTTCGGGCTTGAGCAAGGAGTAGAGTGAGTGTTCTCAGACAACTTGGAATCGTGCAGTGCGGCCGTGTCACCGACTCACTATAGATGGCGTGATGTAGGAAGGCGCAAAGAGACGGAGCGATAGGGGAAGCGTGGAGGGGAGGAGCTACGGCCGAGCGCCAACAGTGGAGCCTGCGGGAGAAACATCGCGTAACTCGCGGCCACTCACGCACCTAAAAATGATTATTGGCTGCCTGGGCCGCCTTTGTACATGATGTGAACTATAGATGCAAAAACGAGCATCTCACCAGCAAGTCTGAAAGGCACAGCCTGCCTTTTGCCACCCCCTCTACACCCCCTTACGTCATCAGCCTCTTCCTCTTTGTACTAGAAACAGACACATCGCAAGGGTCATCAGTTGCAGTCCCCTTGTCTACACTGTGTGTGTGCTTTTATTGTTTGTTATGTCCTACGTTTTTAGCATTTGTCGATTTAGAGAAAGCTTTTGACAATGTCGACTGGAATACACTCTTCCAAATTCTGAAGGTCGCAGGGTAAAATATAGGGACCGAAGAGTTATATTCAACCTATACAAAACCAGACAGCGGTTATTAGAGTCGAAGGGCAAGAAAGGGATGCAGAGGTTGGGAAGGGAGTAAGACAGGGTTGTAGCCTTTCCCCGACGTTGTTCAATCTGTACATTGAGCAGGCAGTGAAGGAGTGGAAGGAGAAATTTGGAGAGGGCAATAAAGTGCAGGGAGAAGAAATAAAAACATTGCTGTTTGCTGATGACATAGTAATTCTGTCAGAAACCGCAAAAGATCTGGAATAGGAATTGAATGGAATGGACAGTGTCTTGAAAGGGAGATATAAGATGAACATTACCAAGAGTAAAATGAAGGTAATGGAATGCAATGTCAGAAAATCAGGCGATGCTGAAGGACTTAGATTAGATAATGAGACAATAAAAGTAGTGGATGAATTTTGTTATTTGGGTAGCAAGATTACTTCTGATGGCCCAAATAAAGAAGATATAAAATTCAGAATGGCTATGGGAAGAAAAGAAGCGAAAAGAAGCGAAACTTGTTAACATCCAATAATAATGGAGTGTAGCATTATATGGAAGTGAAACGGGGACAATAGATAAAAAGATGATAGAAGCTTTCGAAATGTGATGCTACAGGCGAATGATGAAAATTAGATGGGTAAATCACGTAACTAATGTTGAGGGGTTAGAAGAAGCGTGTGGTGTAAAAATCGTAGAGGGAAACCGAGGGACGAATATAGTAAGCAGATTCAAAAGGATGTAGGTTGCCGAACGTATTCTCAGATGAAGAGACTTCCACAGGACAGAGTAGCGTGGAGAGCTGTATCAAACCAGTCTACGGACTGAAGACCACAACAACATGTTCTACGTAGTAAGATTCAAGAAAATGAGTACGACGTTTATACGATCCTCAGCGTCTTTAATCCACGTTTACAGAGTAATATCACAGTCTAACGAATATGTAAAATTTTACGTCTGACAATTGGAACAACAGTAGCACCCCCAGCGGCACTATCAAAACTCACGAAAGCGACGCTAGCGCTCCAAAGTGGCAGCATTGCAGTAACAGATGAATGGCAGGACAGAAACGGAGAACTTACCATTTTCAATGTTGTTATCTCTATATTTCCCACTCACTAAAAGTATATATGAATTTTTAAATACGAATAGGAAAATGGAATTAAAATAATGTTCCGTCTCCTGTTAATTTCAGCCTGTAGTGTATCAATTTTTGAACTCACTGAACGGCCCAGAATGCTATTGCACGTATTAACATTTGAGGTTGGATCACTGGTGATGCATATTCACAAGTTAACCGCGCCAAAGTTGTGCAACGCTGCCAAATTAACCATCAAACTTGAGTCCAAATTTAATCGAGATAAGAATTATCGTTGCAGAGGTGCCCACCCACTCCCCTTGACAAATGACTCACCCCCTCCCCCCAAAATCGACTAACCCCCTCCCCCCCATCATACAGCCGACATATTAGGTCCTGTTTTTGCCATTTAATATTGAAATTAAATCATTATACAAATACGCTAACACGAAAATTGTGGTACAGATTGCTAATTTATTCGTACAAGAAGAGCAATGAAAGTTACATAACTCAAAAGATTGTTTGTCGTAGATTTCACGAATATGAATATTATGTGTGCATTTAGCCATTAAAAGTGGTAAAAGGAAGTAGAAATTTTCCTACCTACGGCTTGGATCAAGTTCTACAGTCTCCAACAATCAGCTCACTGATTGGCTATTCGCCTCGACCAAAGACGCTGTAATGCAGCGCATCTGCAGTATTAAAATAACGTATTAAAATAAGTGAATATCCAAACATGGAGTGCTCCCAACTCACTTTCTTGTGCCGTTAAAATGCTTCATTTTCGCAGTGAATAAAAGTGATTCAAGGAAATGGACGTTTTCATATGAATGCCGATATAAAGTATGATGCGCCGGGAGAGGCATCTAGCGGTGCTCGGGTGGAACTACGAAGTCGAGAATGCCGATATAAATGATGATGCGCCGGGAGAGGCATGTAGCGGTGCATGGGTGGAACTACGAAGTCGATATGTTGTCAGCTCTGGAATTCTGAATATCGCAGTATCGAAATAACAATATTTCTTGGCGTTGCATAAATATACGAACACCGAAATTGTAGTTCCATTTCAAATATTAGGCTAATGAAAGTTATATAATTCGAAAATGGCATGAGAAGTATACCGTTTCATACCTCCCAGTGCCGGTTAAATTTTACCAAATATCCCAGCGGCCTCCTATGATAATGTTGGCAATATATGCTGAATAGTGAGAATCCTGTGACCAATCGCTTGACAACGCTGATATTTTCTCATGAAATCTTCGCTTTACGACGGCAATTATTTTTACTGAGCGGACGAGGGTACATACAAGAACCTGTCAACCATAAATCAGGAACAGCATTATTTGTTTACTTCAAGGTCTGTACGATACACTAATGGAGTCATTCTATATGGTTCGAACAAATGGCCATGGATTTTCTATCATTTTGTTGATGTTGCCAACATAATCACGCGAGGTCGCCGACATAATAAGTAATATTTTACCCCCACTGACCATTGTAAACACAATTGGTCGATTTTCGACCATAGGCAATACTAGTATATTTTATTTCACGCTTTGTAAATTGTTTTAAAAAGCCCCCCTTCCAGGCTAGCTAAAAACACTTAATTATTCAGTCCCCCCCCCCCAAAGAAAAATTCAATGACGCAGTTTGCGTCATGTTTCCTCCCCCCCTCCCCCCTCCTGTGGGCTCCTCTGCTTCAGTGGTAGATTCAAAAGCGAACAGTACTGATTCCATGCATGATTTCAAGCAGCTCCAGTTCCCTTTGTGTTGTACCTTTGCTGTTACCATCAACAAAGCACAAGGCCCATTTTTGACTATTCCTGCCTTATATTTGAAACCTGTTTTGGCTTCGCTATTCGCCACACTCCGGCAGCCTACACAAGTCGTTGCGCAACTTGAAGAAGAGGCGATAAATTGCTCCACGGTACTTCGGCCGCCGGGTGCGACCGCAGTCTCGGTACCTCTCTGCCTGCTTCACGCGCCAGCCAATAGGAAGAAGCGGGCTGGGCTAGATATGCCGGCGCACCACAGCAATGGCAGTTATTACGGGAGAGTACGGCAGTTCCAGTCAGTACGAGGCAGCCCCAGGAATACTGTAGTTACACAAGTTCATCACAGAAGAGCCAGCCTCCTGTCTATGCACAAGCCGGAACAGTTTTCTATGGCATAGCAGAACTATGCAATAGTACAAGAAGTTTGTACCAACACATGCACATCTGAGTTAAGTTTTGATTTATTCTGTCAATAAATCCTTTGAGGCCAAATCAGTTCTTCTAGTTGCAGACTTTGTCCACATCTTAGCTAGCCACGGTCCACCTGTACTACAACAGCATCCCAAAGATATAACAGAACGTTCATGCTTTTAACATGGCCAATTGTATGTGGCCAGCTTCCAAATTGGCGCACCTTAAAATTTATATGTTTTGCTCCATATAGAAACACTAAAGGCATTGTACAACTGGTGGGCTTGAGATGAATTAATGAAAGACCTTATAAGCCTCTGTGATATTAATTTTTAACTCCAATAAAACAGAAGCCTCAAGAATAGTCTTGTGTAGTTCGCGAACGAACTAATTCGGAAGAGCGGTCCCACTGGCGAATTACGCGAACTAGTTCACAGATCCCTCGCCTCTTAGTTCGTCCGCTCCTTTTGCGAAGACTGACGGGGAACAGCGAGAGGACGCGAGAGCGCGCAGAATCGCGTGATTCCCTTCTGCCAGTTGCCGTCATTTCGAGCCGAGATGCAGCTCAGCTGTAGTTTCAGTAGCGGTAGCAAAAGCCAAAACGAGCGGACGAACTAAAAAGAGCGACCTACTTCGCGGCCGAGCTACGAACTAAAAGGAGAGCTACCGGTCGCGAACTAAAATATGCGCGAAAGGTCGCGAACTAAAATATTCGTGATAGGTCTCGAACTAAAATATGCGCGATAGGTCGCGAACTAAAATATGCGCGATAGGTCGCGATCTAAAATATGCGCGATTGGTCGAGAACTGAATTAAAAATCACGTGTTTGGCTTCTTCTGATGAGAGCCATTTCGAGGTTAGTGTCTCACTGCTAGATTACATAGTTCATTGCTCTAAAATTTCTGCTTTTAAGTATTTTCTGCACTCTGCAATATATGACTAATAAATTCCATAATGCCAAGACATAGAGATTACTCTAAGCTTAAACGCTAGAAATTATCCACAGACTATTTCTTTTGGTTTGCGCGGCTCAAGCAGCAAGCGCATGAAGCAGCTAGGTGGGGGAACTTCTCCCTCCACCTGCATCCGCAGACCACGCCGCTCAGCCGTCACTGGGGGCGGACTAACTAAAAGAAGAGCTCCCGATCGCGAACTATTATGCGCAAGTCTACTCAACAATTCGTTAATCAGATGCAGAACTGTAGGCTATCCTCGGAAAATGGCATAGTGATCTCAATAAGGAGAAAAGTTATTGGGATCGTAAATTGGATTATCAGTAATGAGTTCACCACATGTGGTCGTATGTAGTGAGACTATTACAACGTGGAAGTTACAGGATGGAAGTCACGTTTCGTTCCGCTTTTGGCTGCTCTATGGAACAATTTGAAAGACTTCCAATACAGATGACATGGAATGTTATGAATTTAATACAACAGAGACAACTAGGTATACAAGTGACAATGCACGGACCAGGAATGATGACGTATGTGATATGTATTTCTTGTCCATGTATACATACCTGTTCAGACCCAAAGGATCAGCCTCTAGGTAAACCAATGCAGCGGAGGCCCCTGTAAGTAGGCCGCCTGGTGACACACCAGGATCAGAACTCTACGGGACTCGACAAAATATCACGAGTAATGGATGAGTCATAATGGGTAGAACACTGCGTCAGCAGCGTGTGTGTGCACATGTTGAAAATTTGTGTCTGACGGGACATCGTGCATCGTGGTGATCTCTGTGTCCCAGCGGCAAATGCCTTGTAAGCATGGGAAATAGACTCGAATCACGACTGGTACGAACTTTAAACTTTCCCCATTGATTAAATTCTGCGCCCATAGGCAGCTTCTGTAATAAATTCCTTTGTAACAAGTATTCGTTGATGGGCCTATTTCGTGACCTACCAATGATGTAACCCACGTATCCGGCTAAAAAATAAAATGTTTCAAATGTTTGTATAGGTTATGGGACTTAACTACGGGATCATCAGTCCCTAAACGTACAAACTACTTATGAACTAGCTAACACTAAGGACAGCACAAATATCCATGCCCGAGGGGGGATTCGAATCCCCGATAGTAGTGGCCGTGCAATCCCGCTAAAAATCTGCTACAAATTGCGAAAATTCATCTTCTGGTGCTTTAAGCGCCTTAATTAATAAAAATATGTCTTCTTGTCAATAATGAAATAGACACTGCCATCCTTAGGAGTTGAGAGAATAACACTACAAGCTTTAAAATGCATTTCCAAAACTTGTTATAACTCTCACTCCCTCCCCCTTTTGAGATCGAAACAATATGAGCTGTGATGTATAATATTTGTAACATATTGTAATCTTGAATAAATTAAATTTTGTGGACTGCATCACTACATAATGCCACCTGTCTGCAGGGAAAACCTAATTGTCTTTCTCTACTGGCATTGACATTTTCGTGATTTCCGTATTTCGCTGTATGATCTTTTTCCGTTGTCAATCTGCAAACCTAAAAACTTTAAAATTGGCCTTTAGGTTACGGTAGTAACGCTAAATGGTGGGGCTTTACGATCGCCTTTTAACGGCTCGAAATTCGAAATTTAAATAAAAATAACGGCTTAACCGTTTAACAGACACGAAAATTCAATAAACAAATTTGCAATGAAGAATATTCCCTACACCTCTGCTCTGTTATATTCTTTTCATATCTCGCATGGTTTCAGAGATATTTAAAAAATAAATAAAACTGCGATTGGACGATGTCTGTTTGTAACGTGTTGCCACTTTTTCGGTCGCACCGGTTCAACCAATTGCCACCACAATTTTATAGACGTGATTGTTAGCCGCCAGGGACCAAAACCTCCTTTTTTCAAATATTTCGGACAGATGGCAAGATGGCCGCCAGTGAGTGACGCACGCTAGTTAGGCTCGCAAGTTTATCTGGTATTTGGAGGTGTTACTAAGCAGTTTGGCTGTTTGAAATAGTCACAAAACGTGTGTTAAGTGCCAAGTGTTGAATCGCTGTACTATTCGGAGTGCCTGTAATCGTGTAACTGCATTGAAAATGGAAAGTCGTCGAACAACGCGCAGCACCGCCAACGGCCAGTCCGGCGAGGGGGCAGCAGGCGAGCCGGTGCCGGCGACCGCGGCCGCGCCGCCCGCCACCGCCGACATCGCCGCACTCGTCAGGGCCGAGGTAAGTGCCGCGCTGCAGGCGGAGGGCGCGCTCGCCACCGTGCTCCAGACCATCACCGACGCCGTCACTGCCTCAGTGACGCTCAAAATACAGCAGACGCTAGACAGAAATGCCAGCGAGATATGCGCTCTGAAAAAGAACCTAGAGGACACCGCAGACAGAGCACGATCTCTCGAGCAGAAGCTAATCGAGAGAACGGATGAGCTCGAACAATATCAGAGACGTAACAACCTACGACTGTTTGGGATTCCAGAAAATAGTAGTGAAAACACCGATGAAATCGTAGTGAAGCTGGCCACAGAAAAGCTAGGGGTGCAGGTGACCCTTAACGACATCGACAGAAGTCACAGAGTAGGACGTAAGACAGGGGAATCCACAAAACATAGGCCCATAATAGTGAAGTTTGTTTCGTACAGGAAGAGATCCGAAATCTTTAGAGCCAAGAAGAAACTGGTAAAATCAGGTCTGACGATACGTGAAGATCTCACTTCCGAGCGGTTAAAAATATTGAATAGTGCAATCGCAACATTTGGCCTACACAATGTATGGACAAGTGACGGCAGAATAATGGTGAAGACGAACAATGGCAAAATATCAATTACAAATGCAAATGAACTCGAAAGCCTCTGCTCTAGGAGATAAAAACACTTGAACACTTGCCGCCACTACTTCTACGTGTAGCTTACTATTTTTTTTTCTTTCCTATTTTTTTGTTCTTTTGCTACACTTTATATCGATTTTGTAAAGAAAATCTTATGTACATTAACATCTATTATACTACATTAGTTAGATTTCTCGTTATTATTTTTAGCAAATTATCATTATTTGATTGGTGTGATTTGTTGTTACACTTTTTTTTTCTCTTTCTTCTAGCAAATTATCATTATATTTTTAGTGACACTTACTGGTTTACTTTCGGATAGTGCTGTTTTACTATTAATCCCATACCTACATTATTAATTACGGTACCATATTAGGTTTAAATTCAGTTTTATATAGCGTTGGTCTCACGCATCATTGGCAATTGTTTCGCTCCACTGTCGATATTGTTATCCTTACTTAGTGTTGTTCCGTGCAGATTATTTTGTCTTTGCTTGGCGAGATTCTCCCCCCTCCCCCCCCCCCTCGGCGCCTCGCTGCCGCTCGGCGGAAACAGGCCGTGCTGACCTTGGCTGCAGCGCCTCCCTGTCCCTCCCCTGTCTCTGAACCCACCTGACCTGCTTCCGCTTTCTCTCTCTGCTGTCCTACACTCCTCCCCCGACCCCCCGGACCGCTAGCCACCCAGCCACGCCACATTCCAATGTGTCCTGCGTTCGCAGAAAAGGACGCCGCCACCCCACAGCCCACTGCCGTTGCCCTACCGACTAGCGGTATCATCGCGCGCGCTACAACTGAGCGCACACAGCTCCACGTGGCACACGCAAATGTTCAATCACTACAAGCTCATTTAGTTGAGTTCCGCCATATATTTCAAGACTTGTGTCTTCATATAATTCTTCTATCGGAGACCTGGCTCAAACCAAGCATTACCACCAGTTCCGTAAATTTAGACGGCTATGTCTTCCTAAGACACGACCGATTGCACAAACGCGGAGGCGGCGTTGGAGCTTACATTCGCTCTGAATTATCTCCTACCGTGTTGCACACGTCAAATAACGATGAAACTGAACAAGTGGAATACATGTTCATAGAGATAAAACCTCTAAAAGAAAAGTGTCTAATATGCGTCCTCTATAAACCTCCGAAGGTAGGTGCGTTGGACTGCTTCGAAACTGCCCTCTCAGACCTCGAATCAACCTATGAGCACATAATTATAGCAGGTGACACTAACAATAATTTTCTGTTCAACAGTCCGTCCTGTATGAAGTTCAAGCGTATGCTTACATCTTCGAATTTAACCTTACTTCAGCTTGCACCCACCCATCACACAGCTGATAGTCACACTTTAATAGATATATTTGCAACAAGGTTTCCAGACAGAGTAATTCGAACGTCACAAACATCTGCGCCTGGTATGTCTGCCCATGATGTAATTTTCATGACGTACTCGCTAGAATGCCCTAGGAAGAAACCACTGTTAACTGCATACCGTGACTTAAGACGCATCAACTTACCTGAACTGACAGCTGATGCACTAGAAATAATTTTCGAGCCAACCTCTGACACCTTCCCGGATGTAAACGAGAAACTTCACAAAATTACAAATAAACTTAACCAGCTGTATGATAAATATGCGCCCATCAAAACCAAAAAAGTGAGAAGGAAACCCGCACCATGGCTAACTGATGAACTAAAACAGCTCATGAATCTCAGAGACACTGCACATCGGACATACAAACTGCACCCTACATCTGAAAATCACACCTCGTACAAGCAGAAACGTAACAGAGTCAGCCAGGCTGTGAGAAATGCTAAACTCAGATACGCCCATTCATTAACCGACAACATAAATAGACCGGCTGTCCTCTGGAAAAACCTGCGCGGTCTTGGTATTGGGAAAATAAAAACTGCAGCCGAACCCACTGTCTCCATTGAGGAACTAAATCATTATTTCACAACGCCTACCACTTCAATCGATCACCAAACGAAACAAACACTTATTGACCATATCACGAGGATCAACAACGCTAACCATGATAAGTTTTGTTTTAAGCATGTTACTGGAAATACAGTCAAAAAAGCAATTATGCGTATTACATCAGCATCTACCGGGGATGATGGTATCACTATCCAAATGATAAAGCTGATTATTGATCCACTGCTGCCCATCATAACAGATATATTTAATCAGTCCTTAGCCACAAGTGTTTTTCCTGATGCGTGGAAACGTGGACTAGTTAAGCCACTGCCAAAAAAGGACATTGCCACAGCACCCTCTGATTACCGACCTATCTGCATTCTTCCGGCACTGTCCAAAGCCCTAGAATATATAGTACATGATCAGCTAACCAGCTACTTGACTACTAATAAACTTCTTGACGAACACCAATCAGGTTTTCGCAAATATCGCAGCACAACATCTGCTTTGATAAAAGTAACAGACGATCTTAAGCAGGCAATGGATAGACAAGAGGCGACTATTATGTGCTTCTTAGACTTTAGCAAAGCTTTCGACACTGTGGACTTTGATATTATACTTGCTAAACTTAGCAGTCTAAATTTCTCTCAAGGCGCGGTGCAATGGATTCGCTCATACTTGACATCGCGTCTTCAGTGCGTCATGTCCGGCACCGAAAAGTCACAGTGGAGAAAAGTTCTATCAGGCGTACCACAGGGTTCGGTGCTAGGTCCACTTCTCTTTTCATTGTATGTAAATGACGTATCATCGGTCTTGTCCTTTTGTAAATACCACATGTATGCTGATGACCTCCAGTTGTATTTAAGTGCAAAACCAAAAAACCTGAAGGCAGCAATCGAGAATTTTAATTCTGACCTATGTGCACTATCAAAGTGGGCACAGAATATAGGATTAAAGCTCAATCCAAGTAAAACACAAGCGATTCTGGTAGGTCATCCTAGACTCATCAACCACAAATACCGCGAATCTCAACCACCATTAATATTAAATGACACACCTATCTATTTTTCGCCCTCGGCAAAAAGTCTGGGAGTGATAATAGACGACAAACTAAATTGGGCTGAGCACACAGCCGCAGTGTGTAGGAAGGCATCAGCATCTCTTCATGCCCTACAGAGATATAAGAAGTTTTTTCCTCTCGATCTTAAAAAGAAACTTATACAAACGCTTGTAATTCCAATTATTGATTACGGTGATGTTATCTTGCAAGGTCTCTCTTGGGAAAGCTCACGACGTCTGGAACTAATCATGAATTCCTGCGTTCGATATATATGTAACATCCGTCTCTTTGATCACATTTCACCATCTTATAAGCAACTATCCTGGCTCCGTGCTGACAAGCGCAGAGATTTTCATACACTCTGTTTCCTCTACTCTCTTATCAACGTACACTGCCCCTCATATCTTTCCTCGACCTTAACACTCTTATCTGATCAACATAAAAGAACTACTCGTTCCTGTCAGAGCAAAACCCTTTCTGTCCCTATCCATCACTCAGCCGGTTTCTCAAAATCCTTTTCAGTAGCAGGAACCAGGCTCTGGAACAATCTACCTCAGTATATGAGAGAACTGAATAACACTGCCAGCTTCAAACGACAGTTAATGGATTATCTACTAAAGCAATAATGACGCCAGTCTTTATTACCCTACGGTCCAGGTACGTCACATCCATTCCTCCTCCCAGATATTCTTCAACTGCCATTGCTCTCGCCAGGTACAGCTTCTGTCAGAATTCGCCATGCGTTAACCAGTCTCTATATATTCAAAAGTAAATATTGTATCTGCTAATATAAATGTTGTTACTTCTATTATTACACCAGCAGCAGCAGCAGAAGGTGTCTCAGTGGTACTGTTAGTATTAATCCTATTTAGAGTTAAGTTATTTCATATGTAGAGTTAAGTTATTACCTTTTATTTACATCCTTTTACATGTAATCAACCTGTATAAATAATGTTATTAACTGTTCATCTGTAAAAATCATTATTATGTTATAGGTAACTCACATGTAAAGAAATATTGTATGTGTAAAACCCTGGTCCGATGTAAGAGAGGGCCTGATGGCCCTAATCTGATCAGGCTAAATAAATAAATAAATAAGATGAAAAAAAATAAAAAATAAAAAAATAGGTTAGTAACACTAAAAAAGGTCGTTTGTGAAGGCCTTTCAGCAGTAGGAAATTTAATTGCAGATAACGCTTTAACCATTCATCTGAGCCGAAAACTGAATAAACTTATTTGGAGAGAAGATAATTCTCAAAAACTTTTCTCTCTTATGTTATTTCCATAACTCGAACTGTTTCAGAGATATTTGCAAAAATAACGGAGATTTTACGAAAAACCAGGCGATAGGAAATTAGTCACGTGACATTCCTCGCCCGAAGCTATCTCTGGCATATGCCATCTTGCTTTTTGGATTTTGTGATTTTCTTATTATAACTCAAGCATTGTTATTTCAAAGTAATGGCACACTTAAAAATTAATAAATACACGTTGTTCTTAATAGGGCAAAGTCGGGTAAGATGGCGACATTAACGTATATTTTTCTGACTCTTAAGTTGAAATCTGATATTTTATTTATGGAAAAACGATTGCTTAATGTATCTCCTTTGTAATAAAGCTCTTAAACGTTTCCTAAGACTGAAGGTTTTTAATTAGACCTGTTTTTGTTAATGACAGTACCATTTGTCGACTTGCCCTACAGGTAGATTAAGTTGACGAAATGAACATTTTATTTAGAAAACATGACTTTTATTGATGCTTACCTACTTATGAAAAGAGACACAAACATAACATTTCTCCTTTGCATCCATGTAATTTAAGCCTGAGTCCACTTGATGAACATGTTTTATTACATAGTGACCTAAAGTTGGATTTAACAAGCTTTCCATTTCTTACACGCTGCATTGCGTCTTTCAATGATTTCTTGCTCCATTTCTGTCACCCTGTCTTCCTTATGAATTGTATAAATCGTCATCTTAGCCGCAGTCGATATTTTGGATTTCGACTTAACACATTCACACAGTCTTACACGATAAATTCATTAAACCGTTATTAAAACATCAGTAAATCAACAAGGTTTAAAAGCAATCAAAAGTATTAATGCAAAAGTATTATTTGCATTAAACCTATTTAAAGCGCAGGAAAAATTAATACAAAAACAGCTACCTCTTCCCAGCCTCTGTTGCCGACAAAACAAAATGACCAAGCGGTTCTGTTTCAACATACATGCCTGCAGAGCGTGCTAAGAACGTGATAACATAGTGCACGTAGCACCAGCTATTTATCGTATCGCATCTTGTTGAAGCTGAATGGGCATCTGTACCTGTACACGCCATACAAGCTCTGTTTGACTCAATGCCCAGGCGTATCAAGGCCGTTATTAAGACCAGAGGTGGTTGTTTTGGGTACTGATTTCTCAAGATATATGCACCCAAATTGCGTGAAAATGTAATCACATGCCAGTTTTAGTGTAATATATTTGTCCAATGAATACCCGTTGATCATCTGCATTTCTTCTTCGTATAGTAATTTTAATGGCCAGTAGTGTACGTTTCACCCTTACCCGCTCGGTTAGCCGTGTGGTGTAACGCCCCGCTTTCCGAGACTGGGAGGCGTACCGGCCCCGGTTCGAATCCGCTCGGCGGATTAACGAAGGGGGTCGGAGTGCCGGCCAGCCTGGATGTGGTTTTTAGGCGGTTTTCCACATACCCCTGGGTGAATACCGGGCTGGTCCCCAAGTTCAGCCCTAGTTACACGATTCGCAAAAATTTCAGAACAGTTTACACTTTCACACATATAACACTATACACGGACATTTGTGGTACACATTTCCTCTCCGGGAGCAGGGTGTGGCGGCAGGAAGGACACCAGGCCAACATAATGGGGTGAAGCCATTTATGAGTTTCAGCGAGACATACGCAAATCATAGTTTAACATGGAACCCGAACCACGGGTCGTTCCGAATAATGAAACATAGTTTTGGCTCGACGCTACAACGACAGCGATTGTTATATTTAAATGAATTGCAAACAATGGTTACACCTAAAGAGGGTGACGGTATGAAATTTCGGCGACAGGGTCAAGTACTGCTATCTCAGGCCGATGTCACACACTGAGTGGCTGTTTGTCCTTAGCAAAAGTTGGTTTAATTAACATGTAAGTCTAGTGACCGTTGACCTCATAAATTTGGTCCCTTAAGTTTACCAATATTTCAACATTTTTTATTCGATCTGTTGATATAAATAACTGCCTACAACAACATAAATACTCTTTTCAAGTCACATTGAAGAGCAAGACAGAGGGTTTATCGAACCGCTTTTAGGATGTTTCACTAGAATTCCATTCTCTAATAGCTCGCGGGGAAAAAGGAACTCCTAAATCTTTCCATTTTCTATATGATTTGGTTTATTTTATTTTGATGATCGTGTCTTCCTATGTAGGTGGTGCTAACAATATATGATCGCATTCGGAAGAGAAAGTTGGTGAAAGAAATTTCACAAATAGATCTGCTTGCAACGAATAACGCCTCTCTTTTAATGATTTCCACCCCAACTCGTGCATCATTTCCGTGACACTCTCCCCTCTATTTCGCGATAATACAAAACCGGCTGCCCTTCTCTGAACTTTCTCTAAACCGTCTGTCAGTCCAACTTGGTGGGGATCCCACAATGCGTAGCAATACTCAACATAGGACGCATAACTGTTGTGTAGGCAGTTTCTTTAGTAGAACTGTTCCATCTTCTGTTCTACCAACGAAACGTAGTTTTAGTTCGCTTTCCTATAATATTTTCTTTATAATTTAAGTTGTTCGTAATTGCTACTCTTAGGTATCTAGATGAATTTACAGCCTGTAGTTTTGACTGATTTATTGTAAAAATGAAGTTTAACGGATTTCTTTTAGTGATCACATGGATAACTTCACATTTCTCACTTTTAAGGATCAATTGTCATTTGTTGTATCATGCCGATATAGTATCTTTACACTTGCTTTTGATCTTCTGGAGACTTTACTAACCGATAAACGACAGCATCATTCACAAACAGTAAGAGAGCTATTCAGATTGTCTCCTAAATCAATATACTTATATAAAAATGGAACGTGAGACGTGTGTCCGTATATTTCACTTGGTAGCCAAAATTGTTCACTGCAGACCAACGGCGGTTATGCATGAGAGTAGCCTTTAGGTATGCGGTGTGCACTATGGTATTTTGGTCGCGGTGTGTGGCGGTTGGTGAATGTAGTAACCAAAAATCCGTAAAATGTGGAGCAATACGACGATCAACAGATGCTCAAAGATAAAAAGACTCAAAGATAAAACACTGGGACACACAGACATACATTAACTGAGCATTACCTACACTGGCAATACACCAATTATCTCAATATAAACACAGGAAAGACAACTGAATTGCTTAGGATCAAAGAACTGACAACTGGATTAGCAGTTCCGTGTCGATAGCTGTAAGAGGGTGGATGATATAGTGGTTGAAAGTCGTCGGCTTATATAAAATTCGCACTGAAGATCAACGATGACTTTTGACACTATAATAGCAAAGAGGTTATATATAGCGAAACGTAATGCTCATTGTTCAGTTGTTTCTCTGCAACAAACGTACGAATAATGAAAAATAAGTGCATATTGCAGTTTGAAAAGTAAAACTACGAAGACAGATGACAAATCGTAAGATAGAAATTTCGCGTTCTCGATCCGTTTCTAAAGAACAGAAAACGGCGCTGAGAAGTGAATCTACAGACGATAGAAACTTGAAATTGGTAGATGTTGTTTATCTTACACTGTAGGCATCAGCCATTTATCGATAGTCCCGTCCCTAAGGCGGTGAAATAGGGGAAGAACGATTTTTTGAAAATACCTTGCTATTCAGGCAATTTTGAAGAATAATACAAAACTTCGGACTTAGATTTTTGATTGGCATTTTAAAAACACATGTTTCGATATTTGTGGAGATTCAACCATTAAGTGGGTAAAATAAGGGGAAACCTTTAAGGTTGCTACTAAGATTATTTTGATGCCATAAAGGTGAAAATTTGGGTTTCGAACCATGTTTATAATTTTTTTTTTTAATACGTTTCAGGATGTTTTGAATTCTGACAACAATGGTGGAATAGGGAGAGGCGAGTTGTATCAAAATTTAGATTTAAAGCTAAATCTATGAAAATTTATAAGTAGAAACAATCAATTCAGACCATCCAGTCTAGACGTACGAAGCAGCGGGAATTTAGCTAGTCGTTTTGTGGTGTCGCACAAGTCCAAAGTGCGCGCCACCTACTTTCGCCGCGCGCCGCCATGCACGCACGGCGCGGCGTTCTTACGACGACAGCCACGAGCGCCCTCTGCTGCAATTCCGCTCGTGGCCAACACTGAACGACATCGTTCACTTGGGACTGAGATAGGAACCAGTTAAGACCTTCGGAATCTGATAGGCACCAGTGAAGACTTTGCTATCGTACAGGCACTAGGCAGACCTCTAACAACTATGTATCAGCATTCTGCAGTACTGATCTCTGTAAAAGTTAAGTATTGTATAAATTCTGTTCAATATATATCTCGTTCTAATTTACTCTGGTGTTTCTAGTTTCTGGCTGCTCCCCTCCGTACCTGCACCAGCGTGCTATCTTTATTCCAGTGTCGGTCTCATTCCACTCGGCCACCGACACCTACGACGGAAACGAGACACAAAAGCGGCGACGAAGCAGGGACACAAAACGTTTATAAAAAAATAAGGAACAGTAGGGGCCGTATAACATTTGCCTGGGGTACGCCAGAAATCACTTCTGTTCTACTCGATGACTTCCTGTCAGTCATAGGCGCCGGCTACGGGTATGTTCTGTCACTCAAGCATACCCCAAAATTTGAGTGGATATGCTCGGCATACCACACTGAAAATTTTGTTTTTTTTTTTCTTTGCGATATATTTCTTGACTCATTTTGTGGAGATCTTTGATGCCGTATAGCCTCTGATGCTAAAGTATAAATACAAAATTTGACAAATACGGCGCGAGAGCTTTGCAAAGTGCGAAATCGAAGTTACGCTGTGTGATGTGCACGAGTTATGGTTAGGAAATCAGAAGGCGGAATTCGAGTAGAGAATATTAGCTGTACTTAGCTGATAATAACACAACAGCATTGAAATTTAAAAATATTCTCGTCACGAATGTTCTTTTGGGTAATTTCAGCCTAACATTCTGTTCCAACCTTACAAAGGCCTCGGAATTTGCTATATGACATGGAAAATTATTTAATGCTGTGCCTAAAATCCTGCTCTATGGTTGATAGATTATTGTCTGTAGTCTTGTCCCCCGTCGGAGGTTCGAATCCTCCCTCGGGCATGGATGTTTCTGTTGTTTTAAGTATAAGTAAGTTCATAAGTAGTTTGTAAGTTTAGGGACTGATGACCCCACAATTAAGTCCCATAAGCGTAACGAACATTGGGACTTTTTTTTTATCTTGTCCGTTCAATAAATTAATTATCCTTGTAAAGTGCATCCTTTAAAATGATGACATATTAATAAAAAAAATCTACTTTTGACAAGCAAAACAGTAAATATGATTCCTGCTCATTTCACTAGTAGCAATTTTAACTGTACTCTCAGGTCCTTGCCTAAACAGATACTCTAAAACAGTGTCACATTCACATACAAACACACACGTATATGTGCCGACATGTGGGGGCATACCTTTGCCTCTTACTACACGATATGCATAATACTCAGTTACTATCTTCGGGTCATTTCTGACCCCAGAATGAACATTATCTAATTTATCTCTGGAATGGCGCCGCTCTTGCTGAAAACGTTTTATTTATTCTCTTAGAAGTCAATTGTCTTCAAGGAATCGTATTAGTGTAAAACGTGACATTTTTCATCCTGTTTATTGAACTGGTGGGTGATGTAAGAAATGGACTATTTTGGTAATACTGTATAGAAAATAAATCTACAGAAGAATGAAACCAGGTAGACGATCCGATGTACGTGACTGCGATAGTGAACACAGTATTCACAATACAGGTACATTATTATCTGATATGCATGTCTCAGAAGACGAAAATTGTGAAAATGATTTGGAAAAAATGTTGTTGTTAAAATACAAATGCTTTGTATGAGAGTTCATTATTCCTAGTATTGCCTGTGGTCGAAAATCGCCATTTGTGTTTTCAATGGTCACTGGGGGTAAAATTTTACGTATCATGTCGGTGGCCTCGCGTGATTATATTGGCTACATCAACGACACAATAGAAAATCTTTGCCCATTTGTTCGAACCACATAGAATGACTCGATTAGTGTATCGTACAGATCATGAAGTAAACAAATAATGCTGTTGCTGCTTTATGGTTGACATGTTGTTGTATGTATCCTCGTCCGCTCAGTAAAAATAACTGCTCTCGTAAAGCGAAGATTCCATGAGAAAATATCAGCGTTGTCAAGCGATTGGCTAAAATGAAGACTCACGGGATTCTCACTATTCAGCATCTGTTGCCAACATTATCATAGGAGACCGCTGGGATATTTGGTAAAATTTAACCGGTACTGGGAGGTATGAAACGGCATCTTTTACGTGTTAAGGAAAATTCCTGACACAATAACAACAAATTAAAACGGAAGTATATACTTCTCATGCCATTTTCGAATTATATAACTTTAATTAGCTTAATATTTGAAATGAAACTACAATTTAGGTGTAGAAATGTAGAAACGTAGAAATGTAGAAACGCCAAGAAATAGTGTTATTTCGATACTATGACATTCAGAATTCCAGAACTGACAACATGTTGACTTCATAGTTCCACCCGTGCACCGCTACATGCCTCTCCCGGCACATTATCATTTATATCGGCATTCTCAACTTTGTAGTTCCACCCGAGCACCGCTAGATGCCTCTCCCGGAGCATCATCCTTTATATCGGCATTCATATGAAAACATCCATTTCCTTTAACCACTCTTAATCACTGCGAAAATGAAGCATTTGAACGGCACAAGAAAGTGAGTTGGGAGCACTCCATATTTCGAT
This sequence comes from Locusta migratoria, assembly GCA_026315105.1. Taxonomy (NCBI): domain Eukaryota; kingdom Metazoa; phylum Arthropoda; class Insecta; order Orthoptera; family Acrididae; genus Locusta; species Locusta migratoria. The sequence goes on from CM048748.1 coordinate 449,515,150, forward strand.
ATTCACTTATTTTAATACTGCAGATGCGCTGCATTACAGCGTCTTTGGTCGAGCTAATAACCAACCAGTGAGCTGATTGTTGGAGAATGTAGAACTTGATCCAAGCTGTAGATAGGAAAATTTCTACTTCCTTTTACCACTTTTAATGACTAAATGCACACATCATATTTATATTTGTGAAATCTACGACAGACAATCTTTCGAATTATGTAACTTTCATTGGCCTTCTTGTACGAATAAATTAGTAATCTATACCACAATTTTCGTGTTAGCGTATTTGTATAATGATTATTATTATATACAGATATAGAAATATCTGTCGGGAGGGGGGGGCTGCAGCAGACGGTCAAACGCAACCCCCACCCACCCCACTCGGTCCATGGATGCGCCACTGAACATACATACCCCAAGATTTTCAAAAGTCTGCGCCTATGCTGTTAGTTACAACGTACTGTATATTTTCTGATAAGAAATCACGAATCCAATCGCACAAATGTGGCGATATTCCATAAGCGCGCAATTTGATTAGAAGACGCTTGTGAGGTACAGTGTCAAAAGCCTTCCGAAAGTCTACAAATACGGTATCTATTTGACATTCCTTGTCAATAGCATTCGTCACATCATGAGAGTAAAGAGCTAGCTGTGTTTCTCAAGAACGATACTGTCTCAATCCGTGTTGACCATTTCAATAGGTCGTTCTCTTCGAGGTAGTTCGTAATATTTGAGGAAAGTATATGTTCTAAAATCCTGCTGGAAACTGATGTCAGTGATATAGTTCTATAATTTTGAGGATCACCCCTATTGCTTTTCTTGAATATTGGGGTGACCTGTGCAACTTTCCAGTCTGTGGGTACGGAACGGTCGCTGAGCGAACTGTTGTAAATAACTAGGTATGGGACTATAGCATAAGCGTACTCTGAAAGGAACCAAATTGGTATACAATCGGGACTAGAAGGCTTACTTTTGTTGTGATTCAATTTGATTTAGTACACAAGGGCTATTAGGCATGCTGGCAGCTGTCCTTGATACGAATTCTGAATTGTATAAGAGCCAGTTAGGAAAATTTAACTGTATTTTATTATTGGTACTAGATGACCCGGTGAACTTCGTATCACACCTCTTAATATAAACTATATTAATTTAAATGACATGTATTTTAGACCCAGTAGCTTTATAAAGGTATCATCAGATAGTCAATCGACTCGATGGTGGGCGGAAACAGTGGGCAAATCACGCACACATGTCCAGGATAATGTTCATGTCACATTCGTGGAAGTTCAGGGAAGGTTTAAACGGTGATAAAATATGGAAAAATTGCGAGGAAAATTTAGATTTAAAACATGCAAAATAATGACTTGGTTGTTGTGTTGCGTTGCGTGCGAAAGAGTAAAGTTCGCTTTACACGCTCTGAACCCGTATGTGAACTGTCAAAGATAAAAATGAATTGCTGTTCGTTAGTCTCCCTAAAACTCCAGGACAACTGAACCGATTTGGCTATATATCATTACATAAACCACTGAATCTATTGTGATGAAATCTGGTGTGGACATAGCTTGAGCGCTGAAGTACAGGATAAGATACTTTAGAAAGTGTGTAATTCAAGATATTTTTTTATTTGAAGTATATAAAGCAAAATATCTAACAATAATTATTCTGTGGAAAAGCTATTTACTCTTTGACTTCTTAACTATTTTTCAGAATTTATAATTATCTTTTAAAAGTGCACTGTCCCTTTTGTAAAAAAAGTGGGTAGAACGGCAGAACAACAAAAGTACCTATCAGTTTTCCACATATTTTCCTATTTTCTGGCGAACTATTCCAAACTTTTACTTCACTCAAACCTTCCTCTCGCTTTGAACGTCGAATGTGCAAAATTTTATCGCAGTCAGATAAATGGTATAGATATTTCACAGAAATATCCCGTTATATTTTTTCTAAATTTTCCAATTTTCGGAAACTTTTCCAAATTTTTATGTCATAAGTACGTTAGGGGCCACTCTTGCTTTGGACGTCAAATATGTAAACTTTTATCGTAATCAGACGAACGATATTGATATCCCATTGAAAAAAGCTCTCTCAATTTCTCGCGAATTTTAAAATTTTCCGGGTATCTTTCCCAAATTTCTAGTTGATAAGAACGTTCATCTTTCGTTGAAAATCAAATGATCAAAATTTTATCGCAAACGGGTGAACGGTTTTCTAGTGTTGAGTACATTTAGAAACACATTGAAAAAGGAACTTGGTTCGAATTTTTCGACTTTCCTTTTTAACTGCCCCCCCCTTTTTTTTCCTTTTTTACTGAAAACCTTTCCAAGACCATAATGAACAAAACAAAAAAAAGAATTACCCATCTATTTCGTGCGAATAGTCAGTTATAGTGCTGAATTCAATCAAAAACAAATTAAAAAACGTACTTTCGGTTTTTCTCAAATTTTCCAATTTTCCGGTAGATTAAAAAAAAGTATTTCATACAAACCTTGTCCTTTCAAGCCGTACTCAAGTGATGCTCTTACAACCATGTGGCAATTGATTTTTATTCATAGATAAAACTCCTTTCGGTTTTTCTTAAATTTTCCTACTTTCCGGGCAACTTTCCACATTTTTATTTGATGCAAACGTTTCTCTTGCTTTCAACATGAAATGTACAAAATTTTATCGCAATTAGACGAACGGTATTGATGGCTCACTGGAAAAAGCTGTTTCAGTTTTTCCCGATTTTCCTCTTTTCTGAACAACTTTTCCATATTTTGTCACCGTTTAAACCTTCCCTGGACTTACACGAAAATTTCAAGACTACAATTAGCCAAATCGGTTCAGTCGTTCTCGAGTTTTGGCGAGACTAATGAACAGCAATTCATTTATATATATAGAAGATTATATCACCCAAGAAGGAAACTGAAATTGTCATTTATTATAGCTTTTTCGATACAATTAATTACATCTTCGGCGAATTTCAAGACAAAGACGTTTCGGTTCCCAACATGGTGGATGATTTACACAAATGTTTAATGCGCAACCTTATTCTAGCGCATAAATTTTTGTCAGCCAGTGTGCCAAACAAACGCGTGGTACACTCTCAGGACGTGTGGCCTGGCTCTGAAAAGTGGAAGAAACGGCAGTTGGCCCGGGACCCCAGCCAGTCAGGCCACGGCGAGGGGATGCGACCGTGCTGCCCCCTACCAACCCTCCCCCTCCCCCCAATCGCTCAGCTTCATTAACAGAATGCGCGGGGAATCACCTAGAAAATGGGATTCCCAGCGAGCGAGACAGACAATAAGCTCTAAAATTGAAACCTAATCAGATGTGAACGGCCGAAATTGATACGAAAGCGCCAAGACGGCTGCACGAACAAAGGGGTTTTAACCTGCCGCCGGGGGTGTAATGCGGGAGATCTTCCACCCCCTGCCCTGCCCGCGGTGAGGAACTTCTTATAAAGAAGATTACGCTATGACATTGATATTAACGATAAAAGCCTTGTGGACGGCTAAAATTGAATCGACTCCCCGGGGGATTTTAAAAAATTTCCTCAGAGACATTCATCGCCGACCCCAGCTCCCGCTACAAATAATACGAACTAAATCGCTAAAGAAAGTGGAAAATCCCACCGCACAATTCGCAGCACGTAATTCACCTCCCTGGTAGCTTCCGTATCGATGCTAAACTGTACAAATGTAGCGTTCTCCTCAAATATTCTTGCTACTGAAAACTTGAAATCCCGGGCGCTTATTTTCTTGCACTTGTGTTCACAAAACTCAACCTAGAGAAAACAAAAAAATCAATTACAAACTGAAGCACATATTATTAATGTTCCACACAATATTTAATTAATTTAAATTTTTAACGGGCCATGATAAGCAAACTTACGACTACCTCACTGAGAGATCCTTGCTGTAGAGGGATTACTACTTTCCTAGTTACATCAAGATTTGACATCAGCCATTATATAACTCAAAACTGACCAATTTACTGTCTTTCTTATATATTTATTTTTTTTATTTTTTCTTTATTTTTTGGCATTTCGGTGACTCCTTAAATATGCTTATCTATTAGTTGTAAAAGGACATTTGCAGTACCTTATACTAAGCAAGAAACTCAGTCCCAATGCTATAGTTGCTTTTAAATGGGCATATGTCACTCATTTGTCAGTTATTTATATTTAGCATATTATCGATTTCCGTGAAATAAAGGGACACATTCAGAGATATTCGACGATATGATGGACTGATCTGCCATACTTTGTTCACGTATATCAGGGCAAACATACCTACGTCATCAGCACCATCATGCTCTTCCAGGAAACTGGTGATCTTAAGAAAACTGAAACACACATTCCGCAAGAACTTCTATCTTAAACTATATTCTTCGCCAACAGAACATGAAAATAGAACAGAAAAAAGAAAATGCAAATATGTGAACTAGTTGATAACAGTACTGGCGTTATTTTCATTACAAATTGTGCTTTATATCATAAGCAAAATATGTATATCTTAAAAATTATTAAATGAAATTAAATAAAAACCAAGCCTAGTTTATTTGTTTAATTCAGGTATAAACTTATTTTATTTATGTTGTATTATTTGAAGGGCGTAAATTAATGAAGTTTATACACTCCTAGCCAATAAAATTGCTACATAACGAAGATGACGTGCAACAGACGCGAAATTTATCCGACAGGAAGAAGATGCTGTGATATGCAAATGATTAGCATTTCAGAGCATTCAGACGAGGTTCGCTCCGGTGGTGACACCTACAACGTGCTGACATGAGGAGTTTCCAACCGATTTCTCACACACAAGCAGCAGTTGACCGGCGTTGCCTGGCGAAACGTTGTTGTGATGCCTCGTGTAAGCATGATAAATGCGTACCATCACGTTTCCGACTTTGATAAAGGTCGGACTGTAGCCTATCGCGATTGCGGTTTACCGTATCGCGACATTGCTGCTCGCTTGGTCACGATCCTATGACTGTTAGCAGAATATGGAAAGGTGGGTTCAGGAGGGCAATAAGGAACGCTGTGCTGGATCCCAACGGCCTCGTATCACTAACAGTCGAGATGACCGGCATCTTATCCGCATGGTTGTAACAGATGGTGCAGCCACGTCTCGATCCCTGAGTCTACATATGGGGACGTTTGCAACCATCTGAACGAACAGTTCGACGACTTTTGCAGCAGCATGGACTATCAGCTTGGAGACCATGGCTGCGGTTACCCTTGACGCTGCATCACAGACAGGAGCGCCTGCAATGGTGTACGCAACGACGAACCTGGGTTCACGAATGGCAAAAAAGTCATTTTTTCGGATGAATCCAGGTTCTGTTTACATCAGCATGATGGTCGCGTCCGTGTTAGGCGATATCGCGGTGAACGCACATTGGAAGCGTGTATTCGTCATACTGGCGTATCACCCGGCGTGATGGTATGGTGTGCCATTGGTTACACGTCTGGGTCACCTATTGTTCCCATCGATGGCACTTTGAACAATGGTCGTTACATTTCAGGTGTGTTACGACCCGTGGCTCTATCCTTCATTCGATTCCTGCGAAACCCTACATTTCAGCAGGTTAATGCACGACCTATGTTGTAGTTCCTGTACGGGCCTTTCTGAATGCGTAAAAGTTCGACTGCTGCCCTGGCCAGCACATTCTCCAGATCTCTCACCAATTGAAAATGTCTGATCAATAGTGGCCGAGCAAATGGCTCGTCATAATACGCCAGTCACTACACTTGATGAACTGTGGTATGGTGTTCAAGCTGGATGGGCATCTGTACCTGTACACGCCATACAAGCTCTGTTTGACTTAATGCCCAGGCGTTTCAAGGGCGTTATTACGGCCAGAGGTGGTTGTTCTGGGTACTGATTTCTCAGTTTCTATGCACCCAAATTGCGTGAAAATGTAATCACGTGTCACTTCTAGTAGAATATATTTATCCAGTAATACCCGTTTATCATCTGCATTTCTTCTTGGTGTAGCAATTTTAATGGTCAGTGATGTAGTTGACTTATACGTAGTATTACTTCTTTAGGTGAATATCTGTTTCATGTAGTCTCAGATCAAGCACTGAAAACCAGCTTTAAGTGTACCATGAAATATTGCCTTGCATAACTTACGTCCTTTCAGAAAAGAAAAAAAATAAATAAATAAACCAACTACAACAAGATATATTTTGTATTGGTGTACTCAGTGTTTTAGCCTGTAAAAAAAACTTTCAGCCTCAAATCTAGTGATTGCGTGAAGTCTCTAAAATATACACAAATTGATAAACTGTCATACGCATTTTGAAATATACTCGATGTGTAAGAAAGTTATTACTGGTTTGTCCATGCTGCTGTATGGATAACTCTTACATCATACTGTGCTGAAATATAAAAAAATGTTTGAATATAAAGGCCAGGACAATGCACTAAATGAGTACTGGCACAGGCTACTGTGTTAATCGTATCATCTTAAGGTGAGAAAAATGCTAAATGACTGCTACTACTTTTAAGTGTGAATTGTGGAACTGTATTTGATAATTATGTATTTAGTCAGGATTCTGCCATTTAGCCAGAATTTCTAGGTTTATTTGGTTAAAACTTCTAGATTGACATCCATTCATAACATGCTCGGCAAAGGTGTTTTCCTTGTTCTTCACTCTCCGACTTGTTTCATGTTCCAATTTGGCTAGTAGGTAAAGTCCTACCTGAATGAAACTTTCACTCTGCAGCGGAATGTGCGCCGATATGAAAATTCTGTGAAGTTTGGAAAGTAGGAAGAGAGCTACTGGCAGAAGTGCAGTTGTGAAGACGGACCGGGATAGCTTAGTCGGTAGAACTCTTGCCAGGAAGTTTCAAGGTCCTACCTGATTAAATACGTTAAATATAATACGCCACTCAAATTGCTGGAGGCGGTACAAAGTACACTCTGCTGTGGAATCTTCCCGTATTCAAATGTTCAAATGTTTATAAAGCTTAAGGGACAACTGCGGGGTCATCAGTCCCTAAACTTACAAACTACTTATCAACTACCTTATACTACAGACGACACAAACATCCATGCCCGAGGGGGGATTCAAACCCCCGACCATAGCAGCCGTGCAGATTGTGACTGGCTCGCCGCAGACCGCTCGGCCACTGCGGCCGGCTTTTCCCCGTATTCTTGAAGAAAATGTAGGCCTAGCTAACAGTATTCGTAGTGTACAAAGCCGGCCGCGTGTCCGAGGGGACGGAGGCGCTCCAGTCGCGGTCTGCACGCCCACTACGGTCGGGAGTTCGAATCCCCCCTCGGGCATGGATATTTGTGCCGTCCTTAGGATAAACTAGTTGATAAGTAGTTTGTAAGTTTAGGGACTGATGACCCCGTAGTTAAGTCCCATAAGCTATACAAACATCTGAACATTTGATTTTTTTGTAGTGTACAAAGCTGCTGTTTATTTCGTAGATTTTCGTTTATTAGGAAGTACTTGTGAAGTCCTGCCTACATAAATCATTGAGGCCCATTTGTTGTTAACATACTTAGATATCTTCTTAGGAAAATACAGACTCGCTGGTTTTCTCTGTCTCCTCCTTCTGATAAGCATTAAGTGGGTGCATACGTGCGTAATGATTTTATTTATTTATTTATTTTTGCCTGTAGTTGTTTTGGTTGCTATGTGTTTATTTCTCGATTATCACTGTAACTCTTGTTGTTGGAATTTACTTATTGTCATTACAGAGTTATCATTTTAAGAAGTGATGATTGCAGATTACCAACGCTAATTACTTACAGAAGAATGGAACAAGTGGTAGTAGCCGACCTAGGGAAAATCAGTTTGGATTTAGTAGAAATATGGGAATACGCGAGGCAATACTTACCCTCCGACTTATCTTCGAAGACAGGTTAAACAAAGGCAAACCTACAATTACATCTTTTATAGATATGCGAAAATGTTTTGACAGTGACACAAATCTGAAGGAGAAGCTTAGAATTAAAATTTGTGCCAAGGCCAGCCTTTCCTTCAGATTTATATCTTTGATACCAGGTGATCAAAAAGTCAGTATAAATTTGAAAACTTAATAAATCACGGAATAATGTAGATAGAGAGGCAGAAAAATAGTACCGGAATGTAAATTAATTCCAATAAAATACTGACAAACATACCTTGAAACCTTAGCTTCGTTCCTTTTCCATGGCACAGGACATCTCTTCCTCGATCTTCGTGGTTCAGTCTCCGCAATAAATTCTGTAACACTGTCAGTACCGGCATTTTCTCGATTTTATGATTATCTCCATCCATTTTAAACAAATAACACTGCATATTCCTGTAAGAACGGGACGTCACCTTGTAGGCTATATCCACATCACCGAACTCAGAGAAACTGGCGCCTGAGTGAAACAACTGCATGCAGAATTTCGCAGATGACTCTCCACACTATGCAGTACAGCCAAAATAACTGTCAACGATAGAAATAAGCATTTTATCGTTATTTTCCTTCACAAAGAGGGAGTGCAATGCTATTCCTATGGAAAGGATCACAACAGGTTTTGCAACTCACTCGTGAGACGGCCATGGTAGGTCACGGACATATAGCAGGTTTTCTACAAATAGAACTGTGAATTTAGCAGGTTCTTCATCCTTACATGACATACATGTAGCAGATTTTGCAACCGTTGCTGTTTTTCCCTTGACATTTAAAGCTGTTACAATGTGTTTTAGAACCTGAAACATAGCTAAATTATAAGCCAGTATAATAAATCAATTAATCAATCAATCCAGCGATCGCGGCCATGCAGACCACGCGCTGCTTCCAGAAACTGCATCAATTCCCTCCTGTTTTGCGCCCGGTTCCTCCAGATGTCTTCAATGCCCAGGGCTGCCAGGTCCTTCGCCAGGTCGTCCATCCAGCGCTGCCTTGGTCGTCCAATGGGGCGTTTGGTGTTTGGTTTCCCTTCTAGTGCCATCTTCGATCTTCGCCTGTCTTCCTCCTGGCATACGGGCTACATGGCCCACCCACTGTATTCTCTTGCTCTTTATCTTCAGTAAGATATTTGTCTGTCGCATCAGAAGGTAGATTTCCTCATTCGTTCTCCTCCTCCATTCTCCGTTATCTAAAATTGGTCCCCATATCTTCCTCATTACTTTTCTTTCAAATATTAATAGTTTTTCCTTGACGCGTTTAGTCGTGCCCCATGTTTCGAAACCGTACATTACCGCTGGGCGAAGGGTTAGGAAAATGCGAAAACATTCCATGTACACTTCTCACCTAGAACATTCTTTTTGCTTGCTGGTCTCTTCTCGAACTCTGAAATGAACTTCGTTAAAATATTGCACCGAGCACCCAGTTTCTCACTTTTGTCGGAATAGGCTTCGGCCGTGACATCCCAAAGCGCTGGTTTGGTTTGTACCTCAGCAATTATGTCTTCAGTGTTTATTTTACTTTCTAAGAGGTTATTCAGCTGCTTGACATCGATCTCGATCAACTGTATTCACAGTTTCCATATTCATAGCAATATGGTAACACAGAGCAAGTACAGTGCACACAGTACTGCTGAATGACAGCTGCCAGAGTAGGGATGGGAAAAACCGACCGGTTAAAATCGATACCGGTATTGTAGTTTTGAATAACCGGTTTTTTCGATATTTATTTGGTGTCGGTTGTAACCGGTTTTTTAGTTATTCCCAAGAACCGGGTACAAAAACCGGTAAAACTAGTTCCTGTAGCAGCGATTCAATGTGTGTTTTGTTTTAAATAATAATCTGATGAAGACTGACTAAATGTGCCGAAAGCGGCCATTTTAATAAATAAGTTTTCTTGACTGCTTTTACTATTGGATATTAAAGAACAGAGTGTTGTTAGCTCCTCAACACATTGGTTAAAACTTTAAATGTATTATATTGCTATGCTAACAAGTTTTATTAATGTGTATGTTTTCCTTAGCGTAAGTTAGTTTAAGTTAGATTAAGTAATTTGTAAGTCTAGAGACCGATGACCTAAGCAGTTCTCATACGAACTCACACCCATTTGAACATTCTTTGGGCATGTGGTATACAGCTTTTCTAGTTCAATTTGCGTAAATTTACACTGACAACAATCATACTGTTAGTCGGAACTGTGACTTTATTTTTCAAAATACTTCTGCAGCACTGATTGAAGTACATTTACTGACTAACTTACATAACTAGCTATTCATATACGCTGGCTCACAAGTCCAACTTAAGGAGTGGTTGGCTCAGTATTCGCAACTGCCGGATGGAAATACTAGGCCAGTAAATCTGTATGCTTCGTATATCATCTTCTATGGACTCCTGGCTAGGCTTACACACACTCAAGAAGGTGTAGTACAGGTAGGGGATCTTGCAAAATATGGAAAGACTAGTGATTTGTCGTATAACGTAAATTTACCTAAATTTTAACTAAACGTCCTAAGTTTCGTTATCGGCTGAAACTGGAAGAACCGAAAATTGGATTACGGTTTCTGTTTCGTCGTCCAATTAAGTTTCAGTCGAACTTTGCTGGAAATAAAAGCATTACAAAACCGAAAACCGGTTATTTAAAAAACCGGTTATCTTGAGCAGTTTTTACAGTGCGGTTAAACTGGTGATGAAAAGAACCGGTATAACCGAAAACCGGTTGTTTCAGCGATAACCGCCATCCCTATGCCACAGCGACGCGCCATATGCGCGCTAAAAGTGTCGCCGCTAGTGTCCAACGGCTAACAGGCTGCTGTACATATGCAGAAGTGCCCCGTCACGGCTCTGGGCGACTGCGAGTATCCGGAACAGTCGCCGGGCCCCTGTATGACCAACACCACCTGGAAGACAAGGCCTTACAACAGGCCGCGCCTACGTCACACTTAGAGGCCCCGGCCGCCACCTCACTGGCTGTTGGCTGGGGCACGCCCACCGCCGCGCAGCGGCCGGCCAGTCAGATGGCGGCCGCGGCCTCTAAGTGTGACGTAGGCGCGGCCTGTTGTAAGGCCTTGTCTTCTAGGTGGTGTTGGTATGACAGCGTGCTGGTGTCTCTGGGTCGCCACCGGTGCCCGCCGGCTAACAGGCGCCATAAGGCGCAGTGCCCCGTGAGTCACCGGAGCCACTAGTGGCGACGCTACTTGCCCTCAGCTAATAGCGGCCTAAGAAGGCGCAGTTGCTATGAGCAGCTTTGAAGCTGCCGCTACACCTGCTGCTACGCTGACTGAAGTGTGCCGACTATTGTACACAGCGATTGGCCGCTTGTCCGTTCGGCAGCGCCAACGAGTGGCGTCATTTTTTTATTTTTTTTTAATTGGTTTTTTCTGTTCCATAAGACCCAATTGAGGAGTGGGACTCCACGGTAATGGAACAAGTCAAAACATTAATTGTTACACAAAAGTGGTAATAGAAAATTTTTAAGAAGTCCTTGCACACGACAATCTTAAGACAAAGTGTATAGAATCAATAAAGAAAAAAAAATGAATTAGCTTAATTGTTTAACTTTTCAAGGAGTTCCTCGGCAGAATAAAAGGAGTGAGCCATGAGGTAACTCTTCAGTTTAGATTTGAAAGCGTGTGGATTAGTGCTAAGATTCTTTAGTTCTTGTGGCAGCTTATTGAAAATGGATGCCGCAGAATACTGTACCCCTTTCTGCACAAATGTTAAGGTGGTGTGATGCAAATGTTGATTCGACTTCTGTCTACTATTCACCGAGTGAAAGCTACTAACTCGTGGGAATAAGCTGATATTATTAACAACAAACGACATTAAAGAAAAAACGTATTGTGACACCAGAGTCAAAATTCCCAGACTACTGAAAAGGGGTCGACATGACGTTCGCGAACTTACATCAGATATTGCTCGAACCGCCCGTTTTTGAGCCAGAAATATCCTTTTTGCATCAGGTGAGTTACCCCAAAAAACAATGCCGTACGTCATAAGTGAGTGAAAGTAAGCGTAATAGACTACTTTTAGTGTTAAAAAATCACTTATTTCAGATATTGTTCTAATAGTAAATATAGCAGAATTTAGTTTTGGAACAAGATCCTGAACATGGGCTTTCCATGACAGCTCACTGTCTATATGAACACCTACAAATTTGAACTGTTCAGTCTCACTTATCACATGCCCACTATGTTTCATCAGAATGTCAGCTTTCGTCAAATTATGTGTTAGAAATTGTAAAAACTGAGTTTTACTGTGATTTAACATCAACTTGTTTTCTACAAGCCATGAACTTATCTCTTCAACTGCATTATTTGATACTGTGTCAATATTACGAGCAAGATCCTTCACTACCAAGCTGGTATCATCAGCAAACAAAAATATTTTACAGTCACCTGTTATACTCGAAGGCATATCATTTATATAATTAAGAAACAGCAATGGTCCCAAAACAGACCCTGGGGTATCCCATACTTAATTGTGCCCCATTGGAATTGCACGTCATAGCCATTTTCTACACTGCGGAGAATTACCTTCTGTTGTCTATTATTAAAGTAAGAGGTGAACCAGTTGTTGAAGGCCCCATTAGAAGCAGTGCGCCGCCACCCGGCGGTCAGTACGGCTTCTGTGGGAAACTTGGTTTGAAGGGAGCCGGATACAATGGACGGTAGGGTGGGAGAGTAAAAAATAAAATAGAAGAAAAAATTCGACGTTCAACTATAACTTTTTTCGAACGTCGCTCACGGAGGCCGAGGGGCCCCTTGAGTTTAGGGGTCCCGGGGCACTGCCCCGCCTAGCCCTATGAAAGCAACGCCATTGTTTAAGATGCTTTATATGACTCGCAATAAAGATACTGTTTGGCCACGATAACGTGAAAATTCGCGCAGTGGCTGCTGGGAGCTGCGGGAGGTTGACTTGCATCAGGGTTGGGGAGTAGCGTGTTACTTGTAACGCCGTTACTAGTAATAGTTACTGTAACGGACAGTAACGGCGTTATTGTTTGCCTAAAGTAACTTTAACTAAGCTAAAGGAAGTATCGTTACTTTTTTGTCGCTAGTAGCGTAACATATTTTTTGTAAGAATCTCAAGACTGCAGAATAGGCCTACCAGGCTTTGATTTTAGTGAAGAGAAAAAAGAAACAATATTTCTTTCTAAATTACATATTTTGAACAATGTATGTTGGAAACGTATGATTACTACACTACATTTTAGTACCGTTATGACATTTAATAGTAGGCTACCCATTCATTCCTAACATTTTTATTTGTAATTATGTACGCAACAATGAGTATGCCGCGGCGGAATATCCATGCGCACTGAGATACTGTGCTGCGCTACGCGCGGTCGTTCGCCGTCGGGGGTTCGAGTCCTCCCTCGGGAATGGGTGTCTGTGTTGTCCTAAGGTTAGTTTAACTTGGTTTAAATAGTCTGTAAGCTAGGGACTAATAACCAAGCAGTTAAGTCTCACAGATTAAAAAAAATATAAGATAATAATGAGTATATAACAATAACCTGACGCGACACAAGTAAACAGTCTCCGATTATTTTCCACACCTTTCGGCATGGAGAAGGAAGAAACACACGCATGCCTTGGCCAGCTTATGATGAAGTGTTCGAATTTTTGACGTTGGATGGAAAAAATGATTCCTTTTCCTGCAAATTGTGTCGCGGTGGGAAAAGAATTCAAAGCAGTCGAAACTCTGCGAACTTAATAATTCATGTACAATTAGTTTTTTGCTTGCTCGTTGGCGTGAAGGTGTGTTAACAATGAATTTGAAACACGTTCTGCAATGTTACTCGCTGATAGTTCTGGACTACGGTATCGATTTTCACAACATGCTGGCAACACAAAAGCTGCGTTTCGAGGCATTGTCGGTAACGAAACAATGTCCGTGGCTTACTAGCACTAAATGCTCCTTCGCAGCGGTAGTGTTCGGTTTCTCCTGTGTATCTATAGAGCTACATGTTGCCTCTCCGTGTGTTCATTCACGAAATTAAGTAGACAAGAAACAACATTTACGACTTCGTCGCCTAATGAGAGGCAGAGGAGGCCTTTGAAATGTTCGATGCCATGAAAATAATTAAAAAGAAACTCAGCTACCTACAGAAATTTGCTACACTGTTTGGCACCAGCCGTATGTGAAGTAGATAAAACAATTAAGTCTATCATTTCTCAACATCGCAGCAATAACAACAGGATTCGTTATCTTATTTTGGAAAATAGGTCGTCATCAAGTTACCTTACTTGCCGGGCAGTTATAGAGTGATTACAACATTTTGTTTTTACAGCGCCTTTTATGAAGCAGAAATTAATGTCTGTAGGAGGCAGCAGCGTGTACTAAACGTGGACGTGAAAAGGGGATCGTCAGCAGCAGAGCCCTCCTCGGCCACCGCCGCCAGCGAGGGTGAACCCATGTTATAGTAAACAACAACAAACAGTCTGAAAATTCAAATGTTTGTAAATCTATCGGACCAAACTGCGTGGTGATCAGTCCGTAGGTTACAAACTACTTAAACCTAGGTAAACTAACCTACGGACAAGCACACACACCCATGCCCACAGGGAGGCAAACAAACTGACCGGAACTACATTTTCCAGGAGGAGCTGACACTACAACAAAGTCCAGGTGGAGCTGTCAACCATGTCCTGACGAGATCACTCCACCAAACCTGGCTACTTAAGCCCGAGCAGCCGCCACGACTGCCAGTGCTCTTCGTAGGCTTCCTGTGGACTGTTTCAAGAACACCTCGTCACGGACTCCGGAACGTATCCTGGAAAGGGACTGCTTCTGCGAATGTCGACCCTGGCCTGGACTATCTAACAAGGGGAACACCAAGTATGGTACCAACGAATTTTGATGAGTCGCAGGTATATTGTGCGGGAACTCCTCCAGAACACCAAGCTAAAAGGACTTGTTCCAATGCACCTTGGTTTCCACGAAAATCGCGATCAAAGTCCAGCGCGTAACAGCTATACCTGTACTGAGTCACCAGGAGCACGTGAGTCAGCGTAGTGTAATTAGCAAGGCGCTAGTCTCTCGCGCATACGACCCGAGTTCATATCCTGCTTGAAACCAATTTTTTCACTTGTCCGACGATTGATTGTGCATAACTATACGCTTTAATAGCCACTTTTATATTAATTGTTGATAATTGGTCATGATAATAAGCTTATGTTAATTGCTCAATATGTTACGTATTGCGCACGATTATTTTATTTTATTCCTTATTTCGAAGCATAGTTTTACGGCGACTGAAAGATCAGTAAACCGTCTGTAGTTATCAGCTGTAACATTTGTGCAGCATTTGTCATCTGCATTTACAGTCCCCGGCCCCAGTGTTGTTACACCGTCGAATGCAGTGTGTGTCCACTTGACGCGTCCCAGCGGATTATTATGCTGCGGCCAGGCGGCTAGTCATTCGTAGCGTATCGTTCACATGTAACTGTAATTGCCTAATATGATCTTATCTTTGCAATACGAAATAAGTAATATAATTATACACAATCGCCGGACAAGTGTACAAAAAAAATTCCGAGCGGGATTTGAACTCGGGTCGTACGCTTTTGATGACTCAGTACAAGTATAGATGTTACGCGCTGGACTTTGATCGCGATTTTCATGGAAACAAAGGCGCATTGGAACAAATCCTTTTAGCTTGGTGGTCTGGAAGAGTTCTCGCACAACATACCTGCGACCCATCAAAATTCATTGTTCCCATACTTGGTGTTCCCCTAGTAAGAATGACCATTTACCTGAGGACTTGCACTCTCTTGGACTTGGTATCTCATGCTCCAGGATTTTGTGATTAGTGATTAGAGTTGCACGGCGTCTTGTATCGACTGGCAATGGAATAAAGTGTGTTGTACTGAATCGAGCCTTTTTATCCACAACAAAAACATAAAAAATAATTGATCAATTAAATATGTTTTAGTGCTATTAATATAGCTGAATTACGTCTACGTAAGCCTTCATTCAAATCTCTACAAACTGCGGGAACATTAATTCCATGTTTGACTTTGAAATGTGGAATAAATATGCAAAGGTTTCATGCACACTTCCTGTTGCCGAAAAACAAACAGTAACAGCTGGTCTTCTTTTAACAGGGGTTGTATTTCTGAACTTTGTGCCTTTCTTTGAAACAACTGGCCCTGTAATATTCATTATAAATTCAAAATGTGATGGCGACATATTTGTGAAGTTACAAAAAGGAGAAATGTCTTCCAAATTCAGCTTGCACATATGTTTATAAATCTATGGGACCAAACTGCTATAGTCATCAGTCCCTAGACTTACAAACTATTTAAACTAATTTACACTAAGGATAACACACACACACACACACACACACACACACACACACACACACACACACATGCTTGAGGAAGGACTTGATCCCCGTCGGAGGCGACCGCTCAGTCCGTAGAATGCCTTAGATCACGCGGCCATCCCCGCGCGCCAGTGTGTTATTCCCGCCTCATCTACTATAGCATGTATTTTGCCCTCTTCGGACAACAATATCTTCGTCTGCTTATTTCGTCTAGTAGCCTACTCGTAATACAGCGCCCCATATCACTAACTCTTCCTCTTCACTTGTCACAGCGGAGTTCTCGATGGGAATACACATTTTGAAACGTTTGCTCATTGCTGCCATTTCAACGTAACAGACGCTGCGAATATACAGCGTGAATCGCCTAACACTTGCACCGCAAATATTGCGGAAACGGAAAGTGCGATTAGTGTGCGGTTTTCACATAACGGATTGGTAGTCAGGGACTCGTAATTTAAGCCAACAAACAAATTGTAATATTACTTACAAAGTGTATTTTTTATGCAAAACATAGTTTTTTTTAATGGAACAATGGTTGTTTCTATCATGCACTGGAATTTTGGCAGCTACAACCGTTGAAAGTTTCGAGGGCAGAGGCTGCGATAGCGCAGCTCCCTGGCAGACTGGCTAGCCCCTGGGGCACGACACACTATCCCATGACCACCAGCCAGTGAGCTACGCTGTCGTAGCCTCCGCCCCCAAAACTTTGAATGGTTGTAGCTGCCAAACTAAACGTGATAAAAATGTCATTCAAAATTCTTTGCACACAGCTGGTGTAAAAAATTCCAGTGCATGATAGAAACAACCATTGTTCCCTTTGAAAAATTGTATTTTTGCATAAAAAATGCACTTTCTAGGTATTTAAAAAAATGTTCAAATGTTTGTACAGCTCATGGGACTTAACTACGGGGTCATCAGTCCCTAAACTTACAAACTACTTATGAACTAGCTAATACTAAGGACGGCACAAATATCCATGCCCGAGGGGGGATTCGAACCTCCGACCGTAGTGGCCGTGCAGACCGTGACTGGAGCGTCTCAGTCCCCTCGGCCACCGCGGCCGGCAGGTATTTTTACAGTCTGTTTATTGGATAACAGTACGAGTCCTTGGTTACTAATCCATTCTGCGAAAACCGCACATCAGTCGCACTTTCCGTTTCCGCAATGTTTGCGGTGCATGTGTTAGGTGATTCAACCTGTATAGCAGACAACAAACTCGGCAGTTTTCACGGAGGCACGAACAACTAACAAGATGAAACGTAACTTTCATGAGATGGAACGTTTGAAAAACTACATTTGGTGAAAATGAGCAAACATCGAAATTGAAATGCAATGAGATGGAATATGCTGTGGGCAATTTATTTGTTAATGCATTAATTATGTATTATTAATTATGTATGTATTAATGAATTTAATTATTTATTGACATTAAAGCTTGTTTCCTTTCTACACGAGTAAGTTTATTAGAGATTTACAAATGAGTTACAATTCCAATTTTTAAATTAACTGTAAAAGTAACTGTAAGGTTACTTATAACTAATACAGTTACTTTCGATGTATAGTAACTGTAACTGTAACAAAGTTACCTTTCAGGAAAGTAACTTTAACTGTAACTTAGTTACTTTAAAAAAGGTAACTTTCCCAACCCTGTCTTACAACAATATTAAGGCTGCCGTGGGGAATGGAGCGGAGACAATGTGTACAGCAATATTTCGCATCAAGGAGCATTGTAACGTTGGCAGCACTTGAATCTAAATGAATATCTTTCAACTAGTGCCGACTTTCGCCGGTTGTGGCAGCACCAATAAAATCGTCAAGTTATCGTGCCCAAATAGTAGTCACCCTTTTTTTGGAAAAGAAAAGTAAATTTCTGAAAATTACACCAACAAATTCGCTGAATAAAACGAGTTCTACAATACGAATGAAAATAAATTAGAAAACGATTGAAGAACTTCATAACAATGCAGTCAGCGTCAAAGGGTAGCACATCACAACCTCTTTGAACTGTGACAGACACAACGTGCCAACGATGTCAGTTTTCAATAGTCCTTAACTGCCCCAAAATTACAATTAGTATTGTCTGCACTAAATGCAACACACTTTGGGTGGTTGTTCAG
Organism: Locusta migratoria; assembly: GCA_026315105.1. Classification (NCBI taxonomy): domain Eukaryota; kingdom Metazoa; phylum Arthropoda; class Insecta; order Orthoptera; family Acrididae; genus Locusta; species Locusta migratoria. The sequence continues at coordinate 449,533,469 of CM048748.1, forward strand.
TGAGAAAGATAACTGAAAATTGTCTCAGACTTTTCGTTTTTCAACTCCTCAAGGTCAAGCAACTTAATCCGCAGTCCACCTTCACTTACAGAAAAATAGTGAACCTTCACCAAAAAATTGTCTGATGGTCATGGTTGCGTAGCATCAGTAGATATTGAGAAGTATCTTGTACTGTTTACAGAATCTGTTACCTTTTTCTGCGAATGTGGATAATTGTTTCCAGAATGAAATTTTCACTCTGCAGCGGAGTGTGCGCTGATATGAAAGTTCCTGGCAGATTAAAATTGTGTGCCGGAACCGGGACTCGAACCTGGGACCTTTGCCTTTCGCGGGCAAGCGCTCTACCGACCTTTTTTTCCGCATTAGTGAATTCTCAACATTTAATGTCAGCCTAGTGGCATGAACAACTGTTACAAGTCTAAGTAATGGCAAAAAATCATCAAATTATCTAATTTTTATACTTTACAAGATGTGAATCAATGGCTGAAGATGAATCAACAGATGTGTTAGTATATTGCACAAATACACATGAATGGAAACAATGCATGTAGTTGAGAACTATATACTTATTTAAAACTAATAACTTTTATTTTTCATTGTTTCACTGTCAGTTCTGAGATCAATGGTTTTCTTTTCCTTATTCTTACATGTCTGTGTAAACAGTTTTGTCACTTTACCACTTTTATTATGGTTTAGGTCACTTTTAGAATCTGAACCAACACAGTCATTGCCTTTGGGCTATGTTGACTGTTTTTGTGTTATTGCCTGTTTCTTAGAAAAATGCTTTAATTCTTCCTTTGTTTTAAAAGCAAAGTCCTGATGAGTCTTCCTATTTTGCAACTTTCTTGTTTTACGTTTATTCGCGTGCACAATATTAATCACAGTATTGTTGAGGAATGTCTTGTTCATTTGTCGCAGTGGACACTTCTGCCATCCCAGGGCACCAGCTATTGATGCCCTTTCAGCAGCTCGTTTGGCTTCTTTCAGGAGTTCTTCTTCAGCAAGCTCGTCCAGACTCTTTTGTGTTGACATTCCAACACCGTGTTTCCATAAATAACAGAGCTGCACATTCGTTGCCAATTTGCTGTTAACCGCACATCTCTCGTTGATGTTTTCATTTCACGAAGTACGAACACTATACCGACTGAGCTATCCCGACACAACTCACGATGCCGCCTCACAGCTTTACTTCCGCCAGTACCTCGCCTCTTTCCAAACTGCACTGAAACTCTCCTGCGAAACATGCAAGACTAGCACTCCTGGAAGAAAGGATATGGTGGAGACATGGCTTAACCACAGCCTAAGAGATGTTTCCAGAATGAAATTTTCACTCTGCAGCGGATTGTGCGCTGATATGAAACTTCCTGGCACATTAAAATTGTGTGCCGGAACCGGGATAATTGTTGATAATTGCCTTATACCGTACTTGGTTCTTACACAAAAAATCTTTTCTACAATCTTCGAATCCGGAAAATTTCTTTTGTGCAGTTGAACACAGCAGTCCTTAGAACGGCAGCTTTGGCGATGTTTGACAACATGGAATGACGTGGCTCCTTCGTTTTCATATTCCTTTATGTTTGAAGTCACAAAATATCATGTCACTTTTAGCGAGTGAATTTGCCGGTCGAAGATTCCTCGAGCGTGTCCCACTATCAGTGTGACGTTTGAGATCTGCAACATCACCATGGGACACGGATACAAAACAATTCTTTCGCCGCATAAATTCCTTGATAAGTAAGCTTCAAATTTCAAAGCCTCAAGATTAAGAACGTGCGCTCTTTCGCGCTGTGACAACTTTATAAGACAACAGGTTGATGCAAATTTTATTTAAATTCTATGCATTTCACTCAGGCGAGAGAAACGAGGCACCTCCCGTGTACTGTACTTTCGTTAAAACGGAATTCTGTTAATCTGTGGTAATATGAGGTAGTGGAAAGAAAAGAAAAAATAAGGGAAATACTTTTGTCTCATTAATTATTTTTCATCCCCTTACCGTAAGATTATGTTTCAGCCGCAAAGACGAACTTATTTCAACAGCTATGGAAGCTGCTCCATGTTAGTTTAATATTGTGCCTAAGTGTAGTCAGCTTCATAACCATTATCCACTTACTTTATTCAGAGGAAAGTCAATGGAGTCTCTCCGCCTTATTCTTCCTTTACAATCGTACTTTTAAATTTTTGTTCAGGTTAAATGGTTCCTTTTTTAACATTTCCTCTTCCATTTATTGATCAATTTCGTGCTTAATTTTGTAATAAATAATATTCGTTTCCCTGAATAAATCTCTGATTCAAGTAGAATACTTATGTGATTATTTTGGAAACTAAAAGTGAGGAAAGCAACCTGTTTGGTTTAATTTACTGGCCACCCAGTATCAGCATATGCGTACTACTGTTTAATGAGTTGCGCCTATATTACAGGTCACTGTCTTTCAATGTGTTTCCGGGATACGAAATTCACTAGGTACCCCGCATCATGTATTTCTCATCGCTGTTATTTGTGAGTATGAAATATCTCCCGTATTACTTCAAATGTTCAAATGTTTGTAAATCTATCGGACCAAACAACGTGGTCATCAGTCCGTAGCTTACAAACTACTTAAACCTAGGTGATGATGATCGTGTGGCATTTATGGCCGTTAGACCCCAACTGGGGTCGTGTTCAGCCTGCCTGGTGCAAGTCTCTTTATCTGACGCCACTTCGTCGACTTGCATGTCAATGATGATGGAATGATGATGAGGACGACACAACACCCAGTCCCCGAGTGGAGAAAATCTCCTACCCGACCGGGAATCGAACCCGGGCCCCCTGCGTGTCAATCTACCACGCTGTCCACTGGACTACGGAGGCGGACTTAAACCTAGGTAAACTAACCTAAGGACAAACACACACAACCATGCCCCAGGGAGGACTCGAACCTCCACGGCGAGCAACCGCGCGCTCCGCACCGAGACGCTTTAGACCGCTCGGCTACTCCACCGCGGCCCGTATTACTTACCCAATATTAATTATTGAGGTATCATTTTCAAGGTTTCTTTGCCCACAAATAACGAAAACACACAGATAGTTTAAAGTTATTGTTTTTTTTTTCTTAAATTATACTGTTCGTACAATCTAAGTTGACACCCGGCTAACGATCGTAAGTAAGACGTGTATTTACGGCTGCTCCCATCAGCCACGGCGTCACGTATCAACTTAGTTTGCGCGGCCGATATAAAAGCAATGTAGGTGCCATCTATTGACAATCTGTTTAACTAACTTGAATGACGGCTCTTGCAGTTGTTTACATCTTTATACAAGCGTAAGATCTTCTTTGATGCAAGCATAGTCCATCACACGATTTCGGTTATACTCGTCGATGTAATGACGAAAAACACATGAATAATTTAATTAAATTAACAGGCACGACAGCTCTTGCAGTTGTTTAGATGCTTTACGCAAATATATCAAATGTTTGTAGAGCATATGGGACTTACCCGCGGGGTCATCAGCCCCTGAACTTACAAACTACTTATGAACTAGCTTATACTAAAGACGGCACAAACATCCATGCCCGAGTGGGATTCGAACCCCCGACCACAGAGGCGTGCAGACCGTGACTGGCACGCCGCAGGCCGTGCAAGCGTAGTACAAGAGATTTCTGTTTCACACGTAAATCCACAACAGCTGTTGGAATTGTTCACTTTATTCAAGCAAGTGTTGTGTACTACGCGAAAGAACTGAATTTTGTAAAATACAAAAGTTTTCAAAAAATAAAATGAACTTGAAAAAAGTCAGTATCTGATTTTTTATATGTGCCGCAATTAACCATATTGAATTTAATTATGTAAATTCTCTTACAATGATACTAATATTTGTTACTACTATGCGAAGTTTATTATCTTTTATATACATGTACGTACTTGCATCTGCCTCTCCTCCACTACTATCTTACCTATCGGTGACTGATCAGGGTTGAGTGCGAATATTCGCACGGGTCAACTAGTTTCTAAGATTATACACCGCATCTCTCAAAGATCGCATCAGTTTTCGTGTTTTCTTCCAAGTTCTTGAGCTCGTTCACAGCATTGACCAACCTCTAAGTAGCCTCAAGAGAATACTTTTGCTCCGGAACAATTAGCGCTCATGTCAATCACACTATTTCAGCACGCAACGGCCGCGCGGTCTGTGGCGTCATGTTACGGATTCTGTAGCCGCTCCCGCCGGAGATCTGAGTCCTCCCTCGAGCATGGGTATGTGTGTTGACTTAAGCAAAAGTTAACAACGATTTGATCATTTTACAGACGATAACTAAATAAATGCTAATGACATGCACAAAAATACCCAGCATGCGGTATTGTCGTTACCAACTTGACTCGATGAGAACACTATTCCAAGAATAGATAACCAGGTAATAAAATGACACCGAGCGAGGTGGTGCAGTGGTAACACACTGGACTCATATTCGGAAGGATGGTGGTTCAAATCCACCTCCAGCCATTCAGATTTAGGTTTTCCGTGATTTCCCTAAATCATTCCAGGCAAATGCCGGGATGGTTCCTTTCAAAGGGCACGGCCAATTGCCTACCACATCATTAACCAAACATTCCGAGCGTTATATTCGTCTCTAATGACCACGCTGTCGACTGGACGTTAAACTCCAAGCTTCCTTCCTTCCTTCATAATTAAAATGACGTAATACAACGTACACTCAAAGCTACACAGTGTATAAGTAGGGTATCTGAATTATTTTAATTAAGGCTGCGTAAAAGAATCGGCGTGGTTGACACTCATACTTTCCGCTATTGGTGAGGGTGAAACTTGTAAGTCGTCTAATACAGGACTAATACTAATCAAACTTGACTCACGGTTAAATGAGGTCAGTGCCGCAACATAAAATTCTGCTTTCTACTGGTCATGTAGAATCGGCAGCGGCCGCTGTTTAAATATAATACACAAGGAGCTCTTTTACTCTCAAAGACCACGCTGATGTGAATATTGACACTGCACATTTATGACTATGATTACATTAGAAATGTTACTGATCAAATTCCTTGTTTTTGAAAACTTAATCATTACCAATTTATTTTTAAGTAACACATCTGACATTTATTTTTTTATTATTATTAACGCATCTGAATAACTTGAAATTAAACTCATTCAGAAAAAATAATAATAAATTTTTCAACACTTTGACTGTTGACAATAATGGAAATCTTTACAAAAAATAATTTCCTACATACTCACTAATCAAATTCTTAATATGCTTTCTGCACACTCGAAAATACACTTCTTACTATGCAACTTTGAACACATGCAATTACACAGATTTTATACTTATAAATCAAAGTGGAGTAAAGTGATACTTTCTAACTAGAATAATAAAGCTGGAGTATAGTTTACTACTTCATTTACTATTGAGAAATTAAAACATTGTTATACAAAATTCTACATAAATGACAATCCTTGTCAAAACTTTTTACACTTTCAATTCAAAATTACTTATACAAACAAAGTACCTTACAACAATACGTACTCAGTAAGTGATTCTTTCACACCCAAAATCGCTACAAAATTTCTTTACCTTTATAGCTGAAAAAGATAATATCAATCAGTGTCTGCCGTCCCCGCGGATCAGACCATTTCACTATGTACTATTTCAAAATGAGAATCTGTGTCTGCCGCCACTGCGAATCAGATAACCTCTCCGTATGACGCCAAAAACTGAAGTGTTCGTCTCCGTTCAAACAATCACCTCTGCGAGACGAGACAATGATATTATTACACCTCTGTAAAAACAAAAAATAGCTATTTTATTTATGATTTAATGTTAACAATAAAAATGCTTGATCTCAGAAAAGTAAAAGGAGCTTCTGCGCAAATTATATTCTGAATATAAGCCGAAAAACTGATACTTAACATTACTTATTTTCACATTTATCGTGCTCTCCCCCTCCCCCCCCCCCCCCACTGAAAATATGTGCTGGGGTTAATCTATTCTTCTGTTTGTCAAACATCCCGCCGTGACATAAACGATACGGCGAATCGGTAAAAACCGAAGATATATTGTTTTATCAAGAAGCGCTTTTCCCCCCATGTTCATCTCTGACCCTTTATCAACATTCGTTTATTTTTTCCGGACAAGAGAGAGAACAGCGTTCGACTTCTTCTGTCCGATACAGACGTCTCCGTGTCTGCTCTGATCCTCCTCTCATACAAGATGTGAATATAACGTGCATACTCCATGACATAAATATTGATGATTTTCAAAAGGAATTAATATGGACGTTCCTTTATTTTTGTCAGTTTTATAAAGGCCACGCTAAGAAATTCAATCAGAGTAAACGTGCAATAGGTTTGGACGCCATTACGTCTGACCATTATTCGTGCAGTCATTGTTGCAAGATTTGTTAACTTTCAATGAAATCAGTCCGTTTTAATGACGACGAAATGTTTAGAACCTGCAATCGAGTTTCCTTTCTGTAATGTTTTAAATCCGAACTCCGATAATTAACGGTTCCTCGATTTTCAGCTGAATTTAACGGCTGCGCCCTAAACTAAAATTTAGCTCACGGTCAACTGCACGCAACTCGATCACGTAAGTGATCGAAATCCATCACATGACAGTGATTTACCTACAGAAATGTTTTTATTTCAGCATATTCATCTGAACGAGTTGTTCCTGTAAATGACGAAAACTGTGAGGTAAACTCCGTCACTTTTTATGGTGCCTACTGCCGCCAACACCTACTAAATAATTTTCAAATTCTTTAAAATATAAAAAATTATTCACCATTTATTCCTCCATCCCGTTCAGTGTAATTATTTTTACTAGATTTCGGCTAATTTTGATCATAAAACAGACTTAGAAAGTTTTCACGTAATCCAATCAGAATAAAATGATGAAAGCTTTATTAACCCCAATCCATACATCAATAGCACTGTTGCCATCTAGGCTTCACGAAATTCTACTCTCTGTTGGAGACGCACGTGAAGTTAAACAGTGTGCTGCAAACACACGGAAACGATGTAGATATTGTAAGAGGGAGACTAAATCTAGAAAGGCAAGATACATGAGTGCGTCCTAATTTATATATATGTGGTCAGAATGAAACTTCACTCTGCAGCGGAGTGTGCGCTGATATGAAAATTGCTGGCAGATTAAAATTGTGTGCCGGAACCGGGACTCGAACCTGGGACCTTTGCCTTTCGCGGGCAAGCGCACTACCGACTGTGCTATCCCGACACGACTCAGGATACCGCCTCACAACATTACTTCCGCCAATACCTCATCTCCTACTTTCCAAACTTGCCCGCGAAAGGCAAAGGTCCCAGGTTCCGGCACACAATTTTAATCTGCCAGGAAGTTTTATATATATGTGGTGTCTGTTCTTTCGGATATGTCCGATAGAACAGACACTGTAACTGTAATCGTGTGTATGCCTCCTACAAGCGAATGACAATTTTTGTGCGAATGCATCAACTCGCTGATCTCTCAGTCAAAGCTGCGTGCAAAACGAAGTACTGGGCAGGCTGCGTTATAATCGTAGTGTGCGACATTTTGAGAATCTGGAGTCTAATCAGTTACGTCGCCCGCTTGCCCGAAGCGCGGAAATCCGGGTTCGAATTCCAGTCCATCACAAATTTCCAACATTACCACTGAATGTATTTCATTGCCCTCACCAGTCGAGATGTTTGTGTATTTCGGATTACTAAGTAACACTTTGCATCAAAAACGCTACTATTCATTTGAAAGTTGTGTAATTCCTACTCCGTAATTCATGTGTGACTTATTTATTCAGCACAACAGTTCAACGTCCAAATACGACTGTGAAGAGTAAACAACTGATTCAGAGTTGTGAGGTCCCCAAAGACTACGGAAATCGCTTCTAGCAAATTAATAATCAGCCAACCAGTTGCAATAATAGTTGTTTAATAAACTTGATCACGGTTTCGACGGATATAAACTCGTCTTCTTCAGAAATAGTATAACATGTATTTCTGAAGAAGACATGTCAAGTTTATTAAACAACTATTATTGCAAATGGTTGGCTGATTATTAATTTGCTATCCCCTAACCGTTGCTGGCGCGAAGTCATGATTAAAATATCGAAATCACTTGTTCATGACTGTGCCAAATCAAAAGCATTTGTGCACTAAACAATCACGACATAATGACTTCTTGTGACAATTTTGTTTGGTACTCATTTTACTGTGTATTTTAAAACAAGACTAAATGTTTGACACAATTGATTGCATGGTTTTATCCCATCCATGAGTAGCTTCGTGAACGACTTGGCTTTATTTGAACAGAAAGTGCATCTCAAGGATACTAAGCGAGCAGTGTTAGGCCTCTGCCACGATGGTGTATCGACACCAGTGATCTCAATTATTAATACTGCATACACAACTGTAGGGTTAGGATCTGTGAAAATCGTGACGGTCTATTATAGTTATGTTGGCAACTCTATACGTATAGGTCATGTTGCTGTTTTGACTCTTTTGTCTGAAAATAAGTTATGAACGATTGACTCCTTTAATATTTTCATAATAGTGATCTTTGTGTCACTTGCGGTATTAGAGTAGCGAAAGGAAATGATATAGATTTCAGATCCATATGTGAATTATATTTTTATTCAGAACTAGCGTTTCTATCACATTTAATTTAATTAATAAACTGCACTGCTGTAGACGGCATTTCTCGTGTTCAGTTTTATATTTTCCTCTTGTCTACATTGTTTTCCATTTGAACTCACAGACTGTATGCACGCTGTGTGTGAAAACCATACTTATATCATACGCCTCGAATCTGCCGTAATTATAACTTTATTTGTCTACAAAAGCGTAATTTATTCATTAAATACTTGTGGAAGAAACACTATTTCTGAAGCAAAAGATAAACTTAAGTATGCGTTTTACACTCTTCGTGTCTTTTTCTACTGTTTCGCTGCAGGAGGACAGTTAATTACATAACTTGAATATTTTGTAAATAGTATTCAAATTTTCAGAACAGGTAGTGCTCACTGTATATGAGTTAGTTTCTACGGAAGCAACAAGTAGAAGCGATTAGAAATTTCAGAATGTTAAATTCTTTGTAAGCACATAAATTACTGACAACTGGGTAGAGTGTGACAGATATACGTTCAACAATATGGCGTCGAGCGGTATGACTTCGTAGTCCCATTTGAACATTTTTAGGCTTCACTTTTCTTTCTCATACGCGCATATTCTTTTCAGTGTGATTACTTTAGCTTAAGGTCGCGGGTTCGATCTCCGCCAGCTCCTAGGATTTTTATCTGTCACTTTCCATTTCTTTCACCTCTGGCAGTGTTGCTAATGTGAAAAATATCGAGTAGCACCGTGGTTCGGAACCCACGTTAAACTCTAAGTCCCCCTATAACTGGCTATATAAGTCAGTTGGAAGGTTGCAGGAAGGAAACGGCATACCACCTCCAAACAGGACCATGCCTAATAAAGCACTGTGGTGTTCAAACCAATCTTCGGATTATTCTTTGTTTGTGTGGCGATAATGTTCGTAGTTGCTTTCATAATAATGAATAGCAGTGGTTGTCCGTCTTTGCAACTACAATAAAAATGCGATTTTTCTCACCAGACGCGTTTCGTATTAATGACAGTAAAACATCTTCAATGGTATGTAATAATAGAAATATACAGTTCGTTAACGGAACATGAAAAGTAGGCCTAACGTTTTGTTACTTACGGAAATTTAGTTTCTACAGTTTTATAAAGATTAAGAAGATTCATCTTAATCTGTATAAAACTATAGAAACTAAATTTCCGTAAGTAACAAAAATAAAGATTAAGAAGATTCATCTTACTCTTTATAAAACTGCAGAAACTAAAACGTTAGGCCTACTTTTCATGTTCCGTTAACGAACTGTTTTCGATCTAAAAACAAAACAAACTGTAGATTTCTATTGTTACAGACCACTGAAGATGTTTTACTGTTGCAAAGACGGACAACCAATGAAATTCATAATCTAGACTATGTCTTGAAGATTCTTGACGTTTGCAGATCAGTTGTAACAACGGTTGTGGAATTGGGTTCTTCTTTGTTGAAAACAGTTTGACTGTTTCCCTTTATCTTGCCAAGTCATTGACATTCTTCCTTCAGCTACAGTTGTGGTGGCTGATTTGGTATGTTAAATTCTGCAGTTATTGCAGTCTATATTCGTCTCCTACGTTCCACCCTTACCGATTGTTCTAGAATTGTAGTGAAGAAACGTAAACGTTCTTGAGGAATTTCTATTTTTAATAGTAAATGGAATTACTCAGTAAAGACCTGTAGGTTAAAAAATAATTGTAAATAAACTGTGCTGCCATGTACCGTTTCGTACCGTGTCAGGGATCTCAGGAAACCTAAGAAAGACAAAGGTAGAGCTAGTTTAAGTTTTTTCCCAATTTATGACAGTACATATGTTCCCTAAAGTAAAAACTATGTTAAAATCAATATAAACGATACTATTCGCACTCATCCAATATCGTATTCAGAAATGTAGCTTGCCGCCCACTTGGAACGCTGCTGTCGCATTGGGTACCAAAAATCTGCTTGAGTGTCGTGACTGTATATGTTAGACTTGGTTAAACCTTAGCCTCCAATAATATAAAAGCCTTGTCACTAGCAGTAAACGTACGTCGCCGCTCTTGTTAATAGAGCTGCCGCTAGAGGCGCCACATAACAACCTCACGCCCGCGCAACTTGACTGAAGTGCCTTATGCTAAGATACATTGTAATACTCACTGTGCAACCTAAAAGAGTGTAACTTACTGTTTTTACATGAGAATCTAAACCTTTTATGTGTGTTGCGGAAAATGGTATATTCTTGTGTACCAATTTGCAATCAGGGCTCCCGAAATAAAGCTACTGGAGTTAGTTGTCACGAATTTCCGAGCAATGAATCCACGAGAAAATTATGGATAAAACCAATAAGTAGACATAGTATGAGTATTTCCTAAATATCAGTAATTGTATATTTTATTGTTGCCTAAATAATTTTTAACCCTTACGTAAGCGATAGAAAGGATAAATTATGGCAGCCCAATTAGCATTCTGTGGTAGTAACCATTTTCTTACCGCAGACTATAAATGCGGCCTGAAGGTAAAGAAATTGTTAAAATGTTTGTTAAGCTTATGGGACTCAACTGCGAGGCCATCAGTCCCTAAACTTACAAATTACTTATAAACTAATTTATACTAAAGACAGCACAAACGTCCATGCGCATCGGAGTAAAGAAATTGAATCCTAATGCAGTTCCTAGTGTTTTCGAAATGTATCTGCCAAGCAAACTAATTAAGCTGAAACAATTGAGAAGAGAAATTGAAAGATCCGAGACAAAATCTGTGAAACGGAAGGAAGATAAAATTGCTACAGACAAGGTGAATATAAGCAAGAAGTCTTCCAAGAAAGCCATATTTCACAGCCTCATAATAAAGATACGTGTCGTCGAAGAAAATATACATTTTGAGGACTGTCAACAAGGTCAGCAGTGTACAATCTCCGTCATTAATGACGGCCTTAATTAAAGGAAAAGACCGAGGTAGTCTTCGATAACCGAAATGTACATTTATCATGTTCCTGGCAAGACTAGAAAGTGTGACTAACGAGCCACTGGAAGCAGTCATAGAAAAGCCAAAGGTACTGTTCGCACTGTCGAATATGCTACTGCCCCATATTAGTCGTAAACCCGCGTTACAGTGCAGAGCTCCTGAGCACATTAGTATTGCAAATATTTCTGCGGCCCTACTCAACGAAATTCATGAAAAATATGTCAGACCAGGTACGCAGGGAATATTTTGCGAAAATAAAAGAAGACTTAGAAAAAAAAAACTCTCTAGGAAAACCCGTAAAACAATTTCAATCAATTAGGCCTAAAAATCTGTGTACATGGTAATGACAAGAAGTAATTGATGTTATCATTGTTAAAAAGACAGTAACATGAACGTCAATAATTGTTTTCGACATCAGTGATCAAAATTAACCGCAGTGCTATGCGGACATATTTTACGTCTTATTTTATATTTGGCTTCCATAAGGATCTACACGGAATGAGGTTGGCTTGTGGCGCCAACAGCGGAAAAGGTTTGAACTACAGCGGCGACACTGCTCAGCGAAGGTACGCTCCTAGTGAGTAGGCTTTGTATTATTTGGAGGCTAAGGTTAAACACACACGCGGTCCCACTATGCACTGGTTCGCGAGTTGTAAATGCAGGGATACTATCTCGCATAACACGGGCTGAGATCTCAGAGATTGCCCTGTAGTACGCTTAAGAACCTACAGTAGTTTCAGACGTCGCCGTACAATTTCGTTCGCTGAACAGTGCCAGTAGTGGATTATTCGGCAACAAGAAGGGCGGAAATGGAAGGGCAGCAAAACCAGGGACTAACTCGGCAGGCAGCGCCCGCAATAATCCGCCACCATTGCTCACTGCTGGACACCGCTTTTAATTCGGGGCTCGGCGCATTTCATTGGGACGCTGACAGGCGGTGCACGGTTGGCACCCCTGGGGGGATTACCCGCCGGGCGTGACAAACGAATCGCGGGCGGCGGACAAGCGGCTACGCCTCATTAAGCGCGTTCTCGAGTTCTCCAGTGCCTACTTACACAAGAACCGAGATAATTAAATGAAAGAAGCCCACGGCCGGATAATGGACACGCATAAACTCAAATTGCTCTCGGGGGGCGCGCCCGTTATTGCAGCGATATTGCGTCGTTAAGTCTGGTGTGTATTACAGGGGATGGAGGTATCTCTGGCGCCAGGAAATGGAGCCCGCGTGGACAGCCTTCGCGGCCGGGCCACGGCGGCGCGTTTAACGACGCGCGCTTCATCAACGGGGCCTCCCGAATTATGCAGATGGCACTGGAAACTAGTCCAACTAATTGACGAAAACAAAAAGTACAAAATTGTTACGTAAGACAGAAATACAACGGTATAAGTCATTGGGGAATGAAATCAATACGAACAGCAAGGAAGACATTCCTGCTGGAAAATATGAAGATTTCGTAAAAAATCGAACAGGTTACACATATTGCTTGACGTGATCTATTATTTACGAAAACATATTATGAAATTGCCAAGATCCCTTATTCAAAATTTCCGCTCGTCCGTGTGTGTTATAGCGTTGCCCGTCTCAGTTGTATGTCAAGATTTGGTGATTTTAAGATTTGCCGCAAGTCGGGTTAAATTTCACTATACGCATCCAGCGGACAGCGCGGCCGGATTTAGGTCCGTAACACAAGGATAAAAATTATATTATTGGCGCACGTTACGTCGCGTCGTAGCAAAAGCAGTTGGCATTACGAACACGATTAACAAGAAATGTAAAGCAACCTATAATAATTTATTTTTCTTTCAATTACGAAAAAGGGGTTGGCGAGCAACACTATAACACGCGGAAATCTACCTACCTATTCTCTGTTAAATATTTTTCCTTTTAAATTGAAGTTACTATTGTAGTACATTTGTAGATAAATTTCGCCTATCTTGTTAATGTTGAGATAAAATTACTTTATATTCATAAACTGTTAAGTTCTATTTTCTTATTATTGTTTTACCAGAAATGTCGCGAGTCTTCATGGCTCGCACAATGGCGCCCAACAATGGTATGAACCTACAATTACTAAACTTAAGAATTACTGAAAATAGTCATTTATAAAAGAATGAAAAATGGATATTTAGGTATGAAATAATATTCAACACCCGTTTTTGTGAGTTCTGAATTTTAGTATTTTATTAGAAAAAATAAAAATAAATAAATTTTGCTCACTAAAACACTTACATAACTGAGAGCATCCAACAAAAATGCCTCCTATTTCCTCCACGATCAAACAAAAAGGAACAAAGATTTTCATTGCTTATCGTTCTCATTCGTTGCCAGGCAAAGATAATAGAATGGGAAGACAAAGGTCAGAGATGAGAAACGAGAACGATAGCGGAACAATGAGTAACGCCACCATCTATGGCTTACGTATGTAATCGGCGATGTAATATTATAGTGTTCAGAGGTGGTTTCATTATTCAGAGGAGCCGACCTTTGAAAATCAGGGTGGGTGCTCTATATCACGGTTCGGGTGCTCTATATCACGGTTCACAAATGTTCGAAACCAACCCTCCTGAAAATCATGTTCATGCATTTTTGAATGAGCAATACTTGATAAAAGTAAATAGGCAGTTGTCTGGCCTATTGAAGATAGAAGGAAGGAGGAGGAAGAAAAGGAAAGCATGGCTGCATTAGGACACTACAATAAAGCGATATAATTGGCCGAAGTGGATATTTCGATATAAGTAACACCCCAAAGCTTCTACACGACCAATGAAATAATTTTTCACTGGACACTAACACTTTTTGTGCGAAGCCATTCTTTCTGACAAAAGCGTTTGCTAGAACACCGTCAACAAGGTTTAAAGAAATCTTTGAAATCTTTTGAGATTTTAAAGTCCGACATCAATTTTTTTGTCAGTTCCCAGCAAGAGCTGTATATTTCATCGAAACTTTCATCACTTCGAGATAACTTCATGACATCTCTGACAGTATTAATATAGCCCAAGGTTTTTTTTTTTTTTTTTCGACCTGAGAGAAAAGCATTACAAATTTCAACTGAGAGTGAACAAGATAAAGGATAAACGATTAACTTTAGCATCAGGACATTCATTACAGATATGGAGGCTTTTGAAGGTGGGAATGGCAACGAAAAAGCATGTTTAACTTGAAAATGCATATTGTTAGAACTTCCGTTTATAGTATTCAGGTAAAGTTTACTCCAAAACAAGAAAAGATTTAACGGTAATTTTTTGCATGTCTTTTGCATTACACATCAGAAACATGTATACAGAATGAATATTTAATATCATTCATGTATGTCAATATAGAGAATAAAGAAAGTAGAATTTCTACGTGTAGTTTTTCAATTAAAAATAATTAAACCTAAAACATTGTTAAATATCTATAAACCGAAATGATACTGCGGGTTTCTTTATACGATGGTTGAGATTATGTTGAAAAAAAAAATCAAGGCAATTTCATAGAAACTTTCTTAGTAAATGGTACCTTTGTGAATCGCAAGTTCATAAACTTAAAAACTTCCAGAAAATTTAAAAATTTCAATTAAAATTACAAAACAATTTCAGTAGATGCTTTGAAATACCATCAACCATAGTACATAATTTCATTCATGTAACTCAAAAATTGTGGATTTTGTGACAGGTTATATTTGTACGTCCCCCCTTAAGAAATATGAAATAAAATTGTTAATTACTCTCTAAACTAATTTAACTGGATTGTAATTTTAAATTTTCCACGTAATGACGGCGTAATACTGGGTTCCCGGTCGGCGGTTGCTCCCATGACAACTGAAATATTTTGAGTTGGAATCAACACTAGGGATGGATCGAACCCCAATTCTACCGAATCGAATCCGAAAACCGAACCTTAAATAAAACATGTGCCGAATTCCGAACCCGAATCTTAATCTTCCGAATCTCGAACCCAAATAATCTGTCAACTCAAGTACATGGATTTAAAAAGAATTACTACTCTGTCACAGCCAGTGATGAAGATAAAGCCTTCTGAGATGGATCCCAAATGACAATATTACAGTAAAATTTAAGAAATTAGAATTACATTTAGATTTTTATTTTAAATTTTGAGCATTTTTAATACCCCCCCTTCCACTAAAAGGAAATCTGTATGAAACATTTTAAGATATATGTTGTTTAGTTGCTCTAAAAGGCAATAATAAACTTACAAACTGTATAATTTTGATGAAATAAAAAAATAATTGCATAATTAAGTTCTAGAAAGAAAAGGATTTTTTTTTTTTTTTTTCAAAAAGGAAGAGTCAAAAATGAAACCAGAAAAGACTAGTAGATATTTTGGAAGTTGGAAAAATAGATTCTTCTAAAACAGGATGTGTAAATGTTAAACAATTTTATAGTGACGTATCAGGCCTTCCATGAATGACGGACAGGACATTCAGACACAGAGAAATCCGTGTTTATTCGACGTGTTATTATTGCCACGAAGACATTTCAGAACTGAAAAATACTTAACGCGAAGACTGCGCATTCCGGAGGGTTAATCAAGGGTATTGTTTTAGATTTATTTATTCTTTCAAACATTTAAGATCACTTAACCTGTCTGAACAGAATTTATATTCGTAAAAGATTTAAAAATCAGTACTAGAAGTTAGTTGCCGTGCTTCATTTCTAACTATTTCCTTTTAGCATTAATGTAAACGTTAACGTGATACGTGTATTCTCCCGCGTTCGCTGTTGTCTTTCGGATTTGTTAGGCGGACGAAATTTAAATGTGGTAACAGCTAACACTGAAGATTACATGGCGTAATGTTTACATTTGTATTATTCTTATGGCGAAGAGAGTGTAGAATTTACGAATCACGATTCATAGGAACAATCCCTTGTAAGTTGTAGCACGAAGGCAGTGGTTGGTGTGTCAGGCAGATTGAGGCAACGCAGGTTTTCCAGTCGGCTTTACGTAGTAGCATTTAGATAAGAATGGAAAAACTATGAAATTACTGTGCGTCTGTTGTGCCCTCCGATCGGCCTGCGGCTGTGGCCAGCCCGCTCACTGCCCGCGAGAGGGTCGCCCCCCCCCCCCCCCCAACAGTCCGTGGTGGGTTGGGAGGTCTCCTCAGCGCGTGTCAGGCGCCGTAAGACTTCCCGGGGGACCGAAGTGAAGGTTTCCCCAGTTGGTCTTACGAACAGATTCGAGGCACTGTCTGTGGCAGAGGATGTTCCTGGCGCATATGGTGTCGCTTGTCCTGTACTCGCCCCTCTGCCTGCAAGATCCGGACACTCACAGAGGGTGGGTTTGTTAGTAGTTGGGAGCTCCAACGTTAGGCGGGTAAGGGAGCCCCTTAGGAAAATGGCTGCTAGAGAGGGGAAGAAGTCCAATGTGCACTCCGTATGCATACCGGGGGGAGTCATTCCAGATGTGAAACGGGTCCATCCGGATGGCATGAAGAGCACAGGGTGCAGCCAGCTGCAGGTGGTGGCTCATGTCGGAACCAATGATGTGTGTTGCTTTAGATCGGAGAAGATTCTCTCTGGTTTTGAGCGGTATCAGAAGTGTCAAAGACTGCCAGTCTTGCTTGCAAGATGAAAGCAGAGCTCAACATCTGCAGCATTGTCGACAGTACTGACTGCGGACCTCTGGTTCAGAGCCGAGTGGAGGGTCTGAATCAGAGGCTCAGACGGTTCTGCGAGCATGTGGGCTGCATTTTCCTCGACTTGCGCCAAAGGGTGGTGGGTTTTCGGATTCCCCTAAATAGGTCAGGAGTCCACTATACTAAGGAAGCGGCTACACGGGTAGCGGGGGCTGTGTGGCGTGGACTGGACGGTGTTTTAGGGTTTCAGTCTCAAAGGGGGCAGGTCAGACATAGGAAGAAAGCAGATCTAGAAACCATTGGTATAACAGTTGTAAATTGTCGTAGCTGTATTGGGAAAGTTCCAGAGCTCCAAGAGCTGATAGGAAGTACTGAGGCACAAATCGTTATAGGTTCTGAAAGCTGACTGACGCCAGAGATAAGTTCGGCCGAAATTTTTTCAAAGGGCCAAATGGTCTTCAGAAAGGATAGAATAAATAAAAAATGGGGTGGCGTGTTTATTACTCTTACAAACGATTTATCCTGCAGCGAAATTGAGACAGATGCTTCCTGTGAGTTGGTATGGGTAGAGGTTATACCTGACAGTCGGAATTTATTAATAATTGGATCTTTTTATCGGCCCGCTGACTCAGACGATGCAGTTGCCGAACTGTTCAAAGAAAGCTTGAATCACATTTCAAATAGGTATCCGAAGTATACTCTTATAATCGGTGGCGACTTTAATTTAACCTCGATATGTTGGAATAATTACGTATTCAAAACCGGCGACAAATATAAAACATCATCCGAACTAGTTCTGAATGCTTTTTCTGAAAACTACAGTTAGTTCATGAACCCACTATAATAGTAAATGGTTGCGAAAATACCCTTGATCTCCTACCAACAAATAATCTTGAGCTAGCAAATAGCATCAAAATAGATACAGGGATTAGCGAACATCGAGTTGTAGTAGCTAGACTTAATATCGAAATTCCCAAATGCATCAAAAATAAACAAAAAATATATCTATTCATTAAAGCAGATAAAAATTCGCTTCACGCTTTCCTGAGTGATAGTCTCCAGTCTTTCAAAACTAAAAATGCCAGTGTAGATCAGTTGTGGCTTACTTTCAAAGGCATAATATCAGTAGCAATCGAGAGATTTATACCAAATAAATTAATAAAAGAGGGGGCTGACCCCCCCCCCCCCCCCCCCCGTGGTACACAAAACAGGTCAGATCACTGTTGCAGAAGCAAAGAAAAACGCATGCAAAATTTAAAAAGACACAGAATCCACAAGACTGACAATCTTTTACTGAAACTCGCAACCTAGCGCGGACTTCAATGCGAGAAGCCTATAGTAGTTGCCACAACGAAATCCTGTCTCGTAATCTTGCAGAAAATCCAAATAAATTCTGGTCATATGTGAAGTACACTAGCGGCAAAACACAAACAATACCTTAACTACGCGATAGCAATGGTAATAATACCGATGACAGTATTGATAAGGCAGGAATTACTAAACACAGCTTTCCGAAATTCGTTCACCAAAGAAGACGAAGTGAACACTCCACAATTCAATTCAAGAACAACTGCCAGCATGTGAAACTTAGAAGTAGATGTTCCTGGAGTAGTAAAACAACTTAAGTAACTACACAAAAACAAATCTTCCGGGCCAGATTGTATACCAGCTAGATTCCTCTCAGAATATGCTGATGCAGTAGCTCCGTACTTAGCTATCATTTACAACCGATCACTCAGCGAATGATCCGTATCCAAATACTGGTAAGTTGCCCAAGTTACTCCAATATTCAAGAAAGGCAAGAGGAGTGATCCCCAAAATTACAGGCCAATCTCATTGACGTCGATTTGCAGTAGGATTTTGGAACATATACTTTGTTCGAATATTATGAACTACCTCGAAGAGAACGACCTATTAACCAATAGTCGATACGGATTCAGAAAGTATCGCTCTTGCGAATCACAGTTTGCGCTTTATTCACATGAACTGGTAAGTGCCATGGACAAGGGATCTCAAATCGATTCCATATTTCTGGATTTCCGGAAGGCTTTTGACACTGTACCCCACAAGCGGCTTCTAGTAAAATTGCGTGCTTATGGGATATCTGCCAAATTGCGCGATTGCGTTGTAATTGTCGGTAAGTCATCGAGTAAAACAAGTGATATCTGGCGTTCCCCAGGGACATTCGAAATTTGGAAACTTTTCTTTTATCATAATGATTCTGGTCATAAATAAAGAACAAAGTATCAAAATTATTGTACTTTCGATGGTCTTTCACACGTATGCACGGACATCAATAGCAGTGAAGCCGAGGACGAAAGCTAGTTTTAACTAAACGTGCAGTGCTAGAATGCGACATTACGTAAGTGTTTACTGCAATTTTATTGTTATTTTATATAATACGTGTCACGTCTACAACAGTGGAAAGACCATTCAACAATTTAGAAATAATCAAACCGTATTTAAGAAGTAGTACGGATTAAGCTCGACTCCTACATCTGACGCTCACAGCGATCAAAAACAAAGCTGCTGATAATGTTAATTTTGTGGTGTCGCACAAGTACAAAGTGCGCGCCACCTGCTTTCGCCGCGCGCCGCCATGCACGCACGGCGCGGCGTTCTTACGACGACAGCCACGAGCGCCCTCTGCTGCAACTCCGGTCGTGGCCACCACTGAACGACATCGTTCACTTGGGACTGAGATAGCAACCAGTAAAGACTTCGTAATCAGATAGGCATCAGTGAAGACTTGGCTATCGGATAGGCACTAGGCAGGCCTCAACTATGTATCAGCATTCTGTGTACTGAACTAAGTAAAAGTTAAGTATTGTATAAATTCTGTGCAATATATATCTCGTTCTAATTTACTCTAGTGTTTCTAGTTTCTGGCTGCTCCCCTCCGTACCTGCACCAGCGTGCTATCTTTATTCCTGTGTCGGTCTCATTCCACTCGGCCACGGACACCTACGACGGAACGAGACACAAAAGCGGCGACGAGGCTGGGACACAAAAGTGGCGACGAGGAGTGATAGAACCTTGGACCAGCCCGCTTGCAGCAGCCAGACAGCAGCAGTCGGAGCACGCAGAAATTGCTCCCGCCCACCCACCCTTATTATAAGAATTTTGGGGGAAGATATTTTGTTACGTGTTTTGTGGACTTTTTTGTTGCAGCGCGTCCTCTTTCATATTGCATTTGTGTTTTGTTATAATTTACTTGTATGCGCGGCGCCTAATCGGTCAGCATGGCCACTACCCCGAACCCAAACTTAATGGAAATTAAATTTGCTTTACAAGATTGGTCCGCCTTGAGCAAACACAAATGTTTTTTAATTTCTCCCAGACATGTTTCGCTGGCGTTGCAGCATCATCAGTGGGATGTTTATTGTCTGTCAAATTAACAGTGGAATGTTTATTACTTTTTACATTAACAGTGAAAACTACAGTTAATTGTGAGACTACTATACATAGTTTCTTATTTTCATAGGTATGCTAGGCCTACCTTAATACCACATGTTGTTATGTTTGTGGTTTTTCCACTCACAAAAGGTCTCTGATGGTTTTTGACAGTTTGTCATCTGCAAACCAAAACGTGTGTATTTAATGAGGTGAATAGTTCGATTGTAAATATCGGGATTTTTACGAAAATACAGGGCGTAGTTTTTGTGTTTTGGTTTGATTTTATTGTAGCTACTGCTTCTATAACAAAATGTCTAAGTGTTTATAACAAGTTTTTGTCACTTACTTTGGTGGATATGCGCTGTTTTTCGTGTTGTGGACAGGCACTGTGTCACTTTCACTCAATGTTTATGTTATGAAAACAAGATGGTGGGCAGTTGAATTCTGGGAGTAGTGTTAGGAACAGCTGACTGTGGTGGGGGCGGGAGTTTTGAATCATGTTGTTTTGTTTTTGTGTGTGTGTGTTTATAAGTTTTCTGTAAGTTCTTTGAGGGCAGAAAATATGGTTCCGTTGCAGAGGGCTGTGTATTCGTTTATTATTTCTTTTCTTTCTATTATGGCTTTCTGTATATGGTAGTTCTCTTCGATTGTTAATTTTTGTGGGAGGCTTTTGCTGTGTTTCAGAATCTTTAGATCAGTATTTATGTCTGTTGGTTTGTGGTTCATGTTTATGAGGTGTTCTGCAAATGTGGAATGACTATTGCTTTTTAGTGCTCTTCTGTGTTCTGTGTATCTGGTATTGAAATTTCTGCAAGTCTGTCCAATGTAAACTGAGTTACAATCCTGGCATGTCAGCTGGTAGATGCCAGAAGTGTTATGTTTGTCTGTGTTGGTGTTGGTTGTCTTTAGTTTTCTTTGTATTGAGTTGTCTGTTCTGTATGCTTCTTTCAAACCTTGTTTTTTGAGGATGTTTCCTATTCTGTGTGTTGCTTTGTTGTCATATGTGAGACTGTGCCATTTATTTGTTGTTATGTTTGATTTTTGTTCCTGTGTGTGGGTGTTTGGGGTATGAGTGTTGAGTGGGTTTATGTTTTGTGTGGTCGTGTTGTGTTTCTGGTCTGTTTGTTTTTGTGTGTTAGTTGTTCCTTTTAACTTAGCTTTAATTTTGTAGTTTAATTTGTCTATGATGTTAGTGTCATACCCATTCTCTGTTGCTATTTGTTTGATTGTTTGTATTTCATTTTTGTGCTGTTCATCACTAAGTGGGGTTTTGTGCAGTCTGTGTAGCATGTATTGGAATCCGGCTTGTTTCTGTGTAATTGGATTGTTTGAGTGTTTGTGTATGGCTGTGCTTGTGGTGGTGGGCTTTCTGTATATGGAGAATTTGTGTTGATTTTTGTCTCTGTGTATTGAGAGGTCGAGGAAGTTTAGCTTTTTGTCATTTTCTGTTTCTATAGTGAATTTTATTTTTGGGTGTCATTGATGTCATTATGAAGTTCTTGTATGCGACTGGGTGTTTCATCCAGGAGGCATATGATGTCATCTACATAACGGTGCCAGTAAATTATTTTGTACTGTTTTGGTTTTACTATGGTGTCAAATATTTTGTTTTCGATGTGGTTGAGGAAAATGTTTGCTAGGAGTCCACTGACTGGTGACACCATGGGAAGTCCATCTTCCTGTGAGTAAAATTGGTTGTCAAATGTGAAATAGTTTTGCTCTGTTATTAGTTTTAGGATGTTTGTTGTTTCTTTTATGTGTGAATTGGGGGTGTCTGCCTGTTGTTGTAATTGTTGTTTGATGATGTTGATGGTTTCTGTGATGGGGATATTGGTGTACATGGATGTGATGTCAAATGATGTGAGGGTGGCTGTTGAGAGTATGATGATGTGTTTGATTTTTTGTATTAGCTCTGAGGTGTTTCGTATGCTCCTGTTGTTAGTGAATACATAGTGTTTTTGTAGGTATGAGTGTATTTCTCTAGCTAGGTAGTATGTGGGTGCATTCCTGAAGTTCACAACAGGACGTACAGGGATGTGTTCTTTGTGGATCTTTGGTAGGCAATTTAAGGTAGGTGCTTTGGGGTTCTTTTGTTTTAGCCATTTTATTTTTTGTTTTGGGAAGATGTGTGTGATGGATTTTAGAAGAGTCTGAGTATTTTTGTGAAATCTTTGTGTTGGGTCACTGGTTAGTTTGTGTATGTTGTTGTCTTCTATGAATGTTAATGTTTTGTTTCTATAATCATCTTGTTTCATTATGACCATGGTGTTTCCCTTGTCTGCCTTTGTGATGAGGGCATCCTCATTTTTAAGTTTGTTCCTAATCCTCCTACATGTTTTTTCTTCTGCACTTTTTGTTCCTGATATTATGTCATTTTTGTTTTCATTTATTATGCATCTAATTTCCTCTGCAATTAATTCTCTTGTGAGGCCTGCATTGAAATTTGTGTTTCTTTCTTGTTGTTTTATTATGAATTCACTTTCTGTGACAAGGTTCTCTATTGTTCTGTGTGTAATATGTGTGTTGACATTATATTTGGGTCCTTTTTCTAAGAGGTTTGTTTCCTGTTTGGTGAATTGTATGTCAGTCAGGTTGACTAAGCGTTTGTGAAAAGTGTGGTTTGGTTGTGTTGTGTTTCTATTTTTAACAGTGTTGCTATGTTTGAGGAGTGTGTTTATTTTTTGTTGTTGTTTCTCCCATTTTGTTTTGATTAGTTGTTCTGTATTTTGTTTGACTGTATTCATTAAATCATTGAGTATGTCTGAGATTTTGATGTGGTTGCCTAGTTCCAGATGAATTTTGTAAAGTTCAACATTTAATTCTTGTTTCTTGGTATGTAGGTATTTGATTTCTTGTTTCAGCCAAATTATTTCAGCTTTATGCTTTGCACGTTGGGCTGCAGGTGACATACTGTTTACATTAACATGTATGAAGTTAGGTATTACATTGTGTGACAAACAGATTCTGTTGAATTTTATATTTAGGATGGTCTGTGTAGCTTTGCTGTTGTGTTCCGAAATTTATTGTAGAGCTTGTTTGGAAATGCCTGGCATGGCGGTGATGTATTCATCTTTGGGTTTAAAAGCTCTTCAATCACCGTGTTTGCTTACAAAATAAATTTGCTTTACAAGTTTGGTCCGCCTTGAGCAAACACAAATGTTTTTTAATTTCTCCCAGACATGTTTCGCTGGCGTTGCAGCATCATCAGTGGGATGTTTATTGTCTGTCAAATTAACAGTGGAATGTTTATTACTTTTTACATTAACAGTGAAAACTACCAGAAATTATTCAGTTACAGACGGCGCAAATAACACAACTCCTGCAGGCTGTGGCCCAGCTCACAGCGCAAGCAGCTAACCAACAACAACAGCCGCCGCTTCAGCAGCCCACACCTGCCACCGCAACGCTTCCTACGTTTCGCCAGTACAACGAACGTGAGGAAGAATGGAGCGACTACTTCGCACAGTTTCAAGAACTCGCCGCGGCTCATCAAATTACAGGTCAGAAAGTGAAGCATCTGCTATTATCTGTGGTGGGCACCAACACCTTCGTGTTACTGAAAAAACTTTTCCCCGGCATATCTCCTCGTGATGTAGACTTTGAACAAATAGTAGAGGCACTAAATGCTCATTATGAGAGAAAAGTTCTCGTAGCTGCGGCACGGTACCGATTTTTCAGACTTAAAAAATCACCCGAACAGTCACACCAAGAGTGGATCACCGAGTTGAAGGGCTTAACCCGCCAATGTAAATTTACTTGTTCTTGTGGACTTTCGTATAGTGACGTGATGTTGAGAGACGCTATCACTCAGAACATTCAGGAACCCAGAATTAGGGCAGCTATTTTAAAACTGTCTGACTCCTCATTAGACAGTGTACTGCAGCTTATAGAAGCGCATTATACTTTTGACTTAGCAGATGTAGAAATGCAAAGCCACAGTGTTAACTCAGTGCGCCGTAACGGACGCTTTCCTAGCCGTAGTTCTCAGTATAGCACTAGTGATTCTTATTTTTCTACCGGCCGTACTGAACAGACAGTGCACAGTAGCCAGTGTAAAAGTGCGACGCAAAGGTCGCCCCGTAGTGTTAGACACAGTAATTTGCATAACGGGCGCCA
The DNA here is from genome assembly GCA_026315105.1 of Locusta migratoria. Classification (NCBI taxonomy): domain Eukaryota; kingdom Metazoa; phylum Arthropoda; class Insecta; order Orthoptera; family Acrididae; genus Locusta; species Locusta migratoria. The sequence continues at coordinate 449,558,103 of CM048748.1, forward strand.
ACGCTCATTTCAGGAAAATGTACGTAAATCTTGCCCCCAGTGTGTGTCTCGCCACAAGCGTGCTCATTGCCCTAGTCGCAACGCAACCTGTTATCAATGTGGCAAATCAGGACATGTACAGTCTGTGTGTATGCAAATTAAAAACTCAAAGAACGGTACCGTTAGATACAGTGCTTCGCAGAGTACGAGAACAGTTCATTCTGTAAATGTTATACGGGCTGTGGAATTGAACAGTGCTTTCCATGGATCTCAAATGCAAAACAATTTTTCTGCGCCTACGGCACAACTTTGTAGTGAGCCACGTCGCAAGCGCCGTCGAGCACGTAAAACTGTGCAACGGAAAAGGGTTCGGGATAAGCAAAATGACTATGTACAGTGCAATCCTGTAGTGAACCTAGTTCCTTCTACAACTTCTCCTTGTAAAAGTGCCCAGTACTGTGTAGATAGTGACAGTAAACTTGTTGTAGCTACTCAAAAGTTTAGTGCAGTAGTTAGTGAATCTGTAGTAGCCTCGCATTGCGCGGACGCCGATTCGGCGGTAGTGCCATCTAGTGACAGTGATATTAAGCTGTGTGCCGAGTCTGCGCCGCTTACTTCACTACGCGGGACGCGCATGCGCAAAAAGTGCAGCAAACAAACCGTAGCAGACGTTGCCCACATTCGCGCACCTGTCGTGCGCCACAAACAAAAACTTTTTGTGACTCTTTCCATTGACAATAAGACTGTGAAATTTCAGCTTGATACTGGTTCCGCTGTCACTTTAATGAATAAAGAGACTTATGAACTGCTGGGTTCGCCAAAATTGTCGCCGTGTCAACAAGTGCTAAGAGCGTACACAGGTCAAAATATTCCCGTGCTAGGCACATGTAGCCTGCCTGCCTCTTTTCAAGGTGTAACAAAGACAGTTGCATTTGTAGTTCTTCAGGCCAAATCTACACAGAACATTTTTGGACTAGATGCTTTTGACTTGTTTGGTTTATCAGTTCAAAGAGATGTGCTTCAAATTTCGTCAGTACTGCCTCAGGACAAAATTAATGCATTGTGTGACAAATATAGTGACTTGTTTTCGCCGGAACTAGGTTGTGCTAAAGACTTCGTGGCACATGTAACTTTAAAAGAATCTGCAGTACCCAAATTTCGTAAAGCTAGACCAGTGCCTATCGCAATGCGTGATACAGTTGCCGATGAACTTAAACGTTGGCAAGATAGTGGGGTGATTTCTCCTGTTTCTGCGAGTCAGTGGGCCTCGCCTGTAGTAATTATACCCAAGCCGTCAGGAAAACTTCGTCTCTGTGCGGACTTCAAATCAACAGTGAACAGTCAAACAATTGTAGACACTTATCCCCTGCCCAGACCTGAGGAAGTGATGGACAAATTAGGACAGTCTCGCTTCTTTTCCAAGATTGATTTAGCAGAGGCATACTTACAGATTCCACTTGATGACGAGTCAAAAAATTTTTTCGTCATTAATACTCACATGGGCCTTTTTCAATTTCAGCGCCTACCCTTTGGCAGTTCTTCCGCCCCCGCTATTTTTCAGCGCTTTTTGGAACAGCTGACAGTTTCTGTACTGTGTTGCTCGAACTACTTAGATGATATTGTGGTATCCGGACGTACAGTTGAAGAACATTTAGCAAACCTGGAGTGCCTTTTCAAAGTTTTGACTGCAGTAGGTCTACGTTGCAATAAAGCAAAGTGTTCGTTTTTTCAAACTGAAATAGAGTACCTAGGCCATGTGATTAATGCCCAAGGAATACATCCCTTACAGTCACATCTTCGAGCAATCAAAGACTTGCCTCCTCCTAAGAATGTGCACGAATTGCAAGCAGTGATGGGAAAGCTTAAGTATTATTTCAGATTTGTTCCCAATGCCTCTCAGATTGCAGCTCCCCTGCATCACTTACGTAGGAAGAATGTTTCTTTTGTATGGTCTAAAGATTGTCAGGCTGCCTTTGACAAACTAAAGTCTGCACTACTCAGTGATGCATGTTTGATTTCCTTTGACCCACAGAAGCCTGTAGTGTTAGCAGTTGACGCCTCGTCGTACGGTCTGGGTGCAGTTTTGTCACATCGCATTGGATGTCACGATCGTCCTATTGCCTTTGCGTCCAAGCTTCTGACGCCAACGCAACAGAATTACAGTCAGATAGAAAAGGAGGCCTTAGCAATCATTTACGGCGTCACAAAGTTTCATCATTATCTCTATGGCAGAAAATTCTATTTGTTGACAGACCACAAGCCTCTCACGTCGTTGTTCTCACCCACAAAGCCAATTCCGCCACGAACGGCACAAAAGCTTCAGAGATGGTCCTTGATATTGTCAAATTATCAGTACGAGATTTTGTACCGACCTACCACTAAACATGCCAACGCGGACACACTTTCCCGACTTCCGGTTGGCCAGGATGTATCATTTGATTCTTCAGAAATGGCATGTTGTCAGATGGACTCCAGAGATGCTTCCGCTGTCAAAGACTTTCGTTTGAACTCTCGTCGGGTTGCACAGGAAACAGCTGCGGATGCAGACCTAAGTGTGGTAGCACGTTTTGTTCGCTCAGGGTGGCCTGCCAGAGCCAAAGACATTGATCGACCTCTGGTTCGACGTTATTTTGCACAACGTCATGCATTATCTTTAAGTCAGGGTGTACTGTTGTTGCATACCGACAACGACCAAGCAAGAGTGATTGTTCCTCGTTCCCTGCAACGAGAAGTGTTACGCCTCCTGCATCAAGGACATTGGGGCATTGTTAGGACAAAGCAACTGGCCAGACGTCATTGTACCTGGGTTGGTATGGACGCTCAGATAGAGAGCATGACATCACAGTGTACAGTTTGTGCGGAGCATCAGGCGGCTTCTCCACAGCGTTTCTCAGACTGGCCACGCCCCAAGGGACCATGGCAACGTTTACATATTGACTTTGCCGGACCTTTCTGGAATACGCGCTGGTTAATTGTTGTAGACGCCTTCAGCAAGTTTCCTTTTGTGATTGCCATGAACTCAACGACAGCTTCTAGTACAATCAGTGCCTTAACATCAGTGTTTTGCATCGAAGGCTTGCCTGAAACTATCGTCAGTGACAATGGACCTCAGTTTGTTAGTGCGAAATTTCAAAAGTTTTGTCGTGTGAATGGCATTCAGCATATCACCACCGCACCTTTTTACCCTCAGTCCAATGGTGAAGCAGAACGTTTCGTTCGAACATTAAAGTATCACATGGAAAAGATGAAAGGTCAGCACTCCCGGCAGCAAGCTCTTCAAATTTTCCTGTCTACGTATCGGTGCATGCCACGTGACGGCCCGTCTCCTGCCGAGCTGCTACACGGCCGCCGTCACCGCACTCTCCTTCACCTGCTGCAGCCTCACACGCACCGAGTCGGTTCGTATGGCGCTACGCGTTTTCAGGTTTCGACGCCGGTGCTGTACAGGGAGTTTGCTGGCAACAAGAAGACATGGTTGCCAGGCATCATACAGCGCGTGCTCGGTCGCAATATGTATGCTGTACGTTCTTCCACAGGGTCGGAGCTGCGGCGCCACGCAAACCAATTGCGCTTGCACAGGCCGCGCGATCCTGTCTCCGGTTTCTTGATTCCAGACCCAGTTCACCGCCAGGGAGCACAGCCACATCGCTCGCCGCCGGGTCCAGCTTCCCCGAACTACGAGATAGTACCCATGGAGGTCGACGCGCCTCCATTGCAGTCGTCGACGCTGTCGCCGCCGCCGATGACAGCGTCACCGAGAGGAACTCCCGGACCGTACGTGCCCCGCCGCCTGGGCCACGCACCTCAGAAGAAGATGACCTGCTCAATCTGGGCGGAAGCGTGCGCCCTTCCCCTCGTTTTGGCGGGTTTTCCGGGGGATCGCAAGGCGGATGCCGGGGCGCGGACGGCGTCTCGATCCCAGCCTCAGCTACGACGCCCGTCCCACCAGTAACGCCCCCGCCCAGGCCCTCCTCCCAGTGCCGTCGCCGTGGCCCTCAGCCCTACGCCACGACGGCGCAGCGGTTTGGGGGGGAGGGGTGTGGTGTCGCACAAGTATAAAGTGCGCGCCACCTGCTTTCGCCGCGCGCCGCCATGCACGCACGTCGCGGCGTTCTTATGACGACAGCCACGAGCGCCCTCTGCTGCAACTCCGCTCGTGGCCACCACTGAACGACATCGTTCACTTGGGACTGAGATAGCAACCAGTAAAGACTTCGTAATCAGATAGGCATCAGTGAAGACTTGGCTATCGGATAGGCACTAGGCAGGCCTCAACTATGTATCAGCATTCTGTGTACTGAACTAAGTAAAAGTTAAGTATTGTATAAATTCTGTGCAATATATATCTCGTTCTAATTTACTCTAGTGTTTCTAGTTTCTGGCTGCTCCCCTCCATACCTGCACCAGCGTGCTATCTTTATTCCTGTGTCGGTCTCATTCCACTCGGCCACGGACACCTACGACGGAACGAGACACAAAAGCGGCGACGAGGCTGGGACACAAAAAATTTAACGGACTTATTCAAGATTTTTCAAAACCTAAAATCAGAAACTGATGTCATTGTCTCCCTTTTTATTAATTATTAGCTATTACAGCCACGAAAACCGTGACTCTGACAACTGCCGGTCGGAAATTGTAGCTCTCCCAACATTTGAAATCTGGCCTGTCAAGGACATGAGGACAGTGGGGATCATGATTACTAAAGAAGAAAAAAAAATAGTATTGATCCCTTTCTTTCTTTTCCCCCTCTCTCTAGGGAAGGCTGCAGCAATGTCTGGTGGCGAGGGGGGGCTCCAGGAGGATCTGGGGAGGGCTGCAGCCCGACATCCCCCCCCCCCCCCCCCCCGTGGATACGCCGCTGACCAAGGAGGTTGTTGCCTACGGAACTTTCCTGTGTTATTGAGGAAATTGCATGTATTTTCCTTTGATGTTGATAAGGGCATCAGAACGATTCACATGTTCCACTTAGATTTAGGCGTCCAACGTCTTTGGATCCCAATGCGGGACGTTGCGAAGATACGTGACTCAGTGTTACTAGTGGACCAACATTGTTGGAGGGCCGGAGCGGCAAAACAAAATGAGGCCCGCCCGTCCACTTGGAAACAGATGTATTGAGAAAAATAAAAGAGAAAGATAGAATATCTCATTGGAGGTTTTGCACCGCACTTCTGAAGGTGTTGTATACTTCTGTAAATAAGGGAACTCCTTTTACAAGTACTTGTGGCAGTACCAAATTTTGAAATGAATGCCGCGGTGGAGTAGCCGAGCGGTCTAAAGCGTCTCGCTGCGGAGGGCGCGGTTGCTCGCCGTGGAGATTCGAGTCCTCCATGGGGCATGGGTGTGTGTGTGTGTGTGTTTGTCCTTAGGTTAGTTTAACTAGGTTTAAGTAGTTTGTAAGCTACGGACTGGTGACCAGGCAGTTTGGTCCGATAGATTTACAAACATTTGAACATTTTCTTTTTTTTTAATGAATGTCCCGTGTCCCGCCTATATTATGTCTCGCAGGACCCACATTTGTACCGCTTCGAATGTTTTATTTTTCTATTAAATTCTTGTTTTGCTGTATGCCTTCATTAGCTGAGTGAGAAATTTGTGCCTCGATTTATGACAAGAGCACCAGAAACGTAGGACGCAATAATAGGGACATCGACGGTAATTTTCATTATCTTCCTGTTTATTTTCAGACGAAAACGTGACCATAATGTTTTTCCCAGTCAGACAGTCGTAGCACATGCAAGACATCGCGGAAATTTTACTCTGCCAACAGTCAACTGTAAACCCATTAAATTGGTCCAGCAGTACCATACTACGAGTACTTGAGCGGTATTGAAGGAAGAGAAGTCTATAGCTTACGTGTAAATTAGTTCACCGAACCGAAATCGGGGAAGCACGCAAACACAAATCAACAATGTCGAGTCTCCGCGGGGAACTAACAACCTAAACAATCGCCGGTTGAACTTCTGCATCACCCGGAATTTTTAGTCTGGAACCTATTAAGATCTCTGCCAACTTCCGAGAACTAAGAGTGGTGCACCAGGCTAACAGCAAGTGTTGTTTCACTCAGTTGTGTATTTCTGTTTTTTTTTTTTTTTTTTGTACACTAGACAACGACAGTTACTACATATAATCACACTCATAAACCCGATTCAGGATATGAACTCATGCTTAAGATTCGTGGGAATAATCTGCAGTCGGTGGAATATGAAAATTACCAAAATGCGGGGCATGCGGGACAAATTAGGCATTTTGTGGGGACACTTTTATTGAGCCTCCCAACGCGGGACTTCGCGGTAGAATCCGGGACGGTCACTCAGAATCCGGAACAGTTGGCCGCCTTAAGTTAGATATGATTTTAGAAGTTCAAAATCTCTTGTGCTTATTTATGCGTCGTTCAACAAATAAAATCTAGAAATAATTATTTCAATAAAATGTTTTTCAAATAATTAAAAAAGTTTGAATACCATTTGAATTACCACTTCATCGTTGTAGTCTCGCGAAAATTTAAAGTCGTTTAATCTCGTTATAGTATGCTGGAACTATAATGCCGACATACATTGCGGATGTGATTAATCTTAATAAATTGCATAAGAAACAGAAGGACACATAGCTGAATTTGACACAGCAAACAGGTCGGGGTTCGTTTGTGGTGCATATTGGCGACCATTAACACAAAGCGCACACTCACTAAATACTTTATATCGATATACGTGAGGACATTGTTGTGGCAGTAGATAAACAAGCAGCAGAACTTGTCTATGAATCATGGCCACGGTCTGAATGACACGATGCAGGCGCCTACGTGACTCCACAGGCCAAACAACAATGGAAAACAGTTGACTATCGGTATGTTCATATCCCGGGAAACGATCCCTGTCAGTTGGTTCACGATGACCGATGCGATTGCTTGCGTTCCGCGTGCCATGCATTTACTGGTGGAGACTGCCAAGGTAAGTCACGAGTCAACTTCATAAATACACCCATAATACATAATCAACTTCATAAATATGCCCGTAATAAATAAGTACACAAAGACATTAAGACACATTTGACAGTTTAATAAATGACTTGAGTACCCAACACTCTTCCATTTCGACGCTTGCTCAACTGTTAGTAGATCGAGAAAATATGCAGAGAGGGTTTATATCTCTTTATCCAATGATATTACACACATTGCATAGCCGGCCGCGGTGGCCGAGGAGACTGAGGCACTCCAGTCACGGTCTGCACGGCCACTATGGTCGGGGGTTCGAATCCTCCCTCGGGCATGGATATTTGTGCCGTCCTAGTTCGTAAGTAGTTCATAAGTAGTTTGTAAGTTTAGGGACTGATGACCCCGTAGTTAAGTCCCATAGACTATACAAACAATTAAGAAAACATTGCATAGAGAAGCAGCGATTCAGCCTGTGTTTATTATGATCACTATTTATATTTAACACTTGTTGTAATGGATTAATGTGAGTTGCTGATATACTAGCTTATATGCCCGTGCTTCGCAACGGTTTTAAAGAGGTACCTGCGTATACCATAGTTCTTTACGATTCCGGACCTAGGTCATCAAAAACAGAATTCCTTGTTGGATCGCTCTGTCAATAAACTCAGTTCTGCTAACCAAGATGTCAAGTTTAAGTAGTAGTTATTGTCGAAAACGATGATTGATCGTAAAGTTTTCATACAAAGAGTGAAATTAATTTAAGTCCGTACTTCTGAATTCAATGTTAGGTTGTGTTCATAAAGTTAAGACTTGTGGTGTGTAATTGTCTGTCTGGTAATTCAATCAACAGAGGAGTTCATGTCTAAATAAGACGTCATGGTGGTGTAAATGTGTGATAAAGAACGTCTGGGTAATCGTTGAAGGAATGGCGTCAGCTGATCGTCTGTATAGAACTTTCCAATAAATATAGTATTTCCAGTGAATTGTCTTGACTGTGTTAGCTGCATCGGCCACTATTTCAATTAATACATATTCCCACGTCCTGCAGTGATTACTTCGTAAAGCACGAAGTTGAAATCGAACTTCTGTAATAGAACTACACATTCAGAACTCCAAGTACAATTGTCTCAGCAAAAGACGTTTTTCTCTATCTTAAAGTAGTCCGCACCAATAGTAAGTAATTACAAATTTTAATCACAATATTGTACTGAACAATTATGAAAGCAGAGACGTTTATTATGAGTTTGTCGCTCGAGTGTGTATAGTATCTTTAGTGGCAGGCACAGAGCAGAAATATCTCTGGAGTGAGCATTCAGATGCACAGAACATATTTTATGTCCTCAACATATATGGAAATGTCACGCAATATTGGGGAAAATCTACTAATCGCTGACTTCATCTTTGTGCCGTTAAGACGGATGACTGTGTGTAAATGGCCCTTTTAGCAACGCTTTCTCGAATTTCTTGTTGCTTCTGCGTCACATTTATTTAGATATTATTTCATGTTATGTGGTTGCTCTGCGAAAAGAATGTGGGGCTTCTTTCCAGCCAAAGCGGTACAAACCAATCTTAAGAGCAAATAAATGAGTGGAAAGAGTAGATTTGTCTCAATATCACGTGGTAATTATAGCTTAATGTTGAGAAGATGCACAGATGCAGAGATATTTCTACTCTAAGCACAATTTAGTGGTTATACTATTCTAACCTCCTTGGGTTCTACCTGTCGAAAGATGCACTTCTTTTCTTTCCATGACATTGCAAATCATAAGGGATACAGCTAGGGGAACAAAATATTGTGTCCTATCTCGGTTAAATTTTACTTGCAGTGGCAGCAGTTTAGTTTGCTATAGTTGGCAACGAACTATTCGCTTTAGGATGATTAATGTACTGGAAAGAATAGCATACATTATTTATTTCATCGTGAACATAATGAATTATTCCACTTATTCTACGTGACTGATTTTGGAAAAAGCTTTCAACGGCCGTTGCCAACATCAGCACACAACGCCGCCGCCGTAAGTAAAATTTACCCCTTCTTGTAGTGTATTACACCGTAGTTATGAGAATGAAAAAAACAACGCCCGAATTAGTTATTTGATGTACTATTTAACTAACGTCTCCTCACTTTGTACTTTCATGTACTATGGCGTTTTCGAGGCATTCGTAAACAGAATGGACTCAAGATGTAATAAGTACGCACCGAAATCAGAAAGGAAACAACATAAATTCAGTTTTCCTTGCAAAGAATTCTTAGGAAATAAAAACATCGTTAGACGCGAAGGAACGTCGTTATTTTTTCAATTCAAATTATACCCTGGAAAGAATCACTCTTTTTCCTTTCCATGGCATTGCAAGGAATTGTCGTACCTGGGTTAAATTTTACTTGCAGTTGCAGCGATTTAGTATTTTAAAGTTGGCAACGAAATATTCGCTTTAGGAGGAGCATTAATTTACTGATAGGAATAACTTTCATTATTTCATTATCAACACAAAGAATTATTCCCCTCATTGTACGTGACTGATTTTTCAAAAAGGATTCATCGGACGTTGCTAACATCATTACACTACACCGCTGCTGTAAGGAAAATCGTAGCCCATGTTTCATTGTATTACACTATTTATGTGAATAAAAAACGCAGCATCGCTATCTATTAGTTATTTGCAAGAAGGTTAGAATACCTCCTTGGTTATTTGGTATACTACGTAAGTAACAGTGCCTTTGCCCGATTTTTGCTATACTACACTGCAATTCAAGCATAGCATACACCAGAAACTACAGATTACTATATCTTTTCTTCTCTTTATCCGATTTTGATGAAATGAAGCTTATATGTTGCCCCAATGTACTCTCAGTTGACCTATGAAACCCCACGAAAGTTCGTACAGTACTCTTGGAGATTTGCTGTACTACGCCATATTTATAAGCATAGTGTATACAAAAACTCCAAATTACGATATATTTCCTTCCTCTGATCCGATTTTGATGAAACTAAGCCTATGTTATTCTCCAAACTATTCTCAATTTACCTGTGGAAACTCATGAAAGTTCGTGTAGTACTTTTGGAGATTACCCTCAACAGACATACACGATGGCTTTTAAACAAATGATTAAATTACCATATCTTTATTTTCTCTGATTCGATTTCAATTATTGAAGCCTTTATGTAACCGCACGATATGCTCAAGTTACATGTGAAAATCCCATGAAAATTTGTCAAGTAGTTTTGGAGATAAACATGTTCGAAGAGACAGACAGACATCACGGTCATAGATAAAAAATATCAAATTACGGTATTCTTTTTTTCCGTGATCCGATTTTTATTAAACGAAGTCTATATGTTGTCCAGAGCTACGCTCAAGTTACCTGTGAAAACCGTATGCAAATTTGTGAAATAGTTTCGGAGATAAGAGGTTTTCAATACTTGAACAAACAGACATGACAGTTACTGTAAACACTTAAAGTTACGATATCTTTTTGTTTCGTGATCCGATTTTGAAAAAAATGATGCCTATGTGTTGACCCAAACTTTTCTTGTGTTTCCTATGAAAACCGCATGAACATTCGTCCTGTAGTTTTGAAGATTTAAGAGAACAGCGACAGTCCTACATTTACAGATTTATTATTAGTATAGAAGATGACTTCGAAATTGCGTTAATTGCGAAGTGTTCAGACAATGAGAAAAGGAGTTGGCGTCACGGTGCGTCCGTAGCAGCGTTAGGTTGTCAACTGTAGTAGCCAATGGCGTGTAGCTTCGATTTTACGAATATGTCATGACTTTAAAGGTTGTGGTTAGGCAGGAACCTAAAAGTACATCTTCAGTTGTTTTGAGCGAATGTTATGATTTTTACGAACATGTCATGATTGTAACGGATGTGGTTAGGCAGGAACCGAAAAGTACAGATTAAATTTTTGCACGCGTTCTACCAAATTATGAACATTGAAAAAATTATGGTAATTAGTATCATTTGAGAGACACGCACACGTATTTCGATTTACGTAACAACAAAGTGTTACATCTGAACAGAAAGACAGTGCATGCGGAGAAACGAAGTTTTGTATGCGCGATGTTCCACATTCGAATACCGTGATTCATTTCGAAAATAAAATCAATGAAACGTTATGTTAACATATCCATTTTGACATCTTGTAAACATTGTGTGCCGCCATTCATCCCAGCATCCACGACTGTTGCCAAAACTGCCGCACCACGTCACGTTTGTACATTAGGCCATGCCGCTGATGGAGACTTACCGTAGGAGTTAAATCAACAGCTAAGGAAATTCCTTTTCTGTTGGTTCGCAAGAAATGTGGTAATAAATTACGATAAGAAGAATCGTTATTCGCGTTTCCTTAATTTCTCAGCGTAATGTTTAACATTTTTCGTGATGTAAACGCGATTACAGCTTTTATGGAAATATGGAAAAGAATTATGTGAAGGCTGGCGGCGGAAACCTCCCTTCAGTTGATGCATTTATGGTCTTCATTCTTCAAAAGAATCCAAATTTTTACATGCCAGAAATGAGAAATGTGAAAACTGCATTGTAAGTAACGCATACCTACAGATTAAAGGTAATTATTGCTAGAGATATTTTATGACATTGAGAAAAAGTATGCCAATTGTTGGTGTCAGCAGACTTACTCTGAAATCACCATATTAAGCAGTAAAGGGTGAAATTTTACTTTCTATCCAGGCGGCCTCGAGTGATTATGTTGGCAACATCAACAACACGATAGAAAATCTTTGCCGAGATGTTCCGATCACATAGAATGACTCGATTAGTGTATCGTACAGACCATGGAGTAAATAAATAACGCTGTAGCTGCTCTATGATTGACAGGTTCTTGTATGTACCCTTGTCGGGTCAGTAAAACTAATTTCCCTCGTAAAGCCAAGGTTCCATGACAAAACATTTGCGTTGTCGCGCGATTGGCTAATGGCGACGTCACATGAGTCTCGCTGTTCATTAGATTATCACAGAATGCCGCGGGGATAGTTATTAAAATTTAACCCGGTAAAGCACGCAATTTAGGGAGTAATTTCATTTTTAACTACTTCAATAATTGTAGCATGGTGTAACTTCAAAACCTGTAAAATACAGCAAAATGCCTTGTTGTGTATATTTATACAATATCTGTAAAGTCCTGAACCGGGACAGCAGAAGCTTCGGCGGAGTTTTCATATCGCTCGTAGGTTGGCAACGGACATTTCGCGTAGTCGAAGGCATGTCACGTAGAGAAACGATGGAATAAATTTATAGTGCCGAAATTAAAGCGATTTTCTGGTTTGTTGTATTTGCGAGTGAATGTTTGCTATTGTGTGCCAATTTCTGCCAGCTTCAGTTACAAGTGACAGTACACCACAGAATTTGTTGTCTAATCTGGTGGTTCTTGATGATCTAGTAACTAACAAATGTTGTATTTTGAATTGGTTATTGATTAATTTTTGCGAATTAAACTTCACAACATGACATTACGACGATTTTTGCTTCAATAAATGCATTTTTGGGTAACACTTTTAATAGTATTTAAACTTGCATATTAGGGAAGTTTAAAGGCCTCTCCCATATACGTATTTTACGATAAGGTATGTTGTAGTAAAGTAGCCAGAAGTGCGTTGTCGATGTATAAAACGATTACCCATTATTGAAACGGTTTTTTTAATAATACCTACCGGTGATAGAAGTGCACTTACTGGAGATAAATAATCAGTGTTATACTTCATAGGGGGCTAAAACAATATTCGTGTTGTACTTTCACCAAATATATTAGATAACGACTTTAATTACATATAAATCGTAGGCGTGAACATCACGAAGTTATACTTCGCAAATGCAAACATCAGCTCATTAACCTGCACATAACACTAGTATACACCTTTGCAGTAGAAGAGACTGATACTAATAGAATAATATTAAGTGTTTGCTTACATCTAAATAATCCTCACAGAAATAAACATGAAGTGGCCGCTATTTTATTTGAACCTCTTCGAGCGAGTGTCAACCACATTTTTCGCATCTGCTCAGTTTTTGGAATTCGCAAAAACAATTTTTCTGGTGTCTTTATCGACATATTGCTACAGTGTGGAACTACGCAATATTTGTAGTCATTTTGCGAACGTGTATGTCCAAACAATACAACACGAGAGCAGCAGCAGCTTCGTGATTTGTGACGTCACAGGCATCACGTGACTCAAATGTAGCGATTTAGCGGGCTTTCAAATTATTTGAATTTCTTTTCGTTTTTCTTTTAAAAGTATTGATATTAAAGTGGTAAAAAAAGCATGTTTGGAGCATAATATGACGTAATTAACAATTTAAACGATTTCCAGAAAACAGTCAAATACCCTATTGAAAGACGCATTATCACTGACACTCTAAAGCAGGCTGCTGATTGTCTAGTTTCGGTTCCCTTCATTCTCCGCGCCGCTAACAACTTCTGCATATCAACGAGAAGCTAGTGTCACCTAAACTAGGATTAACCACCTTCATCGGTATCACACAGCTTGCACCATTATCGCTAATATTGCAACTTTATCGAGTTGATTTATATCAACTGTGTTTGACTAAAAGTAGAAAAAATATTTCATGACAGTAAAGGCCTAATAAATGGTGGGCCACTTTAATAACACTCGTAAATTTCATGCCAATGTAACAAAAATGCCAGAAATTGGATAACACCTTGACGATGTGTAGTGAATTTTGATGTCTGCATAAATTATTTTTCAGTTATATACACGTGCAAAATTATGTTTTCAGGAAAATATACTGATATCTGAAGATAAGTTTACTGTGATGAAGACAGTGAAGATTTTTATAAATAAGTTACACTCCTGGCCATTAAAATTGCTACCCCACCGAATATGACGTGCTACAGACGCGAAATTGAACCGACAGGAAGAAGTTGCTGTGATATGCAAATGATTAGCTTTTCAGAGCATGCACACAAGGTTGGCGCCGGTGGCGACACCTACAACGTGCTGTCATGAGGAAAGTTTCGAACCGATTTCTCATACACAAACAGCAGTCGACCGGCGTTGACGGTAAAACGTTCTTGTGATGCCTCGTGTAAGGAGCAGAAATGCATACCATCACGTTTTCGACTTTGATAAAGGTCGGATTGTAGCCTATCGCGATTGCGGTTTATCGTATCGCGACATTGCTGCTCTGTTTGACTCAATACACAGGCGTATCACGGCCGTTATTACGGCCAGACGTGATTGTTCTGAGCACTGATTTCTCAGGATGTTTGCACCCAAATTGCGTGAAAATGTAATTACATGTCAGTTGTAGCGTAATATATTTGTCCAATGAATACCCGTTTATCATCTGCATTTCTTTTTGGTGTAGCAATTTTAATGGGCAGTAGTGTATTATATTGGATCTAACATTGTATCTTATTGTTTTCTAGAGCGGAGGTGAGCTGAGCAGTGTGCCACCAGTATACTGTTATTCGGGAGGCTGAGCGGCAGTCGTTCCTGGACGCAGTTCAGCGGTCCAGTGACAACTCACCACCTGTCGCAGAGGATCACAACCCCTGGGACGGCGACTGGCCTTGTTTGCCGCAATATTACTGTAAGTAGGTCTACCTGTAGCTCTACCAGAGGGCAACTTACCATCTTTTAGTACGTAATTGTACGAGGGTAAGTCAATTACTAGTTATAAAATTTTATTGTAATAAAATATGAAACTTACAAGAACATCATTTTTAGACATAGTCTCCTTGCTTTTCAATGCACTTCGTCCATCGCTCCACAAGCTTCCTTATGCCCTCATAAAAGAAGGTTTTCGGTTGAGCTGCGAGCCAGGAATGCACCGCTTCCTTCACTGCTTCTTCCGAGTCAAATCGACGGCCCCTTAATGCCTGTTTGAGTGGACCAAACAAGTGATAGTCAGAAGGGGCAAGATCGGGACTATATGGAGGATGATCCAGTACTTTGAATTTGAGTTTCTGGAGCGTTTCAGCAGTGTGGACAGCAGTATGCGGACGGGCATTGTCGTGCAACAACACAACACCTTCTGACAGCAATCCTCGGCGTTGGCTTCGAATTGCAGGCTTTAGCCTGTCGCTAAGCATCTCACTGTAACGTACACTGTTTATTGTTGTGCCCCTTTCACCATAATGTTCCAGTACACGACCTCGTGTATCCCAAAAAATCGTAAGCATCAGTTTTCCTGCGGACGGTTGGGTCTTGAACTTTTTCTAGCACGGCGAATTTGGATGTTTCCATTCCAGACTCTGCCGTTTACTCTCCGGCTCGTAATGATGGCTCCATGTTTCGTCACCAGTAATGATTCTGTCTAAGAAGTTGTCCCCTTCGTTACTATAGCGACCCAAATGTTTTTGCACATGTCGAGGCGCGTTTGCTTATGCAACTGTGTGAATTGTTTTGGGACCCATCTTGCACAAACTTTACGAAACCCACGTCTGTTGTGAATAATTTCGTAGGCAGAATCATGACTAATTTGAAGACGATGAGCCACTTCATCAATAGTTAATCGTCTAAGAGAATCATTTCACGTGATCGCTCAATGGTTTCTTCATTTGTGGCGGTAAACGGACGTCCGGCTCCTTCATCGTGCTTAACACTCGTGCGACCATTTCGGAATTTTTCAATCCACTCGTACACACTTCGTTGTGGCAAAACACTGCTCCCGTACAGTACTGAAAGTCTTCTATGGATTTCTGCCCCTGATACACTTTCCGCCCACAAAGAACGTATCACTGAACATTGCTCTTCTTAGGTGCAAATAGACAGCGGAGCAGCCATGATTAACAGCACGGCAGCGACAACGGAACTAACGTAGTAGCTTGAAAATTGCAAATATAACAACAAATAAACAAAGTATGCGTCACCAACGTAAAACGACAGTATTACCAACATAAACAAAAATATAACTAAATTGTGGACAATAATTGACTTACTCTCGTATATTTATGAATAAGTATCATGCAGTACTGACATCTATATTCCTTCATTTCTTTTCAAACGCATTGTGCCTGTTGATCAGTATGAATTAAAGTTACTAGTGTAGTTCGTGATTAAAACCTGATGATGTAAACGGCTAAGACGGGAGTAAAGAGCATTTCTTGGGATTGTGCCATCGGAAAAATACATGACAGACCTGCAGTTAGAGACGTGACACTGAACGGTGTGTTTGTTAATCAGCACATTTCGTCTCATTTTGACCACAAATTGAAATGCCTGATATCACCAGATTTTTCTTAATTACAACCAATATGCCTACGACGTTATCACTTTGAAATAATTATGTGTCTGTAAATTTCATTCGTTAGGCTAGGGAAGATACGCCGTAATAAATGGGAGGTACCATTTGATATAAAAAGTAAGATGGAAATCTAAATAAACTTAATGTAAATGGCATAACGGCAATCAGTAAATTGATTTTTGATTAGGCTGTGGAGGAGCGATAAGCGACGAAAGTTTACACTTGTATCGTCTCTATCTCTCCCTTTCTATCACGTCAGGGCAATGTATTTACATGTGTTGGACTTATTAGCATAGGAAATGCGATAATTATTATTTTTCTATTGTTGTAACTAAGTCTATCTAATAGTTCGCTAGCAGAAAATAGTTTATTATTGTTTGTAATTAATCAGAGTGGAATTGTAGGTTCAGTCCTAAAGGTATGAAATGTGTTGTATTATTTATTATTTATTCCTTTAACTCCTTATGTGGAGCATAGGGCTGCAACAAATGATCGCCATCTTGTTCTGTCTTGTGCCAGTATTTCTACTTCTTCCCATCTGAGTCTTTGCTGTTGACCTTCTGCTTCAACTGATCGTCTCCACGTCACTTTGGGCCTGTCTCGTCTTGCGGAATCCAGTGAAGTGCTTACTTCGCAATATGTTCATCATGTCTTCTGAGTGTATGTCCTAACAATCTCCACTTCCTGCTTCTTATTTGTATCTCAATTGGCTCATGGCTTGTTCTTTCCCAAAGTGTTTCGTTAGAGATGACATTTGGCCACAGTATCCCCAGGATGTTCCTCAGACATTTGTTGTTGAATGTCTGCAGTTTATGTACTAGCTGCTTTGTCACTCTCCATGTTTCACATCCATATAGAATCAAGATTTTATATTACTTTCAAATATCCGTAATTTGGTTATTTCCTTTGATCTCCAGACAGAGCGGAGAGTTGTAAAACCGCCTTTGGCTTTGTTGATGCGGCTGTTAATGTCCTCTGTTGCTCCTCCATATGGTGTAATGATGTTCAAAAAATGTTCAAATGTTTGTAAAGCTTATGGGACTTAACTAGGGGGTCATCAGTCCCTAAACGTACAAACTACTTATGAACTACTTACGAACTAGGACGGCACAAATATCCATACCCGAGGGGGGATTCGAACCCCCGACCGTAGTGGCCGTGCGGACCGTGACTGAAGCGCCTCAGTCCCCTCGGCCACTGCGGCCAGCGGTGTAATGATGCTCCAAGGTAGCAAGACGTATCCAACCTTTCGATTATTTGGCTCCCAAGCTTAAGCTCTGCGGATGGTGTTATCATTTGCCCGCATGTCTTTCGTTTTTTTGGGCATTACTTTTCAAACCGACTTCTTTCGCTGCAGATTTCAGGTCTCCTAGTTCTTCCTTCATGTCCTTGAGGCTGTGGGATAAAAGGCAAAGGTCATCTGCAAATTCTAGGTCTTTTAGATGTGTTTCATTTCTCCATTTTATTCCTCTCACTATGTCCGTTGATTGCGCCATTACAGTACCATGTTGTATGGGTGAGAGCATGCAGCCTTGCCTAACTCCTGTTTTCACTGCTATTGGATCTGAAATCAGACCTGTAGTGTAACAGCTTACACTAAATGTTTCCTGCTAGAGGCTCAAGAAAGTCGAGTATAATTATTTAATACGTCGTATTTAATATAGCAAAGTGGTAGAAGAATATTTTCTGGCTCCAATTGTTCTCTGTACAGGTTTTGTGCAGAAGAAAAAGAATCGGCGAAGAATTCACTGTGCAAGTGATAATTATTCCGAGATAAATTAAACCTATGGACTGTATGTATATTCCGTAGCTTTTACTATGTTATAATTATTCTTTGTCTGGATGTTGTTGGAGAAACAAGGCAGATAATAAGCCTTTGTATGTATGTACTTAAGTGGTAAAATAAACACTGTACTTGTTCTAGTAAGTTGGCCGCGATGTAGGTCGCTCTTTTTATTTCGTCCGCTCTTTTTATTTCGTCCGCTCGTTTTAGTTCGTCCGCTCTTTTTGGCTTTTGCTACCGCTACTAAAAGAACTCTTTCTTTTGTTATGACAGTTTTTTATATAATGAATCAGTGTTGCCAAAGCGTGTGCTATTACCCGTATTTTTGGGCAATTATACATCAAATACTTTAGCAAATAAACCAGTTATTTACACGAATGGGTGATACTATGGTATTCAACTACTTTGTATACTGAGTACTAGTACTACTTTATTTTTAAAATGGATTTCTTGTGGCAGTGAACTATGAAACTACAGCTGAGCTGCATCTCAGCTCGAAATGAAGGTAACTGTCAAAAGGGAATCACGCGATTCTGCGCGCTCTCGCGTCCTTTTGCTGTTCCCCGCCAGTCTTCGGAAAAGGAGCGGACGAACTAAGAGGCGAGAGATCTGCGAACTAGTTCGAGTAGTTCGCCTGTGGAGCGCTCTTCCGAACTAGTTCGTTCGCGAACTACATAAGACTACTGCTGGCTGTGGAGGAGAAGGCAGAGACGAGCAGCTGACTTGGGGGCAGCAGGAGCCAGCGGCACGTAAGTAAGATACACGTAAGTAATGAAGATCTGTAGGTTAACCTGAGTAACAAAGATTCTGAGGTACCGCGCCGCTGCTGCCTTCGCTGTCTGCTGAGATGTTTTGCGTAAGACTGGCGTAGAAATTTTTAGTACATTTTATCATTAACGGGTATATTCGTTCGATAAATTCTTAGGTAACTATACTTCATTCAAGTTTTCTTTTATATGTCACATTCCTTTATCTGCCACTTAGAGTAGTGTTCGAATCCATCCGTTGGATTTGAACAATGATGTCATAGATAACGCAGATATTTCAGATAATTAGCGTTCGGTATAGCCTATACGGTTGAAAGGCAACACTTGAATACGACGAAAATTATTTGTAAAGAAACTGATGTTGGAGGAAAAAATAACAAAAGCAGATTTTTAAAAAAATGCAATTACATTTCACGCGATTAACTACTTCTTGTCTGAATTATACCGTAAATAAATAAAGAAAACAAGAGAAAATGTAAAAAACCTAATTTAAGTAATTGTTAAACTTTGTTAAGGAAGTAAAGTATTACGGTGAACCTACAGCGCACATTAAAATATTTTACATCGTAAGCTTGAGATATTGTAGCATCGTGGTAATTCTTATTAATAAATGTCGAATATAACGCGACTACTGCCAGAAAATGGGATTTCGGGTGGGGCAAATTAAAATGTAACACAACTAATGCAAAAAGAAATAAAAAGTAACTTCCAAAGATCGTGAAAAAGACGGTAACAAAAAATATCGGAAATTAACACAGATATCGTAAAGGAAATCGCACTTCACATGTAACGAAAACTGAAAATGAAAAACAAACGTTTAATCGGCAGCTAGAATTCACATTTATAGGTCAGTTCTAGTTCCCGATACGTTTTCTTTCGCGTTTTGACTGTTAACTATATACTATGCATTCTCTTAACGCTTTTTAGTTTTGGTATCTTTGTAATTGTAAATTTAACGTTCCCTTATTTTTAGTGAGTTTTACTGCGTAGGTATTGCCGTCTCACGCTCTGAGTGCCAGCCACATGTGCAAATCTACGTAGCCCAGTGCCTGCCCATTTTCTCTGTCTCGTTCTCTCAGAGCCGGCCATTTTTACTGTAACTTTTCCCTCTGGTACAGATTCCGTAATACTCAAAAATATGTTTTACCAAGATAGGAATGAAGCTTATTATTTCCTTTTCAAATACGTTTCACTTATGGAAATACGTATTATCCTCGCACTTTTACCTGAGCTCTGAGCAACGAGCTAGAATTTCAAATTCAAGCTCGTTGACTCTGCGTGGAGAGTGGAGACTGCTGGGAGCGGATGTTTACATTCGGCTGGTAGCGCATTGGTTGTTAGGTTAGCACATACCGTATAGCTTACAGCTTTTAAATGGAAGTATAATGGCTTAAGAAGAGACACGAAATTAAGCATCATTTTAATGTACGATTAATCGAAAACAAACTTTTGCTACTAATTATGAACACTACGTAAAAACTTAACCGAATTACGAGCTCATTCCATTCCTTATCGTCCACGGCTGTCAGTACTGTTTCTTTCCACTCTGTTTGAGTAATCGGGAACGGAAACTTATTTGTATAGAACTGCGGCGAAATAACTGCTACAAAACATATATAGCCTCCTAGCCCACTTTTATAAGAACACAGTAGCGAACAACACTCACAAATCAACAATAAAGACACAATGGCTACGGCGCATACTGCTGTTTAAGTCGGTAAGGTTGGTAGAGAGCATAAACATTCCAGAGCTGCACGAACGCAGCCGATTTCTGCTCAGGTAATAGTCCGAGGATAATAATAGTACTCCTCTGAAATGTCAGAATTCAATTATATATAGAAAGCTTCCCATTCCATTTTTACGTGGTGTGGTACAGCAACCGTGTTCATTTGAATTCTTGAATAACAGAACGTCTTGATTGCAAATAATTTTTATTACAATGACGCGTTTCGCCCGGTTAGGGAATCTTCAGATATCGGACAAAGAAGAAAATATTGATACAGAACTTTCAATATTTACATGACATTATTTCGAAAATATTTAGCTACAAGCCAATCTGAAACTGTTTTTAGAAATTGTGATAATGGAAACATCACCCAGCTTGTCACAGGCAAGGAATGCCCATGACTGGGCTGGGGATGACATCGTTATTAACACTGACGCGGACAGCATCTTCAACATCCCTTCCACCTCTCCATACTTGTCCAAGTTTTCAACAATAAATAATGGCTTTGTTGTCTTAACAGATTCCCCATCACTGCGGCTACATAGCAGATATTTAGGGGCATAAGCCTCACCCTGATGTCTTGCCCGACGTTCCTCCCATGGTGTAGCCAGGGAAGGGAACGTTTGGGGATCATACTCTGCGGCATGTAGTTGCCTTGACCTCTCTTAGAGCCACCAGTTGTACGTCCGGCAATGTTTCTAGATCTTTTCATGGTGTTCCCACGAGCATTTAGGGAAATAAATGTCCACCCACGCAGAGCCCCGCTTGCTTGGCTAAGCCTTAAACAACTGAGGTGCGGCAGGTTCCTCAGAGGTTGCTCGTTAGCGATTGTTCAACTTCAACATGCATTTCCTTGGAATGTAGCACACCTTGAGATTGAGGTTTTTCTTATAGAGATTTGTACCGTCCTCGTGACCCGGGCGATTAAGCCAAGATCCCCAGGCTCTAAACGTAGAATGTTCTACCGTCACGCCGAACGATGGTCATTGAAGCACGCACAGAGCTTACGGTATAGCGGACTATTGGCGCAACACAGCCCACAGCTCAGGACCCCGGTTCGCCAAGCCCATACTCAGCAAATTAATGCTGAGCCCCTGAGGGGCGTTAAATATCATAACCAACATGAGATGCCAGTCAAAACACCGAAAAACATTTACACCTCTCTGCCCTATCGTTATCATCTGAACAGCTCCCACACATCTGCTAGTGAAGCAAATGCAAACACAACTCATCCAGAACAATAAATCTGATGATAGAACTGTAAGAAACATCACTTAGCTACTAGAACATATACAGGACATAAAAATCCAAAATACAGGAACTCTAGCCTCTTTTGACGTACAAAACATGAACAGTTGTATTCCTGTTAATGAATCTCTAAAGCTAATTGAAGGAAACATGAAAACACACATCCACATATCTCAAGAGCAAATAGATCAAATAACACAATTTGTGCAGTTAATAGCACAACACAACAGATTTGAATTGAATCTGATACACTACATACAAAAAGATGGATTGCCTATAGGCAAACCTATTTTAGGAACAGGATGTAGCTATTGTCAAACAGATAGCACTAATAATGGTTACAAATAAACTTTAGTAGATGATTTAAACAGAAAAATAAAGACACAGATGAAATCCAACCTATGAAAACCACACTAACACCTACAAACAGAACATCCAATAGAAATTGGCATACAGTGACCTACCATAATGAATTGACACACAGAATAGGTAATATATTCAAGAAACAAACTCACCTGTAGACTGTGGAAAAATTTACATCGGGCTGACTGGCAGTACCTTTAACACTAAATATAAGAAACATATTAGCATATGGTACAAACCATTTAACATATGCAGACCACCTTAAACAGGTACACCATAGGCTCCAAAGACAGACGTCTCCTCCTTTTCCAAGAAATTCACTCACACACACAAGGCTGCAGCCCACAACAAACAGTTAGTCAACGAGTAAATAAATATTGGAAATCAAATATTATATATAATAACAGATAAAAACCACATAAACCGACTTTTATACACTGCTCTCTAAGACCCCCCCCCCTCCCCCCTCTGCCGAACCCTCCTGTCATCTGTGGTGTCCTATAGTATGTATTGTGTGTGTGTGTGTGGTTTTTGTCTGTTGCTTGTACCAATGTATAATAATGAGAATGTTGTAGTGGTGTAAAAGTATTTCTGTACCTGACATGTACCAAACCAATCATAACTTCATAAAAGTTTTCAGTTATTAATAAAACTATTTAACTAGAAAATCAGTTCATTGAATATTCTCCAATAATTGACTGTGGCATGTAATTAAGATTGCCAACCTAAACTTGATTTTTACACTGTTCATGGAACACACAGATTAGGTTCACATAATAAATATCTGAATTATTCTCTTCAATGGCTAGCGTTGAAATATGATAATCTGGCTCTGAGAATCTTTAGTAGTGGTACAGTCTTTAACCTCCACACAACTAGTTTAAACACTACAGAAAGCTTCATGTATAGATCTGCCAAAAATTGTGAACAGCATTTTCTTTTAAAATTCTGCACTGTCTTTTATATAGGCAATTTCACTACCCACGCTGAAGGTTTCGTCTACACACCAATACTTAAGCAACTGACCATTGCTGTAATAATCTAAAATTGCTGTAGAAAATAAATTTCCTAATAGTTTTTAGTTTCATTCTTGTCTTTCATGCAATTTAATCAGTTCTGCTTTATTTTTGTCTGCCACTGGTTAGAAGGAAATTAATGGCAGCCTTCCGCCAATAATGGATTTTTAACAACAGCACCAAATATACTTAAAATGCTCAAAATCTGTGATTAACTTCTAAGTACTTAATTAAACACACAATGTTTTAAATATCACTGTATTTTCAAATAATAACAGACTCAGTTTTTGTTACAGACCTTGATTAATTGGCTGCAGAATAATAATCTTTTTGTTTTATCATTACATACATATCGAGCAACCATTTTTTACAGAGAGCAAAGCAAGAAGAACACTCTTCCATCTAGTTTATCATCCATGTCTATTACTCTATAATCATCATACATATGTTAATAACCTCTATGGTAAAAGAATAATTATGCAACTAGACATTCTGTGATGTAACTTAGTGGCAACATGTAAACCTCCGCTTATACACAACTAGTGGCGTCAATAACAGATATTATATTTACAGTTCAGGTAGGACTTTACACATCCCAAAACCATTGCAACTCTTTCCCTGCCTGCTGCCCTGCATCCCATCAATTCCACCCCCCCCCCCCCAAAACTAGTCACTGCCACCTGCATCTACAACCACTTGTTACCACACAATATATCAATTTTATTTCCCATACCTTCTTCTTCTGAACAGAAAGCAAATATTGATCATTACCTGACGAGCACTCTATAAACAAATGAAAATGTATTATAACCAAGCATATGTTCATTCGAAGTCAGTGTGTGAATAAATGGAATAATCAAAAGCTCATTCTCTTTCAGGAAACATTAATTACTTGTAAATAACAAAATCGTTGCTAATTTTCTCTGCATTTATTTCATTTCATGAGCAACATCAAAGCATAGAAGAGACAAAGCGAGTTAAAGGGCTATGAGCTGGTCACATGCCTGCCACAGCTAATGTATGTGCACAGTCCGAGTGTAACCATAGAGATCAACACCGACGTTGCTGCACCCACTGCTGCCAACTTCAGAGCCAGCCAGCAATGTAGTTGATAAAAATTAACCGTCTATAAAACTCTTTGTGAATGTTGAAAAAAAGATTATATATATAGTGTAATTAAATGATATGGATTGATTCAAAAGACTATACTGAATTGTGTATGAACTTGAAAACAGTAATTTGTTAAAAAAATCAACTCTTTACTATATGTTTGCTATGGCTCACAGAGAATTCCATGTGTCATTCAATATACCAATCGCCATGACAAAGGGGGCGATTTAAGATTACCATATAGCAAAACCTCCATATTTAATTTTCTTTTAAAATAAAATTAATAATTTAATCAAATAATATGTAATATGATATAACCAGTTCATTTTTTGTTGATGTTCATTAAAATCTATAGTCTATGTAACAGATATACTTAGAAAACTCAAAGAATAATATGATTGTAATTTTAATTATCCTTGGAATGATAATAGTATAAAAACAATAGCATCTCTGTTCTTGTTCTCTTTCTCTTGTCTGGCTTTGTTCTGATCAGAATTATTTTATTGCAATGAGCATTATTAACTATTGTTATATTAATTGTACAAAAATCTACTGATGGAAACTCAGGTACGCATTATCTGCTTTCTGTTCTTATTAATAAATCCCCTCAGTCAAAATTAATTTCAGTAATTTTTTTATTCATTTTATTATTTTACCAGTTCCTCCCCCAATGTTCATGCTGTTTTCAATTAAAGTGAACTATTATGACTTTGGATGGTTCGGGTATTAGATATATTGAAACTATGTATCTCGTATAGCTTGCCAGTGCATCTTTGAATTTATTCATTTTTTTAATATATATATTTACTGGCATAGAACCTGCGATTACTTATACGTAAAGAACGGTCTGAAGTAGTGTGATCAACCATTGGTAAGTATCACTTATTACTATTCTTTCATTCATTAAATCACTTTGATTAAAATTATGCTTCACAGGGATCGAATCTAAATATTCTGAACCTCCATCCAATGTCGGCTAATAGTTTACAAATAATTTTTATTACAGCTCATCAACGAGATTTTCTACACCGCTGTGAAAGGTAACTATTTGTTGAATTCTGTAGGTTGCTTGTTCTGCAAAATACTTTAATCTTTTAAATGTTTGGCCATTGCAATTATTTCATTTTTTTAATTACTGGTTCATATAAACTGTAGGTTTCATTACTACTTATTTTGAAAAACCTTTCAATTACTTTAATACGGCCTATTTTTTGCACCCAAAATAGTCAGGCAAGCAATAACACAACACAGTATCAGGGCATGTCACTGGCGCAGGCTAATAGGTGGAGACGATGGGAGTCTGTTTGGTCCCCACTACTGGCCAACAACGACGACACCCCTCAATCGCAGCCTCGAGCTGAGCAACCGAGATTAACACAGCTTGAAGCTGGAAGCAAAGTGTCACCAGCTCAGACTGCATCCACACACAGCAGTCACAGTTCCTATTTATTATTACAGTGCCGAGAAAATGAAAACTACAGTCATGATGCGCTCAATGGAAGACTACACTGTTTGTTAAAATGCGAATTTGAATCTAATATGCATGAGAACACAGTATAAATTTACAAACTGAAACAAAAATGCACAGACAAAAATCAAAATACTACATTGGCTTAGCTGCCATACAACCAAAGTAGACACTGAGCTAAATAACACCATGAGGATCATATCTGGGACCATAAAATCAACCCCACTGCCTGGACTCTCCATTCTCTGCAATATAGCACCACTAAATCTCAGACGGCAAGCTACATTAGGTAATGAGTGGAATAAAATTTCCAGCAATATTACTCTCCCTATCCACCAAGACATTACTCCAAAAAATCGTCACCTGAGATCCAGAAGAACAGCTCAAAATCTTATATCATGGAAAAATGATTGGTCCAATTCTTGCATAGCCAGGAATCATAGGGAAATATCACTTGGCAGAAATGTACCTGGTACAGACCTACCAAGAAGAACATGGGTCACACTTAACAAACTCCGAACATTTCATAGAAGTGGAGAGATGCTCTTCAGATGGAGCATGCAAGATACTCCCCAGTGCGACTGTGGACATCCTGCACAAATGATACAGCACATCATTCTGGAATGTCTAAAATGTGCATTCACAGGAACTATTGGAGATTTGAATCTACATCTACATCTACATAGATACTCTGCAAATCACATTTAAGTGCCTGGCAGAAAGTTCATTAACCACCTTCATAACTTTTCTCTACCATTCCATTCTCTAATAGCGCGCGGGAAGAAAGAACACCTAAATCGTTCCGTTTTCGATCTGATTCCTCTTATTTTATTGGGATGGTCATGTCTCCCTAAGTAGGTGGGTGCTAGCAAAATATTTTCACATTCAGAACTAAAAGTCGGTGATTGAAACTTCGGAAACAGATCACGCCGCAATGAATAACGTCTTTCTTTTAATGATTTCCACCCCAATACATGCAACATTTCCGTGACGCTTCCCCCCCCCCCCCCCCGTAACGTGATAAAACAAAATGAGCTGCCCTTCTCTGAACCTTCTCAATATCTTCCGTCAGTCCCACCTGGTGAGGGTCCCACAAGGGGCAACAGTACTCCAGGAGAGGACGCACAAGTGTGATGTAGGCAGTCTCTTTGGTGGAGCTGGTGCATCGTCTAAGCGTTCTGCCAATGAAACGTAACCTTTGGTTCGCCTTCCCCACAATATTTTCTATGTGTTCTCTCCAGTCAAAGTTGTTCGTAATTGTAACTCCTAGGTATTTGGTAGAATTTACGACCTTAAGGTTTGACTGATTTATCGCGTAATTGAAGTTCAGCGGATTTCTTTTAGTGGTCATGTGTATTACTTCACACTTTTCTTTATTTAGTGTCAATTGCCAATGTTCACACCAAATAGAAATTTTGTCTAAATCGCTTTGCAGTTGCTTTTGATCCTCTGTTGACTTCACTAACCGATAAACTACAGCATCATCCGCGAACAGTCTAAGGGAGCTATTCAGATTATCTCCTAAATCGTTTATAAACACGGGGAAGAGTAGGGGAGCAATAACGCTTCCCTGTGGAACGCCAGATATCACTTCTGTTTTACTCGATGACTTACCGTCAATTACAACGAACTGTGTCCTTTCTGATAGGAAATCGTGAATCCAATCGCACAATTGGGGAGATATTCCATAAGCAAAATTTGTGTTGCGGCCGGGAATCGTACCCGGACCTCCATGCTTACTAGGCAGACGTCTTAACCGTTAGACCACCACATCACTAATCAAGCCTCCTCTAAATCTGTCAAGTGGATGGAAAAGCTGAACATACAACTTTAATATAATTTTGTAGTTTGTTTTTGTTTGATTTCAAATATCATTGTATATATGTCTGTATGTAAGTATGTAAACCATTTGTACTTGAAAACCACATATGCTAAATAAATAACACACAAATTACAACTGTAACAAATCTATATTTATAAAAATGAATTGCTGCTTGTATGAAAGCGCATCACTTGAGAACGGCTTCACCAATTTGGGTGATTTTTTCTTTATTCTGTTTGTAATTCTCAGGAAAAGGTTTTCCTGAACGAAAATGTTTGGAAAATCTACTGGAAAATATCAAATTTGAGAAAAACTGAAAGTATACTTACAGCTCAGATCAGTTTCTAGATTCTCCAACAATCAACTTATTCATTCGCTACTCACCTAAGGACCAAATACGCTGTAATGGAAGAAACAAATATGCCAAGGAGGTTAAAACATCCAGACAGATTTAACATGAATCATTGTTTCTTTAGAAGCCCCTCCGTATTAGTACCTCCATTGGGTTATTGGTGCTGATCATATCTCTGGAGCATTGCAAAGATAGAATTGATGTCATTTCATGATATTTTTGAGAGTTACAAACAAACAGAGTACAGATCATGGTTATTTTTTTTTTTTTTTAGAACAATGCCTCCATTGCAGGGTCGTAATGACCGTAGAGTCAATGAGACCGACACAGTGCTTGGAGGTAAATTGAGAAAGAAATTCTCAAGCGTGATCCGTTATGATTCTGGAACAACAGGTACAGCTGAGTTTTACTCGCTTATGGACAAAATAATTTGGATCATCGACAAAACTGATGGCTACATGTAACAATTACAACTGAACTTTTGGCATTCAGATATGATCCAACAGTCGATTATGCTGTGGATTATGATGAATGCAACACAAAGACTTTTGAAGCATTGTATTTCCATTCCACTGATTGTATTACAATTAACTGCTTTGTTTTGTATGGAATTTCTATCATTCAACTATGATCATGCTACAATTATTTTGCTTTCAATTCAGAAACTCTCAAGAATAAACATGTTATAAAAAGCATTTCTATTCTGCTCGGTCCAAAAAAACCTAGCTAAGCTGTACTGTAAAAAGGTGCAATTTTGTTTTCCTTTTCCCAGTCACTTTCAACATAAAACAGGAATGTTGTTTTCGTGCCTAAATTTATAATCATACCTGTCCATTGAATACAACCATTAAAAGTATGGCCATTAAAGCTACTAACCTCACAGATAGAGCAGCAAGAAAGGTCTGTCTAATAACCCATTTAAAATTGATTTACCCATCCATTTTCACTTCTATTCCCAATCAAGGTCCCGATTGCAATAACAATAAATAAGATCAGAGAAGGAATGACGAGATAGAGAATGGGGGGAATGAAATGGATTTAAAATGGGGGGATGATACAGACGCAGGGAGGGTGGGGGAGGAGTGGATATGGCGTGGGAAAAGTGGGAGTGGTGTGAAGGTGATGGAAAAAGATAGGGGAAGGAGGAGATGAACAAATGAATGAGGGAGAAGGCAATGGGGAACTGATGAGGGTGGAAGGGACAGACCTAGGGAGAAGAAGAAAAGAGATTAGGGTATATATCCCACACACATTAACTACTGAGAAGTGTTGCCGAGTTTGCAAGTATCTGAATAAAATATGTTACCATCTGTATATTGTGTTATTTCCCCTGATCCCCTAATTGGTTTTAGCAGTGTAGATAAGGCAGGTTACAACTTACTTGATAATTAAATGCCAGGTCATTTAATTATATAAGTGGGCTTCAAAATAAATGGACTGTTAAGAAGCAAAAATAAAAAGTGTTTAAAAATAATATATAAAATTAAGAGAAAAGGAAAGGAATAAGGTCCTCAGTTAATTGTTAACCTATACCTTTGGTATTATGATTTAGAAAGAGATTAACTGTAAAAAGTGCAGGTTGGAATACAAGGAACTCGTGTGTGTGTGTGTGTGTGTGTGTGTGTATGAGAGAGAGAGAGATTGTCTTTGTTATGTGCCTATCTGCACCACGACAATTGTCTTTGGGGTGAGTTTGAGCTATCAACGTATTATTAC
The DNA here is from genome assembly GCA_026315105.1 of Locusta migratoria. Taxonomy (NCBI): domain Eukaryota; kingdom Metazoa; phylum Arthropoda; class Insecta; order Orthoptera; family Acrididae; genus Locusta; species Locusta migratoria. The sequence goes on from CM048748.1 coordinate 449,587,612, forward strand.
GTTAATTTTAAATATAGTTACATGAGTTACACAGATTAACACCTCAACATTTTGTGTCTTTAGCTGGGAATATGTAGTGTAACATCTCACATTATGTAAGGCTCACTGACAAAATATAGTCACAGCCAGAAAGTTTAATTAAGTAGGCAGTCATTAAGCATGAGGAACAGTCTACGGTGGGCATGTAGGTTTTCCAAATGTTCAGTGCAGAGTAAGAAGCTCTGGAACAGATGGTTTACAAGGTGGTGATTTTCCTGAAAGCACAGGGTCAGTTAGGTTTGGACTCCATATAGTGGAGAGTCACGGCCAGCATGGAGAAAAATGTACAAAGAAGATTGAATGGTGTAATTTTCATTCTGAAATGTAACTTCTTGTGGGATGGATATATATGAATCTCTACCCAACTGTGTCAGTTATGTTAACAGTCACCATAAAAAAAAAAAGTTTTTAGTACTCATAGCCAGAAGTCTCTCTCTCTTTTACGGTCTCCCTTCATTGTGAAGAAACCATCCTAGGGCTAAGTGGGAATTCCTAGCAGGACCACTCATCTGCTGAATATACATGAAAGGAACTACTGCATCAAGATGAAAGGTAATATTTTCAAACGAAGAGTGACTGAATTAAGGTGCAATGTCACACAAAAACATGTCCTTTATAGATATTAGACCAAAGAGTTGCTTGCACCACACAATAAGACTTCTGGTCAGGTGAGTACAGGATTATAAATACAAAATCAGTTGGCCATACAGCATGAGTAGGTCTAATAATGAATAAGAAAAGAAGAAATAGTGATCATGTGTCCATGAGTCATGCCTAAAAAAGTTATGTGATCTTAGTTGTTTTTGTGGTGTCGCACAAGTACAAAGTGCGCGCCACCTACTTTCGCTGCGCGCCGCCATGCATGCACGGCGCGGCGTTCTTCCGACGACAGCCACGAGCGCCCTCTGCTGGAACCCCGCTCGTGGCCACCACGGAAAGACACCGGTCACTTCGGACTGAGATAGCAACCAGTTAGGACCTTCGTAATCAGATAGGCACCAGTGAAGACTTTGCTATCGTACAGGCACTAGGCAGGCCTCTAACAACTATGTATCAACATTCTGCAGTACTATGTAAAAGTTAAGTATTGTTACATTCTGTGCAATATATATCTCTTTCTAATTTACTCTAGTGTTTATAGTTTCTGGCTGCTCCCCTCCGTACCTGCAACAGCGTGCTATTTTTGTTCCTGTGTCGGGCTCATTCCACTCGGCCACCGACACCTACGACGAGGCTGGGACACAAAAGCGGCGACGAAGTTGGGACACAAAAGTGGCGACGAGGATGGGACACAAAAGTGGCGACGAGGAGTGATAGAACCTTGGATCAGCCCGCTTGCAGCAGCCAGACAGCAGCAGTCGAGCACGTAGAAATTGCTCCCACCCACCCACCCTTATTATAAGATTTTTGGGGGAACATATTCTGTTACGTATTTTGTGGACTTTTTTGTTGCAGAGCGAGTCCTCTTTCATATTGCATTTGTGTTTTGTTATAATTTACTTGTATACGCGGCGCCTAATCGGTCAGCATGGCCACTACCCCGAACCCAAACTTAATGGAAATTATTCAGTTACAGACGGCGCAAATAACACAACTTCTCCAGGCCGTGTCGCAGTTGACGACACAGGCTGCTCACCAACAACAACAGTCGTCACATCAGCAGCCCACACCTGCCGCCGCACCGCTTCCGAAGTTCCGCCAGTACAACGAACGTGAGGAAGAATGGAGCGACTATTTCTCACAGTTTCAAGAACTCGTCGCGGCTCATCAAATTACAGGTCAGAGAGTGAAGAACCTTTTCTTATCGATTGTGGGCCTCCAGACTTTCGTACTAATGCAAAAACTTTTCCCTCTCGCATCTCCTCGTGATGTAGACTTTGAACAAATTGTAGATGCACTGAATGCTCATTATGAGAGAAAAGTTCTTGTAGCCGCTGCACGATACCGATTTTTCAGACTTAAAAAATTACCGCAGCAGTCACACCAAGAGTGGATTACGGAATTGAAGGGCTTAACCCGCCAATGTAAATTTACTTGCTCTTGTGGACTTTCGTATAGTGACGTGATGTTGAGGGATGCGATTACGCAGAATATTCAGGACCCCAGAATTAGAGCAGCAATTCTGAAACAGTCTGACCCCTCATTAGACAGTGTACTGCAGCTTATAGAAGCGCATGATACTTTTGACTTAGCTGATGTAGAAATGCAAAGCCATAGTGTAAATTCAGTGCGCCGCAACGGACGCTTTCCTAGCCGTAGTTCTCCGTGTAGCACTAGTGATTCTTACAATAGTACAGGCCGTGCTGAACAGACAGTGAACAGTAGCCAGAGTAAAAGTGCGACGCTAAGGTCGCCCCGTAGTGTTAGACACAGTAATTTGCATAACGGGCGCCAACGCTTATTTCAGAAAAATGTACGTAAATCTTGCCCCCAGTGTGTATCTCGCCACAAACGTGCACAGTGCCCAAGTCGCAACGCAACCTGTTATCAATGTGGCAAATCGGGACATGTACAGTCTGTGTGTATGCAAATTAAAAACTCAAAGAACGGTGCCTTTCGGAACATTGAACCGCAAAGTGCGAGAACAGTGCATGCAGTAAATGTTATAGACGCTGTGGACTTGAACAGTGCTTTGCTTGGTTCTCAATTGCAAGAAAGTTCTTCTGCGCCTACTGCAAAACTATATAGTGCACCACGTAGCAAGCGCCGACGGGCGCGTAAAACAGTGCAACGGAAAAGGGTTCGGGACAAGCAAAATGATTATGTACAGTGCAATCCTGTAGTGAAAATAGTGCCTTCTGCAACTGCTCCTTGTAATAGTGCCCAGTACTGTGTAGCTAGTGACAGTAGACATCAAGTAGCTACTCAAAAGTGTAGTGCAGTAGTTAGTAAATCTGGAGTAGCTTCGCAGGCTTGCGCGGACGCCGATCCGGCGGTAGTGTCATCTAGTGACAGTGTTGTTAATCCGCTGCGTGCCGAGTCTGCGCCGCTTCCTTCACTACGCGGCCCGCGCATACGCAGCACACAAACCGTAGCAGACGTTGCCCACATTCGCGCACCTGTCGTGCGCCAGAAGCAGAAACTTTTTGTAAATCTCTCCATATAAAATAAGACTGTGCAATTTCAGCTTGATACTGGTTCCGCTGTTACATTAATTAATAAAGATACTTATGAACTTCTGGGTTCGCCAAAATTGTCGCCGTCACAGCAAGTGTTAACAGCTTATACAGGTGAAAATATTCCCGTGCTAGGAACATGTAGCCTGCCCGCCTCTTTTCAAGGTGTAACAAAAACAGTTGCTTTTGTAGTTCTTCAGGCCAAATCGACACAGAACATTTTTGGACTAGATGCTTTTGACTTGTTTGGTTTATCAATTCAAAGAGATGTGCTTCAAATTTCGTCAATAGTGCCTCAGGATAAAATCAATGCATTGTGTGACAAATATAGTGACTTGTTTTTGCCGGAACTAGGTTGTGCAAAAGACTTCGTGGCACATGTAACTTTAAAAGAATCTGCAGTTCCAAAATTTCGTAAAGCTAGACCAGTGCCTATCGCATTGCGTGATTCAGTTGCCGAAGAACTTACACGTTGGCAAGATAGTGGGGTGATTTCTCCTGTTTCTGCGAGTCAGTGGGCCTCGCCTATAGTAATTATACCCAAGCCGTCAGGAAAACTTCGTCTCTGTGCGGACTTCAAATCAACAGTGAACAGTCAAACAATTGTCGACACTTATCCCCTGCCCAGACCTGAGGAACTGATGGACAAATTAGGAGAGTCTCGCTTCTTTTCCAAGATTGATTTAGCAGAGGCATACTTACAACTTCCACTTGATGACGAGTCAAAAAAGTTTTTCGTCATTAATACTCACATGGGCCTTTTTCAATTTCAACGCCTACCCTTTGGCAGTTCTTCCGCTCCCGCTATTTTTCAGCGCTTTTTGGAACAGCTGACAGTTTCTGTACCGTGTTGTTCGAACTATTTAGATGATATTGTGGTATCCGGACGTACAGTTGAAGAACATTTAGCAAACCTGGAGTGCCTTTTCAAAGTTTTGACTGCAGCAGGTCTACGTTGCAATAAAGCAAAGTGTTCGTTTTTTCAAACTGAAATAGAGTACTTAGGCCATGTGATTAATGCCCAAGGAATTCATCCCTTACAGTCACATCTTCGAGCAATCAAAGACTTGCCTCCTCCTAAGAATGTGCATGAATTGCAAGCAGTGATGGGAAAGCTTAACTATTATTTCAGGTTTATTCCCAATGCCTTTCAGATTGCAGCTCCACTGCATCACTTACGTAGGAAGAATGTTCCTTTTGTATGGTCTAAAGATTGTCAGGTTGCCTTTGACAAACTAAAGTCGGCACTACTCAGTGATGCATGTTTGATTCCCTTTGACCCACAGAAGCCTGTAGTGTTAGCAGTTGACGCCTCGTCGTACGGTCTGGGTGCCGTTCTGTCGCATCGTATTGGATGTCACGATCGTCCTATTGCCTTTGCATCCAAGCTACTGACGCCGACGCAACAGAATTACAGTCAGATAGAAAAGGAGGCCTTAGCAATCATTTACGGCGTCACAAAGTTTCATCATTATCTCTATGGCAGAAAATTCTATTTGTTGACAGACCACAAGCCTCTCACGTCGTTGTTCTCACCCACAAAGCCAATTCCGCCACGTACGGCACAAAAGCTTCAGAGATGGTCCTTGATATTGTCAAATTATCAGTATGAGATTTTGTACCGACCTACCACTAAACATGCCTACGCGGACACACTTTCCCGACTTCCGGTTGGCCAGGATGTATCATTTGATTCTTCAGAAATGGCATGTTGTCAGATAGACTCCAGAGATGCTTCCGCTGTCGCAGACTTTCCTTTGAACTCTCGTCGGGTTGCACAGGAAACAGCTGCGGATGCAGACCTAAGTGTGGTAGCACGTTTTGTTCGCTCAGGGTGGCCTGCCAGAGCCAAAGACATTGATCGGCCTCTGGTTCGACGTTATTTTGCACAACGTCATGCATTATCTTTAAGTCAGGGTGTACTGTTGTTGCATACCGACAACGACCAAGCAAGAGTGATTGTTCCTCGTTCCCTGCAACGAGAAGTGTTACGCCTCCTGCATCAAGGACATTGGGGCATTGTTAGGACAAAGCAATTGGCCAGACGTCATTGTACCTGGGTTGGTATGGACGCTCAGATAGAGAGCATGACATCACAGTGTACAGTTTGTGCGGAGCATCAGGCGGCTCCTCCGCAACGTTTCTCAGACTGGCCACGCCCCAAGGGACCATGGCAACGTTTACATATTGACTTTGCCGGACCTTTCTGGAATACGCGCTGGTTAATTGTTGTAGACGCTTTCAGCAAGTTTCCTTTTGTGATTGCCATGAACTCAACGACAGCTTCTAGTACAATCAGTACCTTAACATCAGTGTTTTGCATCGAAGGCTTGCCTGAAACTAATGTCAGTGACAATGGACCTCAGTTTGTTAGTGCGGAATTTCAACAGTTTTGTCGTGTGAATGGCATTCAGCATATCACCACCGCACCTTTTCACCCTCAGTCCAATGGTGAAGCAGAACGTTTCGTTCGAACATTCAAGTCTCACATGGAGAAGATGAAAGGTCAGCACTCCAGGCAGCAAGCTCTTCAAATTTTCCTGTCTACGTATCGGTGCATGCCACGTGACGGCCCGTCTCCTGCCGAGCTGCTACACGGCCGCCGTCAACGCACTCTCCTTCACCTGCTGCAGCCTCCCACGCACCGAGTCGGTTCGTATGGCGCTACGCGTTTTCAGGTTTCTACGCCGGTGCTGTACAGGGTGTTTGCTGGAAACAAGAAGACATGGTTGCCGGGCACCATTCAGCGCGTGCTCGGTAGCAATATGTATGTTGTACGTTCTTCCACAGGGTCGGAGCTGCGGCGCCACGCAAACCAATTGCGCTTGCACAGGCCGCGCGATCCTGTCTCCGGTTTCTTGATTCCAGACCCAGTTCACCGCCAGGGAGCACAACCACATCGTTCGTCCCCGGACTACGAGATCGTCCCGATGGAGATCGACGCGTTGCCGCCGCAGATGACAGCGTCACCGAGAGGGACTCTGGGACCGTGCGGGCCCCACCAGCTTGGGCCACGCACCTCAGAAGAAGATGACCTGCTCCCTCTGGGCGGGGGCGGGCGCCCTTCCCCAGGTTTCGGCGGGTTCCCTGGAGGATCTCAAGGCGGATGCCGGGGCGCGGACGGCGTCTCGATCCCGGCCTCAGCTACGACGCCCGTCCCACCAGTAACGCCCCCGCCCAGGCCCTCCTCCCAGTGCCGTCGCCGTGGCCCTCAGCCCTACGCCACGACGGCGCGGCGGTTTGGGGGGGAGGGGTGTGGTGTCGCACAAGTACAAACTGCGCGCCACCTGCTTTCGCCGCGCGCCGCCATGCATGCACGGCGCGGCGTTCTTCCGACGACAGCCACGAGCGCCCTCTGCTGGAACCCCGCTCGTGGCCACCACGGAAAGACACCGGTCACTTCGGACTGAGATAGCAACCAGTTAGGACCTTCGTAATCAGATAGGCACCAGTGAAGACTTTGCTATCGTACAGGCACTAGGCAGGCCTCTAACAACTATGTATCAACATTCTGCAGTACTATGTAAAAGTTAAGTATTGTTACATTCTGTGCAATATATATCTCTTTCTAATTTACTCTAGTGTTTATAGTTTCTGGCTGCTCCCCTCCGTACCTGCAACAGCGTGCTATTTTTGTTCCTGTGTCGGGCTCATTCCACTCGGCCACCGACACCTACGACGAGGCTGGGACACAAAAGCGGCGACGAAGTTGGGACACAAAAGTGGCGACGAGGATGGGACACAAAAGTTTTTTCTACATGACTGTCTGTAGCTCAGCTATATTCTTTACTGTGAGTTACAACCTATCTGCATTATGTTACAAAGCTGTTCCTAACCATCTTCAACACTTACTTTTCCTGTGATCCAACAAAGATACATAAACTCTCTTTCAGTATGGAGCAGTAAGTTACTACTTTATTATCAATGGCAATGTAGTGTTATACTTCATTAAATAACTAAGAGAAGAAATATTATTTGAAATAGATTTATGAAAGTATAAAATGTAATGTGAATCTATTACAAATTCACTTGCAAGTTCATATTCACAGAAAATACACTATTGAACATAAGTACCACATATTGGTTCAAACAATATGCTTGAATTATCATACATTACAAACACACAAAATCAACTGTTAATACTGGATAGTGTCTTCATCTCATACACTAAAAACTTATCACATTATAAAAATATTTCAGGCAAAACACAATATATAAAAAGGACGAATTCTGAACAGCTGCAGCATTCTTCACTTGCTCCAGTCTTCATTGTAATGCTTTTCTCCAACTTGGAACAGCCCTGAAAAATAATAAATTTCTGTAAACTTTTGTTCTAGGTCAAATAAAATATATCACTACCCATAAACTAGGATATGTGTGTAACAGATTGAGAACTCTGACTCAAAATGTTTTAGTGTACTAGCTAAAAATAATGCTCTTTTGGTCCTGGAAAACATTCTTGTTGTCAATATACCTAAACCATCACCTGCCAATGAACCCTTTCTTGCCTCTTCTCCATATCTGTATTATGTTTAGAGTAACTAGTTTATGTTTAACCAAGATTTCAATTTATTTATTTAAATGCATAATAATAAGAGTTATCAATAATAACTTTACATTAGGATATCTTATTATTATAGAACACCTCGATCCCAAAAACACATTATGTCTATTAATAGGTACAGTAAGTTCCTCTCAAAGTAATTTTACAGTACATCTTTTAGTGTTATTCTTCTCCTAAGAATAGCTGGGAGCACACAAATACACTGCATATCACAGCTGGAACAACCACCCACCCAGTTAGTTGTGCAGTTTTAAGTTCAGTTTCTGGGACAGAGAGGAATGCCAGTCATGATTAGAATCCACCCAGCAGATTGATGACATGGGTCGGCAAGCCTGGTTGTGGTTTTTAGTGGTCTTCCACATCCCACTTGGTGAATTCCAGGCAGGTACCAAAAGTTCCACCTCATTTACACAACTCACAAACACACTGAAAAATTATGCACACTTTTACATGTATAGCACTATGGAGAGTCACCTGTGAAACAACAAAGTGTATAACGGTGGCTATGTTAACACAGTTTGACCTTTTACATGTTTGACAATCAACAAGTTATCAAAAATTAAACTTTTCACTCTGCAGCGGAGAGTGCGCTGATATGAAACTTCCTGGCAGATTAAAATTGTGTGCTGGAACCAGGACTCGAACCTGGGACCTTTGCCTTTCGCGGGCAAGCACACTACCATCGGTAGTGTGCTTGCCGGCGAAAGGCAAAGGTCCTAGGTTTGATGGTAGTGTGCTTGCCCGCGAAAGGCAAAGGTCCCAGGTTCGAGTCCCGGTTCCGGCACACACGGTTTTCGGCACACAATTTTAATCTGCCAGGAAGTTTCAACAAGTTATCAGTTCGGATAAATGGGTATAGACACAGGCTGTATACTAGCAACATACAACACCCTGGCACAAAGTGCATTCTACAACATGACAGTAAGGATCTCGGTGTCTGTTTAACCTCACATACTTATCTGGATTCTCCCTCTGATATCAACTTGCAGTTGTAAACAAACACACACCCACGTACTCATCTGCACTACCTTTATAATAATCTAAGTTTTCACTTCCTCCGCGATGGCCAGGATGATGAGACATTAAATCCTCAATCTGCCCCCCCCCCCTGCAAATGAACTTTTGATAAATCAGTAACCATACAGCATGATATTATTATAAAGTATTAACTGTACTAACTGCAAATAAATTTTAAGGATAAACAGAATTCCTAGCATAGTAATTAAATATACCAGAGATGTAACGTTATATCTACACAAGAAAAGTTTCCTGGAAGTTAAAAAAGCACATCTAAAATTCGATTAAATCTCTACTACACCAAAACGTTGGGCACAGTAAATTACCATCAGGTGAATAATTGAAGGATTGTAGAAGGCAGGTTAAAACTAATATAATGTCATACTCCATGTTTACCGTGTTCTAGATTCCTTTCTGTGAATCATTACTAATATTACTGTCAGCTTCAACAATGAAAATACAGTTTTTTAAATGTTGATTGAGAGGTCCAAATCAGCAATTATAAAAGTAATATTCAATACAAATAGCACCCAAATTACATTACAATTTAGTTAAACAAAATGATAAGTTACAAGTACTCACAAATGTGGCATGTTGCGGAGGTGTAAAGGTGGTGCACTTTTTGGAGGACGGTCTACGTCTCTGCACGCTAGTCGATTGCGCCAACCCTCCGTCAGAGTGAGCAGCCGCTGTGGGTCGCGTTCTGCACTCACTGACACCTGGCGCTTCAGCCTCTCCTGCCTATCAATGCAATCTTCTTTGCGGTCCCTCTCTCGCTGTTTCCAACTCAACCGACGCATCACGTATTCTTGATCCTGTTGCCTGCACAAATTTGTTTTTATCTTATATTCCATTGGTAAACTACTTATTATGTAAAACTGCAATGGAAATTTCATTTTGTAGCAAGGGTAATCCAGTATTACAGATGATTGAATTACTTAATCTACAGCAGTGCTTGTAAGAGTTTTGTCAAATTTTTTTTTTTTTTTTTTTTTTTTTTTTTTTTTTTTTTTTTTTTTTTTTATATTTCTTTGTTGTAACATTGGTTGGTCTCTTGTGTAATATTTAACTTCAACTGCAATGAAGAGCCACAGAAAGTTGGTTTATACATGTGTATGCAAACACAGAGATATGTAAACACTCAGAGGATGACACTGTGGTCGGCAAGACATACAAAACAACAAGTGTCTGGCACAGGTGGTAAATAAGTTACTGCTGTTACAATGGCATGTTACATGATTTAAGTGAGTTTGAACGTGATGTTATAGTCAGTGCAAGAGGTATGGGACACAGCATCTCAGAGGTAGCAGTGAGATGCTGATTTTTCCCATATGACCATTTCATGAGTGCACAGTGAATATCAGGAATCTGCTAAAACATCAAATCTCCAACATTGCTGCAGCCGTAAAAAGATCCTGCAAGAACTGACCGAAGAGAATTGTTGAACAAGATAGAAGTGCAATCAGTTCGCAAATTGTTACAGATTTCAGTGCTGTGCTATCAACTAGTATCAGCATGCAAACTACTCAAAGAAATTCATCAATATGGGCTTTCAAAGCCACTTATATACCCTTGATGACTGCACAACATAAACCTTTACACCTTGCCTGGGTCCATCAACACTGACATTGCCTATTAAAGACTGCAAACATGTTGTCTGGTCTTGTTTCCAATTGTAACAAGTGGATGGATGTGTATAGGTATGGACGCAACCTCATGAATCTAGGGACCCTGCATATCAGCAGGGGACTCTTCAAGCTGGCAGATGCTCTGGAATGGTGTGAGGCATGTGCAGTTGAAGTGACTTGGGACCTTTGATACGTCTAGATACAACTCTTGACAGGTAACAAGTACATTCCAGTGCACTTGGGCAATCCCAATAGGCCACTGCGACACCCCATAAGTCCATAATTGACACAAAGCGGTTCCAGGAACTCTTTTCTGAGGTTGAACACCTCTGCTGGCCACCAAATTCCTCACACATGAAAGTAAAGTTAATAGTTGGGTGTTTTTACCGGCCCCCCAGTGCTGCTGTAGCAGTTTTAGAATCATTCAAAGAAAGTCTACACCAGGTAGTGCATAGGTATCCGGGCCATGTAATATTAGTCGGGGGAGACTTCAACCTTAAGAGTATAGATTAAGACCTCGCTAGTTACATTTCAGGCAGTACAGACAAACAGTCTTGCGAGCTACTTTTGGACACATTCACCAAAAAATTGTCTTGAGCAGTTAAACCGGCAACCCACGCGCAATAGAAATATTTTTAGACCTTATAGCCACGAACAGGCCTGACCTTATTAACTATGTCTGTGTAAACACAGGATTAGAGATCATGATATTGTCATAGCGTCAATGGTGATCAAATTTCATAAACCAATCAAGAAGGCTAGGAGCGTGTTTTTGTTGGGAAGAGCCGATAAGCAAATGTTAGGATCACACTTAGAAAATGCATGGGCATCGTTTAATTTCGGGACTATGGATGTAGAGGAATTGTGGACTAAATTTAAGTGCATTGTAAATAAAGGGTTAGAGAAATATGTGCCAGTAAAGACGATTAAGGATGGAAAAGATCCAACGTGCTATAATAACAATGTTAGAAAGCTGCTGAGAAAGCAAAGACTCTTGCACTCTCGATTCAAAAAAGAATACGCAAATGATGGCAGGCAAAAGATAGTAGAGATTCATGGGTCTATAAAAAGATCGATGCGCGAAGCATACAATAATTATCACAGCCATACCTTACCAAAAGATCTTTTCGAGAACCCGAAAAAAGTCTGGTCTTATGTAAAATCGATAAGCGGGTCAAGCCCACAGGCCAGTCACTCGTTGATCATTCCAGGGCATTCCAGTGACAATGTTGTTTTGCAATGCTCTCTCTCGAAAGGACTGATGAATTTCTTGGAGAGTGATGAGCTATGAAATTCTTATCCTTTAATCTATTCTTTACAATATAATTCTGACACAGATCAGCATGCTGACTTAAGAGGATCTGACAATGATTGTCTTCTATTATTCCATGTATTTTTTTCAGTTGTTTTTCTAGGGTGACTTAGTAGTGATTTGTTGTATACACAACCATGGATTTGGGTCTGTTCTAGAAAAATACAGGATGTCTCAATAGAAGAAAATTATGAGCAGTCTCTGCTTGTGATTTCCCTTCTGGTAAAGCGCATATTATAGCCTCCCAGAACTGCACACAGTATTCTTTGTATTCAAGTTATAACACAACAAGTAACCTGACACAATATATTAAGAACCCGATACCATGAAACTAAATTGAACCACCAAATAATTAATTTCAGCCTTTGAAACACATTTTAACAGTAATACAATGATATGAAATTCGGTATTCTGGGGAGTGTCACGTAATGTTAAGACACCTTATTCATACATGGCATATATATCAGGACGTTACTTGCTGTATGTTTGATATTGGACTCTTCCATAAATAGCTGATAAAAGAAGATATATCCATGTAAACTGGTCACAAAACACTTTGTGTAATCTGATTCATTAGGTAAAAGATTTTAAAACCTATTATTGGACTAAGATGCCTGATACGGATTAAGGCTGATTTTGTCACTCATTTGAAGTAAATTAATTATATTTTAGAGTATTTGAAGTTTATAATATAATTTAGAAAACTACCATAGAATCCAAAATACATGCTATCATGAATTTGTAAATATGCCTTTAAGTTGGAAAATTCACATAGTAGAATATTTATAAATGTAACTCTCAATGTCATGAGGTTTAAATGATTCTAAAAGACATATTACCTGATTTCATGTTAAAATTCAATGCAATTTAGTCCAAACCAAAGATGACAATGTATGATTTTGGTATTTCTATAAAAGCAAAGTGTGCCTGAATTCTGGGCCAGTTGACGTTTTGGCACAGTACTGTTGAAATGTAGCATTAGTAAATACAAATTCCAAAGTACTTAAGAAGGTGAAGACTGTATACTTGTAAATCTGTGAGCTAAGATGGTGGAACTATGTCAAAGTGTTTATTTTGTGCATCAAAGTTAAACGGTAATAAAATCATATTTTTTTTAGCTATTACTGAAACATCATTTTATGTTTAAAATCTGGACCTTTTCCCCATGCGGAATCCTCCTACGAAGACAATGAGACCAACTGAACTTCTAATTATTTCATCTGGAAACTTTTGAGATGTTATAGCATTTCTATACCATAAATGTTAATTGTGCCATCTTTGTCGTGGTTCTGACAACAGGAGCACAACTGGACATCTGTTTATATATTGTTTTGGGTTGCTGTCATGCTATAAGGTGGTAGCACAATATTTAGTAAAGGCAAAGTATTTAGTGAATGATTTACAATTCACATAAACACATTGTAGTTTTTCAAAACAAACTACATTTTTCTCCTGGATCGAATTGAGATTACTGCTGTGAGGTAGCGAGCGTGCATTCAAATAGTGTGCACCGTCCGCATACTTATGACACCTGCCACCAGAGGCATGAGCAGTAAGTGCAAGCAGCACGCCATGGCATAATGTGAGGCAGGAAGAGCAAGAGTTGTTTAGTTATGTTAGATATCTGCTAGAAACAACTAGTTAGCAGCTGATGAAATCTCCTTGAGTTACAGTGTAGTTATGTGTTTGAGAATTCAACACATTGGTGACAAGTGTGTCATGATTCCATGCGTTTGGTCTTTTCCACAATTATTTCGTTCATTGTTTTTCTCTCAATGACAGAACTGGCACTCGCAGAAGTGCTTTGCCTGCATTGAAAAACCAGAATCACCTTTTCAGCACGGCATTGGAGACTCAAACTCAGGTATTGCAATCTTTAGCTTTGGCTATGTCCGAGCCTTCGCACCCCACAGCTTATCAGATGTTGCCCTCCGTCTCTTACTCGCTGCCCTTTCCTGCATATGACGAGACCACAGAAGACTGGGAGGCCTATGAATAATGATTGTGGCAACACTTTCAGGCGTTTGGAGTTCTGGATGCCCTTCTTTGTCGTGCCCTATTTCTCTCAGTTGTTGTCATCATATTACTGCAAGCATATTCATGTTGTAGCTTCTCGGGTGTAATTTTACAAATGTCGCAAACAACCACACCCATCGTATCGAGCGTGGGCGGCCAAATTGCATGGTCTCAGTCACTACTGCAATTTTGTATCCAAGGTTCACAAGGAATCATACACTGATCAGATGGTTAGGGATGTGATTATTCATCTTGCACCTGACGAAGAAGTGAGGGAGTGACTTTGCAAAAAGAAAACCCCTCGTTGCCAATGTTCAAAACATTGCTCAAGCTTTTGAGGTTTTGAGGGCCATGGGAAACCAGATTGAAGCTTGGTGTGAAGTGTCAGCTGTTCAGACCTCCACCCCTCGCCAGCCAAAGGACGATGAGCCTACCAAAGTCAATCTGGCCACAATTCAACAACACTCTGAGCAGTCGGGCGGTCGTCTCTCGTTCTCCTTTGACTTCCTGCCCTTCTTGTTTCTTCAGTCACGATTGTTCTGTTTGCCCTCAGCACTGGGTCACATGTCATCATTGCAGAAAGAAGGGTCAAATTGCATTTGTTTGTTGATCAAACCCCTCCATACATGATCAGGATATGGACACAGACGTAAGTTGTGTTGCAGTGCTCGCAGCGCCCGTTTCTAAATTCTTCCTTTATCTTAAAGTATTTAGGTAGGTCCTCCAAATGCAGGTTCATACAGGGGCAGCAGTCACCTTGTTAAATTCAATAATGTATGTTGACTTGGGCTCTCCGCCCCTCCTCCCGGTCGCTTGCACACTGCTGAGCTATAATAAACAAAAAATTAAAAATTCCCCTGCTTGGCTAGTTTACTGTTCCAGTGACCTACCATACTGTGATGCGTCCCTTAACATTTCTGGTGGTGGACAATACTTCTGCACAAAACCTTATTGGTATGGACGCTTTTTGGCTATTCATATTTTCTCTTTCCGATGAGGTCAATCTTGTCTCGGACAAGATGCCATACCAGTAACTGGATGCGCTATGCACGGAATTTCGTCCTTATTTACGCATGAGTTGGGTTGCACCATGTCATCCCAGGCCCACATAACGATGAAATCTGCTGCGTGGCCATGTTGTTTTTGGGAGTGCCCATTACCTGTCGCCCTCTACGAGACTCAGTTAAAGCAGAATTGGATTGCTTCAGGGACCTGAGGGTCATTCGCCCTACATCTTCAAGTGAGTGGGCTACTCCCTTAGTCGTCTTAAAAAAACCAGCTGGCAAACTGCTGCTTTGTGGCGATTTTCAGGTCACAATGTATGCCCACTCCATTATAGACACTTATCCATTACCTCACCAGGAGGAGATGCTAGCTAAATTGTCAGGAGGATATTTTTTTTTTTTTCCAAGACGGATTTGGCAGAAGCCTTCCCCCAGCTCCCCTTAGACAAGGCTTCCCAGTGTTACACCGTCTGGGTTATCTGGATACTTCCCACCGACACCAATCCTTCAGAACTCCGGAGATGGTAACTAGCCCTTCAGCAGATTCTCTCTTCCCGTTGCCCACCTGGTCTCAACCTCCGCTAAATTTGAATTACCGCCCACCATCTTTAACATCTTCGCCTCGGTTCTCTGGACAAAGCTTCTGCCTCATGAGGCATCTCTGTCTAACTTCTTAACTTCAGTAGTCAACCTCTCTTCTAAACCTCTCTCCCAATCTGAAACCTCCGTCCTATCCAAAGGCATCACCTTTAGCCCCACTCCCAAATTCAACCAAACAGCCCTTGTCAAAGATTTACTATCCCATACTCGTAGTCTTTGCTGGAGATATCATTTTGCCACGAAGAAAAATAATCCTACTCCTAATGATCCAGCTCCCCAAGACATCACTCAAATAGAACCTTGCCTGGAACAGTTCCATCCTCCGTCACAGCGAGACCCACCCGCTCTTCCTCAAAATCACCCTCTTCATACCTTCCAGGAATTCCTTACTTTCAACCTTGCCTCTCAATCTTTCCTTAGAAACCTTAATTCTACTGGCAACATTACCAAAGCTGAATCCCAAGCCATCCGTGATCTGAAGGCTGACCATTCCATCGTCATTCTCCCAGCTGACAAGGGATCTACGACCGTGGTACTTGATCGGCAGGAGTATGTGGCTGAGGGATGCATCAGCTTTCAGATAGTACCACATATAAAGTCTTTCATGGCAATCCCATCCCAGATGTCCAGGCAGAGCTTCAAGGAATCCTCAACACCTTAGGCCCACTGAAAAACCTTTCACCTAACTCCATTAACCTCATGACCCCACAGACACACCACACCCCCACCTTCTACCTACTTCCCAAGATCCAGAAACCCAATCATCCTGGCCGCCCCATTGTGGCCGGTTACCAAGCCCCTACAGAACGAATCTCTGCCTACATAGACCAACACCTACAACCCATCATGTGCAGCCTCCCATCCTTCATCAAAGACACCAACCACTTCCTTGATCGCCTGAAATCCTTACCCAGCCTGTTACCTCCAGAAATCATCCTTGTAACCATTGATGCCACTTACTTATACACAAATATCCCACATGCCCAGGGCCTCGCTGCGATGGAGTATTTCCTTTCACGCTGACCACCCACTTCCCTACCTAAAACATCTTTCCTTAATACTCTAGCAAGCTTCATCCTAACCCAAAACTTCTTCACTTTTGAGGGCCAGACATACCAACAACTAAAGGGAATAGCCATGGGAAACAGGATGGCCCCCTCGTACGCAAACTTATTCATGGGACGCTTAGAGGAAGCCTTCCTGGATACCCAAGCCTGTCAACCTAAAGTTTGGTACAGATTCATTGATGACATCTTCATGATCTGGACTCACAGTGAAGGAGGACTCCAGAATTTCCTCTTTAACCTCAACTCCTTTGGTCCCATCAAATTCACCTGGTCCTATTCCAAATCCCATGCCACTTTCCTCAATGTTGACCTCCATCTGTCCAACAGCCAACTTCACACATCCGGCCACATCAAACCTACCAATAAACAACAGTACCTGCATTATGACAGCTGCCATTTATTCCACATCAAACGATCCCTTACCTACAGTTTAGGTCTTCGTGGCAAACGAGTCTGCTCCAGTCCTAAATCCCCGAACCACTACACCAATAACAGCTTTCACATCCCGCAGCTATCCTCCTAATCTGGTACAGAAGCAAATTGCCAGAGCCACTTCCTCATCCCCCCAAATTCAGAACCGTCCACAGAAGAACCCCAGAAGTGTCCCTCTTATCACCGGATACTTTCCGGGACTGCAGCGGACTCTGAATGTCGCTCTCCAGCAAGGATACGACTTCCTTCAATCCTGCCCCGAAATGAGATCCGTCCTTCATGACATCCTTCCCACTCCACCGAGAGTGTCTTTCCGCCGCCCACCTAACCTCCGTAACCTCCTAGTCCATCCCTATGAAATCCCCAAAACACCTTCCCTACCCTCTGGCTCCTACCCATGTAACCACCCCCGTTGTAAAACCTGCCCTAAGCACCCTTCCACCACCACTTATTCCAGTCCTGTAACCTGGAAGGTGTACACGATCAAGGGCAGAGCCACTTGCGATAGCACCCACGTGATTTACCAACTGACATGCCTGCACTGTGAAGCGTTCTATGTGGGAATGACCAGCAACAAATTGTCCATTCGCATGAATGGTCACAGGCAGACAGTGTTTGTTGGTAATGAGGATCACCCTGTGGCTAAACATGCCTTGGTGCACAGCTAGCACATCTTGGCACAGTGTTACACCATCCGGGTTGTCTGGATACTTCCCACTAACACCAAACTTTCAGAACTCCGGAGATGGGAACTTGCTCTTCAACACCTTCCTGTTGCACACCTGGTCTCCACCTCTGCTAAATTCAAATTCCCACCCACCATCTTTAACATCTTTGCCTCAGTTCTGTGGACAGAGCCTCTGCCTCAAGTGTTATCTCTGTTCAACTTCTTTGTTTTCTACAAATGTCTGCCTAGGTGTGTTTGCGTGTCAATATGTGTGAGTGGGATTGGAATGACTCCTTACCCACTCCATTAACACCTGCATTCTTTCCTTTTCCCTCTCCTTCCCTACTCTGCCTGAAGAAGCAACTTGGTTGCAAAAGCTTGCTTTTGTGTGTGTTTGTGTTTGCTGTATTTATGTTTGCTATCACTACCAGTGCTCCTTCACCTGGTAAGAAAACTCCATCTATTTTTTATATATATTTTTCCTGCTAGGGACATTTCCTCTATAACCATTAGTTGTATGTGCCAATAAGAAACTTCGTTGTCTATTATTTTTGTATTTCACTTTATTTAATTTTAATAAGGTGGAGTTTAAACTACTATATATCTATGATATAGAACAAAAACGTTTAAGAGGCACTGTGCTTAGGAATTTAAAAGATAAAAAATAAACTCTACATAACATCATAGCTTCATGACAGAGCCTAATTGTCTGTTGGCTGAATATATGGCTGTTAAAATTAAAAGATGAACTAATGAAGGAATATTAGAAACTTTCTTGTTTTAAGTAGCGTCTACTCCTTGCACATTGATATGATCTGTTCTGTTCGTTATTTATTTCAGACATAGCAAAAACGTATAAATTGCTACATAGGTAATCAAAAATGTGCGCGATGCCTATGCTCTGATTAATACAACGTCTTGCGCAGCACTGCATTCCAGCACTCGTAGCGCCGTCTGTAGCGCTGTTGCACGGGCCTGGCGGGTACCTGCTCGCGTGGCGAGTGTTGGACCTTGACGGTGCACCGCAGCTCACTCGTTGTGTGCGCGATGCAGTGGGGCTTGACTACCTGTGGGGTGGGCAGCTGAGCACAGCGGCCGGACGCAGGCGAGCTCGGGTGGGTAAATGTGGTGCGCTGCACGGCTCTGCCAGTAGTGGCGTCCTCGATTATAATGAATGTAATTATGTCAAAAATTTCTACTTCCCATAAAATTACCAGTTCTGCCTGGCACATAAAATAGCGGCGTCATCGATTATAATGAATGAAATTACGTCTAAAATTTCTACTTCCCATAAACCAGTTCTGCCCTGTGCTTAAAATAGTAAGAATTTGGATAACCTTTATTGTATAATAAACTTCCTGGTGAGTAGATGCCTATTATGTATATATATCACAAATAAACTACAAAAATGATGCAGTAAGCATATTTTACCATTTAAAACATGATTTCCTGCATTTTACGTTTTCCTGCATTTTACACCATTTTACTGAAGTCCCTTGGAAAGCATAGAAATGAGGTTCTACTGTATCTTTTCAATCTGCTGTTAATGGCAGACAGTGCCGAAACCGGTAGAGTATAATAAAAAAAGAATATTGTACAGCTGTTGGTGCAACAATGATTTTTCCCTAAATACATTGCAGCTGAAGATTGCCACTCGAAAATAACCTTAAAGGCTGAAAAGGCTGAATGGAAGGTTGAGATATCTGCAGAGATTACAACCATTACGAATCAATCGTAATAATTACGAATTTTCCTCCTATAATTACAAGATTACAAATGACATGGCTAAAATTACGATTTCCCCCCCCCCCCCCCCCAAATATCTAAACTCATTGATGCTTTAGGAATCAGAAAGTACCCGCCACTAAACTCATGATGGCTATTCTTCTGGTGCCTCGCAGTAATTTCCCTGTGGGAAGAGTTTAGTTTGGTGAGGAAGAATAAGACTGAGTTTAAAGCTAATATGAACACAGAACTGTTAAGTGCTCTGTTATTGCATAAGATGCATGTGACGTCACACCCAAAGCATGTTACCAATGTACTTTCTGCGAACAGGAACTGCTAGCAGCTAAGGGGGCAACTGAAGTATTCAATTCAAAAAATGAACCTCCTACTTATGTAGTGCCGATCTGAGATACGAATTTAGTGTTGTTATGGACAAGAGACTGTTAAGGGCTCTGTTAGTGCAGAAGATATATGATACCAAAACAATAAGCATGTTATCAGTGTACTTTCAGCAAACAAGTGCCGTTTATTGGAAACTGGAATTTTCAGTTAAAAAAAAAAAAAAAAAAGACACTTAAACTGGAAAAAACACATAAATAATGTCGTGGGTAAGGTGAATCACAGATTGCGATTTATGGGCAGAACCCTTAAAAGATGCAACAGAACTACTAAAGAGACTGCATAAACTACGCTTGTCTGTCCTTTTTTGGAGTATTGCTGCCCAGTGTGGGTTCGATGGAGGACTTCGAAAGAGTCCAAAGAAGGGCAGCTCATTTTGTATTGTCACGATACAGGGGAGACAAGAGTTATGGAAATGATACTGGATCTGGGATGGGAATCATTACAATAACGGCGCTTATTGCTGTGGCATGGGCTACTTACGAAACTCCAATCGCCAACGTTAACCTCCGAATGCGAAAATATATTGTTGACTGCCACTTACGTAGGTATAAAAGATCATCAGAATAAAATACGAGAAATCAGAACTTGAATGGAGAGATTCAGGTGTTCTTTCTTCCTGTGCGCTATTCGAGAATGTAATGGGAGATAAATAATATAAAGGTGATTCGATGAACCCTCTGCCAGGCCCTTAAATGTGATTTGCAGAGTATCCCATGTAGATGTAGAACTTCTACTTCACAAATGTGCTAACATAAAACACAACTGTTACGTGCTGTTAGTACAAAAGATGCATATGATGCAAAAAAAAAAAAAAAAAAAAAAAAAAAAAAAAAAAAAAAAAAAAAAAAAAAAAAAAAAAAAAAAAAAACACGTTACCAGTGCAAACGGAAGCAGGTAAGGGGGCAACAAAAAAATAAAAAGATCGTACTTCAACAATAGTAGTGCAAATCTGAGATGACTTCAATCTGCATATAAGAAAAAGAGGCTCTGTATATATCAGTCTTTGTTATATTGCATTTATTGTAATATGTGTTAGTTTTTCTGTAATGTCTTATTTAGAAATGCCGATGCATAAAAATTCCCCCTTCCTCCCGGTAACAACACTGCCTGGCCTGACTCGGCCATTACTAATTGGCTTTCTTGAAAGTTGGCATCTCTGTATCTGTGTACTGAGTAGCTTTCTATCCCTTCCAAAATACAATTAGTTTGAGTCTTACTTTTATTATTCTACTTCTTCTGAAATGATTCTGATGTCTGAATGACTTGTTTAAAGAAACAAAGAACATTAAGAGGCATAGGCACAATATCATAGGCTAATTGCAAAGTAAGCAATTTTTGTTTTCCGTGCTTTCCATACCAGAAAATGAATATCATTCAACTGTATAAGACCATTACAGAGTTTTTTTCCCTTCTTTTCTTCACACAAATGTTATTCATGTCCTGATATAAAATGCACAGGCAATCCAAAATGACCAGATTTTAACAATGTAAAATCCATTTGGAATGTCAATAATGGAGAAGATAGATAACAACTCACTATAAAGAGGTTTGCTAAGCTGCTGAGGGACATGAAAAATAGACAATCACATTCACACAACTTAAATTTTCGGGCATGGCCTTCACACACACACACACACACACACACACACACACACACACACAAAACCACCAAGTCCAGCTGCTCCAGCTCCATTACTGACATTCCAAAATGACCAAATACGCACTTAATTAATTTTTGTAGTAAGTCCCCAATATACAGTCCTTCATTTGTACTATTGTATGCAAAATAGCCTCAGTTATGAAACTTATTAAACATATGTTACATATCTCAAAGTTTCATTAGTTGTTAATAGCACAGTAAAAATATTTAGGGACCACAGAAGATCATAAATATAGGTTAACATCAGTATGTGCAATATTTTACCATTTTTAGATCTTACTGCACAGTGACAACTCATTCTTTGTATGAATGGCATGTCATTACCTGAAAGCTTTGAGCATCTTGTTGGCCACAGCTGCTCGTTGCTCTATCTCAAACAACTCTCTTAACTGCCGCTCAAGAACTGCTTCCCTCTGCTTTTCCAGTCTTTCTTGTTTCTGTTGTTCAATCTTTGCTTTTTGTTGTGCCTTAAACATCAGAGTGTGATCAAGAGTCTAATACTATGAACAGGAATACAACTGTAACTTTTTTTTTATCTAGTGGCTACAGAAGAGACAGAAGATTATCTTCAATTATTACATCCTGCTGCTAGGTACAGTTCAAACTTTATCTTACTATCATACATTTAACATTTGACTCTCACATTAAGAATGTAGTGAAATACTGTTAATGACTATTCCACTATCAGAAAATTTATTATGTAAATAGAAAAATCTTTTATATAATTAAGAAAACTGATAACCTTGTGTTTGACTGTAGCTTAGTAAGACAGCTAGAGAAAAGATAACAGTTAATGATGGGACACAGCTATACCTGTCTTTCCTTCTTTCTTTTCCATTCTTGAAGTTGTCTCTCCTTCTCCACCCTCTTTCTCTCTTCATCTAGTTGCTGCTGAAGTTCTTTTGCTTTCTGGAAACAATATATGTTGACAGTCACTTAGAAAATTCACTTAAGATTTGATAATTTTTGTCATGCTGACACAGTAATACACAAAATATTCAGAACATAATATTTAATACATAGTTTCACTTTCACAGGAAAATCTGTTAAAGACACAGTTTCAGATTTCAGACATTAATTTTGTCACTCAGTTCAATTGCAATTGCTACAGAAATCATTTACAGATTCTAAAGTCAAGCACACAATAATTTTCTTGACTCCAGGTACATTATTTTGACAGAGAGCTTTGCATTGTGGTGGACCTATCTCATGAGGAAGCTTCGAATACTGCTTAATCATTTGAAATTTCTTGTGCTGCAGGCCATGATATAGAGTCCCTGTAGACAGAGAACCACACCATAATATAGCAACAGGTCAGCTGGATTAAAAGGAAGTAGATGGAATGCAAATAATGTCCTGACCACAGAGGACAAACGCAGCGACAGAATTGGGGTCAGCTTTTTGTGCTTCTGTCTTGCCTATCCTCCTTTGCATGTCACAAGAGAGCTATTTTTCCTAAGCATAATATAAGAGTCACTCCAAAAGAAATGCACACTATTCAAAAAAATACAGTTTTCATTCTGCATTTTTGAAAGTTTTACAGTGTGTAGATACGTCCTTCGTGCTTGTTTTCAAACTTAGTTCAACCTATTCCTGTGGGTGGTGCCATCACAGCATGTCTTTAAGATGGCTGCTACACTTGACATTCGTCAGAAGCAATGTGCTGTCATTGAATTCCTGTGCTGTGAAAATGAGACAGTGGGAAACATCCACAAGAGGTTAAAAAAGGTGTATGGAGATGCTGCTGTCGATTGCAGTACAGTTAGTTCGTGAGCAAGCAGGTTATGTGATGAAAGTGGCCAAGGCAATATTGAGGATTGTCCTACCAGTGGCAGGTCTTGTACTCAACACACTCCAGACAATGCAGAGAGAGTTAATGAAGTGGTGACTGCTGACAGATGCATCACAGTGAATGAATTGTAATGCTATGTTGGGATAGTGAAAGGAACTGTTTGCAGAATACTGAAAGTGTTGGCGGTAAAAAAGGTTTGTGCCAAGTGGGTTCCCACGATATTGACAGTGGCTCACAAAGAAACATGAAAAATGGTATGCAGAGAACTTTTGGAACGGTATCGGAATGATGGAGATGAATTTCTTGGAAGAATTGTAACAGGTGATGAAACATGGCTCCATCATTTTTCCAGAGACGAAGAGGCAATCAATGGAGTGACATCATGAAAATTCAACCAAGGGGGGGAGGAGGGGATTCAAAACCACACCTTCTGCTGGAAAAGTTATGGCTACGGTGTTTTTCGATTCCAAAGGACTCTTGCTTGTGGACATCATGCCATGTGGAACCACCATAAATTCTGATGCATACGTGACGACACTGAAGAAACTTTAAGTTTGAGTCGTATTCAACCACATCGGCAAAAGCAGGATGTTTTGCTGTTGCATGACAATGGAAGTGATCACAAATCTTGGTCCATCTCTTTGGGAAGCTAAAAGACTCTCTTTGTGGAACAAGATGATGCCTCTCTTGTGCACGGCACCGAACAGTGGCTCCAACGTGTTGGTCCAGAATTGTACCGTGCGGGTATACAGGTTGCAAGATGGCATAAGGCAGTTGAGAGGTATGGGGATTATGTGGAGAAATGAAAATATTGTTCTTAAAGTATGTAACTACACACTGTAAAACTTTCAAACATGTATAATAAAAACTGTATTTAAAAAACATAGTGTGCATTTCTTTTGGAGTGACCCTTGTAGTATAACAAGTATCAGGAAATGACATAACGCAACAGTATGCCATTCGCAGGCACCTTCTGAGCCAATTGACACTGACAATCATGCTATTTTGCTGGTGCCTGTAGGGCAGAACAAACTTTTCATCAATGCGTGTGTGTACTGAACAAGCAATTATCTTTACAAGTACACGTAAGAGCAGCTGTCTTGGCCCTCAATTCACAATGTATGCAATGCTGGGATCCCTACTGTTGTGATGCCTTGAATGTTATTTGTGCTTAGCCAATTTACTGCTGATTACAAATGTGTCCTCTCTCTCTTGGTTAATGATGCTAATACCAAAAAACTGTATGGTTTAGATGCTTTCAATGCCTTCAGCTTCTCTATTGCTGACTCTAAGCTTTTGGTGTTGTATTGGGTTCTTTAACAGTAACTATACTCACTGTGATCAGAATTCTCGGATCTTTTTTCTGCTGCCATGGGTTGTGTAAATAACTTTACTGTGTAAATCATCGTCAAGTTGTCAACATGACACCACTTTTTCCATGTATCCCGATTACAGTGTGTTTTTGTGAAGAAATCAGAGTTGAATTAGATGGTTTGTCATCACTTAGAGTGTCAAACCTATCTTCTAGTGAATGGGCTACAATCTTTGTTTCTAGTACCTTCAGGTCAGAGGTCAGATCCAACTTTGTGGAGACCTTAATACCACTATAATTGCTCAGCCTGTTACTGACACATACTCACAGCCATGGCCTGAAGAATTGGTTATAGACTTGCTGGAGGACAGTTCATCTTAATCATTGATTTGACAAATACATACTCATGTTATTTTAAATAACACGTCACACAATTTCATAGTTGTGAACATACATTTTGGCCTTTACCTGTATGAAATTTGTTATAACTCTGTGCACCTGCTATTTTCCGTAATCTAGAACAAATTGCAACAAAAATTCCTAACAATGTAAACAATCTTGATTATGTTGCAGGCTCATCAACAGAGAAGCATCTATATGACCTTATGTTTATGTTTCTAAAAGTTGCAGGGATTAAATGCAGCTTTGCCAAGTCACAATTTATCAACAATCAATAGCATACTAAGGTCATGAAATTTCCAGTCAGGGTATTCATTCTTTGGAGCAACATATTCCTCCATTAAGACACTACCACCTCCTTCTAACTTGCATGAACTATATGCTTTCCTTCAAAAAGTAACATATTACCACAAGCTCATTCTGAGTGCAGCTTCTACTGCTCACCCCTTACATCACTTATTTGCAAAAACATTCTTTTGTAGGTGGTATAGCTTGTGAGAAGGCTTTTGTGCAATTAAATACAAAATACATTCTGCACCTTGACTTGGAATGTCAAGGTAAACATTTAGTCTTGGCCATAGGCATGTCCCAATATGGAGCATGGGCAAACCTACCATTTTGGCATGCAAATGACTTGGAATGACCCATTGATTTCACTCCAAAACAATACAGCTCAGCAGTAATTTTCATAGGGTAGGATAGGGTGATGTGGGTGCACGACAGCGTGGTCTTTAGCGCCCTTACAAAATAATTAGGTGACGAGTGTGATCTAAGGGGTAGGTGAACAAAGAAAAACAGACAACAGGAAAGTAGGTACCCAAACTATACAAAAGGCATGGGGAATGAAGGGAACAAAGAAATACTGCAAGATAACAATATAGGTTGGCTCACTAAAGCACACAGCCGTAGAAGTACTCCTATCACAGTTCCAGGGTATCATGAACTGATCACTGATAGAAAAGGGATCTGCCAGCCAGCATCTAGCACACTAAAACATGCAGCCTAAAATCTTAGCCAAGAACCCAGAAAAATCATATAATTTTAAAACGGTTGTCACAGTCACCTCATTGTCAGCTAAAATAGAGGGCAGAGCACCATCAAGATTGGCAGCCCCCCTCTCAACAAGATATAAAATACATTCAATTAAAATGTGGCGTACAGAGATTTGCACGCCACAGGCATCACAAAACGGGGGAGGGGGGGGGGGGCGGTCCTCTCGATCAAGTAGATAGCTGTGTGTCAAAGGGCAGTGTCCGATTTGGAGACCTGTCAAGGCTGCCTCATGCTGCCTCAATGACTGGCAGGAGGTTCGCCATGGGTGGACAGTTGACTTAACTGACCTCAGTTTATTGCCCGTCACTATCTGCCACATTTCCAAAACATTCAAATGTTTGTAGAGCTTATGGAACTTAACTATGGGGTCATCAGTCCCTAAACTTACAAACTACTTATGACCTAACTAATACTAAGGACGGCATAAATATCCATGCCCGAGGGGGGATTTGAATCTCCGACTGTAGTGGCCATGCAGACTGTGACTGGCGCATTGCAGAATGCTCGGCCACCGTGACCGGCGCCATGATTCCTCCCACAAATGAAGGGACCTTTGCTGCATCACGGAGAGAATGTCCTGCAGTGGAATGGCACATTGTATGATACCACAGCCTATGCAGGTCACCTTGGCAGCCCTATCAGCCATTTCGTTGCCACAAATACAACGTGTCCTGGTACCCAACAGAATGACACTTGCTTCCCCCGTTTTTGGAGAAAGTACAGTCTGTCATGTATGAGCTGTATTATCTTATCAGTTGGATACAGATTTTATAAAGATTACAGTGCACAGAGTGAGTCAGAGCACAGAAGAAACAGTGTGCCATGAACACGCTGTATTTGCTCCAACGCCCGCTGGGTCGCATGTAGCTCTGCAGAGAAAATGGAGTATGCAGTGGGGAGGCGAATCCTGATGGTGTTGTTGGAGAACACCACAGAGCAACCTATGAAATCACCCTGTTTGGACCCATCCATGTAAACCACTGTTAAATCACGATGCTTGTCTAAAATGTTAAAAAACATAGACTTAAATGTAAAATCTGAAGTAGAATCCTTCTTAAAATGTGTCAATTCTAAAAGTAAGATGGGCCTCTGTAGGAGCCAAGGTGGACATTTACTCCAACCTCGGTGTAAAGCATTAAAACCTGCCACACCGAAATCAAAGTAACAGTCCATAGTACGAATCCCAAAAGGCCTCATAGCTTGAAGCCGATTACAAAAAAGCCTTTCCATAGGCGGTCGAGCAATGGTGTTGTAAGCAGGTGTATATGGGGTGGATAACGTGGCTCAGCAGCCTCAGCGCAAAGGCTTGGTATAGGGCTGGTCCAAAATACCCAAGTAGCCAACCTAATCCCTTTATGGTGCACCACATCCAACATTTTTAGGTACGAAGGTCTTGTAGACCCATACACTGTGCAGCCGTAATCAAGTCGGGATCATACAAAGCCTCTGTAAAACTGGAGCAGACGAGTCCTGTCAGCTCCCCATGAAATGTGACTAAGACACTTTAAAATACTCAGCACATTGAGGCACCATCTCTTCAAGTCTTTATGATGCAGCAAGCAGGTAAGTTTAAGAGTCAAATGTGAGACCCAGAAATCACACAGTGTCTTTAAAATTCAGAACAGTGTCCCTCATCCATAGTTCAGGGAAGTTAAAAACAGAATGATTACAATTAAAAAGAACACACAGACTTCTCAGTTGAAAATTTAAAACCGGTCTTCTGTGCCCATTCCTCCAGCTGCTGAAGAGTTAGCTGCAACTGACAAGTTGTCGTTGCAGGGCTGGAGGAAGAACAGAAGATAGAGAAATCATCAACAAATAGTGAACACTGGACAGGACTTTTCACAACAGAAACAATACTGTCAATAGCTATAGCAAACAACATCACACTTAAAACACTACCCTGAGGGACACCATTTTTCCTGTTCAAAGCGATCAGAGAGCATGCCACCAACTCGATATCTAAAAAGAAGTGGAGAAAGGAAAGACAGAATAAAAATTGGAAGACAACCACGAAATCCTCATTCGTGAAGTTGCCTGAGTATAGATGCCTCCAAGTAGTATTGTAGGCCTTCTCGATATCAAAAAATACACCCAAAAGGTGGTGATGGTGCTGGAAAGCCTGTTGTATAGCCGCCTCCAGAGAGGCCAGTTTATCGAAGGTGGAGCGATATCTCCTGAACCCACAGAGGAAGTGACTAAGGAGCCGCCTGGATTCCAACATCCAGACAAGGCGGTGGTTGACCATCCACTCTAAGGTTTTTCCCATGCAACTAGTGAGGGCAATACTGTGATAACTGCTTGGGCATGTGCGATCTTCCCCAGGTTTTAAAAGGGGAATTAAAATTGCTTCTCTCCATGAGTCAGGAAAGTGACCCGACAACCAAATGGCATTAAAGAGGTTCAGGAGGATTTCTTTATTCTGCTGTGTTAAGTGCTGCAGCATACTGTAGTGGATACTACCATCGCAGGAGATGTATCAAAGAATGCAGACAATGCAAAATCCAGCCCCTACAGTGTGAAAGGGCAGTTATAATCAAGGTGACCAGTGGACCTAAAGCCCAAAGAGCCCTTCTCAACAACCACTCTGTGGCGCTGGAATGCTGTATCCTGACAGGTGGTGGCTGTAACATTGGCAAAATTGATGGCCATGGTCTGGGCAATGTCTCATGGGCTGGTTTGAAGAACACAATTTCTAATTACAGCAGCCTCTGGACTTCTCCCGTAACACTACTCAGGAACTGTTGCCAAGATTTCTTTTAGCTCTCTCTTATAATTTGGCGACATTTTGCCCTCGCCACCCAAAAGGCTGTGAGGTTGTCTGTAGTCGGGCAGCACTTAAACCTACACAGAGCTGCACACCTGGTCCTAATTGCCGAGTGATACTCGGCAGTCCACCAAGGGACAGGCTGACATGTCAGCTGTCCTGATGACAGCGGCACAGATGATTCACCAGCACTGTGTTGCGTTCACATGATACAGTCCACCCATTCCTGGACATAGTCACGAGTTTCCAGCTCAGCGAGTTGGCTGTACAGTGTCCAGTTGGCTTTAGTGATCACCCATTGAGGTGGTCTGTGTTTGGGCTGTACTCTGTATGGCAGATGAACCCAGATGGAGAAATGGTCACTGCCATGCAGGTCATCGACCACTTCCCATTGAGTAGAGTGGGTGAGGGCTTGAGAGCAAAGAGAGAGATCTATGGCTGAGAACGATCCCGTTAGAGTACAAAAATGTGTAGGCTGTCCCGTGTTTAATAAATGTGGGCTCGATGACAAGAGAAGCCTCTCTGTCGCTCGACCCCTGGGACAGGTACTGGCAGAGCCCCAAAGCACATTGTGTGCATTGAAATCATCACAGAGGATGAATGGTTGGGGGAGCTGTGTAAGAAGATCTTCAAGGGCCTCTATATCAAACGTGGAATGAGGCAGCAGATACAGGGAGCACACCATCAAACAGTGATGCACATAAACAGATACTGCAACGGCTTGTAAATGTATCGTGAGAGAGAGGGGCTCTGAGTGATAGGCCGTATTAGTAAAAGTAGCCACACCGCCTGAAGCTCCGTCTCCGCTATCGAGGAGGTTGTATTTTTACTCTCTCTTTTTTTCGAGATGGAGACACTGAACACAGTGTAGGTTCAGTGTTGGAGTGAGATGTTTGCCCCTGAGGGACATCCAGCTCCATGAGTTCTGGAGCTGGATTAGATGTACCATCGAAAATAATAACTTCCACATAACCCGACAGTTGAATTGCTGGCTTCAACTCTTACTTAGCAGGCACTTTTTTGGTTTACGTTGTTTGGTTGATGTTCCAGTGGATGTGGTTGCAAGTGTGGTGGATGTGGTTGCAACTATGGTGGATGTGAGGGCAGGATCTGCAGTTACTGGAACAAAGGGTTCTGTAAAGGTGGAACATGTAGCTTTCTCAGCTGTTTTTTTTTTTTTTTTTTTTTTGGAATTGGGGGGGGGGGGGCTGTCGGTGTTAAAGCTTCTGCTGCCTTTCATGTGCACTGGCGCATGCAGGTGTTTGTACCATAGCTAACAACATCAGTCTGGGTTGAAGTATCAACTTCAGGAACAGGTTTCTGCAGTGCAGAAGTGAAGGAAGTGGGAAATACAGGAGGTTGCATGGCCTGAAAGATCTTTTTGGCCTTCTTCTCGTCAAGGTACACACTGCAGAAGCAACTCCAAACTGGATGGTCCCTGAACAGTTCACACATTTTGCAGGTGGAGTGCAATAAGTACCTTCATGGGGCGCCTTTCCACATTAGCCGCAAGTCACCTCACCCTTACAACTGCTGGCATTTCAAACACTGCATTGGGTATGGGACATAAGGTCTTACATTCATTCAGAGGAAGCCTGCTTTAACCTTGTCCAGGAGTTTGGGACTACTAAAGGTGAGGATGAAGGAGTTGGATTTTACCAACTCCCCATCCACCCATTTTGTGATGTTTTGTACATCCACAATCCCTTCTGAAGCCCACTCAACCTTTAGTTCGTCAATTGGAATGCCCACTAAATCCCTAAAAGTAATAACACCATAACTGTAATTGAGAGTGTCAGCCTCTATAGCATATTCTCTGAGGCATTTAGCCTTATGAAGGTTCACTGCTTGTTGGGAAGTGTAAGTTTCTACCAACAATGTCCCATTACATTACGTGTTTGACTGATTTGAGATTGCCAGCAATTCCCTGTAGAGCTTTCTCTATGTAAAAAGGGGACAACTTTTCAAAAGTGCCCTCTTTTCTCTTCACTACAATAAACACATTCTGTGGAGCAGCATGTGTTCCGTTACTGTACACTACATGTTTTTTATTCTGTGCAGAATCTGGAGGACTGGCTACTGAAGGTTGGGTGTTGGTTCCCCTCCAGTGGTACACCCATCCCACTAGGTGGTGGAAAATTTCTCACAAGGTCCATCTCGGACCCACGAGCAGCTAGGGAACTAAATGTCCACCTAGACAGAGCTCCTCATGCCTAGGTAAGCCTTATACAACTGAGGTGCGGCAGTATCCCCAGCGGTTGCTCGCTAGCAGCTATTCCACTTCAACAGCCATGCATCCCATCAGCAAATAGCATACCTTGGGATTGAAGGGTTTTTTTTATAGAGGTTTGTACCATCCTCATGACCTGGGCAGTCAAGCCAAGATCCCCATTCCCTAGTACACACAACGTTCCACTGCCACGCCACATGATGGTCGCTGAAGCCTGCCTCCATCCTCATGACCTGGGCAGTCAAGCCAAGATCCCCATTCCCTAGTACACACAACGTTCCACTGCCGCGCCACATGATGGTCGCTGAAGCCTGCCCAAAGATTACGGTGTCTAGAGGACTGGTGGCGCTTACCAGTCCCCAGCTCAGGACCCCAGGTTCGCCAAGCCAGTACTCAGCAAATTAATGCTGAGCCCCTGAGAGACATAATTTTCATGTAGAGAAAGAAGTTCCTAGTATTGTTTAAATTCTCAAGAAATTACCAATTCTTCCTTCAGAGCACAAAATTGTACCTTGTTACTAATCATAACCCACTGTTCCATTGACATTCATCAATCCAACTACCGAGCCCCATTATTTAATTTAAAAACACTAATCATTAGAAACATTGATTATTTACTATGGATATTTCTTTTTTTGTTAAGAATATGTCATTAATTTTATCATAGAAATTGATCCATTTATGTTCACACATCCATCCATTGAGCTAAAAGACTTAATTAAAAAATACTAATCACTTGAAATATTGATGATTTGCAAATGAAATTGCTGAATCATAAAAAAATAATACATCACATTTTTTATCAAAGCATGGATGCCTACTTGGCACACTGACTTGCACTGCTTTGTCCCATGAAGCTGCACGGCAACTGCTGCCAGCAACAGTATACTATGACAGTATGACACTAAGTTTGATTGACTTTGTGGCAGAGTAGCTTCTCTTTCTGCCAATTTCTTTGCCAGTGCGGCTGGTGCGGACAAATGGAAAAGTACCATTTGTTTCGTTGATGTCTAAATAAACGCTGCTGTGCATTGTTTTGTTATACTGTCTTCGTAATAATGAAGTACATTATTCATTGAAGTTGGGTATTATTTGGTTCGGTACTGTGGTGTCGCACAAGTCCAAAGTGCGCGCCACCTACTTTCGCCGCGCGCCGCCATGCACGCATGGCGCGGTGTTCTTACGACAACAGCCACGAGCGCCCTCTGCGGCAACTCCGCTCGTGGCCACCAGTGAACGACATCGTTCACTTGGGACTGAGTTAGGAACCAGTAAAGACTTCGTAATCAGATAGGCACCAGTGAAGACTTGGCTATCGTATAGGCACTAGGCAGGCCTCAACTATGTATCAGCATTCTGTGTACTGAACTAAGTAAAAGTTAAGTATTGTTTAAATTCTGTTCAATATATATCTCGTTCTAATTTACTCTAGTGTTTCTAGTTTCTGGCTGCTCCCCTCCGTACCTGCACCAGCGTGCTATCTTTATTCCTGTGTCGGTCTCATTCCACTCGGCCACCGACACCTACGACGGAAACGAGACACAAAAGCGGCGACGAGGCTGGGACACAAAAGATACGACCATATTACCCACAACTTTTACTGAGTTATTGTTACAAATTTTCCATTATTTATTTTATTATGGCAGGTATATGTGAACTAGTAACACTATCAGTGTAGCAGTGTGGTCAAACAACACAACAAATCCACAAAAATATTCAAGAAGTAACTGCCATTGTTGTATAAGTAGGTCAAGGTGTAGTGTTATATTCCTAACTTTGTTTAAAAAAATTCAATGATTAAAGTAACTAAAATTATGTCTCTGCATTCCAACATATCTATGCAATCTTAAAATTGCATTCTTTTGTCAGACTGTAAGTTAAGAATACACTCTATCTTCTTCTTCTTCTTCTTCTTCTTGTGATGTTAACAGTTGTTCATGTAAGTGCTCTAGTTTAGTTATGCTCAAATTTATTTAATGAAGTTTCATTTACAAATTTATCGCATTTTTTTCTTCAGTACAAAACGAATTCCTTTCCCCAGATTGCATTATTTTGATGTTTGCAGAAATATTTCAGCACACTGCTTTTGCAACTGTCGCAGGGACAGAAGTGATTGTTGACAGCCATAATGGCCAACTTTATTCTATTTAAATGCCATATTTTGAGTCAAGCTCTTTAACGTCCCAGAGATTAATAACTGATTTTTGTGAATGTTTCCACTTATCATGCTAGCCACGGTTTTATCGAAAATCGGTTATGCTCCCAACAATCACAACTTGGACTTATACCTGCGTTGTGAAAGCCAACCGTCTGTGATGGAAACTTTTCATCAGCAGTGGAGGCAGAAAAAAAAGGTTAATCGCAGTATTATTGGTAAACTACATCATTTCAAGTCATCTAGGTGCACTTACAATATTGAAATGTTGCTCAGTCTTGTTCAAATGTTTGTTAAGCTTAAGGGACTTAACTACGGGGTTATCAGTCCCTAAACTTACAAACTACTTATGAACTACCTACAACTAAGGACGGCACAAATATCCATGCCCGAGGGGGGATTCGAACCCCCGACCGTAGTGGCCGTGCAGACCGTGACTGAAGCGCCTCAGTCTCCTCGGCCACCGCGCCCGGCGTTGCTTAGTCTCAAATGGCCATTATGTTTTAATAGTGCAGATAAATCAAATGCTTGACTCACCTCTGGCCGAAAAAATCAGTCAGTAAAATAAATAAAATAAAAACAATTTCTCTATTAATATCGTTAGTAGAATAATATTTTGTAGAAAAAGAGTAACATTTCAAAGTTCAACTATTGTCATCCAGTACCTTGGCAAAATTTAAAAAGAATTGGTGTACCATAAATTTCCTCCTATGCCATGTTGGTAATATTTATGTACAGTCTGCAGTTACTATTTTTATTATCTGTACCTTGTTTTACAGCTAGTGCTATTTGTTTTACAAGTAACTGTAATTTTATGTTTTGATAATTAAACACAACAACTTACCTTCCATTCTTCTATCTTCTGTTTTTTCTCAGCAGCATCCTCTGGGTTTCTATACACTGTCTGAGGCTGAGGTTGTTGATCACTACATTTTTGTGAAGATTTCTGTGATTTTTCACTGCGCCACATCTCAATTGCTTGTCGCTGTTCGTTCCTAAGTTTTTCATATTGGCAGTACCATTCCTCATGTTTTATAATATCCTCCCTTGAAATATCTGTGCAAACCACACCTTTTATGAACAATATCCATGAGCATGGACACTTAATGTTCATTTTTACACATGAAAATAGCAGCTACAAGATGCAGCACAGAAATTCAAAAATTGGAATGCATCATTCACTAATTCTGATTACATGTTACAGAAACAGTACAGAAAGTAGAAATAATAAAGTATCTCAAATACAGCTAAACATTTAAAGAATAACTTATCATATTTACAATGCACTAAACTAAGAAGAAACTTAGAGGATCAATACTGTTCCTGATGTATAACAAATCTTACAACATAAATCATTAGTGAAAACTTTACTTTACATTTTAACCACTGGAGAAAGAAGAATGGTGTCCTTGTGAGAAAGGAAATTCCTTTTAGTTACACACTATTTGTAAATACCTCAATTTTAGATTGTCTGCAAGGACATGGAATTTTGTACACCCCCGTGTATATTGGTACTACAAAAAGGAGTGTGAATACAAGACAGAAAGAACACAAAAGTCTTTGCCAACTCGGTAAAATTGAGAAATCAGCTGTAGCTGAACATGTTTTCCAATCAGGAAATCATGAAGTGAGGTTTTCTGAAACAGAAATTTTATCTACAACGACAAACTATTATCCACAACTGTACAGAGAAGCAATCGAAATATAGAAACATGGGGATAATTTTAATAGAAAGGAAGATGCAATGAAACTTAATGACATACAGACCACGGCGCTTTTATCTTTGACCATCGTCTATCGAAAGTTATGTTTTATCTTTGACAATGTTTATCTCTGCTGCGCACGTGAACGCTTGACCACGCCCCCTGTTAGCCAGTGCTCATACCGCTCTCCGATGCCTGTCTCGTCAGTTGGCAAGACTCACCGCTACCAGTAGCACCTCTGAAGATGTCCAGCACAGCTCTGGATGAAATGTCAGGAGCAGATATGTTTCTTCGACCACAACCATATAACCCGAAAGATTCAACAGCAATTATTTCACCCGGTCGTGAAAGCCGTCACTATATGAAATTTGTCGTAATATCCACATAAAATTGTGTACCCTATACTACTACATCCTGCAACCAATAGTATGGTTGATTACATTGAAATATATAATTGTTAAGTAAAAAGGAATGAAAATCCTATAGTGTCCTCAATTTTATTTATTTGTCCTGAATTTTTTTGGGAATTATTTTGAAAATGTCCTGAATTTTATTAAAAACAATATGGAACCATACACATACCCCAGCACTTCACAAAATTCGCCGAAACAATATGAGAAATCAGGATGAGGCAACTCATGCAAGAATCCTAAAGCCTTATGTATTGTTGGGATTTACATGAAGAAATTTCTTTTTGTTGCTACTTGTATTTGAATGTCTCTCGCTCTCTCTCTCTCTCTCTCTCTCTCTCTCTCTCTCTCTCTCTCTCTCTCTTTTTTTACAATGACATCGCATCTTAGCAGATCAATGGAAAATAAAGTAAATAACGCAAACGAAAGCACATGCAAAGTAAACCACAACATTCGTCACTGAAGGTTTTCGTATAACACTTTGGATTCGGGATTCAGTAATATTTGGGCACTATGCGCCAAATTTAGATTCGGCGAATCTAATGGATTCGGCCGAACCACTCAGCCACAACCTTAGTTGCAGAATTTTTTGAACAGACCTTGTGTACAGGGAGCATTACTTAGCTGACACAACAAACAGTTTTCGTAAAAGTTGTATCAGTACATAATAATAAAACATTACTGTTGTTTTGCAACATAATTTTGCACTATAGTTTGCCCCCCTAGAAATACTGACATCATAGCTCTGCAATGGATATTACTAAGATCTCGAAATTTTCTGGAATCTAACGTCTCATTTACTGTGAAGGGAGACTGATTTAATTTTTCAGGGCAGCAAAAGTATAGTTGAGAAACAGTTGACATACTCCTCAAGACAACTGGAACTGTTGATAGTGTGTGCTGTGATTGGTGCTGCGATATGAAGGTGATTTAATCAACACAGATAGCAATCTACAACTTAGTGAACCTTGCAATGGATTCAGAAGGAGTAAAGTGTTCCCATACCATTAGGTCTACACCCAGCAATGACAGAGAGGACACTAGCAGACACAGTTTGGAGTTTAGCACTGCCAAACCCCACAGTGTAGACAGAAACAGAAAATGCGCTCTCAGTCCTGCACTTACCTCTCCTAGCATTTTTACAACCCACAATGATACTACTCTTCTCCCGTAAGATGTTAACATTTTATTTTTGTGCCCGTATGTTTACAGGTGTACAGGCCCTCACCTATATAATTATCTCAGCAGTTTTGCCACCCTTCCCCCAAATACTTTTTTTCTGCCAAACTCCAGTATATCTACGCAACGTCTAAATAACTCGCTCTATACTTCAATGAGCAAGGCACATATAATGGAATTAAACAACTCTGCTAGCTCAGAAAGAAAGATTAGTTTCTTTTGAAGTTAGGGACTATCATTATAACATTTAAAAATCACAAATACATAAATATTTTTAGCAATAAAATGAGGATACCTTGCAACCCACTGCAAAAATGATCACGGGATGGCAGACAGGCATATATAAAAGGCAATCTCTCTCTCTAGAAACACACACAAACACACACACACACACACACACACACACACACACAAAACCACTACCTCTGACTGAAACTTCCTGGCATATTAAATTTGTGTGCCAAAACCAGTATTCAAACCAGGGCCTTTGCCTTTCACAGGCAAGCAGTAGAGCCGTTGCCTGCAAAATGCAAAGGTCACAGATTCAAATCCCAGTTCCAGCACACAATTTTAATCTGCCAAGAAGTTTCATACCAGCACACACTCCACTGCAGAGTGAAACTTTATTCTGGAATTACCTCCGGCTGCTTGGCCAAAGTGACGCTTGGCAGTGGGAATGAGAGAGTAGATGGAGAAGGATGCAATGTGATGAAGGGGTTAGATATGCTTCATGGAGCATGTAAAGAAATAGGTGGAGCAAGATGCAACTTAGGTATGCAAGGAAGGTGGGGAGGGGGGGGGGGGAGAAGGGACTACATTGGGAGGGGTACAGAAGGGGAGAAAAGGTGGAAAATATAGCATATAGGGTGGTTTACAAGGTGTAGGAAGAGGGGGAGGAGCATGTTGGATGTGGGATGTGTAGGAACAATAGGTTAACATAAGTTGAGGTCTAAATAATTTTGGGATTGGGAAATATACTGAAAGGATAACTCCACCTGTGCAGTTCAGAAAAGCTGGTAGTTGGGGGGAGGATCCATATGGTCCTGGCTGTGAAGCAGCCATTGAAATCAAGCATATTTACTTAGCTGGATGTCTAAGTGAATCATTTTAATTTATTTTTAAGTTGAATAGACACATGTAGTATTTGATATAGTCTTTCACCAAGGTGAATGTATGTTTGAGAAAATAAAATCTTATGTCACACAAACAAATAGGGGCACAAAAGCAGTCTCAGTCTTAATGAAAGACAGTCAAGGTTAACTTTCTGGAGTGGTAGCAACACACTGCCAGAAATTATTGGGTAGCATGTTATGTTTTGATGAAATCTAAAGACTAAACTATGCTTTCAACTTTATTTCTCAATTAGTTTCACTTCTAGCTACTTTCATCACCAGAGCACACTAAAGAATTGAATGAATCGACACTGTGTGGAACACAAAAGAAAATACCATGAAGGAAAAATTTGGAATAAGAAAGAAAGGACCAGCAGGCAAGACAGAGAATTCAGATGCCAGTACAAAGTAGTAGGAGGAGGAAAGGCAGTGGAGGCAAATGGAGATGGAAGAGAGCAAGGAACAAGCATGTGGAACATGGTGGTGCAGGCTCCATAAATGTAATAATTACTTGGAATCAAATAACAGCATAAGTTACACTTTTACAACCTCTGACAGTAAAGTTTGATGAATAGTCCTGCAACATTAATGTAGATGATCTATGAATTACTGTTACCTTACTGTCCTTCAAAATAGTCACCTCCCATAACTGCTGAGCTCAGTGATATGTGTCCAGGAAACTTGCATGAGGTCTTCCTTTGGGATGGTGTTAAATAGCCTCATAATGTTACAATGAATGTGAGAAATATCATAAAAGATCTTTCCTTTTAAAGTGAGTTTGAGTCAAGGGAATAGGAAGAAGTCTGGAGCATTGAGATGTGGTGAATATTGTGGATGTTCAAGTTGCACCACTACCTTTTCTGCCAGGAACTGTTTAACAATATCTTCTGTGTGTGGGTGAGCACTATTGTTTAACTTGAATATCCACCATACTTACCAAATCTCAACCCGCCAGATTTCTTTCTATTCCCTTGATTCAAACTCGTTTTGAAAGGAAAGAGTTTTGTCGATATTCCTGACATTCAACGAAAAGTGACAAGACTTTTGAACACCATCTCAAAGGAAGAACTTGTGCAAAGTTTCCAGGGCATGTATCACAGAGCTCAGTGGCACATAGTTATGTGAGGCGACTATTTCGAAGGACAGTAATGTAACTGCAATTCACAGTTCATCTACATTAATATTACAGGTACAGTCACAGAACTTTATTGTCAGAGGTGGCATTTTAAATCTCCATGCCCAGTTTTGGCCATTGAGGTTATTTTCAAGTTATGAGAGTAGTGACATAGCCACTGGAAAATGGCCTTGGTAGCCAAAACTGATTATGGTGAATGAAAACAAAAATACAATGAATGGGTAATGTCATTTCATTCCAAGTAATTAGCATAAATTACAACCAAAAGGGTGGCATCAGTCTTGATGTAGTGAAGAATCACATTTTGGAAACACTAGTGAATGGGCAGATCTAAATTATGAAGTAAAGTAACATCATTTGTTTGCTCTCTCTGTCCATTCTTCCTCTGATTGTGCTTCACCAGCTATCAGAATAACATTTATTGTAAAGGCCCATACTTAAGATATATTATGTTGTTAGATTTTGGAAGGAACTAAAGTACAACAGTTATCAGTCCCTTGTTCCAGTCATAGAGGTATAACAACGTGTTAAACTTCCCCAAGTATAGGCGTTAACACTTCGAAATGTAAAAGTAACACTTCAAAGGCTTGGACATTGACATCCCGGAAATGAACCTCTGATCCCACTTACACCCCAGGGTCCTTGGGGTTTGGAGTTCTGAATGGGTGGACTTGACGGAACTGAACAAGCTCTGTTTTGTCAAGCCCTTTACTGCTGCATGGAAAACCTCAATGAGGGCTTCTCACAGGGAGTACGTTGTCCTTTGCCAGCTCCCTCTTGGCCATACCTGGCTGATGCACAGCCACCTTCTCCAACGCGAGGACCCTCCTCAGTGTCGCTGGGGTGCACCTTTAACAGTTGCCCACATCTTACTGGATTGCCCCAATTTAGCCGCACAGTGGTGTAATTTTAATATCCTTGACACCTTGAACCTTGTTTTAGCTGGCGATACCACCACAGTTGATACTGTCTTAAATTTTATCTGTGAGTATGGATTGTACCATTCCATTTAAAGTTTCTTGAAAGTCTATTGTCTATCTGTTCTCCATTTGCCTAAGACTATCAAGTAGGTGGTTTTAACGTGTAACGGAGTGGCTAGATGAGAGAAGGAAATGGGCACGGACCGCATTCGGGAGACCCAGCCTGGGCTGTAGTCATGAGGAAGGGAGTGCAACAGTTGGGAAGAGAAGCCAGCGATTCAGATGGTGGGGTGAAGAGTGGACCCGGGCAATGTACGACACTAATAACTGTTGCTGGCAGAACTGCAGAGAGGGAACCCCAGCTTCAGGAAGGAGACTTGTTACTGGACTGGTGTAAAAAGTCCCCGTCGCGAGACGTACACCAGTATGGAGAATGGGGTCTAAGACCCGCAACATCGAAGGGGGTGCTGAATCATATACCAAGCTCCCATAGTCAAGCTGTGACTGAATAAGAGCCTTGTAAAGCTGCAGGAATGTGGAACGGGCTGCTTCCCAACCACTATGGCTGAAGCATCACAGTATATTTAAATGTCATCAACATTTGTGTCTCAGCTGATGTAGGTGTGTCACCCAAGTCAGCTGGGCATCGAAAACCATGCCTAGGAAGCGATGTGTTTCCTTGACATGAAGGGGTTCGCCACCCAGGTACAGTTTCAGGTCCAGATAAACTACCCGACGGCGACAGAAGTGCATTACACAGGTTTTCTGTGTGGAGAACTGAAATCCATGAGTACAGGCCTCAGATTGGGTCTTTCAGATAGCACTCTGCAGCCACCGATCAGCTACACCAATACTAATGGAGCTGAAATACAGGCAGAAATCATTAGCAAACAATGAGCAACAGACCAAAGCAAGACAGTTTATTGCCACTAAAAACAATGGTACACTGAGGAAGGAGCCGTGTGGGACACTGTTCTCTTGAATAGGGGGGAAGCTGAGAGAGGCTTCTGAAACGAGTTGTGGGAGAGGAAATTCCAAATCAAAATAGGAAGGGAGCCTCGTAAGCTGCAGTCATGCAACATAGCCAGTATATGGTGGTGCCATGTGGTATTGTACACCTTGCGAAGATAAAAAAATACTGCAACTAGATGCTCACAATAAGAACAATATGGAAAAAATGAAAGAAGGAAAAGTAGGAATAAACAATAAGAAAATAGGAAAAAATAAAAAAATACCACTCCCATGAACCACAGACATAGCCGAGGTGGGGTGGCTTGCGTGCCTCAACGATACAGATAGCCGTACCGTAGGTGCAACCACAGCGGAGGGGTATTTGTGGAGAGGACAGACAAACGTGTGGTTCCTGAAGAGGGGCAGCAGCCTTTTCAGTAGTTCCAGGGGCAACAGTCTGGATGATTGACTGAGCTGGTCTTGTAACATCAGCTAATGTGGCTTTGCCGAACAGCTACTGCGAACGGCTGAAA
The DNA here is from genome assembly GCA_026315105.1 of Locusta migratoria. Taxonomy (NCBI): domain Eukaryota; kingdom Metazoa; phylum Arthropoda; class Insecta; order Orthoptera; family Acrididae; genus Locusta; species Locusta migratoria. The sequence continues at coordinate 449,628,512 of CM048748.1, forward strand.
GCAAGGGGAAACTACAGCCGTTATTTTTCCCGAGGACATGCAGCTCTACTGTATGAAAATATGATGATGGCATCCTCTCAGGTAAAATATTCCGGAGGTAAAATAGTCCCCCATTCGGATCTCCGGGCGGGGACTACTCAGGAGGATGTGATCATCAGAAAAGACAATACTGGCATTCTACGGGTCGGAGCGTGGAATGTTAGATCCCTTAATCGAGTACGAAAATTAGAAAATTTAAAAAGGGAAATGGATAGGTTGAAGTTAGATATAGTGGGGATTAGTGAAGTTCGATGGCAGGATGAACAGGATTTCTGGTCAGGTGAGTACAGGATTATAAATACAAAGTCAATTGGGGGTATCACAGGAGTAGGATTGATAATGAATAAGAAAATAGGAATGCGGGTAAACTACTATGACCAGCACAGTGATCGCATTATCATTGTCAAGATAGATACGAAGCCAACACCGACAACAGTAGTACAGGTTTATATGCCAACTAGCTCTGCCGATGATGAGGAAATCGAAGAAATATATGAGGAGCTAAAGGAAATTATTCAGACAATGAAGGGAGAGGAAAACTTAATTGTTATGGGAGACTGGAATTCGGTAGTAGGACAAGGAAGGGAAGGGAAGATAGTAGGTGAATATGGTCTGGGCAAAAGGAATGAAAGAGGAAGCCGCCTGGTAGAATTTTGCACAGAACATAATTTAGTTATAACGAACACCTGGTTCAAGAATCACAAAAGAAGGTTGTATACGTGGAAGAGACCAGGAGACACCGGGAGAAACCAGATAGATTTTATTATGGTAAGACATAGATTTCGGAACCAGGTTTTACAGTGTAAGATGTACCCAGGGGCAGATATAGACTCTGACCATAACTTGTTGGTTATGAACTGTAGGCTGAAACTAAAGAAACTACAAAAAGGTAGGAAAATCAGGAGATGGGACCTGGATAAATTGAAGGAACCGAGGTTCTTAAGAATTTCAGAGGGAGCTTTAGGCAACAATTGACAGAAACAGGGGAAAATAAAACAGTAGAGGAGGAATGGGTAAAATTGAGAGATGAAATAGTGAAGGTAGCAGAGGACAAAATAGGTAGGAAGGTAAGACCTACAAAAAATCCTTGGATATCACAGGAGATACTAAATTTAATCGATGAAAGGAGAAAATATAAAAATGCAGTAAATGAAACAGGCAAAATGGAGTACAGACGACTAAGAAATGAGATTGACAGGAAGTGCAAAATGGCTAAGCAGGAGTGGCTAGAAGGCAAATGCAAGGATGTAGAAGAATGTATAAATAGGGGAAAAATAGATACAGCCTACAGGAAAATAAAAGAAACATTTGGAGATAAGAAAAACAGCTCTATGAATATCAAGGACACTGATGGAAAACCAGTTCTCAGCAAAGAAGGGAAAGCTGAAAGGTGGAAAGAGTATATAGAGGGGCTCTACAAAGGAAATGAACTTCTAGACATTATTGTAGGAAGGGAAGAGGATGTAGATGAAGATTAAATAGGAGACACTGTACTGAGGGAAGAATTTGACAGAGCACTGAAAGACCTAAGTCGAAACAAGGCCCCTGGAGTAGATGATATTCCCTCAGAGCTACTGAAGTCTCTGGGAGAACCAGCCATGACAAAATTGTTTCACCTGGTGTGTAAGATGTATGAGACAGGTGAAATACCCTCAGACTTTGTTATAATCCCCATCCCTAAGAAAGCAGGTGCAGACAGGTGTGAAAACTACAGAACCATCAATTTAATAAGTCATGGTTGCAAAATATTAACACGAATTATTTACAGAAGGATGGAAAAGCTGGTAGAAGCCGACCTCGGGGAAGATCTGTTTGGGTTCAGGAGAAATGTAGGAACACGGGAGGCAATACTCACTTTACGGCTTATCCTAGAAGATAGATTAAGAAAAGGCAAACCTACATTTCTAGCTTTTGTAGATTTGGAGAAGGCTTTTGACAAAGTTGATTGGAATAAACTCTTTCAAGTTCTGAAGCAAGCAGGAGTAAAATATAGGGAACGTAAGGTTATTTACAACTTGTACAAAAACCAGACAGCGATTGTCAGAGCTGAAGGGCATGGAAGGGATGCAGTGGTTGGAAAGGGAGTAAGACAGGGTTATAGTCTTTCACCATTGTTGTTCAATTTGTACATTGAGCAAGCTATAAAGGAAAGCAAGGAGAAATTTGGTGAAGGAATTAAAGTTCAGGGGGAAGAATTAAAAACATTGCGTTTTGCCGACGACATAGTAATTCTGTCAGATACAGCAAAGGACCTGGAAGAGCAATTGAATGGAATGGAGAGTGTGCTGAAAGGTGCATATAAGATGAACATTAACAAGAGCAAAACTAGGGTAATGGAGTGCAGTGTAAGAAAATCAGGTGATGCTGAAGGAATTAGATTGGGAAACGAAGCAATAAAGGAGGTAGATAAGTTTTGTTACTTGGGCAGTAAAATAACAAATGGTGGTCGCAGTAGAGAGGATATAAAATGCAGAATGGCAATGGGTAGAAAAGTGTTCTTGAAAAAGAGAAATTTGTTAACATCGAATATTGATTTAAACCTAAGGAAGTCTTTTCTGAAGGTATTTGTATGGAGTGTTGCCTTGTATGGGAGTGAGACATGGACGATAAACAGTGTGGAGAGGAAGAGGATAGAGGCTTTTGAAATGTGGTGCTACAGAAGAATGCTGAAGATTAGGTGGGTGGATCGCGTAACTAATGAGGTGGTACTGAACAGAATTTGGGAGAAAAGGAATTTCTGGCATACCTTGACTAAAAGAAGGGATAGATTGGTAGGACACATTCTTAGACATCAAGGAATTGTGAATTTAGCATTGGAGGGAAGTGTAAGGGGAAAAAATCGCAGGGGAAGACCAAGAGATGGATACAGTAAGCAGATTCAGATAGATGTAGGTTGTCGCTCTTATGTGGAGATGAAGAGGCTTGCTCAGGATAGGGTATTGTGGAGAGCTGCATCAAACCAGTCTCCGGACTGATGATCACAACAACAAAACAAAAAAATCAGTAAAAATAAAAAGTATACACATACACACACAAAACTGAGCTTTCGCAACCTCAGGTTGCTTCTTCAGAAAAAGCAGGGAAGGAGAGGGAAAAGGAAAGGATGAGGGATTTAAGGGAGTGGAAAGACTTCCCTTGGGGGAAAAAGGGTAGGTAAACAAACAAACACACACACACACACACACACACACACACACACACACACACACACACACACAGACAGACAAGGCAGACATACGCAAAATGCAAAGAGGTTGGAAAGAGATGCCAGTCGAGGCAGAGGCTCTGTCCAGAGATTGGAGACAAAGATGTTGTAGAATGTTGGGTGGGAATTTCAAACTAATGAAGGTTCAGACGTGGTGGGCAATGGGAAGAAAGAATATGTTGAAGGGCAAGTTCCCATCTCCAGAGTTCTGAAAGACTGGTGTCAGTGGCATGTATCCATATAACCTGGACGGTGTAACACTGTACCAAGATGTGCTGGCCATGCACCAAGGTACACTTAGCCACAGGGTGATCCTCATTACCAACACTGTCTGTCTGTGTCCATTCATGCGAATGGACAGTTTCTTGCTGGTCATTCCCACATAGAAGGTGTCACAGTGCAGGCATGTCAGCTGGTAAATCACCTGGGTGCTGTTGCAAGTGGCTCTGCCGTTAATTGTGTACACCTTCCGGGTTATAGGACTGGAATAAGTGGTGGTGGGAGGATGTGTAGGGCATGTTTTACACCGGGGGCCTTCACACGGGTAGGAGTCAGAAGGTAGGGAAGGTGGTTTTCGGATTTCATAGGGATGGACTAGGAGGTTACGGAGGTTAGGTGGGCAGCGGAAAGACACTCTTGGTGGAGTAGGAAGGATGTCATGAAGGATGGATCTCATTTCGGGACAGTATTTAAGGAAGTCATATCCTTGCTGGAGAGCCACATTTAGAGTCAGCTCCAGTCCTGGAAAGTATCCAGTGACAAGAAGAGCTCTTTTAGGGTCCCTCTGTGGGAGGTTCTAGGTTTGGGGGGAAGAGGAAGTGGCCCTGGCTATTTGCTTCTGTACCAGATCAGGAGGATAGTTGCGGGATTTGAAGGCTGTTATCAGGTTTTTTTTTTTTTTTAGGCTAGGCGCCAACTCTGATGAGCACTCGCCTGTCAGCATTCAAACAGCGAATTCAGGCCACATTTGGAACAAAAATTCGAACATAAAAATATTTGCCGCGAACTTACAGAGTATTAGAAACAAAGTTCCCGAATTTGCAGCGCTGCATGGATGTTATTGCGCTGAGATAGTTTTTGGCACCGAAAGCTGGCTAAATGATGATGTGACAAGTTCAGAAATATTTAGAGAGGCGTGGAATGTATATCGGAAAGATAGATCTGATACAACTGGAGGAGGAGTGTTCATCGCTGTGGACAAAGATATTGTTTCTACTGAGATCGAGGTTGAAAGTAACTGTGAAGTTATCTGGGCACGTATAACAGGTCTAAAAGAAGTAAAGCTAATAGTTGGGTGTTTTTACCGGCCCCCCCAGTGCTGCTGTAGCAGTTTTAGAATCATTCAAGGAAAGTCTACACCAGGTAGTGCATAGGTATCCGGGCCATGTAATATTAGTCGGAGGTGACTTCAACCTTAAGAGTATAAATTGGGACCTCGCTAGTTACATTTCAGGTGGTACAGACAAGCAGTCTTACGAGCTACTTTTGGACACATTCTCCGAAAACTGTCTTGAGCAGTTAAACCGGCAACCCACGCACAATGGAAATATTCTAGACTTTATAGCCACAAACAGTCCTGACCTTATTAACAATGTCTGTGTAGAGACAGGAATTAGTGATCATGATATTGTCATAGCGTCGATGGTGACCAAAGTTCATAAACCAGTCAAGAAGGCTAGGAGCGTGATTTTGTTGGGAAGAGCCGACAAGCAAATGTTACGATCGCACTTAGAAAATGAATGGGCATCATTTAATTCCGGGACTATGGATGTAGAGGAATTGTGGACTAAATTTAAGTGCATTGTTAATAAAGGGTTAGAGAAATATGTGCCAGTAAAGACAATTAAGGATGGAAAAGATCCACCGTGGTATAATAATAATGTTAGAAAGCTGCTGAGAAAGCAAAGGCTGTTGCACTCTCGATTCAAAAAAGAACACGCAAATTATGACAGGCAAAAGTTAGTAGAGATTCGTGCATCTATAAAAAGATCGATGCGTGAAGCATACAATAATTATCACAGCCATACCTTAGCAAAAGATCTTTCCGAGAACCCGAAAAAATTCTGGTCCTATGTAAAATCGATAAGCGGGTCAAAACCCACTGTCCAGTCACTAGTTGATCATTACGGGGCAGTAATAGAAGAAAAGAAATGGAAATCTGAAGTTCTAAATTTAACCTTTAAGAAATCTTTCACGCAGGAGGACCGCACAAATATATCATCATTTGATCAACGTACTAATTCCGAAATGGGGACATAGCAATAGGTATTTCCATTGTAGAGAAGCAGCTGAGAGAGCTAAACACGAAAAAGTCAGCTGGTCCGGATGGAATACCAGTTCAGTTTTACAAAGACTATTCTGCGGCGTTGGCCCCCTACTTAGCTTGCATTTATAGCGAATCTTTAATTCAGCACAAAGTTCCTAGTGATTGGAAAAAAGCGCAGGTAACTCCCGTGTATAAGAAAGCAAAGAGAACTGACCCATACAATTACAGGCCAATATTGTTGACATCGGTTTCATGTAGAATTTTGAAGCATATTCTCAGTTCGAATATAGTAAATTTCCTTAAAACGGAAAAGCTTCTTTCCATGAATCAGCACGGGTTTAGGAAACATCGTTCATGTGAAACTCAGCTTGCCCTTTTCTCACATGACATCTTGCGAGCCATGGACGAAGGGCAACAGGCGGATTGTGTTTTTCTCGACTTCAAAAAGGCATTCAACGCGGTGCCACACTGCAGACTGCTAACGAAGATACGAGCTTATGGAATAGGTTCACAGATTTGTGACTGGCTGGAAGACTTCCTAAGTAATAGAACGCAGTACGTTGTTCTCGACGGCGAGTGTTCATCAGAGACGAGTGTATCGTCAGGCGTGCCCCAGGGGAGTGTGATAGGACTGCTATTATTTTCTATCTATATAAATGATCTGATGGACAGAGTAAGTTGTAATTTGTGGCTGTTTGCTGATGATGTTGTGGTGTATGGGAGGGTGTCGTCTGTAACTGACTGTAATAGCATACAGGTTGACTTAGACAAAATTTCTAGTTGGTGCGAAGAATGGCAGCTATCTCTCAATGTAGAAAAATGTAAGGTGATGCGCATGAGTAGAAAAAACAATCCTATAATGTTCGAATACAGCATTAGTAGTGAGCTTCTTGATGCTGTCGCGTCGTTCAAATATCTAGGCGTAACATTGCAGAGCGATATGAAATGGAACGAGCATGTAAGGACAGTTGTGAGTAAGGCAGACAGCCGACTTCGGTTTATTGGGAGAATTTTGGGAAGATGTACTTCACCTGTAAATGTGACCACGTATAAAACGCTTGTACGACCTCGTCTTGAGTATTGCTCAAGTATTTGGGACCCGCAGCAGATCGGTTTGAAGGAAGACATAGAGGCGGTTCAGAGGCGAGCAGCTAGATTTGTTACCGGTAGGTTCGACCAATGCACGAGTGTCACGGAAATGCTCCGGCAACTAAATTGGGGATCGCTGGAAGAAAGACGACGTTCTTTTTGTGAATTTCTGTTGCGTACATTTAGAGGGCCGGAATTTGAAGCTGAGTGTAGTACGATCTTGCTGCCGCCTACTTACATTTCGCGTAAAGATCACAAAGACAAGATAAGAGAAATTAGGGCTCGTATGGAGGCATATAGGCAATCTTTTTTTCCTCGTTCAATTTGGGAGTGGAATAGGAAAGGAAATGCCTAGTAATGGTACAGTGTACCCTCCGCCACGCACCTTACGGTGAATTGCGGAGTATGTATGTAGATGTAGATGTATTGGTGTACTGGTTCAGAAATTCAGGACTAGAGCAGACTCATTTGCCACAAAGACCTAAGCTGTAGGGAAGGGACCGTTTGATATTGAATGGATGGCACCTGTCATAATGGAGGTACTGTTGTTTGTTGGTGGGTTCAATGTGGACAGATGTCTGGAGCTGGCCACTGGATAGATGGAGGTTACCATAAATGAACCAGTGCATTTTCACCTGATAAGTCCAACTTTCTTTACTTTTTATAAATATTTTTCTGAACAGGATTGTTTCCCTCTATATTAAAAATAAAAAGTAATTAATTAAGGATATATTGTAAGTGGTGACACACAGTTGCAAGGTAGACATGAGCTACAGGATAATGAGTGGGAAAGGAAAGGGGGGGAGGAAGACATTAGGCATATGGTGCAGGGATGGGAAGTTATCTTAGGTTGAGGCCAGGATGGTTGCAGGACCATAGAATGTGTTGAAAGGACAACTCCCATCTGCACAGTTGAGAAGAGCTTGTGGTGGAGGAGAAGATCATGATGGCTTCGGTAGTGAAGCAGCGATTGAAATCTAGAGTGCTGTGTTCAGCTGCATACTGTACCACAGGGTGGTCCATCTTCCTTTTTGCCACAGTTTGGTGCTGGCCTTTCATCCTGATGGACAGCTGGTCCATCATCATACCAATATAAAATGCTGTGCAGTGATTGCAGCAGAGTTGGTACATCACATGGCTGCTTTCACAGGTGGCCCAACCTCTGATGGGGTAGGATAAGCCTGTGACAGGACTGGTATAGGAAGTGGTGGGTGAATGGATTGAGCAGGTTTTGCATCGAGGCCTTCCATAGGAATATGATCCCTGTGGTAAGAGGTTGGGGTTGGGAGTGGCATAGGTATGGACTAGGATGATGTGGAGGTTGGGTGGGCAACAGAACACCACTTTAGGAGAGGTCAGAAGGATTTTTTGTAGGATGTCTCTCATTTCAGAGCATGATGACAGATAATCAAAGTCCTGACAAAGGATGTGATTTAGTTGTTCCAGTCAGGAGTGGTATTGGGTGACAAGAAGGACACTCCTTTGTGACTGGTTACTGGGGGTTGGAGGGAGGAAAGTGATGTGTGGGATATGGCATGGGAAATCAGTTTGCGGACTAGGTCAGGAGGGTAATGTCTGTCTGTGAGGGTCTTTGTGAGGCCTTCGGCATAATGGGTATGCCGAAGACATACAGACAGATTCCATGTGCGGTAGCCAGAGATGACCTGTGTGATTATGTGAATGTTCTATTTTCCGAGGAAGGCCGTGGCCGATAGGCTGAAGTGTTGTATGTGTGTGTCTTTTTTATGTGCCTCTCTCAGCTCATTTTCAGGTATAAAGTGTCCTTATTACTATCTTGTAAGTGTGCACATATATTTCCTCAGCAATATTTCAACTGACGAGAGAAAACACAGATGAAAGACAGACTACACATGTATGTAGAAGTTTTTTAATATGTTCATATTTCACTGTATCAGTTACGGCAACAATATCAAGTAGTGGCAGCAGATATTCTGATTACTGTAATATTTCACAACACATTAGGAACAATATATTTTATTCTCAATGTCACTCAGACATCCAGGCACAATGAAGACCACAAACGCATTAACCCTGCAGTAGTCGCACGCAGACAGACTGACTGCACAAATATATTTTCTTCCTTCTCTTTCATCTGGGTGCACCTAAAAATTACATAAATTCAGTAGCTTCCTCCAGTCATTCGTAGTTCATTATTCTGTTGTTTCACATGGATTAGAGCAGCATTGGTGGAATACTCAACAATTGCAGACTGAAAGTCCCATGCGACTATCAGCGTTACATATAATTAACATCATTGGTAAGCCATTATTTCCATTTTATAGTTTATTCTCAAGGTGTCTTTAGTCATCACATAGTTCTTTTCCATTAGTTACATAGTATTTTTAAGGTCATATTATATATTTATTTTATTTATGTTTTCTTCCTCTTTATTTCTGCAAACTGGTTCTACACAAAAAATTATGCAGATGAATTCTGCCATAGTTATGCAAGACACTTTTTTGTAGTTTTCACCCAGAACCAGAAAGGTAGTTACTGCGGCCTAACATAAACCGAGGGCATTGTAAATAAAGCAAATGATTATCTCTATTTGGAGCATGAAAGTGTCATTTATACTGAAAGTTCAAAAATGGCCGAGTGTGATTATTACACAAGCTCTGAAACTGCAGCAAACACAGTAAATTGCATATTCTGAATTATTGTGTCAATTTATTATTTAATGTCATGTAGACTGTCAGCCCGCATGTGACTACCCATGGTATGAAAAGTCTTGTGACTACTGCAGGGTTAATTAACAAGAGAGAAAGCTTTGTAAATTGAAACAGTATTTTTCATAGCTGTTGTGATTTTATGTTGTTTAACACCTAAGATTATGATGGCTGGAGCAAGATCCAATTCCCAATTAAAATTGCAATATTTACTGACAGCACAAAAGTAAATATCATACCTGGCATTAATTCATGCACTTCTTCCATGAACACCTGCTTTCCTTGATGTTTTGTACGTATCCTCAGAAATGCCAAGTGATCATCTTCATCCCAGCCACCAGAATGGCCACCCGTTTTAGCCAGAAATTTGTGAAATGCTCGAACCTACAAATACATTACAATGGAAATAGTGACAGCTATCTAAGCATGATGTAATAGTATAACAGTGAACTGATGGTAAGCAAACTGAACTTTGTATTTACATCTCTATATACCGAAATGACCCCCCCCCCCCCCCCCCCCCAAAAAAAAGGAGAAATTTTTTTCTTCTGACTTGTTTGTCAGAGTAATGCAGCACACCAGGACTTCCTCTCTTGTGCAGACCTTTTCAGCTCAGAATAGCACATACAACCAACATCCTTAATTAATTATTGGATATAATATGTTTCTGTTTTCCTCAACAGTATATGTCCCTTGATGCTCTTTCTAGTGTTATAAAAGTTATTTCTGTTTCTGTATATTAACATGTCCTTTGATCTTGTCCCTGAGCCGTGCCGGCTTGCCTTCTTGTTTTTCATATCTTTTTGTACGTTCCTCTATCGACCTGTCTTTTGCTCTGCGCCACGAGTGGTGCCTTCATCGTGTCACGGCTCTCTGGCCAGAGGACGTACTAGCTGTGGTAATCACTGATGTTGTTATAAATGGGGTCTGCATGTGAGCCGGGCAGTCTGGCATGCGCTGTCAACCCCAAGAGGCAGTGAGCGCATCACTGTCCAGCCCGGCTGTTTACATATCTTGGAAGTTACTTCAACCGCAGCATGTGGATTGCAAACTTAAGGTGATCATTGCCATGGCTCAAGAGCAGTTATTCTGGTGAAGTTTTCACAATTTCTTTGTGGAGTCAGCTCATTGTTTGTGGGCCTTCCTCGCCATCACGCTGTGGTCATGCAGGTTAATTACAAAATTTGATTTTGTACCTTGCACCAACATGATACATAAGGAGATCTGAAGTGTAACTCACTTTTGACATTAAATCTTCAGTTGCTGTGTCTTAGAAAATTAGACCAGCTTCTCTGGTGGCATGATACATTGTGAGTAACCGATTTGTAAAACAAAACTAGTGAAAAGGCACATGTTGCAGTTTTCAAAGGCCCAGTAGATTTTGTTGATTAAGTAGCCTTTTCTTGTTGATGTGGAGAGTTTTATGGAGGCATACCCAATCTGCTTTAAATCTGTTTACTTTTAATTAATGGGCAGTTTTACTGAGTAACTGAAAGAATCTTATTACTGCATATTGTCTTGGGCTTGTGCTCGTCTGTCTCTAGATCTGATAAATTTGTTTACCTTTTCAAATTGTTTACCGTTAATTAATGGGCAGTTTACCAAGTAATTAAAAGAATCTTATTACTGCATATTTTCTTGGGCTTTGGTAAATTTCTTTATTTTTCAAACTGTTTATGTCAGATTAATTTTGAGAGTATTAATGGGCAGTTTTACTAAATTATTGAAAGAATCTTATTACTTCAACTGTGTCATTCCTTAACCCGTGAGCACTCACGCCGTGAGCATTTTGCTCACAGCAAGTTTAAAACAATCAGCATTTTACCAATTTTAAATAGTCAAATATGTGGGTTTTCTTATAAATGCAACTATAAATACTTATTTAGGCATATAAAGTACATTAAAAACTGTTATTTGACTGTCAGCAAAATGCTCTACACACAATCGATCACATAACTTTTAAAGGTGCAAGTTCTTGTGGGTTAAGATAAATAAATTAGTGCTGTGATTTGACATTTGAATTGAACGTCTTGGCCCAGTCCTTCCTTCCCTGTCTGATCATTCATGGTTTTCTTTCCCTGGCCAAACTCTGTGACCTACCAGTACCTTCATCTATTTAGCATTTTCAACAAATTCCTTTCCCAATTCTATGGAAAACTTTCTCATTTCTTATTTTCTATATGCCTCTATATGGCCTCTAATTTCCATTATCCTATCTTTGTCATCCCTGAGCAAGATGTAAGTTGGTGGCTGTAAAATTTTTCTGCAGTCATCTTCAATGCTGGCCCTCTAAATATCCTCAATAGTTTTCTCAGGAAAAACGCCGTCTTCCCTCCAACCATTCCTACTTGAGTTCCCAAATCATCTCCGTAGCATTCACCTGCTGATCAAACCTACCAGTAGCAACCTACCTCAGACATTTTCCTGTGTCTTCCTTTAAACAGAGCCCAAGCACTTGAGCACACTCAAGAATGGTTCACACTAGTGTTCTATATGAAGTCTTCTTTATAGGTGGACCACATGTTCCCAAAATTCTCCCAATCTTGCCTTCCCCACAGCTATGCTTACAACCCATTCTATTTTATATTATCCTGCAACATTATGCAAAGACATTTAACCCATTCAACTTTTGTGCTTAACATCTTTCTTCACTCTTGTTTCAATCACAGTAATACTCGCAATTACTATTTATGGCTTTGATGAAATATTATTATTATTAACGCTTGTTACTCAAAGTAATTCAGACAGTTGCTGCAGAGCACTATCAGTCAACTTTTGTGAGCTGTTACTGAGTGCAGCAATAATGGCATTAAACATGCAGCTCTTTTCATTTCAGATGTTTGGAGTTTAACAAATTTGGTTATTTGTAAACTTCTTAAGCAAAGGAAGCTATCTGTTTGACTGAAACTGCTGAGAGATATTCACGCATAAAAGTGCTAAAAAGTACTGGTTGCTTTACCCCACAGATAAAATACTGCAGTTGTTGCTTATTTGACCAACTACATATCAATTCCACTTTCCTTATGTACCTTCTGCTTCCAATCCTGACTTTATCAAAGTCGTAACTCCTGCTTCTTATGAATATCACCAACAAAATAAGGACGAGTACAGCTATTGGGCAAATTTAAAATAAAATCTCTGGCATATTTGTAACCCTTCAGTAAGAAAGATTGAGTTGATTTTTTTTATTAATTTTTTCATTTGTTCCAGCACGCATTCCATTTTGGGTGTCTTACTTTCTTCTAATATTAATGATTCCAGATTTTTATCTCACTCTGACAGCACCAAAATTTTACATTCTTGGCTCTTTTATTTGTTGTTTAATCTCCATCTTTTAGTTTTATCTGACAGTTCTTTTTCGTAGTTTTAAGTTTGGAAAGCATTTTGTCTTCTATTTGAACTCTAGCTTCAGTAACTGTATTTAATAGCTCAATTGTGTCAGTTTCTTCATAAAGGTTTGCACTCTTTTACATGTACAACAAAATGGATTATCAGGAGCCTTTTTTTTTTTTTTTTTTTTTTTTTTTTAATTGTCACCTAGATACTGTTGGTACTGGGATTTTATGGAGAGGATAATGTGGAATTCTGCTGGGAATTCTACCTACTATGAGAATATTTCTCTTAGAATCAGCTTTATAATCTGCGTTGGTAAAGTATTGACTACAAACCACTGATGAATTTCAATGTATTTGGCCTGAAGGTTTCTCTACAAGTCACACACAACTACATATTTCTTCGGCTATTATGACCAAAAAATTTGCAGTAACTAATGCTACTAATTTTTCCTTTTTGATTCTTACATAACGGCACACATAAGAGTGGCATCTGTAAACAATAAAGAATGTATTTCAGATTATTAAGCTATATGGTCGCAGCAAGGTATTAATGTACTTTTATCACAAATATTCAAAACTATCGGCAACATGCACAATTGTAGTTCAAATTGCTGTCTGTGGAAATGTCTATGCTGTGTAGTGGCACGTGTAAAATGTTTTCCAAAAGTGACACATGTATGTGTATATACTCATAATGAAACTTTTAACTATACACATCAATCTTAAAAAAGAACCTCAACTGCACTAAAATATTTTCTTTGTGCCATCTGATGATAAGCCGCTTGGCAGCTTGAAATAGGTTATGGTCAAATAAATAACTCCATCAAAAAGAAGGTGACTAGTTGCAATACTTATTTTAAGTTACAGTCACAGGTTCCACATCCATAATGGATAAAAGTGTTATAGAATTGTTTCCTATCCACAAGTAATTTTTAAAAAAGCAGTATGAATTCACCTCTGGTTGCACTCCACTTCCTGGCATATTTAACGTAGATGAAACTTTAGATACAGCATGCACATGTGGAATATCGAGTGGTTTGGACCATTCATCGATCTTCAAATCTGCATCCTGCAGCTCATTCCAGAGTTTCTCCTCTTCCTTAACCAAGCATTCTAACCTGAAAGTGACAGACACATTTTGTACCAAATCAAATTTAAATTTTGAACATTACACAAAGCTCATACTGCCAAAATCAAATGTCAAATAGCACCAGACAATACATGAAGCTATGTTGTTAATAGTAACAATGTTATCGACTTTTCCAATAAACTACCAGAATGTAACCTGCAAAATAATTTATTACTGTCATTAACGCATGATTTGAGTTCAATAATAAATACCGGCAAAGGATAATGAGCTACCACAATAATAAATTTACACGAGCACAATAATGTTGCTACAAACAGGACAATCACTGTGTTGACCTTCGACCATAGATACTAACAGACTGGACAATCAGCAGAGCGGCTATACACATGGTGTGGTTCAAACATCGTGCCACATTGGCAAACATAAGCCGGATATAATAAATAACTCCAGAGTTTTCAAGAAATGCCATCATTTTAAACTAATAATACTTTCACTTGAAATTTGATTTTACTTGCCTTCAAAAAGGCTCTGTATAATCCTGGGCAAAGTTGTACCACAGCTATACACTACCATGTGACTGTTGGCAATGCAATGGTTTAGTGGCATAGATGTTGGTGCCATGAAAACGATGCTGTGCCCAGTCTACCAGTATCTATGGTTGAAGGTATTGTTGGTCTATGTATTGTTGGTCTATATGTTAAGCTAAGTTTAATGAAATGGTGGTACTAAACAAAATAAGCGATTTGTAAACTTCCTTTTTTAATAAACATTTTATACTGCAATGACCAAATTGATATAAAATATGATAACAAATTTCAACTATTTATAATAACTATCTTCAGACCATTCCAACTGTAATGTGCCGTGGACAGTATCAGTGGTAAATGTCATGCAAAGACTTCCATTCATATTAAAAAGCAGCATGGACAGTATTGATGTTAAAGCATTCAACAAGAATGAGCCCGTTCTGGAGACATTAGTCTTGTAAGCCACAGGTGATAGATAAGTCTGTTACATCAGTAAACACTGTATCAACGAATTATTAATGCACAACTGTGAAATAGGTAATACAGCAAACATGCTTTAAGCAATGGAATAAGAAATAAAAAATAAAAAGGGGGAGGAGGGATATGAAATATGAGACATCAATACATTTCTTTTTAATGAACAACCCTACCCAAAAACCCATTTTCTTTATTTATTTAATAAAGAAATCTTGATACTACTTTATTTCTTTACTGCTAATGTGTTTTGCCATTCTGAGGCATCTTCAGAATGATATGGTATATACACAAAGCTTAGTTTTAGGGCTTGAATATTTTGACATTGTAGTTTGATTTATGCACATCAGCAGACACAGACCTATTGTTCTGAAGGTGGCCAAAGAGAATGAGACGAGTTAGCAGTGTATAAATAAAGCACAATCAAGGTTGTTTTTTTATCATAATTATAACAGCAAATAGGTGAAAATTGCAATTTGTTTCTCTTGTGCTTACTAAGCCCCGCAAACACCAACAACAATTACGGTTTGCCATTACAACAACACCGTACTCATATACAACATTGTTGTGTGCAAGTGTTGTCATTTTAATGCGAGTCTTGCGATATGTCATGACGTATTTTCTCGATTCCATTTTTGGTGTGGCTATGAGCTAAGGAAAAATACCTTCACTACGCAACAGCAATGGTAATACTACCAATGACAGTACTGCTAAAGCAGAATTGCTAAACACAGCTTTCCGAAATTCTTTCACAAAAGAAGACGAAGTAAACACTCCAGAATTCGAACCAAGAACAGCTGCCAGAATGTGAAATTTAGAAGTAGATGTTCCTGGAGTAGTAAAACAACTTAAGTCACTAAACAAAAACAAATCTTCCGGGCCAGATTATATACCAACTAGATTCCTCTCAGAGTATGCTGATGCAATAGCTCCATACTTAGCTATCATATACAACCGATAACTCAGAGACTCAAAGACTAAAAACGTTGCCCAGGTCACTCCAATATTCAAGAAAGGCAATAGGAGTGATCCCCAAAATTACAGGCCCATCTCATTGACATCGATTTGCAGTAGGATTTTGGAACATATACTTTGTTCGAACATTATGAACTACCTATTAACCAATAGTCAACACGAATTCAGAAAGTATCACTTTTGTGAAACACAGATTGCCCTTTATTCACATGAAGTGATAAGTGCCATCGACAAGGGATGTAAAATTGATTCCATATTTCTTGATTTCAGGAAGGTTTTTTGACACTGTACCTCACAAGTGACTTCTAATGAAATTGTGTGCTAATGGATATTGCCCCAATTGTGCGATTGGATTCACAATTTCCTATCAGAAAGGACACACTTTGTAGTAGTTGATGGAAAGTCATCAAGTAAAACAGAATTGGTATCTGGTGTTCCCCAAGGAAGCATTATAGGTCCCTTACTCTTCCTTGTGTTTATAAATGATTTAGGAGACAATCTGAATAGCTCCCTTAGAATGTTCGCAGATGATGCTGTCATTTATCGGTTAGTGAAGTCAACAGAGGATCAAAAGCAACTGCAAAGCGATTTAGACAAAATTTCTACATAGTGCAAAAATTGGCAGTAACACTAAATAATGAAAAGTGTGAAGTAATACATATGAACACTAAAAGAAATCCACTGAACTTCAATTACATGATAAATCAGTCAAACCTTAAGGTCGTAAATTCTATCAAATACCTAGGAGTTACAATTATGAACAACTTAGACAGGAGAGAACACATAGAAAATACTGTTGGGAAGGCTAACCAAAGGTTATGTTTCATTGGCAGAACACTTCAAAGATGCAACAACTCCACTAAAGTGAATGCCTCCATCACAATTGTGTGTCCTCTCCTGGAGTACTGCTGCCCAGTGTGGGACTGACAGAAGACATTGAGGAGGTTCAGAGAATGGTAGCTCATTTTGTTTTATCACATTACAAGGGGGAAAGCGTAATGGAAATGTTGCATGATTTGAGGTGGAAATCATTAAAAGGATGACGTTATTCGTTGCAGCGAGTTCTATTTGCGAAATTTCAATCACCAACTTTTACTTCTGAATGTGAAAATATTTTGCTAACACCCACATACATAGGGAGACATGACCATTTCAATAAAATAAGAAAAATCAGATCGAAAACGGAATGATTTAGGTGTTCTTTCTTCCTGCACAGTATTAGAGAATGAAACGGTTATGAAAGTGGTTAATGAACCCTCTGCCAGACACTTAAATGTGATTTGAAGAGTATCTATGTACTTGTAGATAAGATAGTTTATAAATGTTTAAAGATCCACAGATTTAAGGGTTTGCACATTGTCTGTGATCTACAAGTTAGAAATGGTTTGTAACTTTAATTTCAATTATTTGCCTGCTCCACTAAACTTAAAAGTACATATGCAAATCTCATGTTTACAGCTAATCTTTAATACAATATCATAAGACAATGCCAATCTGAAAGTAGTTACTATACCAATTAATTCTCTTGAGTGTATTATCGTCAGTTTCACAAGCACAGCTAACAAACCCACCATTCCGACAGCTTACCAATGTTCTGTAATTCTTTTGCTCGCATAATAGTTTTGGTGCAGCTACGAAATTCAGTGTGGTGTGACTGACACATACATACAGTGGCCGAGGATAACATAGTACCACTGCTGATCTCAGTAGCTGTAGCCGGCCGCGGTGGCCGAGGGGACTGAGGCGCTTCAGTCACAGTCTGCACGGCCACTACGGTCGGGGGTTCGAATCCCCCCTCAGGCATGGATATTTGTGCCGTCCTTAGTATTAGCTAGTTCGTAAGTCATTTGTAAGTTTAGGGACTGATGACCCCGTAGTTAAGTCCCATAAGCTATACAAACATTTGAACATTTTCAGTAGCTGAACGTTTCCGATTGCAGCTGAAATAAGTAGAACATTTCTCAGCATGTCCTGCCTCCTACCGATTTTGTTGGGAGGAGTCACAAGTCGTTCTCCTTGGAGCTACTGCCAACATATGTGAACTACTTGCATGTGTCATTTGTACTGTAAAAGATGAAGAGGAAGTCGCACAAAAGTTTCTGGCACTGCATAGCACTGTCTGCGTGTACATTTCCTCGCCCCGTGGCCGACGATGTCCTACCACCACTGCCTGCACTCCCCTTGATAGGACACTTCTGTACGTGCAGGAGCTGAGAAGGGACACAAATGCTGTGACAAAGGTTAAAGCCAGCTGTAACATGAAAGATGCCTCAATTAAGCTTTACTGGAGTTATTAAAATACAACAAAATGTATGTTCCAATTTGGAAAAAAAGGTACTTCAGGGTACCAAATTAGGTACTTTTTGGAAAAAAAGGGACTTTAGGTGCCAATGAGACCTCTGCTAAATATGCTATAAATAGTAAAGCCCACGACCCAGTCACTGTTGGTCATTCTAGGGCAGTAATAGAAGAAAGCAAACGGAAAGCTGAAGTTCTGAATTTAACCTTTAACAAAGCTTTCACTCAGGATGACCACAAAGATGCATTATTTGATCAACATACTAACTCTGAAATGGAGGAGATAGTAATAGCTATTTCCAGTGTAGAGAAAGAGGTAAATACAAAAAGTCTCCTGGTTCCGATGGAATACCAGTTTGGTTTTACAAAGAGTATTCTGCGGCATTAGCCCCATTAGCCCCCTTACTTAGCTTGTATTTACAGCAAACCTTTAATTCAGCACAAAGTTCCTAGTGATTGGAAAAAAGTGCAGGTGACTCCTGTTTATAAGAAAGGAAAGAGAACTGACCCACATAATTACAGGCCAACATCGTTGACATCAGTTTCCTGTAGAATTTTAGGGCATATTCTTAGTTCAAATATAGTAAATTTCCTTGAGACGGAAAAGCTTCTTTCTAATATTCAGCATGGGTTTAAGTGAAATTGTTCATGTGAAACTTAGCTTGCCTTTTTCTCACATGACATTTTGCGAACCATGGATGAAGGGCAACAGACAGTTGTGTTATTGTCGATTGACACAGTGCCATGATGCAGACTGCTAACGAAGATACGGGCTTATGGAATAAGTTCACAGATTTGTGACTGTCTGGAAGACTTCCTAAGTAATAGAATGCAGTACATTGTTCTCGGTGGCGGTGTTCATCAGAGAAGAGTGTATCATCAGGTGTGCCCCAGGGGAGTGTGATAGGATCACTGTTATTTTCTATCTACATAAATGATCTGATGGACAGAGTAACTTGTAATTTGCGACTGTTTGCTGCTGATGCTGTGGTGTATGGGAGGGTGTCGTCTTTAATTGACTGTAATAACATAGAGGATGATTTAGACAAACTTTCTAGTTGGTGCGAAGAATTGCAGCTAGTTCTCAATGTAGAAAAATGTAAGGTGATGCACAAGAATAAGAAAAACAATCCCGTAATGTTGAAATATAGCATTAATAGTGAGCTTCTTGATGCAGTCGCATCATTGAAATATCTAGGCGTGACACTGCAGAGGCAAATGAAATGGAATGAACATGTAAGGGCAGTTGTGAGTAAGGCAGACAGCCAACTTTCGCTTATTGGGAAGATATACTTTATCTGTAAAGGAGACCGTGTATAAAACTCTTGTATGACCACGTCTTGAGTATTGCTCAAGTGTTTGTGACCTGCAACAGATCAGTTTAAAGGAAGACATAGAAGTAATTCAGAGGTGAGCAGCTATGTTTGTTACTGGTAGATTTGACCAATGCGTGAGTGTTATGGAAATGCTCCAGGAACTCAAATGGGGATCGCTGGAGGAAAGACAAACTTTCTTTTCGAGAAATTCTATTGAGGAAATTTAGAGCACAGGAATTTGAAGCTGAGTGTAGAACGATCTTCCTGCCACCTACTTACATTTCGCATAATGATCACAAAAACAAGATAAGAGCAATTAGGGGCCATACGGATGCATATAGGCTTTATTTTTTCCCTCGTTCTATTTGGGAGTGGAATGCATATACTTCCATATAACTACCAATGCACTATTAGTTTCTGCGCATTGTGGCGAAATTTTGAAGTGCCTATAATTACAAAAATACTACAATGAGTTTACCACATTAAACAGTGAAAGGTTTCAAAAATAATAAAATAAACAGAAATCTTAAATGTAGAACACTATATTTACTAAAATGATCAAAATGACAATTGAACCATTTGCCCTGTGTTTTTGTACAATTACCAGTAATTCATTTAATACCATGATCCTGTGGGCATGATTGTACAAAATTGTTATTTCTTGACCATATCGTACAACTGTTTGAGTTTTAGAGTGGTCAGTCTTATTCAACCATACAGTCCAAGTCTTCCAAATGTGTAAATATGTCTGAGCGCACCAAGGCGCCTTGCTGGGGTGCATGCGGCCATTCCCCTTCGAAGGTTCAAGTATTCCCTTGGGTACGAGTGTAATTTTCGTCTTTAGTTTAAGTTAGTTTAAGTATTTTGTAAGTCTAGGGACTAATAAGCTAAGTCGTTGAGTCCCATAGGATTACAAACATTTCAACATTCTAATTGTAAATATGTAGGGAAACCTATGCCAAATTCGCATGGCCTCGTCTGAATTGAGATTCCCATATTCCCATTTGGCCAAGCTGAGAAACTCAAATCGAATTAAATTCAGAGCCTGAATGCTCTGTGTTCAGTTGGGGCACACATGTTTCTTCCTTTATCATCTTATGTTCAAATTTGGTGCTATATGACAAGCAAGAACAGTGTACACAGCTCATGTCAACACTTCACGTGTAAGTGCATTTTAGAAACTGTGTTGTTCAAATTTGTTATGATATGGCAAAGAACAAAAGTGAACACAGATCATGTCAACACTTCACACCAAACATTATAGACAGTGCTGCACCTACGATATTTCCAACCGGGGGCAGAAACTTCATAGCGTCGCTCCCCACCCCTAACCTTGAGCTAACCCGGGCCTGATTGTAGATCGTAAGATCTGGCAGTAGGCAGTAGTGAGAGGAGCACTTGACCTATATCTTGTTCGTCAAACACGTAACTGGTAGACACAACTGTAGTTGTCACCGAGGATGAAATAGTCGCTGTCTCATCAACACATGATGACTTCTGTGGTTGTGTGGGTTGAAGGGCTTCCTCCTCGATACACTTTTTTTTGTAAAGAAAAGCTTATGTATACAGATCTGTTCTTTTCTATCTTTGTCTCTCATGGTAGTGTCACTGTACCAAAATAGGTACAGTACTTCTAATAGTTATAATACTTTTAGACTGTCGCATAAAACTGTAGCACTATGTAATTCAACAAGTGAAGACGATTTTAGCTGGTTCCACCTGGAACAAAAAGCATCTGCACTACTTGAAGAAAATTCATTTATTTCGGAGCTCTGCCAACGTTACGCTGCCCTGTACACGAAATATTACTGCGCACATTGTTCCGTGTAACGTTTCCAACCCAGCGACGCTGCCTTCCGCTCATTGCCCGTCACCCAAGGGGGTTACCCTAACCCCCTTTCAGCCATGGTACACGCCTCCTGCCGCTGCCAACAGCCAGTGCATGAATCGTCAACTTACCATGGACAAACAGTACTGTATCTGGTGTATTTGTGTCATTATCACACAATGCAGTGAAGAACAGTGCAGAAATTTGAAAAATAATGTATCCTAAAAGGTCGTCCAATTACAGGTCACAATCAAACAACCAGTAAATATGTCGTGTTAATTTTGATATCCCATCACAACCTAAAATCAGATTTTCTGTGTCATGTTGTAGCCTACTGAATCAATTTCTTCTTCGTGCTTTGTAAAATTGCTACACAAAATCTGATAAATTTTCAATAAAGCTTTCCCGATCAACAAAATTACACTTGTCTGTGTTTCTAGAAGAATTTCTACCACCATTAAAATCCTTTGCTTCTGATCTGCAGAAAAATGCCGCTGAAATTTCTAATATGATCCAATAACTGGAAAATGGAAACGTGTAGATTCAAATAAAACTGTTTATAATTGGTGGCAGCACTATATCTTAGTGACTAGGAAAAGAATCCAGAGAGAAAAACTGTTAACATCTGAATGTGCCAGACTGAACGCAGCCCTAGAAATTCACAATTTTTTCACATTGCTAAATCCTTTCACTTGATTTACATATGAATACAATGTACACAATAGCTCATTTATCTCTCAAACAATCACGAAACAATAAACAAGTTTTACTTAGTTTCATCGCACATTACTGACGAAAAAAGAGTAAGAAGCAATTAAATAAAAGCATAACACAAGTCAATTTACATTATCTTAATTACAGGGATTTTGCAATTTTAAACTCACAAGTATTTGCTGCATGTAAGTAAAAGTTTATTATTCTTATGCTGAGATTATCTCCCTCCCTGCCCCTGTGCTCCCCCCCACGCCCATGGATCCATAACAACATATAAAACAGCCATGGCTACACCATGCATGCTTTTTGGTGAGAAAATAAAATGCCATCCTAAGACTGGAGACACGAAGACAGTCTGAATAGAAATATTGCATTTATTTTGTCGCCACCATGTAATATACCAATGGTTTTTTATATGTTATGGTGGATTACTAATTTATCAATCAGGGTGTGAAATACAAAGCCTTATCACTGTATTACCTGTTTTACAGTCCCATGTAACTAATTAATGATTGATTACTGATGGAAATTCTCCACAGAGATGATAAATTACTCTTCAAAAGAGACAGTTTGGCTGGTCAGTACTTACCTTAATGCTGTACTGCTGATAGTCACACAAAGGAAAAGGATGAAAAAATAGCACTAGCTTTCGGAACAGAGTTTCTTCATCAAGTATAAAAGAAGGGGGAAGAAAAAATTGCACTGGCGTGTTTTACGGCCCACTTTGGTTTTGCCTGTTGTTTTATGATTTTTTGCAAACATTTTGGACACAAATAATAAAAAAATAATACAAATTGATGGAGGATACGATTATGAGACTACTATTGTGATAATATCTATGCACCCAACATGTAATATTCTTTCTGACCAAAATTTAACAAGCAGCCAAAATTACTTGATCTTTGAGTTTGGCTTTGACAAATATACTCTTTTTGAATATTTACCTCTTTAAACGATTATTTTAATATCTCTCCCATATTTTCATTATCCCTTAATATCTTATTGTATAAATAGGATAGATGCCAAGATCGCAACTTTTATTTTATTTATTCAAGATGACCGGTTTTGCACTCTTGGTGTCATCATCTGGTCTCACTGACATTAAACTGCTTATTTAAGTGCTCCATATAAAATCTGGTAGGTGTACTGGATAACAGTTATACAGAAAATCATATGCTGGTGGATAGATATAAAATGGATGGGTGGTCAAAATTAAAACAGTAAAATATACATAAAATAATAACCACCATAATGCACATGTCTGGTTGGTTTTACGGATGTGCTCAAAATTTGGCATTCAGAAATAGGTCAAGTGACGCCCAAAACCTTCCCTGAAACTCTCTTTTGTATACGCCGTCTTGCTTTTTGTATTTGATGATTTTCTTATTTTAACTCAAGCATTGTCATTTCAAAGCAATGGCACACTGAAAGTTATAAAAAAAGAATGTGTATCACATTTCTTTGTATATAATCTTTTTGCTATTGTAGTGTAAAAACTCATTGCTGGTCTTCAGTCCGAATTTTATATGGGCTGATGACTTTCAACCACTATACCTTCCACTTTCTTACAGCTATCGATGTCGAACTGCTATGGTGTACAATGGGAAACTTTGTACTACAACAACACAGAGAGACTGTTCGTCTCCACTGTGTAGTTGTTGCTGAAGAGCAAAATATTGACACGCACACATAGAATTTAATGTAAGTCGGTAACTTTCAACTCCCTTATCTTCCACCCCTTATTGTTATCAACCCTTTACTACCATAGTGCACAATGGAAGACTGATACCTACTACCATACACAAGCACTAGTCATTTGTGATGTGTAGTTTTGGCTGCAGAGTGAAATATTGGCACATCAGTTTTTATATATATATTAAGATACATTACAAGTGGTAGTGATTTTGCATTTGCCAGTGTAAAATCAATGTTGCTATCTGAGTCATTATTTCCTGTATATACTGGAAATTGAACCTGTGTATTTAAGATAAGTAGTCTGTTTCCTGTATAACAACAATCACCAGTCTCCCTATGTCATCTTTTCTGTCAGATTTCCACACGAATGACCTGGCATTGATGTCTGCTGTTTTTTTTTTTGTTGAGCTGTAATGTGAAACTTTTTTGCGTGTTCAATGTATGGCTCTGTCCTATGGGAATACAGATCATATAATAATGCTATTAGCCAAGTTTCACAACCTCTTGACACCTCTATTGTCACAGGGTATTTGTT
The DNA here is from genome assembly GCA_026315105.1 of Locusta migratoria. Lineage (NCBI taxonomy): Eukaryota > Metazoa > Arthropoda > Insecta > Orthoptera > Acrididae > Locusta > Locusta migratoria. The sequence continues at coordinate 449,652,585 of CM048748.1, forward strand.
GCACAACTGTTTGACTTTCACAACCTTCCACTCTGGGTAGAATACAACTATTGCAGCATTAGGGTCTGCTGTTATGGTCACAGCCCAGGGGGAGGGGGGCATACATGTTAATCTGGTTTGTTTTACATAGGGGTCCTGGACACACAAGATATCTAAGCAATTTATGGACGTTCTTTCACAAAAAATGTACTGTTCTTGGCATTAATATGCATAAACTTCATGGAGGTTTTGTATAAAAGTAGTAAACCTTATCTACTGTGATGAGGGCATTATTATATCTCTCATGTGCTAGGGTTACAATTAGTAATATCTTAATTATGTACAATGACTACTTAAAACCATTCTTATTAACATATCCACATGAGAACTATGTAAAAATATTCTTATAGAGTTATATATGTCAGAAAAGGTGTAGAGCATAATTTAGCAGTGGGTTGCAGTGCGTTGTCATCAGTTCGAGGTGGATGCTTAATATTTTCAGTGGTTCTACTTTTCCTTTAGATTTTCCCAGCTATGGGCCATACCACCCCATGAACCACAGACATTGCCGAGGTGGGGTGGCTTGCATGCCTCAATGATGCAGATAGCCGTACCATAGGTGCAACCACAGCAGAGGGGTATCTGTGGAGAGGCCAGACAAACGTGTGATTCCTGAAGAGGGGCAGCAGCCTTTTCAGTAGTTACAGGGGCAACAGTCTGGATGATTGACTGAGCTGGCCTTGTAACATCAGCTAATGTGGCTTTGCCACACAGCTACTGCGAGCGGCTGAAAGCAAGGGGAAACTACAGCCGTTACTTTTCCCGAGGACATGCAGCTCTACTGTATGAAAATATGATGATGGCATCCTCTCAGGTAAAATATTCCGGAGGTAAAATAGTCCCCCATTCGGATCTCCGGGCGGGGACTACTCAGGAGGATGTTGTCATCAGGAAAGACAATACTGACATCCTACGGATTCTATGGATCGGAGCGTGGAATGTTAGATCCCTTAATCGGGTAGGAAAATTAGAAAATTTAAAAAGGGAAATGGATAGGTTGAAGTTAGATATAGTGGGAATTAGTGAAGTTCGATGGCAGGATGAACAGGATTTCTGGTCAGGTGAGTACAGGATTATAAATACAAAGTCAATTGGGGGTATCACAGGAGTAGGACTGATAATGAATAAGAAAATAGGAATGCGGGTAAACTTTCTATGAGCAGCACAGTGATCGCATTATCATTGTCAAGATAGATATGAAGCCAACACCGACAACAGTAGTACAGGTTTATATGCCAACTAGCTCTGCCGATGATGAGGAGATCGAAGAAATATATGAGGAGCTAGAGGAAATTATTCAGACAGTTAAGGGAGAGGAAAACTTAATTGTGATGGGAGACTGGAATTCGGTAGTAGGAAAAGGAAGAGAAGGAAACATAGTAGGTGAATATGGACTGGGCAGGAGGAATGAAAGAGGAAGTCGCCTGGTAGAATTTTGCACGGAACATGATTTAATTGTAACAAACACGTGGTTTAAGAATCACAAAAGAAGGTTGTATACATGGAAGAGACCAGGAGACACAGGAAGGTATCAGATAGATTTTATAATGGTAAGACATAGATTCTGGAACCAGGTTATAAACTGCAGGACATACCCAGGGGCAGATATAGACTCTGACCATAACTTGTTAGTCATGAACTGTAGGCTGAAACTGAAAAAAACTGCAGAAAGGTAGGAAAATAAGGAGATGGGACTTAGATAAATTGAAGGAAAGTGAAGTTCTGGAGAATTTCAGAGGGAGATTTAGGCAACAATTGACAGAAACAGGGGGAAATAAAACAGTAGAAGAGGAATGGGTAGCATTGAGAGATGAAATAGTGAAGGCAGCAGAGGACAAAATAGGTAGAAAGGCAAGACCAACAAAAAATCCTTGGATATCACAGGAAATACTAAATTTAATTGATGAAAGGAGAAAATATAAAAATGCAGTAAATGAAACAGGCAAAATGGAGTACAGACGACTAAAAAATGAGATTGACAGGAAGTGCAAAATGGCTAAGCAGGAGTGGCTAGAAGACAAATGCAAATCTTTAGAAGAATGTATAAGAAGGGGGAAATTAGATACCGCCTACAGGAAAATAAAAGAGACATTTGGGAACAAGAAAAGCAACTCTACGAATATCAAGAACTCGGATGGGAAACCAGTTCTCAGCAAAGAAGGGAAAGCTGAAAGATGGAAAGAGTACATAGAGCAGCTCTACAAAGGAAATGAACTTAGAGACGATGTTGTAGGAAGGGAAGAGGAAATAAATCAAGATGATGCTATACTGAGAGATGAATTTGACAGATCCTTGAAACCTAGGTCGGAACAAGGCCCCAGGAGTAGATGACATACCCTCAGAGCTTTTAAAGTCTCTGGGAGAGCCAGATTGACAAGATTATTTGAACTGGTGTGTAGGATGTATGTGACAGGCGAAATACCCTCAGACTTTAAGAAAAATGTAATAATCCCCATTCCAAAGAAATCAGGCACAGACAGGTGTGAAAATTACAGAACCATCAGTTTGATAAGTCATGGTTGCAAAATGTTAACATGAATTATCGACAGGAGAATGGAAAAGCTGGTAAAAGCTGACCTCGGGGAAGATCAGTTTGGATTCAGGAGGAACATAGGAACCCAGGAGGTAATACTCACTTCACGTATTATCTTAGAAGGTAGATTAAGGAAAGGCAAACCTACATTTTTAGCATTTTTGTAGATTTGGAGAAAGCATTTGACAATGTTGACTGGAATACACTCTTTCAAATTCTGAAGTCAGCAGGGGTAAAATATAGGGAAAGGAGAGTTATTTACAACTTGTACAAAAGCCAGACCACAGTTATTAGACTCGAAGCGCATGAAAGGGAAGCATCAGTTGGGAAGGGAGTAAGACAGGGTTGTAGCCTTTCTCCGATGTTATTCAATTTGTACATCGAGCAGGCGGTGAAGGAAAGCAAGGAAAATTTGGAATAGGGATTAAAGTTCAGGGGGGAGAAATAAAAACATTGCGTTTCGCTGATGACATTGTAATTCTATCAGAGACAGCAAAGGACCTAGAAGAGCAGTTGAATGGAATGGACAGTGTGTTGAAGAGAGCGTATAAAATGAACATTAACAAGAGCAAAACAAAAATAATGGAATGCGGTCTTAGAAAATCAGGTGATGCTAAAGGAATTAGATTAGGTAATGAAAAAATGAAGGTGGTAGATGTGTTTTGTTACTTGGATAGTAAAATAACATGCGATGGTTGCAGTACAGAGGATATAAAATGCAGAATGGCATTGGGAAGAAAAGCATGTTTGAAAAAGAGAAATTTGCTAACATCGAATATTAATTTAAGTGTAAGGAAGTCTTTTCTGAAGGCATTTGTGTGGAGTGTTGCCTTGTACAGGAGTGAAACATGAACGATAAGCAGTGCGGACAGGAAGAGAATAGAGGCTTTTGAAATGTGGTGCTACAGAAGAATGCTGAATATTAGGTGGGTACATCGCGTAACTAATGAAGAGGTACTGAACAGAATTGGTGAGAAAAGGAATTTTTGGCATACCCTGACTAAAAGAAGGGATCGCTTGGTAGGAGACATTCTTACACATCGTGGAATCATAAATTTAGCATTGGAGGGAAGTGTGTGGGGTAAAAATCGCAGAGGGAGACCAAGAGACGCTTGTAGTAAGCAGATTCAAATAGATGTGGGTTGTCGTTCTTATGAGGAGATGAAAAGGCTTGCTCAGGATAGAGTAGGGTGGAGAGCTGCATCAAATCAGTCTCCGGACTGAAGACCATAACAACAACAACATGGGCCATAATGAGTACAGTCAATCGATCTGTCATGCAACACTCTTTATGTTGGGAGCTTGTTTGTGTCCACTTTTTATTAAAGCCAGTACACGTGGTTTCTGTAATACTGCAGTATTTTGTTGTACGTCCCATATCACAGCCAGCACTGTAGTCTTTCACTGTGAGGGAGTGATACTCAAGGAAGACAGTCATAGCAATATGAAAACCTGTGCAGTAATTGTAGCAGAGTTGGTAAATCATATACTTTGCCTGCCTCTGATAGTTATAGTTAAAAAGGAACAAACATCAGCTTGTTATTCCATTGTCCAGTCAGACTATCCTTCACATAGATCACTGGCAAGTGACACACATCAAGCACCTTGTCATGTATGTGTGTGTGTGTGTGTGTGTGTGTCACAAACACAGATGCTTGATAGGGCATTTGATGTGTGTCATTTGCCAGTGATCTTTGTGAAGGAATGTAGAAATCATAGTCTGACTGGCCTATGGAGTAACAAGCTCATGTTTATTCATTTTTAATTATGACTATTTCTACTTATCCTAACTTATCAGAAGCAGCATCAACTGTCAAAGTGCATGATTTACCAACTCCACTACAATCACTGCACAGGTTTTCATACTGGTATGAATTATTAACCAGCTGTCTTCCTCGAGTACCAGTCCCTCACAGTGAAAGACTACAGTACTGTATATATATATATATATACACACACACACACACACACACACACACACACACACACACACACACACACACACACACACACACATGCACGCGCGATCACACATTCACGCACCAGTCAAAATAGGTGAGGTTTTGGAAAGAGAGGTAGGAACTGTAAGGTATGGGGGAAAAATACAAAAAATAAATAAAAAATTCTCCAACCACATGTACAAAATCTATCTTCCCACATCAAGGATACCAACTACTTCCTTCACCGACTCTCCACCATTCCCACCCCTTTGCCTCCTGGATCCTTACTTGTCACAGTGGATGCCACTTGCCTATACAGCAACATCCCACATGCCCATGGCCTTGCTGCTCTGGAACAATACCTCTCCCAATGTCCCTCTGAACTCAAGCCTGATACCTCCTTCCTCATATCCCTCACCAATTTCATCCTAACAACTACTTTTCCTTTGAGGGGAAAGTTTACCATCAAATCCAAGGCAACCGCATGGCACCCTCCTATATCAACCTGTTTATGGGCTGTCTGGAAGAATCCTTCCTAGCATCCCAAAACCCCAAACCTCTGGCCTGGTTCAAATTTGTTGATGATATTTTCATGATCTGGACTCAGGGCCAGGACACCCTATCCTCCTTTCTTCAGAACCTCAATTCCTAATCCCCCATCCACTTCACCTGGTCTTCCTCAACCTATCATGCCACATTCCTGGATGTCAACCTCCACCTCACTGATGGCTCCATCCACACTTCCGCCCATATTAAACCTACCTACCAACCACCAAAAGCACCAACACTTTGACAGTTGCCATCCCTTCGACATCAAAAAATCCCTCCCTTACAGCCTGGCCACCTGTGGACGGCATATCTGCAGTGACAAGAACTCCCTTTCTGAATATGCTGAGTGTTTCACAAAGGCCTTCACAGACAGCAACTACCCCACAGACTTAGTCCGCAAACAGATCTCTCATGCCATATCCTCACACATCCCAAATCCTCCTCCTAACACCAGTAACCACCCACAAAAGAGCGCTCCCCTTGTCACCCAGTACTACCCTGGACTCGAACAAGTAAATTGCATCCTTTGCCAAGGTTTTTATTTTCTATCCTCGTGCCCAGAAATGAGAGACATCCTACCCAAGATTCTTCCCACCCCTCCTAAAGTGGCGTTTAGTCACCCTCCCAAGCTCCACAACATCCTAGTTCATCCTTATGCCACCCCGAAACCCAGCTCACTGCCACAGGGATCATATCCTTGTGGAAGACCCCACTGCAAAACCTGTCCAATCCATGCACCCAGCACTTCCTATTTCAGTCCTGTAACAGGCTTATCCTACCCAATCAGAGGCTGGGCAACCTGTGAAAGCAGCAACGTAATTTAGCAACTGTGCTGCAATCACTATGCAGCTTTCTATATTGGCATGACCACCAACCAGCTATCCATTAGGATGAATGGCCACTGCCAAACTGTGGCCAAAAACAAGGTGGACCACCCTGTGGCACAGCATGCAGTGGAGCACATGCTTGATTTCAATGACTGCTTCACAACCCGGGCCACCTGTATCCTCTCATCCATCACCAGCTTTTCTGAACTGCACAGATGGGAGTTATCCCTACAATACATTCACTGATCCCAAAATCATCCAGGCCTCAACCTATGATAACCCCCCTCCCTCCCCCCCATACCTTACAGTTCCTACCTCTCTATCCCAAACCTCACCTATTTTAAGTGGTACTTGAATGTGCGATCGTGTGTGTGTGTGTGTGTGTGTGTGTGTGTGTGTGTGTGTGTGTGTGTGTGTGTGTGTGCACGCGGCCTTGTGTACTTGTAGTGTGCTCGCATATTCTTTTATTTATTTTTTTTAATTTTTTTTAATGTTTATTTATTTTGTTTCATTTTATTTTTCTCCCCTCACCTGCCTCCCCACTCCATTCCTAAGTTGCATCTCGTTATTCCCATCTAACTCATCCCCACCACCGTGACGTAACCTTCCTATCCCCTCTCCTCTCCCCTCCCGTCTCCGATTTACTCACCTCAGAGCGTGATTCGAAGTGCGGCAGCTGGAGGTGATGGCTGTATGACTGTGTTGTGTGCCTGTGTGATTGCGTGAGTGTTCTAGTTTCTGAAGAAGGCCATGGCCAATAGCTGAAATTGTTGTATGTGTATGTCTTTTGTATGTGCCTGTTGCCACGTATTTGCAGTGAGTTGTAAACTGTCCTTACTATATTAATAATGTGCAGAAGGATATTTGATTTTTGGATACACTTAATACTTGGATCATCCCACAGCAGACTTAGAATGACATACACCATGACTTCATGAATAACGTTTCTAAATTATATATTTAAAAACAAATTGTCTACCACCAAAGAAACTACACTGCATACACTTAGCAATGTTCCACCAGTGACAATGTTCTAAAACAACTTATTTGGAACATAGTATGTACTTAATTTCCTTGAATTCCCAAGTGTCATGCAACTGTTGGAACAGAAGGATATATTGGATGTCCTGAACTTGAGTATTGTGTTCATTCAGCAAGCAGCCTGGATAATTCTTAAGCAATCAGCCTGTGACTAATTTGATGCATTGATTACTTCTCATCTCTTTCAGTGCCCTAAAATCAATATATAATTTTCTATAAAAACAAAGACATAACAAAAAATGATAAATCTCTGTTGAGAATATCATGAGAAAACACCATTAAGAGAAGTCTGGGTGAAATGATTTAGAGCAGTGAAAAAAATGTAGAATATTGACTTAAAAAAACTTTTCTTATAACTCCATAAAGCGCACAATCAGAAATAGTGTGCCCCACAAAATGTGTGCACAACCAGCTGCCAGATTGTGGCCCAAGCCTCCACAGTGCCACCATAGTTCCATGGCGATCAGGCCCATGTGACTGGGCTCATGGGCCACTTGTGTATTGACTACCAAACAGTGTGGACTATCGTGTGCTGACTTGTACATAACCACATGTACCTACCTTGTGTCATAACTGTGTTTGTTCTAATTAAATGTGTTGCAAGTTAAAACACATTTATTAGCGATGAGTAGTGTTCACTCCCTGTCTATGGATACACAAACAGCTGCCAATTCCTCAGACTTTCAACTCCCTCTGTGGGGTCAGTTCTTTCACACTGGGTTGCAAACTATGGTTGATATTGTTTGGCAGCTAGTTAAAGTTAAGTCGGCTCAGGTAGACCATTTGAACTCCCTTGTATCTGTTGTTATGTGGTTTACTTCGGCCGGCACGGCGTCAGTTGGTTCCGCTGCCCGCGACATGTTTCTGCTCTTTTTCCTCCGCCATTTTATGGGTCTGATGATTCTTTGGAAGACTGGGACTCTAATGGAAATGGTTGCGACAACACTTCCTCCCTTTTGGTGTCTCTGATACGGACTTGTATAAAGCTCAGTTACTGTGTCAGGTCAGACCTCTCCAAGAACCAGCAGCCTTCTCCTTGGATGAAACATATTGTTTGCTGTCTGCTTATTACCAGTCCCATAAGCACGTCATTGCGACCCATGTGGAATTTTATCGGTTGCAGAGGAAGCCTAATCAGTCCTATCATGCATGGGCAACCTTAGTCGGCTGTGTGATTGTTACACCTACACATTAGGAATCCTAAGCAGACGATATGTTTTGCAATGCTATTCTGTTTCCCATACAGCCGAGGGTGCCATGGTATGGTATAGTTGACGAGATGTAGCGTGAGCTATGACATCAGGATGCGCAGGGCCCTGCGCTGGTTTTGGGTAGTGGGGGAAGGAGCAGGCGCATACCTGCAGTAACTGCTGCACAGTTTGCTTCGCGCGTTGCACTACAGTCCAAAAACATCGAGCCGTCTGTGCTTCGTTAGGCTGCCCAGGGAGTTCACACCGCCCGCCGGGCCGAGCCGAAAAGAGGAGGAAAATACACTTTTCCGATTTTCAAGTTGTAAAAAATTTGGACAGTATATAAGACCACCCCACATCGTTTTATCAACAATTTTGTTTCCTTACAAGCTTTGGTTTGCCCATGAAATAATAAAATTTCTAGTTCATTCCGCACGAGTTTCTAGTTCCATAATGCTTCTCACTCGAATTTGATGAAATTTTGCGGTTAAAAAATCTGATTTTTGGACATGTGGTAGTAAAACATCCCAGCTTTCTAATAAATCATTCACCTTTTCATAATTTGTAACAGCCATTTTCAAATGATACTGTTTGTCAAGTGCGAGCGCTTGATTTAGAAATTGTGTGTTGAAAAAGATGGAAAGCGGGAAACTTACTGTTCTGTGCATTTTAGACCATACATTACAGCAAGTGAAATGGAGCTAAAAGTACAGAAAAGTTTTTAAAATGGTAGTCGCACTGATATCTACCTCCTTTCACAAGTAATTGTGAGTTATCTGAGTGGTGTCACGCCATGATCGCAAGCCTTCAGTCTCGGCGCATGTTGGGCGTAGCGTGAAGCACTGCGGCACCGGAAAAATGAACTGCTGGCCATGTGTGTCGCTCCTTCATTATGTGTTAATTATCCATAACATGAAAAGAAGTATAAAAGTGGTGACTGATTATTACTGACAATGATCTGCTATGGTTTTACATTAGGTCATACTTTATGAGAGGCATACAACTGATTTCTTGTCCACATTATACAATTAATGGAATATGTATTTAGTGTTTGGAACTATAAGGAAGAATAAATTCATGTTAACTGTGACTTTGGTGTTTATAGACTGAAATAAAATTTTCCGACATTATATTTATTGGCTTTCTAGATGGAAATGATAAAAGGAAGAATCCCAAAACTGGAATGAAATTTATAGTTACATCTATGCCTAAGTCATTTTATTAAAATTAAATGTTTGTAAATCTAAGGGACTTAACTGCTTGGTTATTAGTCCCTAGCTTAAAAATTACTTAAACTAAGTTAAACTAACCTAAGGACAACACATACAGCCACAAACCCCAGACGGCGAACGACAGCGCGCACTGCAGCACGGCGCCTCAGTGCGCACGGCGATTCAGCCACGGCATCATTTCATTATTTTTGCTTTTGTAGATCTCAGAAAATGTCTTAGCACAAGGTAGAAATTATTGTATGCAGCTGGTCCCCAACAAAAGGAATATCACTCACGCCGGAGATTAAAGTAAGAACGAACTAAGTAAAAAAGAATAGATAAAAGTAACATTCGAAACTTGTACTTACATCCTTAAAATTGGTGGCATACGTGCGGTTTAACGGTTTTATGTGTGACATGCTGGACTATATTTCAACCCATCTCCATGTTCAAATGACTCTACACCAGTCTCAGAATTTTATTATTTATTTATTTATTTATTTGGTTGAGAAGTTTCTAAGAGGATTTCTTTTTTGACTGATTCTGCCGTTGCTTCTTGGTAGAACATAATTTGTGTGTTCTACACAAAATTGTTTTTTTTTTTTTTTTTTTTTTTTTTTTTTTTTTTTTTTTTTTTTTTTTTTTTAGAGGAACTGCATTTCTACGAACATTTTTCTGAATCATCTGTTGACAATTTTGTCTCAATGGTACTTCAATTTATTTGTTGTTGTTGTGGTCTCTCAGTCCGGAGACTGGTTTGATGCAGCTCTCCACAATACCCTATCCTGAGCAAGCCTCTTCATCTCCACATAAGAGCGGCAACCTACATCAGTCTGAATCTGCTTACTGTATCTATCTCTTGGTCTTCCCCTGCGATTTTTTCCCCACACACTTCCCTCCAACGCTAAATTCACAATTCCTTGATGTCTAACAATGTGTCCTATCAATCTATCCCTTCTTTTAGTCAAGGTATGCCAGAAATTTCTTTTCTCCCCAATTCTGTGCAGTACCTCCTCATTAGTTACGCGATCCACCCACCTAATCTTCAGCATTCTTCTGTAGCACCACATTTCAAAAGCCTCAATCCTCTTTCTGTCCCCTCTGTTTATCGTCCATTTCTCACTCCCATACAAGGCAACACTCCATACAAATGCCTTCAGAAAGGACTTCCTTAGGCTTAAATAAATATTCGATGTTAACAAATTTCTCTTTTTCAAGAACGCTTTTCTACCCATTGCCATTCTGCATTTTATATCTTTTGTACTGCGACCATCATTTGTTATTTTACTGCCCAAGTAACAAAACTTATCTACCTCCTTTATTGCTTCGTTATCTAATCTAATTCCTTCAGCATCACCTGATTTTCTTACACTGCACTCCATTACCCTAGTTTTGCTCTTGTTAATGTTCATCTTATATGCACCTTTCAGCACAATGTCCATTCCGTTCAATTGCTCTTCCAGGTCCTTTGCTGTATCTGACAGAATTACTATGTCGTCGGCAAAACGCAATGTTTTTAATTCTTCCCCCTGAACTTTAATTCCTTCACCAAATTTCTCCTTGCTTTCATTTATAGCTTGCTCAATGTACAAATTGAATAACAATGGAGAAAGACTACAACCCTGTCTTACTCCCTTCCCAACCACTGCATCCCTTTCATGCCCTTCACCTCTGACAACCGCTGTCTGGTTTTTATACAAGTTGTAAATAACCTTACGCTCCCTATATTTTACTCCTGCTTGCTTCAGAACTTGAAAGAGTTTATTCCAATCAACTTTGTCAAAAGCCTTCTCCAAATCTACAAAAGCTAGAAATGTAGGTTTGCCTTTTCTTAATCTATATTCTAGAATAAGCCGTAAAGTGAGTATTGCCTCCCGTGTTCCTACATTTCTCCTGAACCCAAACTGATCTTCCCCGAGGTCGGCTTCTACCAGCTTTTCCATCCTTCTGTATATAATTCGTGTTAATATTTTGCAACCATTTAATAATGGAAAGTCCAGGTTGGAATTAATAATATAGTGAGGACAGTTTACAACTCACCGCAAAGACGTGGCGACGAGCTGCAACAGGCACATACAAAAGACACACACATACAACACATTCAGCTATTGGCCATGGCCTTCTTCAGAAAATAGAGCACTCACGCAATCACACAGGCACACAACACAGTCATACAACCATCACCTCCGACTGCCACACTTCGAATCACGCTCTGCAGCGAATTGGGGACGGGAGGGGAGGGGAGGGGAGGGGAGGGGATAGAAAGGTTACATCACGGTGGTGGGGATGGATTAGATGGGAATAACGAGATGCAGCTTAGGAACAGAGTGGGGAGGCGGGTGAGGAGAGAAAATAAAATAATAAAAAAAAGTAAAATAAATATATATATATAGAAAATGCATGCACACTGCAAGTACACAAGACCGCATACACACACATACACATGCACGCATGCACGCGCGCACACACACACACACACACACACACACACACACACACACACACATATACACGATCACACATTCACACACCACTCAAAATAGGCGAGGTTTGGGATAGAGAGGTAGGAACTGTAGGGGATGGAAAAATATATATAGGGAAGTTATCGTAGGTTGAGGCCTGGTTGATTTCGGGATCGGAGAATGTACTGTAGGGATAACTCCCATCTGTGCAGTTCAGAAAAGTTGGTGGTGGATGGGAGGATCCAGATGGCCCGGGTTGTGAAGCAGCCATTGAAATCAGGCATGTGCTCCGCTGCATGCTGTGCCACAGGGTGGTCCACCTTGTTTTTGGCCACAGTTTGGCGGTGGCCATTCATCCTAATGGACAGCTGGTTGGTGGTCATGCCAATATAGAAAGCTGTACAGTGCTTGCAGCACAGCTGGTAAATTACGTGGCTGCTTTCAGAACTGGCCCGGCCTCTGATAGGGTAGGATAAGCCTGTGACAGGACTGGAATAGGAAGTGCTGGGTGGGTGGATTGGACAGGTCTTGCAGCGGGGTCTTCCACAAGGATATGATCCCTGTGGCAGTGAGCTGGGTTTTGGGGTGGCATAAGGATGAACTAGGATGTTGTGAAGGTTGGGAGGGTGACGGAACACCGCTTTAGAAGGGGTGGGAAGGATCTTGGGCAGGATGTCTTTCATTTCAGGGCATGAGGATAGAAACTCAAAACCTTGGCGAAGGATGGAATTTAGTTGTTCGAGACCAGGGTAGTACTGGGTGACAAGGGGAGCGCTCTTTTGTGGATGGTTACTGGTGTTAGGAAGAGGATTTGGGGTGTGTGAGGATATTGCACGGGAGATTTGTTTGCGGACTAGGTCTGTGGGGTAGTTTCTGTTTGTGAAGGCCTTTGTGAGACCTTCAGCATATTCAGAAAGGGAATTCTTGTCACTGCAGATATGCCGTCCACGGGTGGCCAGGCTGTAAGGGAGGGATTTTTTGACATGGAAGGAATGGCAACTGTCAAAATGTAGGTACTGTTGGTGGTTGGTAGGTTTAATATGGACGGAAGTGTGGATGGAGCCATCAGTGAGGTGGAGGTTGACATCCAGGAATGTGGCATGGTTGGTTGAGGAAGACCAGGTGAAGTGGATGGGAGAAAAGGAATTGAGGTTCTGAAGAAAGGAGGATAGGGTGTCCTGGCCCTGAGTCCAGATCATGAAAATATCATCAATGAACCGGAACCAGGCCAGAGGTTTGAGGTTTTGGGATGCTAGGAAGGATTCCTCCAGACGGCCCATGAACAGGTTGGCATAGGAGGGTGCCATGCGGGTGCCCATAGCTGTGCCTTGGATTTGATGGTAAACTTTCCCCTCAAAGGAAAAGTAGTTGTTAAGTAGGATGAAATTGGTAAGGGTTATGAGGAATGAGGTATCAGGCTTGCGTTCAGAGGGATGTTGGGAGAGGTAGTGTTCCAGAGCGGCAAGGCCATGGGCATGTGGGATGTTGCTGTATAGGGAGGTGGCATCCACTGTGACAAGTAAAGATCCAGGAGGCAAAGGGGTGGGAATGGTGGAGAGTCGGTGAAGGAAGTGGTTGGTATCCTTGATGTGGGAAGGTAGATTTTGGACAATAGGTTGGAGGTGTAGGTCAACTAGGGCTGAAATTCGTTCGGTAGGAGCACAGAAACCAGCCACAATACGGCGTACAGGATTATTAGGTTTGTGGATTTTGGGGAGCATGTAAAAGGTGGGTGTGCGGGGTGCTGCTGGGATGAGGAGGGAGATGGATTCAGGGGAGAGTTTCTGGGAGGGGCCATAGGATTTTAGTAGGGATTGGAGATCTTGTTGGGCTTTGGGGATGGGGTCAGTCTGGCACAACTTGTAGGTGGAGGAGTCAGAGAGTTGGCGGAGCCCTTCTGCCAGGTAGTCACTGTGATCCATAACTACAGTGGTGGAACCTTTATCAGCAGGGAGGATGATTATGTCAGGATTAGTTTTAAGGTTTTGAATGGCTCTTCTTTCTTCTGCTGAAAGGTTTGAGTTCTTGGGAAGGGACTTGGGAAAGGAGGGTGAAGACAAGTTGGAGGTGAGAAACTCTTGGAGGGTAACCAGAGGGTGGTTAGGTGGGAGTGCAGGGGAATCTTTGTTGGATGGTGGTATGAATTGGGACAGGCAGGGTTCAATATTGGGATTAGGTAGATTGCGGTCAGAGGGATTGGTGGCAAAGTAGTGTTTCCATCGTAGGGATCGGGAAAAGGAGAGTAGGTCTTTGACAAGACCAACATGATTGAACCCCAGCAGCACCCCGCACACCCACCTTTTACATGCTCCCCAAAATCCACAAACCTAATAATCCTGGACGCCCTATTGTGGCTGGTTACTGTGCTCCTACCGAACGAATTTCAGCCCTAGTTGACCAACACCTCCAACCTATTGTCCAAAATCTACCTTCCCACATCAAGGATACCAACCACTTCCTTCACCGACTCTCCACCATTCCCACCCCTTTGCCTCCTGGATCTTTACTTGTCACAGTGGATGCCACCTCCCTATACAGCAACATCCCACATGCCCATGGCCTTGCCGCTATGGAACACTACCTCTCCCAACATCCCTCTGAACGCAAGCCTGATACCTCATTCCTCATAACCCTTACCAATTTCATCCTACTTAACAACTGCTTTTCCTTTGAGGGGAAAGTTTACCATCAAATCCAAGGCACAGCTATGGGCACCCGCATGGCACCCTCCTATGCCAACCTGTTCATGGGCCGTCTGGAGGAATCCTTCCTAGCATCCCAAAACCTCAAACCTCTGGCCTGGTTCCGGTTCATTGATGATATTTTCATGATCTGGACTCAGGGCCAGGACACCCTATCCTCCTTTCTTCAGAACCTCAATTCCTTTTCTCCCATCCACTTCACCTGGTCTTCCTCAACCAACCATGCCACATTCCTGGATGTCAACCTCCACCTCACTGATGGCTCCATCCACACTTCCGTCCATATTAAACCTACCACCAACCAACAGTACCTAAATTTTGACAGTTGCCATTCCTTCCATGTCAAAAAATCCCTCCCTTACAGCCTGGCCACCCGTGGACGGCATATCTGCAGTGACAAGAATTCCCTTTCTGAATATGCTGAAGGTCTCACAAAGGCCTTCACAAACAGAAACTACCCCACAGACCTAGTCCGCAAACAAATCTCCCGTGCAATATCCTCACACACCCCAAATCCTCTTCCTAACACCAGTAACCATCCACAAAAGAGCGCTCCCCTTGTCACCCAGTACTACCCTGGTCTCGAACAACTAAATTCCATCCTTCGCCAAGGTTTTGAGTTTCTATCCTCATGCCCTGAAATGAAAGACATCCTGCCCAAGATCCTTCCCACCCCTTCTAAAGTGGTGTTCCGTCGCCCTCCCAACCTTCACAACATCTTAGTTCATCCTTATGCCACCCCAAAACCCAGCTCACTGCCACAGGGATCATATCCTTGTGGAAGACCCCGCTGCAAGACCTGTCCAATCCACCCACCCAGCACTTCCTATTCCAGTCCTGTCACAGGCTTATCCTACCCTATCAGAGGCCGGGCTAGTTCTGAAAGCAGCCACGTAATTTACCAGCTGTGCTGCAGGCACTGTACAGCTTTCTATATTGGCATGACCACCAACCAGCTGTCCATTAGGATGAATGGCCACCGCCAAACTGTGGCCAAAAACAAGGTGGACCACCCTGTGGCACAGCATGCAGCGGAGCAAATGCTTCATTTCAATGGCTGCTTCACAACCCGGGCCATCTGGATCCTCCCATCCACCACCAACTTTTCTGAACTGCACAGATGGGAGTTATCCCTAAAAAACATTCTCCGATCCCGAAATCAACCAGGCCTCAACCTACGATAACTTCCCTATATATATTTTACCATACCTTACAGTTCCTACCTCTCTATCCCAAACCTCGCCTATTTTGAGTGGTGTGTGAATGTGTGATCGTGTATGTGTATATGTGTGTATGTGTGTGTGTGTGTGTGTGTGTGTGTGTGTGTGTGCACGCGCGTGCATGTGTATGTGTGTGTATGCGGTCTTGTGTACTTGCAGTGTGCATGCATTTTCTATATATATATATTTATTTTACTTTTTTTCATTATTTTATTTTCTCCCCTCACCCGTCTCCCCACTCCGTTCCTAAGCTGCATCTCGTTATTCCCATCTAACCCATCCCCACCACCGTGACGTAACCTTTCTATCCCCTCCCCCTCCCCTCCCGTCCCCAATTCGCTGCAGAGCGTGATTCGAAGTGCGGCAGTCGGAGGTGATGGTTGTATGACTGTGTTGTGTGCCTGTGTGTTTGCGTGAGTGCTCTATTTTCTGAAGAAGGCCATGGCCGATAGCTGAATGTGTTGTATGTGTGTGTCTTTTGTATGTGCCTGTTGCAGCTCGTCGCCACGTCTTTGCGGTGAGTTGTAAACTGTCCTCACTATATTATTATTTTGCAACCATGACTTATTAAACTGATGGTGCTGTAGTTTTCACACCTGTCTGCACCTGCTTTCTTTGGAATGGGGATTATTACATTTTTCTTAAAGTCTGAGGGTACTTCGCCTGTCTCATACATCTTACATACCAGGTGAAACAGGTTTGTCATGGCTGGTTCTCCCAGAGACTTCAGTAGCTCTGAGGGAATATCAACTACTCCAGGGGCCTTGTTTCGACTTAGGTCTTTCAGGGCTCTGTCAAATTCTTCTCTCAGTACAGTATCGCCTATTTCATCTTCATCTACATCCTCCTCCCTTCCCACAATATTGTCTCGAAGTTCATTTCCTTTGTTGAGCCCCTCTATATACTCTTTCCACCTTTCAGCTTTCCCTTCTTTGCTGAGAACTGGTTTTCCATCAGTGTCTTTGATATTCATAGGGCTGTTTTTCTTATCTCCAAATGTTTCTTTTATTTTCCTGTAGGCTGTATCTATTTTTCCCCTATTTATACATTCTTCTACATCCTTGCATTTGCCTTCTAGCCACTCCTGCTTAGCCATTTTGCACTTCCTGTGAATCTCATTTCTTAGTCGTCTGTACTCCATTTTGACTGTTTCATTTACTGCATTTTTTATATTTTCTCCTTTCATCGATTAAATTTAGTATCTCCTGTGATATCCAAGGATTTTTTGTAGGTCTTACCTTCCTACCTATTTTGTCCTCTGCTACCTTCACTATTTCATCTCTCAATTTCACCCATTCCTCCTGTATTGTTTTATTTTCCTCTGTTTCTGTTAATTGTTGCCTAAAACTCCCTCTGAAATTCTTAAGAACCTCAGGTTCCTTCAATTTATCCAGGTCCCATCTCCTTATTTTCCTACCTTTTTGTAGTTTCTTTAGTTTCAGCCTACAGTTCATAACCAACAAGTTATGGTCAGAGTCTATATCTGCCCCTGGGTACGTCTTACACTGTAAAACCTGGTTCCGAAATCTATGTCTTACCATAATAAAATCTATCTGGTATCTCCCGGTGTCTCCTGGTCTCTTCCACGTATACAACCTTCTTTTGTGATTCTTGAACCAGGTGTTCGTTATAACTAAATTATGTTCTGTGCAAAATTCTACCAGGCGGCTTCCTCTTTCATTCCTTTTGCCCAGACCATATTCACCTACTATCTTCCCTTCCCTTCCTTGTCCTACTACCGAATTCCAGTTTCCCATAACAATTAAGTTTTCCTCTCCCTTCATTGTCTGAATAATTTCCTTTAGCTCCTCATATATTTCTTCGATTTCCTCATCATCGGCAGAGCTAGTTGGCATATAAACCTGTACTACTGTTGTCGGTGTTGGCTTCGTATCTATCTTGACAATGATAATGCGATCACTGTGCTGCTCATAGTAGTTTACCCGCATTCCTATTTTCTTATTCATTATCAGTCCTACTCCTGTGATACCCCCAACTGATTTTGTATTTATAATCCTGTACTCACCTGACCAGAAATCCTGTTCATCCTGCCACCGAACTTCACTAATCCCCACTATATCTAACTTCAACCTATCCATTTCCCTTTTTAAATTTTCTAATTTTCCTACTCGATTAAGGGATCTAACATTCCACGCTCCGACCCGTAGAATGCCAGTATTGTCTTTCCTGATGATCACATCCTCCTGAGCAGTCCCCACCCGGAGATCCGAATGGGGGACTATTTTACCTCCGGAATATTTTACCCGAGAGGATGCCATCATCATATGTTCATAAAGTAGAGCTGCATGTCCTCGGGAAAAATAACGGCTGTAGTTTCCCCTTGCTTTCAGCCGTTCGCAGTAGCTGTTCGGCAAAGCCACATTAGCTGATGTTACAAGACCAGCTCAGTCAATCATCCAGACTGTTGCCCCTGTAACTACTGAAAAGGCTGCTGCCCCTCTTCAGGAACCACACATTTGTCTGGCCTCTCCACAGATACCCCTCCGCTGTGGTTGCACCTACGGTACGGCTATCTGTATCGTTGAGGCACGCAAGCCACCCCACCTCGGCAATGTCTGTGGTTCATGGGAGTGGATTTATTTATTTTTATTTTAACTGAAAGAAAAAAATGTGGTGATTTAGTTTAGCCTCCGACACTACAGGTTAGGTCAGTAAAGGATAAGAAGCGTTTGCCACATTGTTTCTTCTTGTGTTGCTTTTTGGTGGGCTTGTTCCCAGCAACAAGTTATCCTCAGTCACTGTAAGCTGAAGATTGAAGAAATCGCGGTGGTGACCAAAATGTTCACTGCTGTCTACCAGCTAACAGTTCACTGATTTTGTTATTTTATTTCTGTGGTTCTCACACTATAGTGACTCATCAGATTTTAAGCACATAAGAAATAGGTAGTAATGGACTCAAGCAATGAATTACGACTGACATTTAAGAGAGTTTTTCCTTATGAGAACAGGTAAAAAACATTTCTGAATTTCTTATTCATTTTACATAATTAATAATTATATAAGAAAAATAAGTAGAATATATTTTCACAAGTGTTATTTAAAAGAAAGCTAGCATACAGAGAGACTTGTATTGAAAACAGGCTGGAGACGTGAGATACTTGTGCTGCAGAAGCAATGCCATGGCCCAAAATATTAAACATTCCGAATTAATTCTGGGAATGGTCACTATGATACTTTCTATTCATTGCAACACATCTAAATTGTTACCATATGTTCTTAGGATGATATTCTCAATTAACTTTTTTAATTTTTTCGATATCTTTCTCCGTTGTCGGGAATCCTGTAAAATCTCCTACATCACTGAGGCTGGAAATGGTCATGTAAGAAGGGGACCAATAACAACTGAAGGATCGTTCAACGTTTCAGAAATGTAGCCCTTACACAAATTACTGCAAATCTCACTGCTGGGCCATCAACAAGCGTCAGCGTGAAATACCGTGAGTACTGACTGAGTGATGGTGACCGGGAGCATCGCGTCACTAGTGTGTTGATAACTTGAAACTTTGGGGTCTGACAGGAGATGCGCTAGGGTAGCGATGCAGATGTGACCACTGTGTGCAGATGGCATAGTTATCAGACCATCTAGTTAGCCTAAAACTTTGAAACGTGGTATAGCTCAAATATTCATGTTTCCCAATTTATTTAATTCAAAGCCCAGTGGTAGATAAAGTCGGAAATTTCATAGTGTGTTGCTTTAATAAAGGTCCAGTTCATAATTACTATGAAATTTGATGCAAACTGTTTCAATTTTAAATCTTTTCTTAATACTATTTTAGGATCCGATAAGGCTGGCTCTTAAAATCCAATTCCAAGAGAGTGAGAATTTAGGAATTAAATCTGCCAGTGGGAAGCTGATCTGAAATTTTTTATTTATACAATTTATTTCTAGCTGTCAACAATTTACAAATCCCGGACATTCTGCAATTTTTCGAGATATTTTACACTTCACATCTGACATGTCTAATTACACTGTACATAGAAAGTGTTCCATATTTCATCAATGTAATTTTCCAAGTTTAGGATAAGCAATGATATTGTGTCTGATTAGTCTTGACTCTATCGGCCAATTGCCAATACGAATTGTGTATTTTTCCATTCTAAAGAGTTAGGAATGGCTAGAATGGTCCTTCTAAAAATAAAGGCAAGAATTGAAAAGACGACTTTCATTGTGAGCGACCTCATAAACTCCACAATGGATACTCTATAAACAAAGAAATGGGTTATGACAAAATTAGCGTCGGCCTCCCTCCCTCGTCTTGCCTGCCCTGCCGTTGCGTCATCGCCCCGCACTTGTGGCAGTGCCCTGCTCCGGCCCTGGGCCAATATCTTCAGGACGGACAGCACCGTCGGTGCGCACCATCCCTCCCGTGAGCGCCTCCCCACCTGTGGCTGTTCTCTTCCCCTTACGCGCAGCTTGTAGCTCTTCATAAATCTCATTGACTATAAGTCGGGTTGTTTGCAACAGTTGTCATAGAAAAGGCCACATGGCCTCTGTGTGCCATCCGCAGCCTGGATAAGGGCATTAATTTTGTGGGTATGTTGCAGGCTTGCCCAAAACATTGTTCATCAATGATCAGTTGTTTGACATGTCTGTAACCTTGCAAGTAGACATGGGGCCCTCGCTCTCTCTTCTGAATGATCATAGTTACATTTGACTGGGTTTTCTGCCATTTTCGCCTATTGATTGGCACCAAGAAGACTACAGTTGTCAATGCATTCCAGTCTTGGGGCAGATCATGGTTTCAACTGCTAACAATTGGTGGTTCGTCCTATGATGTTTTTTGTGGTTGATGATACTGCCGCTGTTAGCATTTTTGGTCTTGAATGCTTTTACTGTTATTGGTTTCTCTATTTCAGACTCTTTTAACCTGGTCTCTGATTCTGTTCCTTTTCTTGAACTTGAGTTGCTTTGTCAGGAATTTTCGTCCTTGTTTGCCGACAGCTTACGGTGTGCTGCTGCTTTCACTGCACACATTACCATGAAATCTATGGTGCTTCCAAAATTTTACTCTCTGGGTCAACAGCTTGTGCTCACAACTGATGCTCTCTGTACGGGGTGGGAGCAGTGCTGGCACATAAATACTACGATGGGTCTGAACTTCCATTGCGTATGCATCTAAAATGTTGACACCAACACAGCAATGTTATTCACATATTAAGAAGCAGGCGATAGCCATTATCTATGCTTTAAAAAAATTTCATGATATGAAGTTTGACCTTATTACGGATCATAAGCCTTTAGTGTCACTTTTCCACCCTACTGCATCATTGATGTACAGGGCCGCTTATTAGCTACAGCACTGGGCCCTGTTTCTTTCTCGGTACTATTACGAGATTCATTTCTGCCCTTTGTCCCAGCACGCTAACGTGGATGTCCTGACTCACCTCGCAGCCAGACTAGATCCTACCTTTGACCTGAAAGAGCTCCTGTGCTTTTATCTTGATGCTGAAGCTCAGGCAACTGTGGATAGGTTCCCCTCTTACTTCATCTCCATTGTCGACTGCTGTTGCGTCTGACCTTGTTCTTTTGTATTATGTTCCTCCACGCCGAGTGTAACTACTAGTCTTGTTAATTACATCACTCTGAGTATGAGGGGTTTATGATTTTGGCTACAGAAGGTCAGTTACCACGTGTGATCATTCCGGTGGCTTTTTGTGATCAAGTGTTTTGCATCATGGACCTCGGGAGCCATTCCGCATGAAAACTCTTGCTCGGCGGCACGTTTTTTGGCCTGGCATAGACAGTGACATATTGCACCTCGTGGCCACCTGCTCATGGAGTGCCATACAACAGGCAGGCCCCCGTGCGTCTCTTTTTCCCTGGCCTCGACCTCAAAAGCTGCGGGAAGCTATTCACGTTGATTATGTAGGGCCGTTCATGAATTCTTACTGGTTTTTTGATGTGGGCGCTTACTCCATTTTCTCTATGGTTTTCGGTACCCTACAATGTCCACAGCTGTGACTACACAATCATTGTCTAAGGTTTTTGCTATTGAAAGACTGCCACACACCTTGCTTACTGAATAACAGGGCCTGGTTCACTTCGACAGCTTTTCGTGACTTTTGTGTTCATTTGGGGATTCACCATCTAACGGCTGCTCCTCTTTCACCCCCAGCCAAACGAGGAAGTCTAAAGACTGTTGCACACCATCCGAGTGCAGATGTGGAAGTATGTGGTCTCCTGCTCTCTCAACAAAGTGGTGCTGCATTTCCTGTCCGCCTACCGCTTCATGCCAGTGGGATATCGCAGCCCCGCTGAACTACTTCATGGCTGCCAACAACAGACGCTGCTGAACTTGCTGTTGGAGCGGCAGGCCCCTGGGTGGCCACAGCACTGCTATCGGCCAGGTTCTGCCATCTGAGCATGAGGTTTCAGGCACCACCTGCACTGCGTGCCAGACATCTTCGCGACCTGCCATGGCCACCACCTCTGCTCGGAGTGCACTCCAGACAGCGTGGTGCAATGGCACTGGGATCAGCTGCATCCCCGGGTGCCTGCAGAAACAGGGCCACAGTCTCCTTCTCCTCCACCACCACCCCTGTGCTCAGAGCATTTGTCGCAGGCACCGGATCCGGTCGTGGCTGCCTTTACCGTGTCTTCATGGGTGCCTCCTGCTACTCCTGTCAGTGTGCCTCCAAGGGCGCCACTTCCTGTCTCCGGGGCTGTGCCACCTCCTGTTTGGGGCGGAGGACGCTATCCTGCCTGACACCTCATTACCCGAGCAGGATGCTTGGCCGACCTCTGTAGCTATAGGTGACTCACAGCCTCCATTCTTTCCCATCTTGGGCTTGTCGTCAGTACTGGGGTCTCCCATCATCACCGGGTGTGTCTCGCATGGGTTGGACCACTCTCGGTCCCCACACGAAAGTCATTACTGCCCATATGCACCAGTGCAGGCCCGCAGCCTCCTGGCTGAACCCACACCTAGTTCAGTGACGCCCATGGATGTTGCAGGATTCTGTGTGACCGGCCACCAGATGGTGGCCCGAACCATCACAGGGCCACCACATTTCTGTGGTGATGAGGCCCATGTGGCCAGGCTTGTGTAACAATTTAGGAACACAGACTAACACTTCTTCTCCAAAAGTGTTCACGTGAGAGAAGTGAGGTTTTCTCCTGATCATACATCTTATGGTGATGTGCTTCTTTCTTTTTGATCAAAGTCCAGTTCAATATACAAAGAGTGGTATTAACTTCCTCTGCCCATAGAATTTTTGGAACATAAGCTCCCATGAGCATGGATCTCGCAGAGAAGAAATAAAACATGATGAAAACTAGGTGTGTCATCCATGAATGTCACCAAGCGATTCAACATGAATTGGTCTATGTACACTATCATGAATAAAAGTGTACATTTTCGAATATCAAGTTGAAATGCGAACATGAGACTTCCCATATTTAAATATTGCTCAAAACAATTACACTACATTAGACATGCTTATTCGCTATATAATAGTTGTTTTGATCAAATTAGCCATCAATTTGACATTAAAAACAATATCGCCCCATATTTCATGCCATGTTTTATGGTTATTCGTGATTGACAAAGTCGTGCAATACTGGGTGTTTTGTACAAACAAAACTGCAAATCTCACTAATGTGCTTTATTCCATGGGCAATGACACATTCACTGTGAGAAATGTTTAAAGTCATATTTACAAAGCTCACCTCTAAAGCTTTTGTTGTTCAAATACCAACAGATAACAAATTAGAAACATTAAACGAAGCAGCAGTGGCTGTAAAAATCTTTTGCATTTATTGTCACAAATTAATTTCAATTGTCTTAGTAGCCATCCTCAGTGCAGATGCAAAAACTCACAAAAGATGTTACACAAATTTTCACATTACACATATATCTGAGGTATTCCATAATACACTTTGCAGATATTGCAGGCCATCATTTTCTGTGTCAGGTACACACATATACATACAAAAACAAAACATTGTATGCCTGACACAGAGTATGATAGCTTACAATATCTGGAAAAAGTATTATGCAATATCTCAGATATATGTGTAGTGCAAAAATTCATGTAACATTGTTGTGAATTTCTGCATTTGCACTGAGAATGGTTACTAAGATAAATGAAATCGATATGCAAGAATAAATGCTAGAGATTTTTAGAGCCAAAGCTGCTTCATTTAATATTTCTAACAATTATTTTGTGGCCATTGAGAACATCATTCCATATAATGGAATCAAACCTTAGGATAAAATGTTATTCTTATTTTTTAAATATATAACACATCATCAAGTGATCCATTTTACCAACACCCATTTACAATTTTTTTTTTTTTATTTTAATTGATCCAATTTCCTTACCTTCGTGTACATTTAGCATTATCTCTAACTGAAGTTTCAATGTTTTAACACTAGCAAATTTCACTGATTCATCTTCACTGAAACGTGATGTGACACAATTCCCCACTGTCAGTAATACAGACATTGGTTATCATATATACTCGAGTAATCTGCACCCTTGAGTAATCTGTGCACCCCCCTAATTTTGACAGAAAAAAAAAAAAAAAAATTTACACTGATTTGTGTAGATGAGGATACCACCTGTTGGCTTTGAACATGAACATGAAGGCAGCCAATCAGGATGGGCGTTCAGGCAGTCATCTTGAGATGTCACATCCATTAAATTTCAAAACAACATTTAACTATCAAAACAATTGATGCTACAATGATTGCTAAGGTATGACATTGTTGTCCAAAATCGACGGGTGTATCCTCATCTACACTAAAAAAGTATACTTTTTTTTCTCTTTTATTTACAAAAAAATCATCATACTAACATCATATTAATTTGCTTCAAGAAATGGTTAGCATTCTTAAGAGATGTGAATCACAATGTTTAAGAATTTACTGCTAATATGTGGAATAAAATATTTTAGTCTTCACCTCTATTCATCATCACTGTCGGAAGAATTGTTTGTATCTTCACAATCTGCCCATAGTGTATCTTCAGTCCCATCCATTGAATTTCTAATCCCACACTGTTTAGAAGATTTTTCCACCAGTGGTTGCGGAATAGAGTCCCTTGCTTTCTTCACCAATTCACAAATCTGTCCTAAATTTGGCTGCTTGATTTTTCCGCTGGGTGTAAATTCATGTTTTTCATCCGAAATCCATTGTGTATACTTCTGCTTCAGTACAGCTTTAAATGGTCTAGTTATACACACAACCAGTGGATGCAGAATGGATGTCAGACCTCCAGGAGTAGTAACTAAATTGGTTTTCCCTTGTTGCAGTTTTTTTCGCACTTCCTCAGTGGTGTGTCCATGGAAGCTGTCCAGGACCAACATGTTGCATAAATTTAATAACACACCAGGTCGACGTTGTCAAACATGTGTCACCCAGTCCATCACAAAGTCGTTATCCATCCACCCTTTTTAATTTGCTCTCACAATAATTCCTGTTACTGAGATTTCTAAGATGGTTTTCCTCTTGAATATTAAATAAGGTGGTAGTTTTCTTCCAACACATGTGACACACAACATCACAGTGCATCTTCGTTTTTCACAGCTGCCAGTTCAAATCAAAATGCTCAATTCCCCTTTCCTATTGACAGTAATGTTGAGTGGCATCTCAGAATAAACTGGCGTCTGATCCGCTTTTGCAATTTGTTACAATATATATATTAGTTCCTCTGTTGCAAATGTTTAATGTACTGGTTTAAATTTAGGACTTTCTCCTTGTAATCACCTGGAAGCTGTAGGGTGATTGTGGTTTTCCTTCAAAGGCCTAATCCATTTCGCTGGAAAAATTGTGACAGCCAGTCCCTGCTAGCTTTGAAGTTCATGATTTCTAGTTCTTTTGCCAGCTTTAATACCTAAAGTTGGCACATTTCATTCATAACCACACATCCATACTGTCTCTTTGCATCCACATAATCACACAGTCTTTTCTCAAGGTCCGGATGCCATGGTTTTGTGCCATGAAATGACCGATGATAACTATTTGTGTCTTATAGTTTCAGCTTGTTTTTTGCCAGTCGTGAATGCAGCCCTCACTAACATCATATTTTCTTCCTGCTGCACAGTTTCCGATGTTCTCTACTTCTTCGATAATTGTAAGTTTTTCTTTGGCTATATAAGAATGTTAGCAAAATCTTGTAGCCATAGCATAATTACAACCAGTACCAGGTAAGTTAACACGAAAACTTGAATGCACAGAACGTGGTAAGCGGTGTGGTAACTTGCTACTAACGAATCACGGTTCAAGTCACACTGACACACAGAGGCGCAGGGTTGTCATATCCAGAGCACACGAATCTCATACCAACCCCATAAAATTATTGTATTTTACCTACTGAACATACTCATACAATTTGAAAAATACTGCAATCGTAATGTATTACTGTGGAAACCTGCTTACAGTAACACATACTGGAATGAACGGTTATAGAATCTGCATAGTTAATAAATAAATAGAGCTGAGGCTGGTATTACACGGTCATATTTCTTTGTCAAAGTCAATATGTCATGTATTTACATCAAAGATATTTCACTGTGTATTAGGGAACTTTGACACAAAGGTATCTTTCATCAAAGAAATATTATCAAATGAAGCGGCTTGCCACGTATTTGATTGTAAATGTTGTTAGTCTTCTGTTCAATGCAAACACAAAATGTAACCGCTCTTAGCACTAGCATCGCTATTGCTAATCAACGTGTGCATTTGTTTGAACATAGCTGCAATGCTGTGCTGTATGTAACATTTAATCCCAGTTGTTGTAATCCTGACAGAAGTATAGTCTTTGTCATGTGCAGATACCGGTTTGTGACATGAGGAGACCCTTTACAGTGAAATTACTGATATGTTGTGCCACTGTCATTGTCAAGTAAATTGTATCCCTTTTCACCCTAACCTCATCATCGCGTGGTTTCGGATTTTATTTTTTTACCCTGATGTCAATCTTCTGGTATGCTTCCAACCAATATGCAATGATAGTTCAGGCTCTACTCTTTGCCTACATGATCATTACATGTCAGTTGGAATCATATCAGAAGACTGAGGTCAGAGGAAAAGAGAAAATCAGAACTCGCACGATCGTGTAGATTCGAATGGAAAGGGATATATGACTTCCTCCGATTGCAGCTCCTGCAACAAATTTATCACAAATAGATTCCCACAGTTATACCGAAGTGAATCCCCCCTCCCTGTTCTTTTCTCTTTAAAATGTGTGTGCACAAAGCAATTTTCACAGTAGCAATGGCAGCGCACAATAAAAAGTTATTATTATCCGCTATCTTGAAATATGACGACCATAATACTCCTTTTTAACACCATGATGAAGAAAGAAATATTACGAATATTTGATAATATTTCTTTGTCAAATAGTTGATCAAAAATATTATTGCATAATACTGGCCTAAAGGGATTTGTTTTCTTAAATGGAGTAATACCCGCCTAGTGTGTTTTGTTGTTACAGGTGGAGTAATACCAACCTAAAGTCGAGTAAGCCATTTTCATTCATAAATTTGGGGGAAAATATGTGTGGTTTACTCCAGTATATATGGCATATCAGCATTCAGATTATTCTTGGAAATCTTTTGGAAATCACACAAAATTTGTTTGTGTGATCCTCCAACAGTAACAATGAACACATTTACATAACCTTTAGTTTGCTTTCTCTCTCTCTCTCTCTCTCTCTCTCTCTCTCTCTCTATCTCTCTCTTTCCCTCCCCCCCCCCTGCCCCTCACCCTTCCTTAGAATAGCAATTTATAAACAGACAGTCTTTGTTGTAACAACATGAACACTCAATAGTTACACTATTAAGATAAGAATAGGACATCACACTTACGAGTCTGAATATGAACTGCCTGTCCCCACACCCCTCTCAGTCCTTCCGCCACCAGCTGGGCAAGTGGCACTCGTGATCTTTCACACTTGTACTGCAGCGCCAATGGCCGTGACAGAATATTTGAAATCAAGCACTTGATATAAACATTTCTCCCCCCTTTTTGTTTCTCACTCACTCGTTGTAGTAAGCCTACGTCCATCTTTTCTTCATCACTGTTTTGAAATGATCTAGTAGGCACCTTTCCATATGGCCAATAATGTCCTGTTCGGGCTCGTGATGAGATGATGGGTGACATGAGTGGTGAGGTGAGTGATGGTGCATATGTGAAAGACGTACCTAAGACTCAGACATCTATGTATCGGTGGCTTCATGGTTGTCTTCTTCCATGTGTTGTGGTGGTGCACAATCCACTAGGATGTTGGAAGTGTCAGTTTCATTTCTCATTGTGGGAAGGTCCGTGCCCACATCCACCTTCAAGTCCTCCTTGACGGGTGGTACCGGTACTGTGGAGACACTTGGGTGAAGTTGGTTGATGTGGCGAGACACCTCCTCCGCAGGGAGCCAATAAGTGTTGAGGAAGGGTCCAGCGAAATCTATATGAATGTGGTCCCATGGTTTCTCAGGTGTGGGCCATGGAGAAAGCGAGAATTTGGGAGCAGGTGCTTGCACCACACCTGTCTGACAAGCGTTGAGTCAAGGCCAGTAGACATGCTGTCTAGCGAGATTCTTTGTCCAAGATATGCCCCAATGCCTATGGTGTAGAAGACGTAGGACCACAGGCAGCAACATTGCCAGAACGACAACTCAGCGAGAGATACTGTCAGTAACCAGCAGGATAACTACATTGAGGGAGGAGAGGCGCAGTCACAGCTCGAAGTAGTTCCGGAGGGGATCCGACGCTTTGCCAGAAGGACGGCCCGGCCAACTGTTTTCTATGTAAGGTAGAATCCAGTGAACAACAGGTTCCTCAGCGGTGGCTGCCGCGGGGTGTTGTCCCATGATGGGGAATCCTCAACAACAGTCTGCACAGCCTCATTTTCAAGCTCATCTTTGTCGAAGACAGGGTCAGGGCCCATAGGAAATCTGAGCAGTGGGACAAAAATGAATGTCATATTGAAAACGAGAGAGAAAAAGTGCCCTCCTTTGGAGCCTGTGTGCTGCCTTCTCTTGGAATGGAAGCAGACAGATGAAATAGAGAGACTAATGGCTTCTGGTCGGTAATAAGATGGAACTTATTACCATAGAGAAAGACACCAAACTTTGAGAGTAAACAATGGCAAGAGCCTCTTTTTCAATCTATGAATACCGCAAATGTGAGTCATTCAATGTTTTGAAGGCATAAGCAATAGGACGTTCTGAACCATCAGGATATTTGTGAGATAAAACAGCACCAATACCATGTTGTGATGCATCAGTAACTAAAACAAGTTGTTGCCCAGGACAGTAAGTGGCCAAACAACGTGCTTTTTGGAGATGAGCTTTAAGGCAGTGAAAAGCAGCATCACATTCGTCAGACCATGTATAAGAAACATTTTTCTTGAGCAAGTGAGTGGGTAAGAGATCTCCACTACAGAGGGAATAAACTTGTGATAATATGCTATGTTCCCGAGAAAAGCTCACAGTTCTTTGACTGACGAAGGACGCGGAAAGGTGTCTGTGGTGTCGCACAAGTCCAAAGTGCGCGCCACCTACTTTCGCTGCGCGCCGCCATGCATGCACGGCGCGGCGTTCTTACGACGTCAGCCACGAGCACCCTCTGTTTCAACTCCGCTCGTGACCACCACTGAACGATATCGTTCACTTGGGACTGAGATAGGAACCAGTTAAGACCTTCGGAATCAGATAGGCACCAGTGAAGACTTGGCTATTGGATAGGCACTAGGCAGACCTGTAGCAGCATTCTGCAGTACTGATCTATGTAAAAGTTAAGTATTGTATATATTCTGTGCAATATATATCTCGTTCTAATTTACTCTAGTGTTTCTAGTTTCTGCTGTACCACTGGCTGCTACCCTCCGTACCTGCACAAGCGTGCTACCTTTATTCCTGTGTCGGTCTTCCTACTCGGCCACCGACACCTACGACGGAAACGAGACACAAAAGCGGCGACGAGGCTGGGACACAAAAGTGTCAGTCACGGTATTGTTGTCATATAGGGGATTGGTGACATCCTTTGAAAGGCGAAAACCCAGGTACACAACAGAGGGCTGAAAGAATTGAAATTTGTGAAAATTGCACTTAAGACCACCCTGTTGTAGGACAGAGAAAAGAGCATGTAGATTTTTGAGGTGTTCATCCATGGTAGCCCCGGTAACAACAATGTTGTCCTGATAGTTAATGCATCTGGGAACAGAGATAAGAAGTTGTTCAATAAACCTTTGAAATAAGGCTGGCGCGCTGGCCATGCCAAACAGCAACCATTGGTAATGATAAAGGCCAAAAGGCATATTGAGAACAAGAAACTGACACAATGATTCGTCAGAGAGGTCGATTTTCAAAAAGTATTTGCCTCCAGCAAGTCTGGAAAACAATTCTTCCGGTCGAGGCATAGGATAAGTATCAACAAGACGTTGAGCATTGACGGCAGTCTTAAAGTCGCCTCAAAGCCTCAGATTGCCATTAGGTTTGCTGACAACGACAATCAGAGAGGCCCATTCGCTGGAAAGAACAGGAAACAAAACTCCTAAGGTTGTAAGCCAATCTAACTCCCATTTTACAGCACAGCGCAACGCTACAGGAAGGGGGTGGAGTTGAAAAAACTGTGGACTAGCTTCCGGTTTGAGAGAGACATGAGCTTCAAAAACTGTGGCACACTCAATGCCGGGCAGATAAAGAGCAGAAGTCTGTAGACAAGGTATGTAACGGAATGTAAGGAATGTTGTCCGATACACCATTGACAGTATTGTCGACAGAGAATCCAAATATGCAGAAGGCATCATAGCCGAACAAGTCAAAAATTCCCGTGTGGTCCATAACATAAACATTGACCACTTGTACAATGGACTTATATGTGATTTGAACATCCATTTGTCCCAAAAGGGAGAGTTGTTGCTGATTGTATGTGTGTAAACGGCACAAGACCAGTGAAAGGGGCGGTGAACCCAGGTGAAGATAAGTTTGTGACGTAATTATTGTCGCTGCCGAGCCAGTATCTATTTGCATCTATATGTCTTTTCCAAACATCTGCACCATGAGGTAAAGTTTATTTCCAGAAGAGTTTGTGGAGTTGACATAATATGGAGCCTGTATCTAGTATCGTGTATAGTCTGCACTTGGTTAGATCGCCAAACAGAAGAGATGTGACCCTTTTTCTTACATTTGTGACATGTAGCCCAGCATTGGGGTCAATCATCTCATGAATGCTGTGAAAAACAGTGGGGACAAGAAGGTAAGGCAGCAAGAGATTGCTTCAGTTTAGAACTAGTGTGCTGCTTGCTTTGCTTGCGTTGCGTGCGAGAGTACACCGCTGCTATTTCCTTGTTCACAACACTGCCTGGCGCATCAACAAATGCCCTATCTGCCGTAACTTTCCCTACGTCACCCCAAGCATCCCATTGCTCACCTGCAGTGCAAGTAATTTCAAATGATTCTGCTATGGCCAATACTTCAGATAAGGATGGATCATTTAGTTGAAGTGCCTTCTGACGAACTTCCTTATTGGGACCTGACCTCAAAATTGCGTCCCTGACCACTAAATCGGCATAAGATTCTTTATGAACAGTAGTAATGAATTTGCAATTTCTACTAATAATGTCTTGCAGTTCTGTAGCCCCTGCTTGGTGTGATTGATGGGGCTGTTTTTTACACTGATAAAATGTTACATGTGATGCAACAATGTGTGTTTCCTTCTGGAGAAATCCATGAAAAAAACAGTGACTTACATAGATTGGAGTCAACAAGGACGAAAGCTACATAGTGTTGTCGAAGCCGCTTCTCATAGTCCGTCCAATCTCCTGTGGTCTCCTCATATGGCAGAAAACTGGGTATGGACAACATCGATGTGTGATCATTGTGTGTTGCCATAAGGAGCTGTTGTAGAGCCATTGTAATGAATTTCTGATGTTTGGTGAGGTGGTCAGCCAGCAACTTTTGTGATGTGGATTTGCAGAATTTGCTCGAGTGTTGACATGTCGAATGTTGTTTGTAGCTTAATAATTGCGAAAAATCCCTACTTGTCACAAATTTTTGTAACACCATGAACACTCCATAGTTATACTATTAAGATAAGAATAGGACATCACACTTATAAGTCTGAATATGAACTGCCTGTCCCCATACTCCTCTCAGTCCTTCCGCCACCAGCTGGTCATGTGGCGCTCGTGAACTTTCACACTTTTACTGCAGCATCAACGGCCATGGTGGAACATTTGAATTCATGCTCTTGATATACAATAGTCTTCCTTCTTGCTCATTCAGCAGGTAAATTATTTTCCTCTTCTTTGCACCTGTATGGTCTTTCATCCAGAATTTATGAAAGTCACTATAGAATCTTTCTCACTATCATCACATCTAACACAGTTTCACCCATCCCTTGAGTTGATGCAGAATGTTCATAATTTTCACAAAAGTTATAACTCATATTCATTCAATGCTCGTGGAAGCTTTTTATGTCAAAGATTCTGTTCCCTTTGGACATTTGCTCATCTTAATATAAAGCAAAGAGTATAGAATGGCAGGCACACTACAAATAAACAACACAGGGCTAAAAGCAGGCAACACCAACATATATGAAAATATGGTTCCATTACTGTTTTAGGTGGAACAATTTTAAAAGCAAAAGTCACTTTTCAGTTACAACATCTCATTGAGAGGGAGAACCAGAAACTTTCATGAGATTTGTAAATTTAAAAGTATATCACATTCTGAGAAACAGGAAGTTAAAAAGGTGACATTAACAATTAAACCAAATCCTTACTCATGTCTCCAACAAATAAATTAATGTCTGTCCTATTTGCTCACACTTCCAGTCATTTTAACATCAGATTCAACTGACAAGAAGCTGTTAAAAGGGTGGAGGAGGAGCAATATAGTGAAGTACTTCATAAACAACAAATAAAGGACAGAAGCCAACTTTGGATGTAATAATACAGTTAACTTTAGCATGAACTTTAGTGCACACATTTCTTGATTTTCAGTTCGTCTGGAACTGTAAATACATACTCTTTATCAATGTGCTCCTTGAGTCTGGTAAGCCGTTTATCCAATTCAAGTAAAGATGTTCGGAAATGAATGAGATCTGAAAAAAAGGAGAGAAAAAGTTATTTTGTAGTTGATAATTTCCCCCTGAAGCCTAAGACCCAAAAGTAATGTAATACTAAATCATCATAAAATTCAGGTTGCAATATAAAATACATTTGTGGATAGATATGATTCACAGCACAGGTGAGATGTTGAAATGTACAGAGGTACACCAAAATGTATACATCAGCTCAACTGTTTTCAGTTATTCTTCAAAGTAAGTAGTAATCCCCCGTCCAACCCCTCACTTACAGTGGATGTGAAACATCTTGGCGACATTACTAGCTTGACTGGTGTTCAGTTTATTTTTATTTGCTGAACAGTGAGTAATGGTAGTTTCTTGTTAATAAGTATGAAACAATTACTTTTTGAAAAACAAAATCAATAAGTAAATCATGAGGATAGATTGAAACTCACAGTAAAGATAATCACTGAGCCATAGATAGGCATGTAGAAAGGACATCACATTCACACAACTTAAATTTTCAAGCACAGCATTCATAGGAAAAAAGAGCAACATACTTTCAGACAATCACTCAGGCACAATTCATCCACACATACCCACACATGACTTGGGTCACAGCCGATGGTGGCTATGTATACATAAGTAATTATGTGAAAATTATAGAGGGAAACTTTCCTGGTGGGATAAACAAATATAAGAAATAGAAAACAGATTACCAAAAGGACCGGGTCGTTAATAGATACAAATAAAATCACACACATACAAGCTTTCGCAACCGTTGGTCGCTTCTTCAGGTTTCCTCTTATCCTGAAGAAGCAACCAACGGTTGTGAAAGTTTGTATGTGTGTTTGTGTGTGATTTTATTTGTATCTATCGACAAGCCGGTCCTTTTGGTAAGTCATCTGTTTTCTATTTTTTATATAATTAATTATGTGAATGTATATACTGTATGCTCTTTTTCTGTTAAACACAGTGGCAAAAATTTGAGTTGTCTGTGGTGTCTTTTATAAGTGCTAGTCTAGGGCTCAGCGATTGTCTTCATGGTGAGTTAAAACCTGTACTCATTATATTCTTGACATTAAAAAATGAACTCTTCATTGTTAAAAACAATAAGTAGTCATACCAATACTTCGAATTCTATCTTCAGTGCTGATATCACTCTTCAGTTGAACTAAAATGTCCACAGCTGCTAGCAAGGATTTCTGAAATGTTTCCAAATCTTCCAGCCTGAAAGACAAAAATAAAGTACTCTGTTATGTTTTTTAAATGTTATTACAACACAGAAAAATAATTCTAAAATATCAGACAGTACCTTTTCGTTTCTCTGCTATTGATATATCCTTCCAAATCAGTGGCAACTTCTCTATCAATTATTTTCATGTTATTGAGGATGGACTGTACAGATCTTTGTAAGAAATCATGCTGAACTTTTAATCTTACAGCTTCACAGATGAAATCAGTATTTGACATTTCATTTTCAGTTTCCTTCACTTTAGTCAGTTTCACAGCCATTGTAGTGGTTAACCTACAATGCAATAACAGATTATTATTATTTTTTAATTCTCTTCATACAGAAATAACATATTATTATATTGTATGGCATTAAAAAAATCTGCTATTTCATTAGTAAAAACCATTAACTGCACTCCAGGTATGTGAAGAATTGTAGTGTACTAATATCTCCCTATCTCAGTGGGAAAATCTGCAGCACACAATAAATAAATAAAAATTAGTGAAAATGTTGCTCTTCCAGCTAATTTATTCATTGCAGTTTATCTAGCACTACATGTCCTGCGTGGGAATACATAACATGGAGTGTTACATACTACTGGTATGAAAAATACTTAAATTGAATTATTTGTTTTAATGTTTATTTATTTAGATCCCACAGATCTAGTATAGTGAAACGTTTCCTTCAACCAAATAAAGGGCTATCTAATAGCCTTACAGCTCATATAGTGGGCTCCTTTTCGGACAATACTAAGATTTTTTTAAATTCATAAAGGAGATTCATCACCCTACTGGTATTGTGGGTATAGTAAAAATTATTAGTTTTGTACAGTTGCTCATTTTTGTCAATAAAATGTAACAGGGAGTAGATATAGTGACATACAGTAGTCAGTATTCCTAACTTCCTAAAGAACTTAACATCTAGGTTGGACTCTGCACATTATCCTAATAACTCTCTTTTATGCAATGAATATTTTCATTTATTTATTTATTATTTTTATTTATTTATTTTGAAAGTGGCTGATTACCCCAGAAAACTATGCCATACATTGCATGAATTTAACTGTCTTGGTTTTAGACAGTGGAAATAATACGAATAGAGAATTTTTTGAGCGGAGCTTTTTGTTAAGTTGTAAAATACGTCTTTTATTATAGTCTACTGTCACATTGCGTACCGGAACCGGGACTCAAACCTGGGACCTTTGCCTTTCGCGGGCAAGTGCACTACCTACTGTGCTATCCCGACACGACTCACGATGCCACCTCACAACTTTACTTCCACCAGTACCTCGCCTCCTACTTTCCAAACTTCACAGGTCCCTCCACAACCAAATCACTACATCAGTTAGGAAGTCAGAGGAATACAAAGACCTAAACTATGTCTTTTTTTCTTTTCTTTTTTTGTGGTTTTTGGCCACACAACATCTCAGGTCATTAGCGCCCAGATCGTAACAGAGATTCGCTAGATCTCGAAAAAACTGACAGACATAGGACAGTATCAAGAGAAAGCTAAAATGAAAGATAAAAAACAATTAGAAGGGTTAAATATCCTTTGATAAATTGGCCATGTTGATAAACGCAAAACTCGAGCAGCTGCTCGTGTGTCATCAGCTAAAAGTTCCTCCAGAGTAGACGGAAAGTGAAGGGCTACACGGAGATGATTAAAATTAACACAAGACTGTAAAACATGTCGCACTGTCAGCAGTTCACCGCAGGAGCACAGCGGTACATGGTCGGCGGTTAGCAAATGATGGTGGCTGAATCAGCAGTGACCAATCCGCAACCAGGCCATGATGACCTCCTCTCGCCGAGAGGGGCGTGAGGAGGTCCTCCAAGTGGCCAGGATCAGTTTTACAGTTCTGAATTTATTGTCATGGAGTGAGAACCATGCACTGTGCCAGGACGACACAATACTCCGGCGAAGAGCCCATTGAACATCGTCTGATGGGATGCAAAAAGTAGCCATGCGAGGCAAAAGACAGAAAAGAATCGTGACAGCTGTTATCTGCTAGCAACTGGAGGGAGCGTTGGATTCGATACACGAGAGGATGGGTCGAGAAAGGGTCCTTAAGACTCTTAGGGCACTAAGGGAGTCAGAACAGATGGCATAAAAAGGATGGCGGCGGTGGCGGATGTATAAAACAGCCTGGTGGAGGGCATAAAGCTCAGCCCTGGAATTCGAGCACCGGTCAGGTAGCTTGTATTGGAACAGGTTGTCCCCGACGACAAAGGCAGATCCGACACTGTCAGTGCTCTTGGAACTATCAGTGTAGATAAATATGGCATTATCGAACTTCAAACGGAGTTCGACAAGCCTCAAGCGGTATACCAAATCCGGAGTGCTCTCCTTGGGGAGCGAACTAAGTTCAAGGTGGGTGTGAACCTGGGCCTGATGCCATGGTGGCAATGGGCTCTCGCTCAACTGAAAGGTGGGAGGAAGGGTAAAATCGAGCCGCTGAAGCAGGCGGCGAAACCAAACTCCAGGTGGAAGCAAGGCTATCCCAGACAACCGATACTGGCAATCAAGTGAGTCGTCAAGGATTATGGGTAAGATGGATGGTTGGGCATCGACAGCAGTCGGCATGCGTACTGACACAAGAGTATGTCACGCAGAGAGGTCAAGGGTAATACAGCAGCTTCGGCATGAAGACTTTCAACAGGACTGCTATAAAATGCACCGCCAGGCATAATCCCTGATGGTGAATGGAGTGGAGACGGTGGAGAATGGACGGCCGTGCAGAAGAATATACAAAGCTTCCATAGTCTAGCTTCGACTGAACAATGGCCTGGTAAAGGTGAAGCAGGACGGTGCGATCTGCTCCCCATGATGTGCCACTGAGAACACGAAGAACATTAAGGGATCGGGCACAACGGGCAGCCAGGTAGGACACGTGTGGGGACCAGCAAAGTTTCTGATCCAACATTAGCCCCAAGAATTTTGCTGTTTCCATGAATGGTAGAGCAACGGGGCCGAGACGTAGGGATGATGGAAGAAATTCCTTGTATCTCCAGAAGTTTATACACACCGTTTTCTCAGTGGAGAATCAGAAGCCATTCGCAAAGCTCCAGGAATATAGGCAGTCACGACAGCGTTGAAGACAATGCTCCAAGAGACACGTCTGCTGGGCACTGCAATAAATTGCAAAATCATTTACAAAAAGGGATCCGGAAACTTCGGCTGAAAGGCAATCTACGATCAGTTTGATTGCAATGGCAAACAGAGCCACACTCAAGACGGAGCCATGTGACACCCTATTCTCCTGGCGAAAGGTATCTGACAAAACAGAGCCCACCCATACTCGGAACTTGCGATCCGCCAAAAACGCTTGAATAAAGAGAGGGAGGTGGCCACGTAGGCCCCATGTGTGCAATGTGTGGAAAATGCCCGCTCTCCAACAGGTATTGTAAGTCTTCTCCAAGTCAAAGAACACCGCTACTGTTTGACGCTTCCTTAGAAAGTTATTCATAATGAAGGTCGACAAGGTAATGAGGTGATCAGCAGCAGAGCGGTGTCTAAGAAAACCACATTGAACATTATTCAGGAGGCGTCGAGATTCGAGGAGCCAGACCACCTGAGTGTTAACCATGCGTTCCATCACCTTACAGACACAGCTCGTCAGAGAAATGGGGCGATAATTGGAAGGAAGATGTTTGTCCTTCTCTGGTTTGGGGATGGGGACAACGATGGCTTCACGCCAACTTGTGGCAACCTGACCTTCAGTCCATATGTGATTATAGGTGCTAAAAAGGAAACACTTGCCCACAGGAGAAAGGTTCTTCAGAATCTCAATATGGATGGAATCGGGCCCAGGAGCAGAAGATCGGGACAGGGCGAGAGCACGCTCTAGCTCCTGCATCGTGAAGGCGACGTTATAATTTTCACGATTAAAAGAGTGGAAAGAGGGAGAAAGGCAGGGTGATAATGGGCAGAGCTCAAAACCTCCGCAAAGAAACGGCCCAATGCATTGGAAACATCAGCGGGGACCACAAGGACTGCGTTCTCCACGGTCAGGCCAGGAATCGGGGAGTGTACCTTGATGCCGGATAAACGGCGTAGGCCGCCCCAAACAACCGAGGAGGGAGAAAAGCGGTTACAAGAACTGGTAAAAGCAGTCCAGCAAGATTTTTTGCTGTCGTTTGTAACATGACGACATTGCATTCTCAGTCATTTATAGTGTATACAATTGTCCAACATTGGGTGGTGGTGGAAGGTGCGTAAAGCACATCACCGGCTTCTAAGAGCGTCGCGGCAGACTGCAGTCCACCAAGAGACCGGGACACGACGTGGAGAAGAGGATGTACGAGGTATGGAATGTTCGGCAGCAGTGAGAATAACCTCTGTCAGGTATTCAACCTGACTGTCACAGCTGGAAAAGTCCTGATTGTAAAAACTGCCATGGAAGAATATAGCCCCCAGTTGGCTTTAGAGATGTTCTAACTGGTGGGACGAGGAGTTAGGGAATGAAGCAGGAAGTGGATTACACAAGGAAATGGTCACTCGAGTACATGTCAGAAAGTGCAAACCACTCAAACCGACCGGAAAGCAGAGGAGTGCATATCGTGAGGTCCATATGGGAATAAGTATGTGTTGTGTCAGAAAGGAAGGTTGGTGCACCGGTGTTGAGGCAGACAAGATTGAGGAGGTGGAAAAGGTCCACTAAGAGGGAGCCTCTTGGACAATGTGCTGGAGAGCCCCAAAGGGGGTGGTGGGCATTAAAGTCACCTACCAACACAAAAGGTGAAGGGAGCTGGTCAATGAGGTGTAGCACATCTGCCCTAGTAATGGCAGATGACAATGGCGAATAGATATTACAGAGGGAAAAGGTAAAGGTGGATAGAGTGATACGGGCGGCAACCGCCTGTAGGTGAGTATGTAGTGAAATGGGATGCTAATATACATTGTCCCGAATGAGCATCAAAACCCCTCCATGGGCAGGGGTACCTTCCACAGGTGGCAGGTCGAAACGCACAGAGGTGTAGTGGGGAAAGTCTGCATGATCACATGGACGTAACTTAGTTTCTTTGGAGACAAACGAGAAGCGGGCAGTGCAATCTAAGGAGTAGTTTTAATTCCTCCCGATTGGAACGAACGCCGCGAATATTCCATTGAAGTAGTGCCATGATAAAAAAGGAGAGAAGATAAAAAGGAACAAGCAAGTGGGGACACCTCGACGGCCGCTGAGGACCTGACTTCGAGGGAGCACTACTATCGCTATCTAGAGGCAGGAAATCGTGTTCCATGGGTTCAACTGACGCATCTGCCACCTTCCCGAGTTGATCAGGAGGGGCAGCTTCAGGTGCCGATAAAATGCCGCTTGCCCGGCTAACAGTAGTGCGTCCCGGCTAGACAGAAGATGATCGGGGCCGACTACTGTTGGGGGGCGTGACGGAAGAATCACGCCTCGGTGGGGAAGGAGAGGAACTCTTTTTTTTTTTTTTTTATTGTTGGCTCCTCTGGAAGAGTGATGGTGAGAAGAGGCAGTTGATGGTTGAGAAGCCTGAGTACATAGAAAATCTTCATGAACGGGTTCCTTTTTCGAAGTCCGGGCATCTTGTTTAGGTGCCCGCGGTTTATTAGAGGTTGACGAAGACTGAACTTTAGAAGCAGCAGGAGGAGGTGGGGACATGGAACGGGCAATCTTCGGGCTGGCTGATCGCACAACTGTATCAGCAAAAGTGAAATCATACGTCTGCGTACCTGCATCCTTAGTAGGTCGCGTGGAGGTGAGGACCTTACTGTATGTGCCCGCTGGAAGGACAGTGGGCTTTCGACTCGCCAACAACTTTCAAGCTGCAGATGTTGAGACCTTTTCCGTAACCCGAATTTGCTGAATGACCTTTTCATCCTTATATGCAGGGCAGTCCCTAGAGGAAACAGCATGGTCACCATTGCAATTAAGGCAGTGAGGGGATGGAGGTGGGCAATCACCCTCATGGGCGTCCCTACCACAAGTGAAACATTTTGCTTTATTAGGGCAAGATTGACGGGTGTGGTTGTATCTATAGCATTGCAAACAGTGCGTTGGGTTTGGTACATAAGGGCGAATGGAAATAACTTCATACCCTGCTTTGACCTTGGATGGGAGTTCAACTCTGTCGAACGTCAAAAACACAGTACGAGTTGGTGTCAGCTGGTTATTGACCTTTTTCAACACCCTATGCACGGCTGTTACACCCTGATTGGACACGTAGTTTTGTATTTCTTCGTCAGACAACCCGTCAAGGGATCTCGTGAAAACTACCCCCCGTGACGAGTTGAGCGTGCAATGCGCTTCTACCTGAACAGGAAATGTGTGTAGCAACATAGTCCGTATTAGTTTTTGCGCCTGGAAGGCACTGTCTGCTTCCAGCAACAATGTTCCATTGCGCTGATGCGAACAGGTCTTAACAGGGCCAGCAATCACATCAAAACCTTTCTGAATGATGAAAGGATTTACAGAAGTGAAAGATGAGGGAAAGTAAAGCAGCCTGGAGCGGAAAAAAGGCTGCTTCGGCTCGGGGCCCCATGCGCGCCACACATGTACCCACAAAAGAGCTGTGGGCCCCCTGGGGGGTGGGGAGGAGTGCTTTACTTATTTAGTGTTAGTTAACCGTTCCATTAACATCTAAAAGATTATTTCATATTATATATTTCATATAAATGATGTGGAAGAGTCAGTTCACAAGATAGGCCTGTGTGTGTGTGAGTAGTGATAACATTGATAAACACATTATTTATTATTTCTAATCATGCAACTTCACTTAACAAATAGGATTTTCTTTTCAGAGCCATAGCCAAGTGGTGGAAGGGATGAAGGGAAACAACCTCCACCCCCCTACCTGAAATTATTTTGTAATGACTGTTTCTTTTATGGACTATCATTTGTTAAATAACAATTCATCCATGGAATAGCAGGAGTTGTCCAGAACAAATGACTTTAAGTTAAGATTTTAAACTTTCTTTGCTATCTGTTAGACATTTTATTTGATAATGATGAAAAAGGTTTATTGCTGCATACTGAACTCCTTTCTGAGCCACTGATGGCTTTAAGTTCATCTAGCATCTTCGTGTGGACATCACTATTCTTCTGAAATTGTGATGAATTATTTATCAAGAACTTCAGCATTCTACACTCCTGAAGTGGTGTTCTGTTACCACCTAGCCTTCACATCTTAGTCCATCCCTATGACACACCCACTCACAATCCCTTACTGCAGGTTCCTGTGGAACACCCTGGTGGACCCACCCAAGCACTTCATATTTCAGTCTCATCACAGGCTTATCCTACCCCATCAAAGGTCGGACCATCTGATTTACCAACTCTGCTGCAACTACTCCACAGCTTTTTAACACTAAAATAGCAGAAGTGGTCAAAATGAACACTACCATACTTTTTTTCTTCATTGTCATATTCAGTTTATTTACTGTGTTAATGAAATCATATAAATTTTCCTAATTTTTTCTCCTCTTTACAATGATGTATTAGAATGTAAAAAATATTTAATTTTCTTTGACATTTCTATCGATATACCTAGAACGGCAGATGGGGTCAATTTGACCCCAATGTAATTTCTCTTCTGAATCCAACAATGAATCAGCAAGTCAGCAGTATTGAAAAGTAGTTACTGCTTATTGTTGCAACTTAGCATGAAGATGATGATTATGTACCCGAGACAAGTGAAGATGAAAACATAGTGAACAATGAGTGATTAGTGGAAGAGGATTCACATGCTGATCTACAGCAGATTAGTGGAAGAGGATTCACATGCTGATCTACAGCAGTCATTACATCTTTCATCACAGCAGGCGCAGTTGGCAGCATCTACAAAGATGGTTGCTAGGGATGGAACCATGTGGGAGATGACCAATTTTTCATCACATTGAAGGAGGTTGGCTTTGAACGTTCTGAAGGAGAAAGGAGGACCCACTGCTTATGCTTTTCAATGTATAGACGACTCTGTCACCAGTGCTTTCTGTCTTTGTTTGACAAAGCAATGCTACATCTCATTAAGAAAAACAGTCATATCCATGAAAGTACTGAAAATAACAGGACTGTTTCACTTGAGGAACTGGAGAAAGTGATAGCCATCATGTATACTCAGGATGTCATCTGTACAAAAGGTACGTCTGTGGATGATATCTGGTTGCACTCTTTGGAGCATACTTTTATTAAGGATATTATGCAGAGGGACAGATTTCAAGAGCTCCTCCTCAGATTCCCACGTTTTGATGAAAAATCAACCAGATTTGAATGCCTGACAGCCAACAAATTTGCTCTTGTATCTGAAATTTGGGGTAAGTTACTTGAAAATCAGTATTTGTTCTTACTGTCCTGGAGAAGATATAACTATAGATGAGCAACTATTACCAATCGAAAGAAGATGCAGGTTCACTTACTTCATGTCCAACAAACCAGACAAATATGGCATCAAATTCTGGTTGGTTGTTGATGTGACAACAAAGTATACATGTAATGCAAAGAGGACATGCACAAAGAGAAGCAACCACTTGGTGAGTACGTTGTATTGTGTCTCATGAAGCGATTTGTACATCAAAGAAGAAATGTGATGACAGACAGCTTCTTTACATCTCCTCAAATTGATAAGAAACTCAAGGAGAAGAAAACTTCATTAGTTGGTACAATGAACAAGATCTGTCATGAAATTCCTGATGCAGGTAAATACACTCTACCAGCATCCTGCACCACAGCGGCAACCTAGAATGCTCCATGACTGTATACCAAGGAGAGAAGAATAAAAATGTTGTTCTTCTGAGTTCACTACATTCTGAAGTAGTAATAAGTAAGGAAGGAAAGAAAGAAGAAACCTGAAACAGTGACATTCAACAATGTAAAAAAAAAAGTATGGGGTGGACATGGTAGATCAAAGGACCCATAAATATACTAGAAAGGTTGCATGTAGGAGATGGCCAATGCATTTCTTTTACACCATCTTGGACATGGAGGCAATAAATGCATGGGTCTTGTACAGCTTAGTAACAAACAAGAAAATGGAAAGGAAGAAGTTCATACTTCAGCTGGATAATGAACTGAAGTGAATGAAAGAGCAAGAACATCAGGCAAAGGAAAAGGATACTGGACTGAAACACCTAGAAAGCAGAGGAAGTGCCAAATCAGCATCTGCGAAGGCAACAAGACCACAAAAACTGTGTAAAGTGCCACAAAGGCATGTGCAGAAAATGTGCGCGTAAAACAGAGTTCACCTGTGCTAACTGGGTCTAGTAAGATTCCAGTAACTTGAGAGAAAAGTGATACAAAGGTGCGTGTAGACCACGAAAGAGAGTAATATGGATAAAATATACTAAATGTGTCTAAGAGTTTGTACAAATAG
Organism: Locusta migratoria; assembly: GCA_026315105.1. Classification (NCBI taxonomy): domain Eukaryota; kingdom Metazoa; phylum Arthropoda; class Insecta; order Orthoptera; family Acrididae; genus Locusta; species Locusta migratoria. The sequence goes on from CM048748.1 coordinate 449,695,895, forward strand.
GAAACTTCTAAGCTTTAGCAGCAATAAAATTTAATTTGTAAGATATTTTGCTGTTGAAATAAAATAATAATTAATTATGGTGTTTAATAATTATTGTCCCTACCAGAAAAAAAGGTGTGGATTAACAAAAACATAAAAACAATTACTTGTTTAAGTCTAATACGAAAATATTTTATGTGGCTTCAACCCCTTTTCACCTTTTTTAGGAACGTCAGAAACTCCGCCGTTCTATTATTAAACTAGTATGACTAACACCAAGCTGTCCATCAGGATAAATGGTCACTGCCAAACTGTGGCCAAAAGCAAGTTAGACCACCATGTGGCACAACATGCAGCTGTGTACAGCCTGCTCGATTTCAATAGCTAATTCATGACCTGAGCAATCTCCCCCACACTCCTTTCCCTTACCAGCTCTTCTGAACTGCACAGATGCGAGTTGTCCTTACACTATTTTCTCTGGTCTTGAAATTATTCAGGCCTCAGCATATGGTACCTACACATCCCTCGTTACTTAATCAAATTCCTTCAGTGTCATGTAACATCAATATGTAGCCTATATTAAACAATTTGAATCATTCTACCCATTTACAGGCCCTCTTCATATACTATGTCAATTGTTGGTATGACTATTTCTTGCAGTGAAGAGAATATTGTGTATTTCTTTATGAATATTAACTCTATTGCTGAGCTGGATGGAGCAGGATATTGCTGCACATTTATAGGTTTGTAATGAGTTTTCTGAACAAACTGCAGTTAGTCATGGTGCATGGCAGTATTTTTCTGGTTCAGGGTTCACCATTGGGGTCATCATTAGTATGTGCAATGATGCTGCTGTGAATCAAAGAATATTGAACAACAGGGACCAATCAACTACAGCAGACAGTTGTTACGGCATTGATGGAGTTGGATTTGGAGTGTGCTCTGTAAACCAATTTGATTTAGGATTTTCTAAATTATTTGGACAAATGACAGGATTGTTCCTTGAATAAGGCCATGGCTGACCATATGTCATTTCATAAAAGCTTATATTATGTCTGTATGTATATTTGTGAGATACCTAATTTCACTGTACTGAAACGAAAAATTGTATATCATCGTAAATTAATATAGATAGTTGAATAAATAAATCAAATAAAGACCACTAGAAAGAACAACATAAACTGATTAATCACTTATAACATCACTACACAATGATAAAGTGGATTTTAATCCAAAAGCAGTGCTTTGTTCAGTGGGAAATATTGAATATGAAGCAATAATTGTTTCAAATTTATTAAGCCCATTGTGAGGAGGACTGCCAATAATAACAATAGTTAAATTAAAATTTATGATACGAATATTATAGAGGAAAAAATCCCTAACAGGAAAAATATATGTAAAAAAATAGATGAAGTCTACTTACCAGGTGAAGGAGCACAGGCAGTGATAGTAACACACATCCACACACACACACAGACACAAGTACACCTGTCAGTATGTCTGCCTAGGTGTACTTGTGTCTGTATGTATGTGTGGGTGTGTGTGCATTTGTTTACCTTCCTCTTTTTCCCCCAAGGTAAGTCTTTCCTGTCCCGGGATTGGAATGACTCCTTACCCCCTTCCTTAAAACCCTCATCATTTCCTTTTCCCTCTCCTTCCCTTCTGCCTCATGAAGCAGCTAGGGTGCGAAAGCTAACGTTTGTGTGTGTGTGTGTGTGTGTGTGTGTGTGTGTGTGTGTGTGTGTGTGTGTGTGTCTGTGTGTTTATTTGTTGCTATCACTGCCTGTGCCCCTTCGCCTGGTAAGTGTACTTCATCTATTTTTTACGTATGTGTGTGTGTGTGTGTGTGTGTGTGTGTGTGTGTGTGTGTGTGTGTTTATTTGTTGCTATCACTCCCTGTGCTCCTTCGCCTGGTAAATAGACTTCATCTATTTTTTAAATATAATAACAATTGTTATATTCACAAAATATATGACATTAACTGTGAATGGGCAAAGTTGAAAATGTGTACCTAGCTGGGACTCTAACCCGGGTCTCCTGCTTCCCAGGCAGGTGTACTGACCTCTACACCACTGGGGACACAGCAATCACCACACCTACATGGAGTTACACAAGTACACCTCAAATCAGATGCAAATTCTCAACTTTACCCTGCCAACTAGAACTTGAACTCGTAGTTACTGTAAACTAATTACTGTTAGAGTAAGGGCCTAGAAATGCCTCCGCACTGAAGAAAGGATCATTGTCCATCATTGGCATATTTTATAAGTTATATATGTGGTGGCTGTTCTTTCGGCCCTTACTCTTATGGTGATCAGTTTAAAATAATTAATAGTTTGAGTAATATTGGGTAGCGTAAAGTTGAGAACGTGTATCTGACGGAATGCATGCTTGAGTAATCCATTGAATGTGTGGTGACCTTTGTGTCCTCAGTGCTGTAGAGGTCGATGCAACTGCCTAGAAAGTGGGAAACTCAGGATCGAGTCCTGGCTGGGTACACATTTTCAACTTTACCCATTCGCAATTAATGTCATACATTCAGTGAATATGAATAATGGAGGATAGGTAATAACTCACTGTAAAGATGCTTGCTAAGCTGCTGACAGACACAAAAATAGATAATGACATCTACACAAATTAAATTTTCAGGCATGGCCTTCATCCAAAAAAGAAACACATACATTCATGCAATCATTCAGACAATTATACACACACAATTATCATGTCTGGCCACTCCAGCAACACAAGCTTGACTGTGAGTGAGGTGGGGAGTGGAGGGGGAAGGATGTTTGGTAAAGGTGGGAATGGAAATTTCCGAATTGCATGATGGATTTTAAAGGTGGGCATTTGAATTGTGGCAATAAATACAGTGAAGGGAAGGGGTAGGAAAAGATAAAATGGAGGTGTAGAGGAATGTGAGAATTTGAAATGATAAGAATAATAAGGAAAAATTGGAAAAAAGGAAAAATAAAGTAGGAAAAAAAGGAAAAAATAAAGTTGGGGAAAAAAGATAATAAATAAATAAATAAAGTTGGAGAAAAAAGGAAAAAAATAAAGTTAGGAAATATAGGAAAGAATAATAAAAAATAAAAATAAAAGTACTAAATTAGGGCGATATTGTAATACACAGTTGTAAGGAAGACTTGGATATAGGATAATGGGCGGGGAAAGAAGGGGATGGGGGGAGGTGTTGGGCATAGGGTGCAGGGATGGGAAGTTATCTTAGGTTGAGGCCAGGATGGTAGTGGGACTAGAATGTGTTGAAGGGACAGCTACCATCTGCGCAGTTCAGAAGAGCTGGTGGTGAACGGGAGGATCCAGATGGCTCAGGTAGTGAAGCAGCCATTGCAATCCAGAGTGCTGTGCTCAGCTGCATGCTGTGCCACAGGGTGGTGTAGAATAGATAATAACTGCAGGATCATATAACAATTGTTATATTTTCTTAAAGAATAATTAGCCTACCAGTTCAGCATCATAAGATTATCTCCTCTCAGATCATCTTGTGGTCACTCATGTTGCTAACATAAAAAAAAATACGAAGATATATATATATATCCTTATTGAGAGACATGCTTATATATCTTTCTGTCCTCCTTCCTTTCCCAATTTCCCAATTTTTTATTATTATTTTAAACTCCATCTTATGCAAAAGAAAATTGTGTTTTATGTAATATAAATTCATTTAAAAAATCAAATTTTGAGTTACAAATGCAGGAAAAAACATCAAACAGAAGCTTCCAGTCAGGAAAATATTTTCCTGTTCCCATGATTCACAAACATTTAGAAAACATTCTGACAATACCAAATATTCTGACCCACCTGTCTACTTGAAGCCATGACATCACTGGAAGGGACTCAAAGAATCTATCCTTCAGTGAAGTGCTCTGCCAAGCAGTTGGCATTACAAGTGTGAATGTTCATCAGACACAAAGAGGTTGGTAGGACTGTTATTATTCTCTATTTATATAAATGATTTTATGGGAACAGTGGGTAGCAAAATGTAGTTATTTGCTGATAATTATTTTAATACAGCATTAGCAGTGTGCTGTAGACACTGCCATGTTATTTAAATATCTTAAAACTGAAAAGCTATACAAAATTGAATGAACATACAAGGATAGCTTAGGAAAAGCTGATTGTTAACTTTGGTTTATTGTGAGAACTTTGGAAAGATGTGTTATACAAAATTGAATGAACATACAAGGATAGCTTAGGAAAAGCTGATTGTTAACTTTGGTTTATTGTGAGAACTTTGGAAAGATGTGTTTCAAAAGTATATAGAATAATAGTGTGAACCATTCTGGAGTACTACTTAACTGTTTGGTGTTCCCACCAGGTTTGATTAAAGAAAGCTATAGAAGCAATTCAGAGGTAGGTGGACTGTTACCGGTATGGTCGATTAACATCCAACTATTATGGAGTTGGTTCAGGAACCCTGGGGGAAAGGTGGGAGGGGGGAGCAATATTATTTATGAAGGACATTTCTAAGTAAATTTAAAGAGATAACATTTGAAGCTGGCTGAAGAATAATTCTAGCTGTTGGCAACTTAACGGAACCACTTTGCTCCAAGGCAAAAAGTACTCTAGTAAGTACTAGGAGAGTCTGTGGCAAAAATTGGGGCCCGAGCCCCAAGGGTATGCACTGGATATACACCACAGTGATTAGACCCAGAATCACCTATGGGACGGTCGTGTGGTGGAAGAAGGTAGAACATTAGGTTGCTGCTAAGGAGCTTGGTAAGGTGCAGAGATTAGCCTGCTTAGCCATAACAGGTGGAATTAGCAGCACAACAAACTGCTGGGATGGACCATGCTGGATATGCCCCCATTACACCTTTGGGTCAAGATGGAGGCAACGGCTGGTGCATACAGACTCAAAACTGGCAAAAACTGGAACTCTTTGGTATATCCAGAATCACACACTATAAAATAGTGAGTGAGGTAAATATAGGAAAGGTTGGGGAAATGCCAGCTGACTATATTATAACCCCATACTGCTTCAACAAGCCTTTCAATATAACAATTGGAAGTAGGAAGCAGTGGGAGAAAATAGTTCGACACCATATGGGGGATGTTGTCTGGTTCACTGACAGGTCAAAATCAGACCAAGGCGTTGGGGCCGGGGTATACGGAGAGCAGCCAAGACTGGAGAGCATTATCTCTCTAGGGAAACTGGCCTCAGTATCCCAGGCCGAAATCACTGCCATCAGAGGTGTGTGTGGAAGAGAATTTGTGTAGATGCTACAAAGATCGTAGCATCTATATCTATTCAGACAGCCCTGAGATCACTGGCAGCTCCTGCAACAAGGTCTAAAATTGTTGCAGAATGTCACAGAGTTCTGGTGGAGCTAGGAGAAAGCAATAGATAGAGTAAACCTATTGTGGGTCCTTGGCCACTCGGGGATCAGTGGCAATGAACATGCCAACAGATTAGCCAGGATGGTGGCAGAGACTCCATTTACTGGACCGGAACCTGTCCTTACAATCACCAAGGCAATGATCAAATTGGAGCTACGTAAATGACTCAGAAGACAGCACGTAGAATATTGGACTAAAGTCTATCAACAAAAACATGGCAAGGTAATGATGCCAAAGCCATGTTTTAAAAGAAGCTCTGCAATCCTGGGCCTGAACAGGAGAGAGATTACACTCATGGTTGGATGGCTGACAGGCCATGGGAATTTCAAAAAACACCTACATACAATGGGAATAACAGAAGAGGACCCGGACCCTTAATGTAGGATCTGTGATGACGATGATGGAACGCATCACATCTAATCTTCGACTGCATTGCATTGGAGAGTAAAAGGCACAGAACATTTGGGACAACCAGACCTGAAGAAATTGTGTCTAATAAAGTACTGGTAAAGGGACTCCTTGCACTGTTCAAGGGCATTGGTTGGCTTTACTAGATATGCAGGGAGCGATACCGCACAATAAACTTAGTTTTGGTGTGGGCAGTGGCGGGTTGGACCAAGACTGTTTTGGCTTCCCTGAGAAAATCAATCAAATCAAATCAACGGGACCACACTGTGATTCAGGTAGAGAAAAAAACAATTTCTGGTTTCCATCATATTTTGATAGATTAAGTTTACAACTCACCGCAAAGACGTGGCGACGAGCTGCGACAGGCACATACAAAAGACACACATATAATTCCAACCTGGACTTTCCATTATTATATTTTGATAGATTAAGGTTATTTAAGTACTCTGAAAAAGACTTTGCTGAAAAAAATTTTTTTTGAGCATTTTAAGAGTATTTTCCTACCACGTGTGTTTATGTGTCACTCCCACTTTTCTGTATAATATTTTAGATCTTTATATCCCCTACATTACATGTTAGGGGTGGGTTGTGTGTGTGTGTGTGTGAGTGTGTGTGTGTGGTTTTTTTTTTTTTTTTTTTTTTTTTTTTTTTTTTTTTTTTTTTTTTTTTTTTTTTTTACTCCCTATCCTTGGACTGCAATAATCAGTATTCTTTTGTTTCTGCTGTTTATAAACAACACACTTTCAAATACACGGTTAGTTTTGTTCAAGTGTGATTGTGAGTACTGTAGTTGTTATACTTACATTTGCAGTACTTGTTTACATGTGTTTTGTTGTGTTTATTGAAGATGACGAAACATAGAGGCATTTTCAAGAAATGACAATTTAGAAGAAAACAAGTTGAGAAAGCTTCTGTACAAGAGGTTATATCACCTGGCAATGATGTTTATAATTGTAACATTATTATAAATTTGAGATTATTATCCAATGTAATTTCTAAATTTGTACTATGTAGACAGTGTGGCAAGACAGTGTGTGAAAATTTGTGAGAGTGCCAATGGAAGAAAAGGCCTAGCAATTGCTTTGGATATAATTTGCACTAAATGCTCAACTGTGATTTCATTTATGAGTTCTTAAAAACCAGATGCAAGTGATCCTTATGAAATCAATACTTGATTAGTTTATGCCATATGATTCATTGCATGGCTGCAGGGAGAACATTTTGTTCAGTGATGAACTTACATCAACCACCCAATAAATTTGAAAAACTGACTGCAATATTAGAGAAAGCTCTTTGTGAGGTCAGTGAGGAAAGCATGAAACTGGCAGTTAGGTAAGCAGTGGAAGAAAATGATGAATGTTTGGATATTGCAGTTGCACTTGATGGAAGTTGGCAGAAAAGAGGAGATACGTCTTCGAATACAGTAGTGACTGCCACGACTGTAGACACCAGTAAAGTGTTAGATGTGGAGATAATGTCTGTTGTTGTTGTGGTTCTCAGTCCGGAGACTGGTTTGATGCAGCTCTCCACAATACCCTATCCTGAGCAAGCCTCTTTAACTCCACATAAGAACGGCAACCTTACATCTGTCTGAACCTGCTTACTGTATCCATCTCTTGGTCTTCCTCTGCGGTTTTTACCCCACACACTTCCCTCCAATGCTAAATTCACGATTCCTTGATGTCTAAGAATGTGTCCTACCAATCGATCCTTTCTTTTAGTCAATATATGGCAGAAATTCCTTTCCTCCCCAATTCTGTTCAGTACCTCCTCATTAGTTATGCGATCCACCCACCTAATATTCAGAATTCTTCGGTAGCATCACATTTCAAAAGCCTCTATCCTCTTCCTGTCCGCACTGTTTATTGTCCATGTTTCACTCCCATACAAAGCAACACTCCACACAAACACCTTCAGAAAGGACTTCCATAGGCATCAATATTTGGGGTTAACAAATTTCTCTTTTTCAAGAGCGCTTTTCTACCCATCGCCATTCTGCATTTTATATCCTCTGTACTGTGACCATCATTTGTTATTTTACTGCCTAAGTAACAAAACTCATCTACCTCCTTTCTTATTTCGTTACCTAATCTAATTCCTTCAGCATAAGCTGATTTCTTAGACTGCACTCCATTACCCTTGTTTTACTCTTGTTAATGTTCATCTTATATGCACCTTTCAGCACACTGTCCATTCCCCTCAACTGCTCTTCCAAGTATTTTGCTGTCTCTGACAGAATTACTATGTTGTCGGCAAAACATCTACATCTACATACATACTCCGCCCGCTACACTGAGCCACTACTAGGCATTTCCTTTCCTATTCCACTCCCAAATTGAACAAGGAAAAAAAGAATGCCTATATGCCTCCGTACAAGCCCTAATTTCTCTCATCTTGTCTTTGTGATCTTTACGCGAAATGTAAGTAGGCGGCAGCAAGATCGTATTACACTCAGCTTCAAATTCTGGCCCTCCAAAATTTACTTAACAGAAATTCACGAAAAGAACGTCGTCTTTCTTCCAGAGATCCCCAATTGAGTTGCCGGAGCATTTCCGTGACACTCATGCATTTGTTGAACCTACCAGTAACAAATCTAGCTGCTCGTCTCTGAACCGCCTCTATGTCTTCCTTTAAACTGATCTGCTGCGGGTCCCAAACACTTGAGCAATACTCAAGACGTGGTCGTACAAGCATTTTATACGCGGTCTCCTTTACTGGTGAAGTACATCTTCCCAAAATTCTCCCAATAAACCGAAGTTGGCTGTCCGCCTTACTCATAACTGTCCTTACATGCTCGTTCCATTTCATATCGTTCTGTAATGTTACGCCTAGATATTTGAACGACACGACAGCATCAAGAAGCTCACTACTAATGCTGTATTCGAACATTATGGGATTGTTTTTTCTACTCATGCGCATCACCTTACATTTTTCTACATTGAAAGCTAGCTGCCAATCTTCACACCAAGTAGAAATTTCGTCTAAGTCATCCTGTATGCTATTACAGTCAGTTACAGACGACACCCTCCCATACAACACAATGTTTTTAATTCTTCACTGTGAACTTTAATTCCTTCTCCAATTTTCTCCTTGCTTTCCTTTATAGCTTGCTCAATGTACAAATTGAATAACATTGGAGAAAGGCTACAACCCTGTCTTACTCCCTTCCCAACCACTGCATCCCTTTCATGCCCTTCAACTCTAACAACTGCTATCTGGTTTTTGTACAAGTTGTAAATAACCTTAAGCTCCCTACATTTTAGTCCTGCTTGCTTAAGAATTTGAAAGAGTTTATTCCAATCAATATTGTCAAAAGCCTTCTCCAAATTTACAAAAGCTAGAAATGTAGGTTTGCCTTTCCTTAATCTATCTTCTAGAATAAGCCATAAAGTGAGTATTGCCTCCCGTGTTCCTACATTTCTCCTGAATCCAAACTGATCCTCCCCAAGGTTGGCTTCTACCAGCTTTTCCATCCTTCTGAAAATAATTCGTGTTAATATTTTGCAACCATGACTTATTAAACTGATGGTTCTGTAGTTTTCACACCTGTCTGCACCTGCTTTCTTTGGAATGGGAATTATTACATTTTTCTTAAAGTCTGAGGGTACTTCGCCTGTCTCATACATCTTACACACCAAGTGAAACAGTTTTGTCATGGCTGGTTCTCCCAGAGACTTCAGTAGCTCTGAGGGAATATCATCTACTCCAGGGGCCTTCTTTCGACTTAGGTCTTTCAGTGCTGTGTCAAATTCATCTCTCAGTATAGTATCTCCTATTGCATCCTCATCTACTTCTACTTCTTCTTCCCTTCCTACAACATTGTCTCTAAGTTCATTTCCTTTGTAGAGCATCTGTATATACTCTTTCCACGTTTCAACTTTCCCTTCTTTGCTGAGAACTGGTTTTCCATCTGTGTTCTTGATGTCTAATATTGCAAATGTTATAAAGTCAATGAACATAAGGAACACAACTGTACGGCTAATTTTAGAGGAACAAGTGGTGGTATGGAAGTACATGGAGTACAACACATATTTCATCACCCTGTAGAAACAAGAGACGTACAGTACATCAAATATTTGGACGATGGTGACAGTAAGGCATATGGAGTTGCCATTATTAGCAAATTAGAATGTGTAGTTATGTTCAAAAACGTTTGAGAACGAGGCTAAGAAAATAAATTGTTGATATGGAAGGAAAAAAATTAGAAGATGAAAAAATGTTGACCGGACAGGGTTGGTTAACTAAAATTGAAATAAAAAACTTGCAGGTATATACGGGCAGGCAATTAGGAGAAATAAAGAAAATCTGGAGGCAATGAAGAGAGATGTTTGGGTCATAATCTTCTTTAAGTCATCTATTGATGATAAGCCATGTTATGCATTGTGTCCATCAGGAGAAAATTCATGGTGCGAATACAATAGGGCTCAGGCAACTGGGGAATCTTATCCTCACTAGCATTCTCTTCCTGCTGCTGTTATTACAGCAAATTAAACCTATTTTCAGAGACTTGGCTCATCCTGAGCTTCTAAGGAAATGTCTGCATGGGCAGACACAGAACCCAAATGAATACATACAGCATAATTTGGAAACACCTTACTACAACTTTTAGTGTAACGAGTTGCACTACATTCCTATATCCCGACATAAGATGGCCAAGTACATTTATTTTGGGGATTAAGGTGAGAGAGTAATATTGCCTCGAGTTTTTGTCTGCTCAGGTGGACGGTCAAAGAAAACACTTGCTGTTCCTACAAGGAGAAGATGTGGTAAAGGAATACACAGAATTCAGACGTTGGGACTCCTTGGAATTGTGTTAATAAAACAATGTGGTATATTCTTTTGTTTTTGGTATTGTATTTGAAGGATTGGGTGTTAAGAAGTTAACCAGTTCACGTGTACGAAGCTTGATAATCATTGTGGTTTATTGATTGTATCTGAAGGTGCAATAAAAATGTTAATCAATTGCTAATATGCATCGTGTCCAAGACTTTATTGGGTATGAACTGCTCAATTTCTCTTTCTCTGAGCTTTGTCCTGAAAACAGTCTTTGGAAAGTAAGCATTCCAAGTATTTAAAAGAAAATGTACAATCTGCAGGGGGAACAGACTAGCTGGGCCTACAATTACATTCACAGCTAAAAATTGGGAGGAAAAAACTATACAACGTGAATTAATGAGGATAGCCAATGCAGACAGGTCCAGAAAGTAATCCAGAATGACGACAACATCCAGAGATAAACAAGTATCATGTGATTACTGTTGGTGCCCTCTATAAATGTGAGAGCTCCTCCAGTTACATTGGCAGTAGCCGGAAGACCTCAGACGATGGAGACGAAATGTCATGAAGAAGTTTTATGCATGGACCATGGCCTTTCAGTACAGAAACTTTATCTGAAGAAATGTTGTAAGTGTGTGTTTTTTAATGTGCCTGTCGTAACTTGTTGCCACGTCTTTGCGATGAGTTGTAAATTGTCCTTATACAATATAAATGAAGGTTCGTACAGAGTATAAGGAATTCATGTTTGCTAGTATTTGATCAAATCACAAGGAATTTTACCATTAAAAGGCAGACTAGAAGCAATCTTCACACTTCCACTGCTCACTGGTGTGGGTCTGTACCAGGTGGGATTGATAGAGGAAGTGGAGAAGATCCAACGGAGAGCAGCACGCGTCATTACAGAATCATTTGGTAATCTTGAAAGCATTACGGAGATGATCGCTAAACTCCAGTGGAAGACTCTGCAGGAGAGACGCTTTGTCGCTTGGTACGGGCTTTTGTCGAAGTTTCGAGAACTTACCTCTACTGAGGAGTCTAGCAGTATATTGCTCCCTCCTACATATAGTAGGATAAAATCAGAGAGATTAGAGCCAACATAGAGGCATACCAACAATCCTTCTTTCAACGAACAATACGTACTGGAATAGGAGGGAAAGTCGATAGTGGTACTCAAGATACCCTCCGCCACACACCCGGGTGGCTTGTGGAGTATGGTTGTAGATGTAGATCTACCTGAGCATGTGAATAAAGATAATTTTTATGTTTAAAGTATTTGTACTGGCAATATTTTGAAATCATGCTCTCACTGCTGAAGGCTTCAGCATTTTTTAATTCCATGTTGCCAGGAGACAAAGTGTGCAATCAATGCTGTTACCTTATTTGAAAATGAAAGCCACAGTTCCAGAAGTGACACACACATTCCATCCCTCAACACCACAATCTATACATCTTATGGTAGACACAATGTCAATTACAATTTGCAATGCTCCACGGTAATTGACCTACCATCACTTGGTATAGCCTTGAACTCTTTTATCAGTCATATAAATCAACTGGTCAATGTATGACCAATGTGTACAGACTATTCCTTCATCAAGAAGTTCTACAAACTAACAGTGATATGCCACACTTTTTAACAACCACAACACATGGCTAACTTTATTATGGGCCATCCAAAATGTTGCTCTTATTTATGGTGCAAATGCCAGCAGCACCTCTGTTAGTATGGCAATCAACTGGCACCTGGAAAATAGGAAATTTAAAAAACTGGTTGTGGTGACAACTTGAACTGTAGTATAGCCCAAAAGCAAGGTAAGGGTGGGAGGCAACAATTTGGTTGTGAGTTGGCGAAGCCCATGAATGTGGAAACAGAAAACCTTGTAGTGGTAAAGCATTTTATGTGAACATCTAATATTTTATACAATAACATCACAATTATCTACAGAAATCAACTGTTATGCCATCTTCAGTCATGGCAGGGACTCACATGTAGACGGCGATACAACCCGTCAGCTTTAACCCATGATGTTGGAGTGTTGCCGTCATCGCTGTGCGGTAGTTTTGAGACATGTGCGTGCTTGTAGGTGGCATGAGTAATTACGTTGTTACACCCTCTTTTGGTGGAATTTGAATGGTTTGTGTTTGTATGTGGTTGAACTGGTTATTTGTGCTTATTGAGTTGTACAGTGTTTGTGTTTTTGTGTTCTTGGAGCTTGGATGTGAGTGTGGTAATAAGTGTTAGTTTTGGTATTTTGTTATTTAGTTTCTAATTGTTGTGCGTTTTATTGGATTATTTTTGATAGAATGGATTTATCAAAGAAATTTACTATACTTTCATTGAATGCGACAATGGGTGATGACGTGATGAGTACCATAAACTTTTTACAATTGTTTGGGCTGATTGCCAAAGTGGTCAAGTGTTCAGCTTGCAGGGAGAACATGAAATTGATGAAAGTTTCAGCGACACGCACAGGAGACTGTTTTATGCAGAGGTGTGCGAGAGATAATGTGTGGCGATCCATATTGGTTTTCATTTGGAAGGGAAGTATGTTCTGAGTTTATTTTGTTTGGGGGTAGTTTGAGGAGACCAGGGGTGGTTGAAGAGATTGATGAGTCATGTTTGGGAAGAGGAAGTATGGGAGGGGTATGTCACGTGTTGGATTGTGGGTTTGGGGGGGGGGGAGGGGGCAGTTGTTTCGGGGAGTGGGCACTCTGAGGTGGTATTGTGCATGGTGGAAAACAGGACAAAAAGGGTTTTGGTGGGGTTAATTGAGGAGTTTATTGAGATGGGGTTAACTATAATGACAGATTTTTTTCATCTTATAAGGAGCTGCGGAAGAAGGGTTATGATCATTTGACAGTTAATCATAGTATAGAATTTAAAAACTATTCCACTGGGGCTTGCACAAACACTATAGAGGGGTTTGGGGGGCTGTTAAATCTGTTGTGGGGAGGGGGAAGAGGCGCTCTTCTACCTTGCAGACTCATCTTGATGGGTACTGTTGGTGGAGGAGTGTCCCTGAGGGTTCTTGTGTGTTTCAGTGTTTTTTAAGGGCTGTGGGAAAGATGTATTGTCTGAAGGAGTGGAGTTATTGTTTTTGGGTGGAGGGGTGGGTGTTGGTTGTGTGTGTGTGTGTGTGTGTGTGTGTGTGTGTGAGGGGGGTTGTTGACTAGAAAGTGGGTTTTTGAGGTGGGTCATGGGGTGGGAGGAGTAGGATTGGGCAGATGGTGGTGGTGTCGGTGGGGGTGGGTTGTGGTTTGGGTGTGAATGGGTGGGGGGGGGGGGAATTGGGTGGAGAAGTTTCTTTTTGTTGTTTTGTTAAGTGAGTGTGGGTTTTAATTTTTTGTTTTATTATTTGTGTGTGTGTGTTTTGGGGGGTGGGGGGGGGGTGGGAGGCCAACCTCGGTGGGAGAAGATATGGAACTGGTGAGTAATTTTTAAATTTTGTTATTGTTTGTGGTGGAATGAAGCATTTTATGCTGTTTTGCCTTTCGTTTTGTTTTGATATGTGAGGGAGTGCACTGAAGGATAGGACATGTTAGCTTTGACGAATGACGGGACATGTTAGCTTTGACGAATGACATCACATCTGAGTTAAATACATTATTTCGTTTACAAGCAGGACATAGATTAAGACTGTGTTTCAAAAGTGATCTCTAACTTCACTCTGGTGGTAAGGTATAGGTTAAAAGAGATTTTTTTTTTGCAAGTGAGTGCCGAAGGTGCGAATTTTTGGGCTGAGACATGTGACCGATGGTTTATTTTGTTGTCGTGATCAGTAATTAACGATGATCATCACAGATTATTTGGCTAAACCTTGAGTCTGTTGCCCATGCAGTTTTGTATTTCTTGGTGGAATGCTAATGTTGAGAATACCACATGCTTCATTACGAATTGTTACGGTGACGATTTCTTTTACTGGGTAGACAAGGGGCCAATTTTGATGTTTAGGAGGTATGGAAATTTTCATGTAGAATATTGCTCTGTAGCCATGCCCGAGGTTGTGGTTAGATTGTGAGGTTTTTTTTTTTTTTTTTTTTTTTTTTTTTTTTTTTTTTTTTTTTTTTTTTTTTTTTTTGAGGTGGGGTGGCGCAAGGAGCTAAGTGACGAGCCCTAAGAATGGCAAAGTCGCGACTGTTTGGGCTTGAGAACTATTGTTAGGTCGAGAAATTGTCTACCATGGAGCAGGAACAGCACTAATTGTTTAATTAATGGCTGGCGTGAGAAAGTAATCCCATCACTTTATACTGATGTTTCCCATAGTCGCTCGCGGCAATGTTGCCACAAAAACCTGTCTTCGATAGAGCAGGTACAGTATCAATTACTTTTTGCAAATATGCCAAGAATACAGAGTGCTATGTTCAAACTGATCCATTTAGATTCACACATTCCACTTACTGAGCTCGATGTTTTAATCAAAAAATAGTAATAATTCGAGACAGTGAACATTTTCGATGGAAATTATAGTATGGTGAATTTTCGTGCAGATGTGTTATTTATGAAATGTGAAATATACTGTTCCGCCATGTCATCTTCACGTCATTGCTTGTCAGGTGTACTAACATGAAGACTTAAGTGTGATGATGATCTATTCTTGAGTGTTATCGAAATTGACCATTTATGGCAACATTATTTCTGGGAACTGACGAGGAAAGTTATGAATTTTGCCAGTTTCAGTGAAAGCTGAAGGGTTCTATCGCGTGTTTCAGTATTGCCATGTAGACCTTAGGCTGCGCTGAAGAGGGACCTGTTCCGTAGCCCGGGGTCTAGGTTGTCCTGTATTGTATACTTAATTTGAGGTGTAGTATAGCTCAACTGAAGTGTGCAATACAATTTTTGTCGGTTTTTCGTCACTTTGGGGTTATGTATCATGTGCTTCATTTGAGGTATAGCTCAACTGAAGTATTCGATACCTTTTTTGTTTGGAGAGTTTTTTTTGCGTAATGCATTTTGTATACTTTGGTTTTTTGTTTCGTTTCCCGTTTAGAATGTCCCCGCCCAAAAACCCCACATTCCTGCGCTGGTCCCGTTAGTGTCCTTTTTTGGTGTTTTGTGAATTTTCGCGTGTTTATATGTATGTGTGATTCTTTTTTTTTTCTTTTTTTTTTTGCGTGTTGGCGCCATTTTGGTTACGTGTGATATGCGTCATGTTGATGACCTCATGGGTCAAAGCCGACAAGTCGTATCGCTGTCTACGGTTATGCCATGGCAGGCATTACAATCATACACTTCAAGGTAAGAGTGCAAACGGTCTTTGTATAGTTTTGCTCAATACATAAATGTTTGTCCAATATCAGATACTGAAAAAAGGGCCACAACATCAAACATGTAAAAGTTTATCAAGCAGTTTATACGGGGCATCAGATATGCTGAATAAAGTGTGTCCTCCCCTGGAGTATTGTTGCCCAGTGTGGGGCCCACACCAGGTGGGACTGACGGAAGACATTGAGAAGGTTCAGAGAAGGGCAGCTCGTTTTGTTTTGGTTGGACAGTGGTAGAGTGCCAGACTACAAGTCCAAAGGTCGCGGGTTCGATCCCTGCCAGGTCCAAGGATTTTTATCTGTCACTTTCCACTTCTTTCACCTCTGGCAGTACTGCTCATGTGAAAAATACTGAGTAGCACCGTGGTTCAGAATCCACGTTAAACTGTAGGTCCCCCTATAACTGGCTGGCTAAGTCAGTTCGAAGGTCAGAAGAAGACAACGGCTTACCACCTCCAAACAGGACCATGCCTAGTAAAGCACTGTGGAGACATGACCATCCTGATAAAATAAGAGAAATCAGATCGAAAACGGAATGATTTAGAGGTTCTTTCTTCCCACGCACTATTAGAGAATGGAATTGTAGGGAAAGGTTATAAAAGTGGTTAATGAACCCTCTGCCAGGCACTTAAACGTGATTTGCAGAGTATCTATGTAGAAGTAGATGAAGATCGTCTCTCACAATGATTTTACAGCAAGAAATTGTATTTTTAAACACTTGCACTTTACAGATGTAGTCTACACTGCATCAAAGTAGTACAAATGAGCTCTGAGTCATGTTCCAACATTAGCGAGATAAATGGATATCTGTGTAAACCATGTGGATTCTGACAAACTTCACAATTTGTGTGGCCTTGCACAGACACACAGTCTTCAAAAGCTTCGTTCATCAGTGTAGTGCTTTCAAACAAACAATGACACCATGTTTCAGCTCCTCTTGGCACATTAGTTCTGCTTAATAAACATTTTGAAGAAATGCTTAGTGCCATTTTTGGAAAACTCATACCAGATGAAGACAAACAGTTTGAAACAATTGTTTCCACACTGGCCTGAATCCCTTCTAATGGACAATAATACAGCAGATAGAGATGTCAAAGCGGGCAACGTTATTTGAAGTCCCAACCTACATCACAAAAGACAAATGTAGAAGGTTTGAGCCCCATCTATTTAAGGAAAGGCAAAAGAATGCACCCACAAAATTGCAGACCTATATCATTAACATCAGTTTGCTGTAGACTTCTGGACATATTTTCAGTTCAGGTTGCCACTCTTATGAGGAGATGAAGAGGCTTGCTCAGGATAGAGGACTGCGTGAAACCAGTCTCTGGACTGAAGACCACATCATCTTCAGTAATAATGTAGTGAATTTCCTTGAGACAAAAAAGCTTCTGTCCATGCATCAGCAAGGCTTTAGGGAGCATCAATTGTAGGAAACTAAGCTTGTCCTTTTCTCTCACGACACCTTGCGAGCTATGGATGAAGGGCAACAGGCAGACTGCATGTCTCGATTTTCGAAAGACGTTTGACACGGTACTGCACCACAGACTACTAACGAAGGTACGGACATATGGAATAGGCACCCAAATATGTGAGTGGTTACAAGACTACTTAAGTAATAGAACTCAGTACATTGTCCTGGATGGTGAGTGTTCATAAGAGCCTAGGGTATTGTCAGGAGTGCCCTAGGGATGTGTGATAGCACTGCTATTATTTTCTATCTATATAAATGATCTGATAGATAGAGTAAGTTGCAATCTGCTCCTGTTTGCTGATGATGCTGTGATGTAGATGAAGGTGTTGTCATTGAATGACTGTAGCATGATGGCTTTGGCCAAATTTCTAGGTGGTGTAAGGAATGGCAGCTAGCTCTAATTGTAGAAAAATGTAAGGTGGATGTTGATGAGTAAGAGAAACAATCCTGTAAGGTACCAATACAGCATTAGTAGTGTGCTGCTTGGCAGAGTTACATCAATTAAAATCTAGGAGTAACACTGCACAGTGATATGAAATGGAAACATGTAAGGACAGTCATGGGGAAGGTGGAATTTTGGAAAGATGTGATTGGACTGTACAGGATACTGCATATAAAACACTCGTACAACGTCGTCTTAAGTAATGCTCAAGTGTTTGGGATCCCTACAAGAGCAGTTTAAAAGGAGACATAGAAGCAATTCAGAGGTGGTCTGCTAGGTTCTGTTGCTGGTAGATTCAATCAATGTGCATGTGTTACTGAAATGCTTTGGGAGAGGAAAGGTGACATCCTTTTTGAGAAACACTGTTGAAGAAATTTAGAGGGCTGGAATATGAAGCAGATTGCAGAATGATTCTACTGCCACCAACCTACATTTTGCATAAAGGCCACTAAAATAACATCAGAGCAATTAGGTCTTATTGAGATGCATAGAACCATTCCCCCTCCCCCCCCCCCCCTTGTTCTATATAGGAGTGGAACAGGAAATATCTAGTAGTAGTGCTGAGTAACTTCTGCCAAGCACTTTTTGGTGTATTGAGGAGTATGTATGTCTCAGATGAAGTTATTGGTATAATTAATATAATCAGCCAATGGTTTAGTGGAGTGTCTATACCATAAACACATTGGCTCTTAACAGCTGAATAGAAAATTTTAATTTGTCTTGATCGGTCTGCAAACTGCTCTCAGAGAAGAGCACAATATGATGATGTCTGTGGACAAACACTATGCCTACAGAGACTTTCTGCAACACATCATACAATCCTACAATTAGATGGGTCATTTGTATGGCACGATTCCTCCTTTGGCTTTGACCTGTGGCACTGGCGTGTTGTTTAGTAGGCAAAGTCCTTTTGACAAGCTAGACTGCAGATGTCTATTCTGATTGACAAAAGTACTTTAATATTTTTATGAATAGGCTTACGTCATAATTTTAAAGGATATTGTTGGGCAGGAACCTAAGAGTAAAGCTTAAATTATTGCAAGTGAACAACCAACAATGGCACTGCCATTGTTGCATGTTCAAATTCAACTGTGATTTAATTAAAAAAAAAAACAACTGATTGAAACATTGATTATTTACAGTAAGACTGAAATATGGGTTTTCTAACATGTTGATGACATCATGGGTCAAAGCAGAAGGGTGGAATCACGTCATAAAATTATGCCAATTAGCTTATTTCAAAGTGTCAGATTTTATTTGGTGTTGAGGTTCAAGATCTGAGAAATAGGAGCAGCTATGTTGAAGGAGTGGTGTGAAACAGTCTTTCATCTTCCTAGATTGGACAAGTGTGAATAAGATTTTGTTCAGAATTATTTCATTCTCAAACAAATAAGGCTGTAATTCAAAACACAGAATGTCAAAATTACACCTGGAGAATGATAATTTCAGAATTGAAAGAAGAACATTAAGATTCCATACTACTAAAACTACACATATGTTCAGAGAAAAAGAAACAGAACACTTTGGGATAGGAATTTCATATTCACAAGAGATGTAAGCCTACATCAGTATGTTCCACAGAAATGTTAACATTTGCACCAGTCAGCCCGCAGGTTCAAAGTCAACATTGAAATCATGGTACAGCACCACCTACAGGTAAAATGTGCGTTCAGTTCTCAATGTCGCTTAAACCAAAGATAACGAATCAATGAGACCTGATCAGACATATGTGGGAACTGTACTGTCAAATCACAAAGAAAGTCCATTATTGACACAAGGCAATGGTGCATCCATCTGGGAAATTGTTGCACATGTGGGACGAAGTGTTTTGGCAGTGGAACAGGTTCATGGAAGGCCTTAGAGTCATCCCATGTGAACTCAACACAGTCATTTTACCTCACCATCTTTGATTTCAATGAAATTTGGTATACTGGTACCCCCCATATAGAGAAATAAAAATACCAAATATCAACTCAATATCTCAAATGGTTTCAAAATATCGCCTTGTTTCCAAAAAACGCTAAAAAGTGACCCATGTCTGAAACTTTAAACTGCTATAGCGACTCTCAGAATCAAGCTAGAAAGATAAGAGAGGTGTCATTTTGCAGCATTTTCAAGCCCTTTCCAAAAATATATAACACTACAAGGGGCATAATAATTTTTTTGACTAATTTCAAAATGAAAAATGTATTTTTAAATTTCTCAAAATGCGCCACTTTTAAAATTTTGAAAAAATTCTCAAATAGTCCTTGTATAGTGCTTATCTGATGGTATAAATTTCATAATGGGATCATAATGGGTTCTTATAGAAAAATGCATTCGAAAATATGCTTACATTAGCATTTTGACTGTAATCATGACTCATTGGTCCCGGAAGGTCTAATAGTCTCTTAGATTTATGAAAAATTTATATGAGAGACTTAACAATAGAAATATGTCTATAAATTTGATCAATGATATTTAATTTTTACAACCTCTTTTTAAAAGATAAATGTGATCATTAGAAAGCTTTAGACATATCACTAATAGAAAGAGAAGCCTATGCACTAAAACTATGTAGTTTTAAAACTGAAAAATTTTAGTTGGGTGAAATTCAAGATTAATATACACATGAAGTTTGGTAAAAACATTTAATGTGTTGTAACTGGGTTAATATTTTAATAAAGTCTATGTACATCACAGAAAAACTTACGTAATTAACTTGCAGCCTTTTTTAAAAATATTTTCAGAAGGTTAAATTACTAATGTCGGTGAAGACTTCAGTGGTTTTCTGCAGTTCTTTATTTGACAAATTATAAGTTCGGCCAGTTGGAGTTATTGGGTTAACTTTACTTAGCACAAGTGTCACAGGAAGCTGAAGGATATCTTGCTTTGTAGGGAAAGAAAAGCTAGACGATGGACCAGTTGGATGTAAAAAAGAAACCTTCACTTCATCTTTGTTTTCTTCTTTTTCAAGTACATAGGCCAGCCACCAGTTATTGTCATAGATGACAGTCACATACCCACTGACTTCTGCTAAACTTAAACGATCCTGAATCATTGTAACAACTTCAATTTTGAACTCAGTGGATTCTGAGAAAACTTTTACTTTCATTTTGCTGTTATTAGAAGGGATAGGAATGAATGCATGAAGTTTCTGAGTGCCTTGTATGGTCACAGATTTTTTCAGCTGATTTTCCAAGTGCTTCTCAGTTTCAATGTAATCCTGTTGTGTAACGTAAACAAAATTTGCCGCAAAAATATTTAGCATCGCCCACTCATACAGGTGGAATGGTGTTTGAATCTGGTCTTCATAGGGTCTTTGAAAGCTGCCTCTGGCGGCTAATCTCTTTACAGTTCCTGCAACAGCATCACAAGCACTTTTCCCATGGGTGGTGGCTGAAAAATGCCACTCAGCATTAATTTTAAAGTCTTCTGAATGAAAGCTTAGATTGGTGAAGTTTTTCCAGTTTTTGTACTGTGTGCGCACCCATCAGAAAAGTAATATATTTTTGATATACTGTCTCCAAATTTCTGTTTCATGAATTCAATCAGTTTCCTTTGAAAACAATACACTGCTATAGTATAGTACTTTAGAACCTCAGAAATGATAACAAAGCTTACATGTTTGGTTTCTTCCTCTCTTTTATAGTAGATCACAAATGGACATACTGTTGCTTGTCCACTGTTCCAGTGGTAGCTTTGTGCTTCATCTTGAATCACAAAAGTGTAATTCTCAGAGAAGTCACACATGACAAGATACTCCGAGATTTCAAGATTTTCTTTTATGTTGTTCAAAAAGGAGCTTTGCTGTCTGGCAATAAAGTCATGTCTGATTAATGCAGACAAAAGTTGGACGAACAATTCAATAAAATCTGAAGTTGATTTTTCTATTGTCTCCTGGTTGCATCGATAGACCGACATCCATTGCCGAAAAGTTATTTTTTCAATGACTTTTTCTTCGGCAAATTTTTGATGTAATCTGTACCTGGACAGGTTGAACATTCCACAGTGCTTTAGCAATACAGTGTTTATACGTAAGCAGTTCACCATTTGTCATTGAGCTAATTTTTGCATTTTCTAACATAAGTTTTACATTTTGATGGTTTGTGCAGACACATACTGAGTGCGTACCACTAGACCCTGCCAGGACACAGTTTTTCGGTCTTAGTTCTGCAAACTTAGAAAACCCTATTTTTAACATAGGATTTTTGTCTTTAAAATATAAGAATGCTTCCATTAAATTGCATAAAACTAGTCTCTTTGGCAGTGACTTTTTCTCCAGTCCCAGACTTAACGGAAACAGTCTTGTTTACCAGTTAAAACCCTGCTGATTTCATCACTCTCATAGAAATCATTGCTCTTACTACTTCTATTGGCAGGCTCTTGCCAGGTTTGTGGTGAGGGCCCTCTAATATACCTTTATCTTTAAGTATTTTCTCAGACTGCCTGACCATGTAATTTGGAGCATTATTTTTCTTACACTCCATGAATCAGGCAAACAAGTTAATATCATAATCTTTTTGTCCCTTGAAGTGCAGTGTGAGAAGTGGTATTTTAGATTTTTCAAAATTGAATCGTCAATGGTTTCATGAGTTTCATCAGAGGAGGAGTCTTGAATAGAAGTAAAAAGTTTACGCTTCATGGCTGAATTAATTTTGAAAAATTTTTGTGAAGCATATCTCTTTGATTTTATATTTCTTGAATCAAGGGTGATTCGCCCAGTTCACGAAGAGAAGCATTAATTGTCTCAATGAGATCCGACTTAGAGTTGAAATCAGGGTCATTTTCAGAATCAGAAGTATTTAAAATTTCAAGTGTAGCACTGGCTTGATTTGATTCTTTGTTGTTCTTTAGAGTTGATAACTCTTTTCTGCAAGAATAACATACTTTAGCAGCATTAGGTGCTAGAAAATGTTCAACCATCCATTGTGTTACTGTTCTGAGTGTTTTTTTTTTTTTTTTTTTTTTTTTTTTTTTTTTTTTTTTTTTTTTTTTTTCCCCCCCCCTTTAAGGATTTAAACACTGAAATGCTTTATGCCTTGTGTTTTCCATTACTGCACAAACACTTATTCAACACACAAACACATCCACTCTACACACATATCAAACATAAACACAATACTTGTCACACCTTCAATTACGGTCCAGCACTTGCAGTATTGTAGTAGCACATTGTAATACTACATTGTTTACAGCACATTGTTAACTACGCATATGTCATAATGTGACATTAGCTCAATTAGTTACTATTATAGTGAAAATTCTAATGTAAGCTTGTTTTCGAATGCATTTTTCTATAAGAACCCATTATGATCCCATTATCAATTGGCCACTCTACAAGGACTATTTGAGAATTTTTTCAAAATTTTAAAAGTGGCGCATTTTGAAAACTTTAAAATTAAATTTTTAATTTTGAAATTGCTAAACAAAATATATTATGACCCTTGCAGTGTTACATATGTTTGGAAAGGGCTTGAAAAATACTGCAAAATGACACCTCTCTCATCTTTCTAGCTTGATTCTGAGAGTCACTATAGCAGTTTAAAGTTTCAGAAACATAACCTGGTTATGTTTGTTTGACAATGATGACCATATTTTGGTTCTCTGCAGATAGGGGCAGTAACTCCATCACGCAAGACATAGAGCCCCAACTCAAGGCCTCACTGTGTGCTATTGGGTACAACCACATGTCCAGGGCACTGTGACCAGTTCGACTCATGTGAATGACATCCTGCGACTCATAGCCATATCCTTTCTACAAAGAACCCCAGATGCCATTCTTTAGCATGACAATGCACAACCAAGTATTGCTCTACCAATCTGTGCCTTCTTGGTGTCACAGGATGTCAGACTTTTATGCTGTCCTCCCAGGTCACCAACCTTCTTGTCAATCGAAAATGTGTAGAATATGATGAAATAATGGGTACAGTTCTATGACCCAATACCAATAACTCAGATGAACTTTAGAACCAGGTGCATGCAACATGGAAGGCTATACCAAAGGACAACATTTGTGCCTTATGCCCATCAGTGCCACCAAACATTGAACAAATTATCAGGGCCCTTGGGGTTACTAGACACGACACATGCAGAACCAAGGTGACTGAAATGTTAATATTTTTTTTCAGACTGTCTTGTTGATATGAATTACAGTCTTTCACAGTGTTCTGTGTACAGTATGAGTACTCCATGGATTTTTCAGATATTTCAACAAGGATTGGACTGTCATTACTGTTATAAAACAAAGGACTAGGCCTATATATGTAATGGTGCAAATTAAACAAATTCATTATTGCATCTGGTGCTGATCAACTAATCTAATTGGACGTGGATTACAAATTTATTATCCACTAAATTGAAATGACATTATCCCGCATATCCTTCAGCAGTGAAGTGATTGTTTTCTGTCCATACAGTAGCCTATATTCACAATTGTGAATTCAAATCAGCATTACTGCAAACTCAATGACCTCATCAGAAAATTTGTGCTAATTGGGACCTGAAACCAAATTTCTTCTTTTACGAGTGGACATGTTAACCATTAAACGATATCCTTGGACGCCTCTTGTACTGATCCTAGCTTCAATATCCCACACAGTGCCTAATAAGCATGAACGATAGTACGTTCCGCCATGTACATCTCACACACGGAGAGAATCTGATTACAACTGTTGCAAGCCTTACTGTGGATTATTTGAAAACAATGTGGAGTTTCAGTGTTTATCAATGAAACTAACGCAAATGCATATGGGCGGTAAAATTTTACATCTCGTCCCGGCGGTCTCGCGCGATTATGGTGGCAACATCCGGTAGAAAACCTTTGACAAGATGTTAACATCAGAAATCTGAGTAGTGTTTCTTACACACATGAAGTAAATAAATAATGCGCCGTGGTTGACGAGTTCGTTTCTGTACCGCTGTCAGCTCAGTAAAAGTACCTAATTGCCCTCGTAAGCCGAAAAATTTATGACTAAACATTTGCATTGACATGCGACTGGCTAACATTACCACGCGAATTAGTCGAGACAGGAAGTAAAACTTAGCCCACATGGGCACTTGTTTGAACGAACTAACATTGGGGAGTTTAGATATGTCAAATGAAGTACAACAAATGAATTCTCAATTGCGAATATGAATCTGCGTCAGTTGTACCAGTTAACAGCGACATATGAAAATCAAGTTCATATTGGGGGTTTAACGCTTGCATCAAACTCGTAAAAATCAATATAAACAACATATAATCAGCAGATGAGTGCTGTGTAATCCGTACAACAGAGTTTTCATTTTAAAAACTGTTTTCTGAATAGGATCCAATATTTAAAGGTGGATGCCTATTCGTTGACATTCTTCAGGCTTACATGTAAATTTCTATTAGTATGCACACAGTATCATCAGCAAAATAAAATTACCGGCTTTTTTTCAAAACACAACAAAACAACACGAAGTAAACATTACAAGGAAGGTAACGTACAGAGATATACCACAGTCGATATGCCTTACGATATATTTTGATATCGATTGTAGAGGCTATTTCCAATATGTGGGACAAGATTGGTGCATCTATTCTAACCAAATTAGGTGCGTCCAATAGAACTGTCAGTGCGTTGATTACAGCTTTATTTCAAATATATATTCGATAAAACAAGCACAGCATTTATCTTATTACCAGTGTGCAATTAATTTATTTATGAAGGCGTCCGCATAGTAATATAAATCATAAACCGGGTCCACACGCTACGATCTGTCTGCACAAATGTCTGCGCACACTTCGCAAATCGTTGCGTGTGGACACCTCCTAGGTGTGGACAGCACATTTGGGCAGATATGAGATGTGCGCAAACCTGGAAGTTGGAGGTTTGAGCAAAATTGCTCAAATCTGTGGGTTCAAATCACATCTGCGCAGACACGTTAGAACGTGTGGACAGGAGATCGCTGCAAATCTGTCTCAGTGTATACTTTTTTCGTGTATTTACTATGTTGACAGTGGACTAAAATGGCTGAGAACTGAACATTCCGACTGGGAAACAAAGTTATCAGCAGCTTATTAGCCACATATATAATATAAAGTGAAGTAGGCGTATAGTGTTTCAAACATATCTAAAACTCTGACAATTTTATTTGTGTCTTGTTAGAACGTAGGCTTACTTTACTTGCCTTCACGAAATCATTCTTCTGGGCATCGTAAATAGCTTCACAAGTAGTGTTGGGGATGATTTAACTCAATGCTTGTTTAGAAATTCCTGTTGAAAATTCGAGGTCTTTGTAGGTCCTTCCTGTTGCCAGGAATCTTAATGTAAATGTCAGCCAATCATGTGGAGAAATCTCCTCATACAAGTGCCTTTACGTATCAAGGGAGGAGTTACCAGTGTCAAAAGATAAGTTTCCACATCCATTCGCAAATAATTACGCTAGTCATCGGGTTTGCACTCCAACTCACGATTTAGAATCACATATGACAACTGCCTTCTTTTAAGCAGCCAATGCCTAGACCATTTCTGTTTATTGTGGTTTGTTTGCATTATTATTTATTTTTCTTCTGCAAGACACATTGCAAATAGTGTCCGTAACAAGATCTCTTCTATTACTGACAAAAATAAGCTTCATAAAAAAGCTAATTGTATTCCTTTGCCAGTCCGAGTACAGTCTGCACTACCTAGTTACTTTTATCACTGAAAGATGTCGGGCGCGAGAATTTAAAGCGATGTCAACACTTGTTCACACACAACGATTGGTGTGCGCAGACAGATCGTTGCGTGTGGACCCCCATTTAAACATTTATGATATTTTGATATTCATTAAGCTACGAATACTTGTCGAAAATTGTTTAGAAACAGAAGCAGTACGTTTGAAAAATACTAAGAATCAATCGAGGTTAATTTTTACACGACATTAATTTCTAATAACAAAACCTTAATTTATTTGTAACAACTGTTTGTATTGATCGTTTTTATTTGTTTACAATAGTAGGACTTCTCCTCCATTTTACTGCCTCGTTTGTCACCAGTAGCAGATTTGCCAAGTCACACTGTATCCAATTTTGAGAGCAAGTTAAAATAACTGCTTATGACTGGTTTAATAACTATCTATCTGAAAGATTGACATAAATGATATGAAGCCCTCTGAAATAGTTACCACCGCACACTCTTCCACAGAAACCATGAAGCAAGGCGTTCCCCAAGGCTCTGTCCCTCTGCTGTTTGTACTATGCATATATGACATCCCTGAAAACTTACCAGACACAAAAACCATTTTGTATACAGACGACACCATTATTGTACCTGATTCTGAACATCCCTCCAGTCTGCTTTAAAAAAGTACCACAGATAAATTGAGCTAATGGTTTCAGGGTAACAGATTGTTACTTAACAGCAAGAAGACAATTGGAATAACTTTCCACACAGCCCAAAACACTAACCCAATGGTACCTAGTATATCACTGGATGATAATGTTATAAAACTAGGAAAGGAAGTTAAAATTTGGGGACCTCCATAAATGATAATCTCTCGTGGAAAAAACTCATTAATTTAACAAGCACTAAACTTAGTAAAGCATGTTTTATGATTAGGTCAATAAGAAATATCGCTAACCAAAGAGTACACTAACAACAATGTACCTCGCCATTTTTCACTCAGTACTTTGTTATGGTATAATGTTTTGGCGTACAACTCTGAGCCAGTAAAGCTATTTAAACTACAAAAAGAGGGTAGTCAGAATAATTATGTTCAAAAAGTAAAGGGACACATGCAAACCATTATTCAAGAAACTAAACAGCTTGGCCCTACCATGTCAAAACATATTGGAAATACATTTTACAAAAAAGAAATAAATAATAATAAATATATAAAAAAAGTAAATAAATCAATAAACTGGAAAATATGTTGACTACCACCATTACCATACTAGGTCCAAAACCTTTTTAAGATTACCATCCCACTGAAGAAAATTATGTTGTAATGGTGTTAAATATATGGTAGTGAAATTATTTATTCACCTTCCAAAGCCTATAAAAGGAATCCAGGAAGTAAGCAATTTTTAACGATCTGTGAAATCTCTTCTAATGAAATATTGCTTCTATTCAATTCAGGAATATATGGAGTCAAATCTGTCTTAAGATAGGCTACAACCATCTGTCTCAAATTGATTATATAAACATCTTGTAAAACAGCAGCTTGGTGTATTGGATCTAAATAGGTAAAAACACAACTACCAGACATGTATATTGTTCCTGTCCACTCTTGAAATTAGGTTAATTAGACTAAGTAACCAGCTCGATAGTACAGTGGTAGAGTGCCAGACAACAAATCCAAAGGTCACGGGCTTGATCGCCGCCAAGTCCTAGGATTTTTATCTGTCACTTTCCACTTCTTTCACCTCTGGCAGTGTCGCTAATGTGGAAAATATCGAGTAGCACCATGTTCAGAACCTGCGTTAAACTGTAGGTCCCCCTATAACTGGCTGGGTAAGTCAGTTCGAAGGCCGGAGGAAGGTAACGGCATACCACCTCCAAACAGGACCATGCCTAGTAAAGCACTTTGGTGTTCAAACCAATCTTTGGATTGTTGACTACTTTACCCCTTTTTTCAGATTAAGTAACATGTTGTATCATGCTCCACCTCTGTAATTAACTTTAATTATCTGAAGAAATATTTTATAGTACTAATATTACTTGTATTATAAACTACACAACTGTACTGTCTCATTTAGGCTCATATTAATATTACTTATACCGGTACTGTAAGCTATGCCATTGTATTGACTCACCCCAAATCAAGTGTACAATCCATTGTACTAATCCGATTTACAGGACAAATAAATAAAACTGTTAGTAAGGAAACTTTTTGGTATTCACACAAGGAGATCCACTTCTTCAGAGAACACCGCATTTAACAAGCTTGTCTTCAGTCTGACAACTATCTTTTTTTTTTGAACAATGCAGCCAAACAATTCTTCAGAAGATCCCATAAATTTGTTTAGATAGCCAAAGTGCTTATCACTGGTCCATATTATCTTATTATGATGATTCTGCAGGTTTTTTGAGGTTCTGTGTAAAGCTTTTTCTCGAATAAAGTTTTGACATGCAGTAAATGTATTCATGCAAATGTTACTTATAATTCATTCTATTTTGTTCTTCCCAGAATTCGACACAGTAGTAAGACCTCTTTTTGTGTCAAGCCTTGGGTGGAAATTGGTGAGACAACTCAATATTGTTCCACTAGAACGTTTATCAATGCAAATAAACCTCTGGAAATTAATGTTGTGTGAGGGTATATCATTTTCAGTATACAACACTGCTTCAGTTTTCTACACTACAGTTTATAAAATATGGGTGCATTCATCGAACTTTTCAGACACACCTTGTATATTTCAGGTTTTGGGATCATGTTCACCTATACTACGCTGTACACTGAATGACATCTGTAATAAATTGTTAAGTAGTTGGCTCTGTATCAATTGTGTGCCTATGGTTGTGATTTTTATTTGCATGTACTTAATTACACCACAGTGGAATCTAATCATTGACCATGTAATACTTTATCTTTATTACATTTTTTTGTATTCTGACATATCTATTGTAATAAACGAAATGATAATGATATTCTTATAATATTTTTGTGATTATTGGTTTCAACTTTTACGCCTAGACATGTAATGTTTTAAGAATACCCTAATTACTATTATGAGGTGGGTCTGTATACCTCTGTTTGTGATTTTAATGACATATACTTTACAACACAGTGCCAAGATGGCGGAAAGTGAAGATAGAAAGTGCAATAAAGTGTTGACACCACAATCCTGTGGTGTCGAAAACAATTCCACAGTGATTGTGTCAGCCTAAGTAGTAGTGAAATTCGCATTGTGGAAAGCTCAAAAGACCAAATAAGGGTTTGTTGTGAAATTTGCCAGAATTGGGAAATGACACAACGAAAGAAGTACTGCCTACAAGGGATTTCACTGCACAGTGCTTAAATGGACAAGGAGAAACAAAAAGTGTAGAGGTAGATGACAATTCCAAACTAAATTCTAAGTATGCAAATGGAGATAAACAGATAAATCCACTGAAGCTATCGTCTAATTCATGTGAACAAAAGCAAACAAGAAGTTCTACAGGCATACTTGAGGCAAAAAGTGCAGAACAATGTGTGAATTTAGTTGAAACAGTGGGAACAATACTACAGCTAGTGAATACACTCACGAAAGACAATGCTGATACAAAAGAAAAACTGGATATAATGCATGCTAAATATTCTAAGTTAGAAAAAGACCAATCAATATGTGCTCATAGTTCGGAAATATGCAGCAAAAATAAACAAAACATGTAATGTCCTCATATAAGGAAAAAATTACAGAGGCACTCAACGAATCTGTGAAAAAAGCCGAATATTGTAAATCAGAAAAGCAGAAATAGAAATTAGTTGCTTCTGTAACACACAACGATAAATCACATAACATACAAACGCTGCCTGCACTGAACGAACTTATTGGTGAAATACTGAGTGAGTCTACTAACTCACTAAAGACCAGCGAAATACTCCAATATAAAACAACATATTTGAGCATACACCAAATCCTTTATACCAGATGGCGACAGATTCCATCTCATTAATTTTGCGGCGATTCTTTGTTATTATTACAAATGGCATGCACTTAGTTATATCTCCTCTAATGCGCAGATATTAAAATGACTAATGATGAAACACATTATTATATGATGTAATGAAATAAGTGTAGCCCCCCCTTTTTCACCAAAACACAAAATTAAATGGAATGAAACATTCTAAGGTGATACATTACTAACAGTAGAGATGTTATAGCCTATTGTATTTGTAATGTTATTGAATTAGGTAATAAAGACTATGGAAAATCATGTCTGACATCAAACATGCCATTTGTAATCATAACAAAGAATCGCAGCAAGATTATTGAGATGGAGTCTGTCGTCATCTGGTATAAAGGATTTGGTGTATACTCAAATATTACAATGATTGGTGATGTAACGCATTATTATATGACGTAATAAAGTATATGTAGCCCCCCTTTTCTCCAAAACACAAAATGAAATAGAATGAAACATTACAGACACAAGAATATAACATAATGCAAATCAAAGTCTGCAGGTACAAAACTGTAGCATCAGCTGAAAACCATAAATGTACATCTCGAACCAGGGGCTCACGGATGCAACAGTTTATTTTGTTGACATTAAGTGGGCGGAGGGAGTAAAATGTGGGGAGGCATCAACAACTGAGTCAACAACATGCCTCGTAACAGGAGATATAGAAGATTGCATTTGCTGCTGTATTTAGCTATCGACGACTTCACCATTGATTCTGAAACGAATATAGGTGCACAAGTGATTCTGCAAGGGCCTTCGGTATTTTATGGCTGTGTAGTGAATGTCGCCATATTCAAAGAGGCTGTGATTGCTCAGCATGGAAATGGGTGGTTAACTGTTGCTGTTGTTCGCTGTAATGATGCTAGTGTGAAAGCAGTGGCCGATTTGGAGATTGCTAACAGTAAAGGTGTTATAGCCTATCACATTTTTAATGCTATTGAATTAGGTAATAAAGATTATGGAAAATCATGTCTGAAACCAAACATGTCAATTTTAATCGTAACATAGAATCGCCACAAGATTAATGAGAAGGCGGCTGTTGCCATCTGGTATAAAGGCTTTGGTGTATGCTCAAATATTAAAATGATTGGTGATGTAACACATTATTATATGACATAATAAAGTATGTGTAGCCCCTCCCCTTTTCAAAAAAACAAAATGAAATTGAATGAAACATTGCAGACACAAGAATATAACATAATGCAAATTGAAGTATGCAGATACAAAACTGTAGCGTCAGCCAAGAAGCATAAATGTATATCGGAAACCAGGGGCTCAAGGATGCAACAGTTTCTCTTGTTGACATGAAATGCGTGGTGTTTGATGAAGTTATATTATGCATTGATTATGTATGAAGACTCGGTCTTGCATGGTGCTCTGCCTCTGACCTTGACTGATAAGATAACTTCGTTTTGGGTGGCACACCAGTGGAGACAAAAAAATGCAAGTATGACTGCTAATCAGATAAATCCTGTTGCTGGGCGCAAACAGTCTAATAAGTCTGAACCCTAGAGTCCCATACTGGATGGAAACATCGATATACACATTCCTCAAATATATGCTGCACCACCAGCAAGAAGTTTCAATATTAGAAACAGCATAACGAGCATAGTAGGTACAGGGTAAAAACAAGAAGATTTGAATGGAGAATAAAAAGGCTTGGTTTCACCTGAAGAAAGTTAATAACGGTACAATCAATTTTCTAAAGAAAATCTTCCCACAGTACAATAATTTTTAGGTAGAAAAACTAGCTACAAAAGGCCGAAACAGGAGTTTCAAAATTGGTGTTGACTTTGAACTAAAGGAGAAAGTAATTAACAGTTCTATGTGGCCTAAGAATCTGGAACTATGGCGTCTTTTATTCCGGAGGGCTTTCATTGCAGCAGTACAATAAGCTCAACTATGTCAAGAGAAGGTCAACAAAGTGTACACCAAAATAACGTTCCCATGGTTTTAGCTAGTGTAAATGTTGAATACCTGTGAACGAAATATGATATGTTATCTGTATTTATAGAAGATGTACAGCCAGATGTGTTGTGGTGTAAATTCAGCACCACACACCAGACGCTTGAGAACGATCGTACAGAAGGCAGCCGTGGTGGAGTAGCCAAGCGGTCTAAAGCGTCTCGCTGCGGAGCGCGCAGTTGCTCGCCATGGAGGTTCGAGTCCTCCCTGGGGCATGGGTGTGTGTGTTTGTCCGTAGGTTAGTTTACCTAGGTTTAAGTAGTTTGTAAGCTACGGACTGATGACCACGCAGTTTGGTCCGATAGATTTACAGACATTTGAACATTTTTTTTGGTACAGAAGACAGCGGACGACCGGCAACCAATCACACACTGGTGCCGCGCATTATGGAGGGAGTAACTGGAGAAGCGCGCCCTCCACAAGTGGCTATATCTAGGCCGACATGCGTCTGGATGGGAAGATCTGAACTAGGCTCCGAAAGCCGGCCACGGTGCCCGAGGCACCAGTTATTATGACTTGTCCAACATAAAGTGAAGGTACATTGTAGTGTAACAAGTTGCACTACATTCCTCCTGAATGACGAAAGATGATCAAATAATTTATTTGTGACATATTTAAAAGCTATAATTATGAGTACTGCCCTGGATAATTTTGTTTGTCCAGGTGGACGTCAGGGCAGTTAAACTTCAAATACAAGGAATATGCAAGAAGGAAATTAAAACTCAAAAAGAAGATATATGAATTAATTATATAAGATCCATGGGCTAGAGAGGCCAGTCACGGTCTGCACTGCCACTATGGTTGGGGGTTCGAATCTCCCCTCGGGCATGGATATTTGTGCCGTCCTTAGTGTTAGCTAGTTTATATGTAGTTTGTAAGTTTAGGGACTGATGACCCCGTAGTTAAGTCCCATAAGCTATACAAACATTTGAACATATTTAGGCTCCGAAATAGGCAGTCACTAGGCCACAGCGCAGCCAGAATCGTGTAAGACGTCGCCGCGAGAAGAGAAGAGACAGACCTATGTATAAAAGTTGAGTATTGTTTATTTCTGTGCTGCAGCTTCCTGCATTCGATGCACAGCAATTAATGCAGACGTTTCAGTTTCAGAGTCAACAAATTGCCTCTCTACTGGCAACTTGCAACAACTTCTGGCCACACCTGTATCGCAAAATACGCAAGTACCACTGCAGCAGCCACCATCTCCAGTAATTCCGCCATTCTGCCAGTATGACGAAGCACAAGTGGTTTGGACAGAATGGTTGCAACAGTTTGAAGACCTGCAGCCATGTAGTCACAGCAATCCATAACAACAGTGCTGGAACCTATGTTGTGTGTAAAGCTCTCCTTTCTTCTACTGAAAGGTTGGTATTCTTAGGAAGGGACCTGGGGAAACATGGTGATGCCAAGTTGGAATTGAGAAAGGAGGGTAATTAGGTGGAAGTGAGTAAGTATCAGGGGTTGGATGGGGTATGAAATAAGAGAGGCAGAATGCAATGCTGGAATTAGGTTGGCTTTTATTGGGTGCAAAGTAATGTTTCCACTGTAAGGATCGGCAGAGGGAGAGGAGGTCTTTGACAGGGTCCAACATGGGTAAATTTGAGTATGGAACTGACTAGGATGGTTGGACAGGTTTATATAGGGACTAAACTACAATGGTCATCAGTCCCCTTTGGGTAGGAATGAAACTTCTGTGGAGTTATGATATTTGGCAGAAAGTTTAAGAACAGTGTTCTCGGTTGTGGAGTGTTGGTGGAGAGTTTTGGGGATATGGCAAGTGGAAGAGGTTAGTAATTCAATGTCTGGGTGCTATGAGGGTTCCACGGAGAAGAACGCTTTGGGTAAGATAATGGTTGGCTACTGGTGCACAAAGGCGGCAGTAGGATGTCAGCAGGCTAGATAGTTTGTGGAGGTGGTGTCTGGAACGCTCCTCCATCTGCTGGATTGCAAGGGATTTCATTTGGGAGGTGAGATTCATGTAATAGGGATTGCATATTAGTAGCATCTTGCGGAAGGGACAGAGGTGATTCTGGGATTCATATGACATGGAGATGCCGTTTTGTAATATTACATTTGTTAGAGACAAGCACTGGTAGAATCTGAAACAGTCAAGGTCTTGTGAAAGGAGGAGTGGGGTAAAAAGGGGGGAAATTAAATGGTTAGGCCTTTGGGTTTTAGCCAAGGACAGGGAAATTTTACTGATCTGGTGCAACAAGATGGAGAAGGGATCCACTGAAGGAGGGATAGTGCTACGAAAACAGAAAATAAAGGAGAAACGGGTAGCTGAAGGTGTTTTAAGTTCAGAGCTGAAAGACACACATGAGAATAAGCAGAATGCGTACAGATATCCAAAAGCACGCAAAAATACGCACCAATTCGTATAATAGTGCACAAACAGGCAAAACTGCATAGAATTGTGCAAATTAAGAACTATTATGCACAAATACTAACTAATACGAAAATGATTATGCATAAATATCTATAAATGCTCAACAACACGTGAAAAAATCTATAAATTCCCAACGACACGTAAAAAAGGAGCCAATAACATTAATATGCATCCCAATACGTGCATACATGTACAATCATGCAAAATCACGTTGAGGCAAGCAAGGATAAGCAAAAATACACACAAACAGGTAAAGATAGGTATAAATGTGTATAAAGTCGAGGGAAATGATGAGAAAATGATTCACATATTGCCGGCCGTGGTGGCCGAGGGGACTGAGGCGCTCCAGTCACGGTCTGCACGGCCACTACGGTCAGGGGTTCGAATCCCCCCTCGGGCATGGATATTTGTGCCGTCCTTAGTTCATAAGTAGTATGTAAGCTTAGGGACTGATGACCCCGTAGTTAAGTCCCATAATTTCTACAAACATTTGATTTGATTCACATAAATATGGGAAGAAAAAGGAATGGGTGTCTAAATGTGTTTTGTTAGAGAAAGAGGGAGGAGGATGTAGATTAATAATATTCTGGTTTGTGTGGTGGTGGGAGGTGCAGGAAGGTAAAATTAATAGACAAATAACTAAATAATAAACAACACAGGTAAAATATATGAGGAAGAAGAATGAAATATGTACAGAGAGAATGAATAGGGACGGTATGCTGCGTCAATCCGCAACCTAAGGTAGCCTACGGTTGTAACCAGGAACGACAGTGATCGAGTTTAGGCTTGCTGGAACAGTCCACGGGTATAGTGCTGGTTCACAGTGTCCGACGGGCACAATATTTCGGCAATCAGACATGTCGCCATCGTCAGGAACGCTGACGAACAGAGGTCTACAGGGCGGGAGACCGTCTTACATTTCCCCCCCGCAAGGCGTTCACTCCGTGGCCCGCGCCTGCGGGCATGCATCGGTTCTCGTTGAGACGTTGGTGTCGGCGTCTGTGGCCGCGTCGATGTACTTTCCTCGTCATCTCTAGTCGCCAGATCGATTTCTTTGCTGAGTGTCCTAATCTTGATTAGACTCAATGCTGGTTCCCAAGCCTCTCTTAGATTGTAGCTGCAGTCTCGGTTGATGAGCCCTTCTATGGTGCAGATCTCGATAGCCTCTCTAAGTGCTATCCCAGTATCTTGAAGTCTGTGCCAATATCGTGTTACATTCGTAATCCATCTCATGATTTTCGGACAAACAGTGCTCTGCAACCGGCGACGTATTAGAATACTAAAGTCGAGTGTGCCTCTGATGTTCACGGCAATGATCTTCGATGGTGCACTCTGCCTGTCCGATATGTCTTCCCAAACTGTCACGGAATTTGGTTTATGCCGGCTTTCTACAAACCGACATCATTTCAACATTTCTCAATAAGGTTCGTGTTTTATTCTGCGGGCGAAAGACAGTTTTTACTCTGTGTTTCTTTAATCCTGCAACGCGGGAGTAGCCGAGCGGTATGGAGTACAAAGTTGCGGATCGCGTGACCTCCCGCGTCGGACGTTCGAATCCTTTCTCAGGCATGGCTGTTTTGTCGTTTTAAAAGTCGACCACTGTAAATAACAAGAGCCTTATTTTGTAATTAAACTTAGCACATAAGGTCCGTGTGAACTACTGGTTACTCCCTGCTACAGAGCCTTGTTCCCTGGCCCAAATTGAGAACTGACTCACTTCAAATTACTTAAATAACAGGAAGTTAATACTACAGTAGTCAATATGCATAGTAGTTCGGACATTATTACACACAGACATTAATAAGCAAGCCACCATAATTGAAGTTATCTTAGAAAGAAGGCTAAGAAAACATTTATGACGCAACGGAAGTTAGACATAAGAAAAAATTGCATCTGAACTAGTTCTCAGCACGTGTGAAGAACAATATTAAATAAAAGAGGGAAGGTGCTCTAAAACTACAATTTATAACCAACTTACGGATTATGTTGAACTTAAACTTGTTTATTCAGATAGAAAACAAGCAAAATGGGGAACCAATTTTGTTAGTACAATAAAATGCATCTCTTGCATGGATTAATGAGGATGGCGCTCAGCCTAAATTATACATGATTTAACGCAACTGGGGGGAAGGATTCACAAACAACACTCATTCTCTCTCACACACGCAATGCCACACCGAAACTCACCAAAAACAGCGTGCTGAGACGAGGCGGAAGCAGGCGCCTTTATCGTAGGCGAAATTTAGCAATTCGGAGGTAGCACAAAATACAATATAAAAAAAAAAACACTTTAAAACTGGGTCTGGTCTGTCGCGTCTGTTTTGAGTTGGTGCGTGTGTATAGCCAAGTTAAATTACATCTGAATTGGACTGCGAGCAAACACGGTAACGGCGACACATGGCTATGTTAAATGAACGCACTCCACTGAAGGTGAAGAGGTTGAAAATTGTATTCATTATAAAAAATCAGGATGGATTCTTAAGTTGCAGTCTGTTAGAAATCGAGATAGGTACTGGTTTTATAAGAGAAGTGGCGTGAACTTAGGCGACTAGCTGCAAACGCCGGAAGTCGGAACTAGGACCCACGTGGTTCCGAAAACCGATAACATTGAATAAATTCAGTTTCCGAAAAAAAAAAAAAAAGAGAATTAACTACAGCATGCAACCCACAGAAATGCTTAGAATTATATAAGGAAGCGAATGAAATACAGCTACGCGTGATAGGGAGAGATACAGAGACGGATGAAGTCCAGTCTCAAAAAACTCGTAAAAGTGAAATAATTACAAAGTCGGAAAAATAAAATTAAGAATTACAGCATGCAACTTACAGAAATGTTTAGAATTACATAAGTAAGCTATTGAAGGAGGTTGTACAAGCCTCAGAGAGAATTACTGACACAGACAGAGTTAGTACTACAAGTCAGAGAAGAAACAGCAACATTAAAATAGGCGGGGAGAGAAGATCGTGAAATATTAGTGGAAATCAGAAGGATACCCGTATAGTTACTTGCCTGATGGGCATGGAATAAACAAGAGTGGAAGCTGAAGGCATTGTTCTATGAACCAACCATGGGGAACACATATCACTCATGGAAGGAAACAATGAGAAGAATTTTACATGCACTGTACAAAAATGAACATATCACCTATTAGAAATCGGGCCCCACAAAGCTAGAAAGTATTTACACAGAGTTTATACACCGCCACATGATCACAAAAGGTTTTAACATACCAGGCCATTATCAAACTGCAACTAGAATCACACACACTGCGTTTATCTATTGGAAATGACTGAATTGAAAAACGAGAGCACATTTCCACACAGGATCCGAGAAAATAAAAATATTCAAAAAAAAAAAAAAAAAAAAAAAAAACCGATTCTAAGTACACAAATCTAAGTTAAACATGTTAGTCAGTGAAACACTACCATCTCCAGAAACTAGAACAGAACAAACCTTACCTCACCAGACGACCAGTATAGAATGAAGATCCCGCTGTCATGACGCCGGAAAATCTGAGGAAACAGCGGTGGTGGGGACAGACAGCCAGACTCGCGCTGGAGGGAAAGGATCGCTAACTATCTCCCAACCAAAGGGTGTGGAAACTTCTTTGGTAGTATCAGCAGCTGTCGACTTTGAGCCAGAGAGAACGATGCAAAGCAGGCTATCACTCCCCACATTCAAACAGCCATAGATTCTCGCACACACTTAAAAGTACACACTGCACATTCTCACACAGACAGTGGCGTAGCGGAGAGGCCGTACTTATGCCACATTAATTAATATAATAATAAATTATTAACACAACAAAATAAGTAAACTTAGCAATATTAACTAATATTTTAACACATGAAATAAAAATACTATTCCTCAAGCCTTGAAAAGAGTGGGGTTCAAGTTTTAACAAAATGATAATCTAGCGACAATAAATAAATTATAACTTTACAGAAATTACAAAAGATATATGGAAGATGACAGACGGTCCTCTTTCATCACCCCTTCGTTAATTGAAAAGTTAGATGTAGCCTGAGGTAATTTTATTACATCATATACAGCAAACTTTTTAAAACTATCATGTGGTTGCCTTATGGGCGACATAGACAGCTGGGGCACATCACACAAAATAGTACACACTGAAAAATAAAAATTGCCATAAAAACTAAAACAATGGAGATGCAGATGTGCCTGGTTAGACCACGGGATTGGGACGTGTATAACAATGCAAAATTTACAATGAAACATAGATAGATCATAAATATAAAATATACTTGAGGTTGAAACACACACACACACACACACACACACACACACACACACACACACACACACACACAAAATATCACAATCTTGAATGTGTCCCGTAATGGTAAAACAGTTCCTACAATAAAATAATGGATAAAATGTTTTTAAAATCACTCCAAATTAGGAAAAAAGATCTGTTCTTGACATATTTTTAAAGTTGCTGAGGGCGACTAGGGTCGCTACAGGGAAGGGGACGCTTAGCAGTTGAATCGTATTTTGCACTCTCGGAGCGTTCACTGTTTACTCACACCACTTTTCAACTTGATGGTGTCCTTCACATTGTCTCCCACTCAACACTGGTCATTAAGTCAATAAACACTGTTCTCATTAGTTCGAACCGTGTCTTTGAAGAGGGAGGGAGACAATCTTCTAGAAGGTACTGGGAGGGCGCTAAAACCCGTACACATAAGAAGATACTTTTACTTTTGCGTCTCTTCCTCAGCTATTCAACTGCATCTGACGTGAGTAGGAGGTTGTCGCTAGTGCACCTGTCTGCAAGGCCTGGTGTCCCTTTTACCCATGACAGGCGGCCTGACGAGTGCTTGGGCGCCTGCAAAGATTGATCACCGGAAGAGATTAGCGGCGGCTACCCTGTACCGTCTTAGCGGCCGCGTCTTTTGTGTGTGTGACGACAGTCGGTATCATTGTATGTCCGGCCGGTCGTGTAGTTTATGTAGCCAGCTGGAACCGCTCGACCTCACACCTGTTATGGAGGTAATGGCAGATTGGCCGCTCGTCTTCCGGCTTCCGCCTAACTCTGGTAGCTCCCAGGTCGGTCTCGCACCTCTGCCTTGCGCCAAGTTGGCGTGAAGTCCAGCGGACGCATGCCTCTGACACCTTCAGATATCTGCCAACACTTTGGTGCACTATGTTACCACAGGACACATTAAACTTACGAGGAACTCCATCATGTCACAAACGTGGAGTGCCTTCTTTGTTAAACAAAACATTTAACAAAAATACAAATAACCTCGATAGAGGTTCATACAAAAAATTCACTTAAATTACCCATATGGCGGACAGAACGCCTAGGCCTTTAGTCCTTAATAAATATTTTAACATTAAGGATACAATGTTCATATATATATATATGAAAAAATTCAATTCCCATCAATCGATGGGCAAAACACAAAAATTGACATATTACATTGAAATAACACATAATAATAGAAGAATAATAGTTTATCCTCTAACTTAACACTGAGCATAATATATTTATAATAAATAACTTAAAATTTAAGTCAGGACTCTCAGGGTTAGTGTTAGTGAAGCAGAGCTACTTTTACTCATGCAGCATACAGCGCTATGAAAAAAAAAAAAAAAAAAAAAAAAAAAAAAAGAAAGAAAGAAAACCCTACTGCCCGGGCGCAAACTAACTAATTAACTACAGCATGAAGGGGGGAGGGAGTTTTCTTGAGGCCATCGGTCTGGTTCCAACGCCGCTAGTTCGTGGTTAGGGCCTGGAAACAGTCTCAACACAAATCGCTCACTCAGACACGAGATAAAACCGTGACACAGATAAACAACAATAACAAAAAATACATCTTGGAAATTAAAAAAAAGACAAAACATGATCAAGTGTGTAAATACATAAAATAAACACTACAAATTTACACATGTCAAGCAATCCTAGACAAAAAGAAACAAATGATCAAATGTACAAACACATAAAATAAACACTAGAAATCTACACAAGTTAAACTCTCCTAAGGTATAAAATAAACTAAGGTAAAATTGACTTACAACGTAACCTACTCTTACAACAATGCTGCAAAACAAGAAGGAAAATTAGTGGTTTACTGTCCTCTTGATGTTAGAAACTCAGATGTCCTCATGGTACATGTAGGGCGGAACGTTCCTTGACGTGGAGCTTGCCTTTGCTCAGCTCCTTTATTTTTGTTTGTATTTCCTCACATCTGTGATCTTGCCCTCTTCTGAATGTGAGTCTGGTATCTTCTACAGATCACGCTCCATCCTTTAATTTACAAAATTGCCCTGCAAAACTTATCTGAAAAATATAAGTTGGTTCTATTAATAAACCAGGGTGTATATTGTCAATGAAATTTTGATGAAACCCTTCGTTAATGCTTTGGCGCAACCGTCTCCCGGTCGAATAGCACACCTCCTGATATTCAAACGGACGCTCCCTAGACAAAATTATCTAGACCCCTGAGCATCAACACCACAGTGCATTTACGTGTAACTAAAATCCTATGAATTACGGCGTTGGTGCCTACCACAGCGTCTTATAAACATGCTACCTAACAGGGAGATTGCCGATATGAAATTTACAGTTAAAGCACTTTCTAAACAAGGCTAGTTTCACGTACAGTGAAGAAGAGCACACACACTTAAAACGATATACAGGACAGGGACACAAATTACCATAAACAAGACATACACAAAATATACACAATAAAATACTTAACATGGCCTAAAAAACTTAATTATGCACCATAAATCCTCACGATGGGAACAAAAAGATAAAAGCATGAAAAAAAAGGACTATGTGAGGCAGGCAGCCTTATAGCTAACAGTGACACTTGAACAAGTCACACTAATAATTTCTTTATGTACGAAACGGGGCGTCAAGGTAACGTACGTCGAACAGCCGACCAGATGGAACTGGGCAATTGCTGATATCCACCCCAATTGCGGCGTGTACCTAATGGTACACAAAACACGTATACAACATGAAGATGCCTTATGGCGAAATGAAATTGCACAAGAAACACATACATATACAAAGGACACATATAACAAAATACACTATTAAAACAAACCATTTTAAGTAAACACCACAAAAGACACAGAATGCAGCATAAATCTACAAACACAAATGACATGGGTGGTAAGAATATCACTTACATTTACCTTAGCAAACAGAAAATTACACAAAACGTATGACACAATTAGGCTTGTG
Source organism: Locusta migratoria (assembly GCA_026315105.1). Lineage (NCBI taxonomy): Eukaryota > Metazoa > Arthropoda > Insecta > Orthoptera > Acrididae > Locusta > Locusta migratoria. Next base: position 449,737,764 of record CM048748.1, read on the forward strand.
CTAGGATCGGGATCCCTCGGTTTCTTATGGCGCGGATCAGCGGACCTGATTTTCACGTCTTCTGTTGGCGGATCGCGTGGTTTTCGCGGGCCTTTATAGGGTGGGTAGCCCTTATTACCGTTCCCGAACTTTCGCCGCTTGTCTTCTCGCTTATCACACAATGACCCTGCTCGTTCCTCCGCTGTGGCTGATTTTCCGCATTGGAAGGACCGGGCTCAGCGCTACTATTGCTTTCTGCGCAGTTGTTCCTAGCGCTATTGTCGCTCCGATTACTTCTCCTAGAAGAGCCGTTGTCGTCTCTTCTAGGTCTGTAATCTTCGTCATATTCTAAGTCCTCCAGGTAAGCCTGGAAGGACTCAATGTCCTCCTTGCAGCTGCCCGCATGGATGGCATTGCGCACATTTTGTGGGAGCTTCGATGCGCAAATTCTTATCAATTCACGCGGAGGGTATGGATGGTCGAGGAATTGATTTCTCTGCATCATTTTTCGAAAGAATTCTCTGAGACTCCTGCAATTGCTGTTAGCAAAGTGGGGCATCACTAGAATGCTGCCAGCTGCGGTGGGCGAGGAGACTGAGGCGCTCCAGTCACAGTCTGCACGGCCACTACGGTCGGGGGTTCGAATCCCCCCTCGGGCATGGATATTTGTGCCATCCTAGTTCCTAAGTAGTTCATAAGTAGTTTGTAAGTTTAGGGACTGATAACCCCGTAGTTAAGTCCCATAAACTATACAAACATTTGTTAAAACTAGAATGCTGCTTTTTACTCGTTCCTGCTGCCCTTCCGACCAGTAGGTAGACAGGAAATGTTCCCTAAAATCATCATAGTAGCGGCAATATATTAAGAGAGGTCGCATCTGCGTGGCGGGCTCCACCTCGAGATATCCGCACACATACTCGATTTTCTGTCCTCGCCAGTTCGGAGGCAGAGAGTAATCGAATTGCTCTAGCCATGCACGCATGTGTATCCCGCTTGAGTTTTGGAAGACCTGGTACTCTTTTACAGTGAGAATGTGGTTATAATCAAATGCCTGCACTGGCTCTCGCACAGGAAATCCACTCGGTCCCTCTCCTATGAAAGGACGGGCAGAGGTCGACCTCCTCCTCCTCGAAAGCCAAATCATCTCCACGGTCAGAACGACAGGGCCAACCTCCACACAAACTGTGACAGGCGTTTTCTACTTGCGTGGGAGGTGGGGGTGGAACGGAGACTTGCTCCAGATGCACGACGCGTTCTTCTAATTCGGCCGCTACATCGCGACGCCTACGGTTAATTTCCCACTGTTGTTCCTTGAATCGGAGTAAGTCGCGAACTTCCTCCGATTCATTTACAACAGCGGTAACTGCTCTTTCAGCCGCCGTCTCCATGGTCTGTAGAAGCTGCACCACCGAGGTGGCCAGTTCTTCAAAGCGCGCGCCTAGTTCATCTGTGCGTGCGCCTAGTTCATCGGTGCGTGCGCCTAGTTCATTGGTGCGAGTTTTGCCCGGCCATCTACCAAATCAACTCTCTCGTTAAATCTCTCCTCCAGAAAGTGCATATTCGTGTCTGCACGGTCGGAGACGGCCGATACAGCTTCCGCATTCCCTGCAATTTTTGTCGCGTTTTCTGCTATCTCATGCCGTTCCTGAACTAGCTACACTATATCGGTGCGCAACATTATAGTTAATAAACTGGACTGAGGTATTCTGCGCTTCCATTATGGAACCTACCTTTGCTTTCATTTCTGCTTTTAGTTCTCTCATGAGGGCCATGAGGTCGCTTAGTGTAGCATCAGAAACGGACATGGGCCTAGTAACAATGGTTGAACTAGTTCGCGCAGTAACAGAAACCAGCTTATTGGTATGCAGTGCGCTTTGTTCGCCCCTGCCCTCACTTCCGTTCGCGTCCACGTTTAAACAAGTTGCGTTTTCAACGGGAACGCGGCCGTCTGTACTCGCTACTTTTTCCCTTTCGGTCGAAAGATCTGACCTAGAATACTTTTCTCGGTCCTCACTTTGGTTTGATCGCCTAGAGCGAGTGGAAAAGGACGAGGCAGAACTATTCTCCATTATCACATGTAACTATAACAACAACAGTAACAATCACACAATTAGCCTAACATGAAACCCCGTAACAAAACGTGAACTAAAACATCACACGCAATGCACTGTGGCTGTGCTCTTTTTACAAAAAACATTTAAATGAAATAACCCTTCCAAAAAACACAAAAAATACTGAAAGTGCTGGAAACATAAAAGGAAATAGATTAATGCATGCTACTAATCTCACACATTCATCCACTGGGAGCAGAAAGAATTTTTTTTTAAGAATATTCCCTCACGCATTTAAAGCAAAAAACTATTTGATTAAACAGATGACCCGCTAGAAGAGCGAATCCTGGCAGCGGTAAGCCAGATAAAAGTCGACCACTGTACGTAACAAGAGCCTTGGTCTGTAATTAAAATTAAAAAATAAGGTCTGTGTGAACTACTGGTTACTCCCTGCTACAGAGCCTTGTTCCCTGACCTAAACTGAGAACTGACTCGCTTCAAATTACTTAAATAACAGGAAGTTAATACTACAGTGGTCAATATACATAGCAGTTCGGACGTTATTACACACAGACATTAATAAGCAAGTCACCACAATTGAAGTTATCTTAGAAAGGTGACTAAAAACATTTATGGCGCAACAGAATTTAGATATAAGAAAAAAATTGCATCTGAACTAGTTCTCAGCACGTGTGAAGAACAATATTAAATAACAGAGGGAAGGTGCTCTAAAACTACAATTTATAGCCAACTTACGGATTATGTTGAACTTAAACTTGTTTATTCAGATAGAAAACAAGCAAAATGGGGAACCAATTTTATTAGTACAATAAAATGCATCTCTTGCATGGATTAATGAGGATGGCGCTCAGCCTAAATTATACATGATTTAACGCAACGGGGGGGAAGGATTCACAAACAACACTCATTCTCTCTCACACACGCAATGCCACACCGAAACTCACCAAAAACAGCGTGCTGAGACGAGGCGGAAGCAGGCGCCTTTATCGTAGGCGAAATTTAGCAATTCGGAGGTAGCACAAAATACAATAAAAAAAAAAAAAAATTAAAAAAAAAACACTTTCAAACTGGGTCTGGTCTGTCGCGTCTGTTTTGAGTTGGTGCGTGTGTATAGCCAAGTTAAATTACATCTGAATTGGACTGCGAGCAAACACGGTAACGGCGACACATGGCTATGTTAAATGAACGCACTCCACTGAAGGTGAAGAGGTTGAAAATTGTATTCATTATAAAAAATCAGGATGGATTCTTAAGTTGCAGTCTGTTAGAAATCGAGATAGGTACTGGTTTTATAAGAGAAGTGGCGTGAACTTAGGCGACTAGCTGCAAACGCCGGAAGTCGGAACTAGGACCCACGTGGTTCCGAAAACCGATAACATTGAATAAATTCAGTTTCCGAAAAAAAAAAAAAAAAAAAGAGAATTAACTACAGCATGCAACCCACAGAAATGCTTAGAATTATATAAGGAAGCGAATGAAATACAGCTACGCATGATAGGGAGAGATACAGAGACGGATGAAGTCCAGTCTCAAAAAACTCGTAAAAGTGAAATAATTACAAAGTCGAAAAATAAAATTAAGAATTACAGCATGCAACTTACAGAAATGTTTAGAAGTACATAAGTAAGCTATTGAAGGAGGTTGTACAAGCCTCAGAGAGAATTACTGACACAGACAGAGTTAGTACTACAAGTCAGAGAAGAAACAGCAACATTAAAATAGGCGGGGAGAGAAGATCGTGAAATATTAGTGGAAATCAGAAGGATACCCGTATAGTTACTTACCTGATGGGCATGGAATAAACAAGAGTGGAAGCTGAAGGCATTGTTCTATGAACCAACCATGGGGAACACATATCACTCATGGAAGGAAACGATGAGAAGATTTTTACATGCACTGTACAAAAATGAACATATCACCTATTAGAAATCGGGCCCCACAAAGCTAGAAAGTATTTACACAGAGTTCATACACCGCCACATGATCACGAAAGGTTTTAACATACCAGGTCGTTATCAAACTGCAACTAGAATCACACACACTGCGTTTATCTATTGGAAATGACTGAATCGTAAAACAAGAACACGTTTCTGCACACTATCGGAGAAAATATTCAAAAAAAATGATTCTAAGTACACGAATCTAAGTTAAACATGTTAGTCAGTGAAACGCTACCATCTCCAGAAACAAGAGCAGAACCAACCTTACCTCTCCAGACGACCAGAATAGAATGAAGATCCCGCTGTCGTGAAGTGGGAAAAAACTGCTACCACACGTGGGAAGCCACCGGAAGGCGGAAAATCCAAGAAAACAGTGGTGGTGGGAGGGACAGCGAGACTCGTGCTGGAGGGAAAGGATCGCTAACTGTCTCCCAACCAAAGGGTGTGGAAACATCTTTGGTAGTATCAGCAGCTGCCGACTCTGAGCCAGAGAGAACGATGAAAAGCGAGCTATCACTCCCTACATTCAAACAGCCATAGATTCTCGCACACATCAAAAGTACACACTGCACATTCTCACAGGGACAGTGGCGTAACGTAGAAGCTGTAGATGCTACATTAATTAATATAACAATAAATTATGAACACAACAAAATAAATAAACCTAGCAATATTAACTAATATTTAAACACATGATATGAATATACTATTCCTCTAGCCTTGAAAAGAGTGGGGCTCAAGTTGTAACAAAATGATAATCTAGCGACATTAAATAAATTATAACTTTACAGAAATTACAAAAGATGTATGGAAGACGACAGACGGTCGTCTTTCAGTCTTTAATATAACTTAATTCATAAGTAGTTAGTAAGTTTAGGGACTGATGACCCCACAGTTAAGTCCCATAACCTTTACAAACATTACGTCCTATTTTCCTCGATAGTGAGATAGTGTACGGTATAAATGAAATGGCTCCTGATAGGGATAGCGGGAGTGGTGGGAAGTTGATTGGAAAAGTTAGACAAGGGTACTCAGTTCAGATTCGTTCGACACATTTTATTTTAACCAAAATATTAAAAAAATTCCTTATTTTACAAATGCAGGCTGAAGGCTCGAACAAGACAATTTTCCTTCTTCCTTTTTTCTTTAATAAGTGGTACTGTAAACAGTTAAGCTAGGGTGACGCAAGGCAGGAGGCCAAAATTAAAATGGGTTGAGGGGACCATGCAAACCTTTATGAAAGTAAATAAACTGTGGTAAACAAGACAATCATAAGGGGCTGCAAAATTAAGTAAAATTATCAGGCTGAGGGCGAAGTTAATTTTTTTTTCTTTTGATTAAGTTTTAATAACAGGCCGTGGGCCCGAAGCAACCTTTATATAATAACAATCATACAAGGAAAACAACACAATAAAATGGAGCTCTAAAATTTAAGTAAAAGCAGCTCCTTCAAATTATCAGGCAGAAAGCAAGATCAAAAATTCTTTTAACATGGGCTAATAATGGGCTGAGGGCACAAAGCAACCTTTTACAATAAGAATAATAGGTTAGAAAGCAAAGGTGAGCTGTAACATTTAATGAAACCAGCTGAATCAGGCTGAAGATCGATAAAAGTTACACAATTTAGTAAAGGCCGGAAACAATCCTTTAACTTACTAAGACAATAGTAAGCAACACTCCGAAAGCAGGAAACTCAAACAAATCCGGCTCATTGATATTACAAGGCAGAAGGCCAAGTAAACAAATTATGAATCATAGTAAGAGAGACCGAACGTTCCGGAATGATAAAAGATCTCAAGCAAGGTTGCCTGAAACCAAGACACAAACACAAGCACTTGAGTCAGACTTTTAAAATAACAAGAGACACTTGTTTAAGCACCAATGAAATAAGGCCCTGATACAATCAATAATACACTTTCAGTATAATATAGAATTAATTTAAGAACAGGATTGGCTACTCGGTAACTTAATACACACTCCAACATATAAAACAGATAGGAAGGGGAGGGGTTAGGGTGTCCAACCGTCCACGAGAACTACAGCTCTACACGAAGGAACTTATACTAAAATGGACTCAGCGCCAAATTTCAACCATGGGTTGGCGATGCCTCATACAGGTAAATGGTCTGCAAGCAGAAGATAAAAAAATAAAGCTATACAACTACTGCCCATGCAAATCTAGCCGAGGGGCACAAAGCAGATATATTTCCCAGTGGCGTTAACCGAGTTAGTGAAAATTGAATAATTGCTACACATAGCAAAAGAGAGAATAATTCAATTGAGCCAAACTAGAAGTGCAGCATAATACATAAGTTAACATCAATAGACGTAGACATAGGCAAATACGGTCCCTGAGGAATGACCACCGATCCTGATAAATACACACACACACACACACACACACACACACACACACACACACACACACACACAAATTTCCGAAGCAGGAATGTACAGGCCACTTAACTTAATTTGCTCACTCGAAGATAAGTGCAGCCTCCCTCTCGATGGTATAGGAGGATGATATCAACAAACGCCCTGGAAGCATTTCGTGGATCCCAGGTGGAAAGCAACTGGAGTGACACGAGGCACATCCAGGGACTGACTGCAGAGTGTAAGTTGTTGACGACTCCAGTGCTTGGCGAGGAACCAACGTGGGATCGCACGGCCGCTAGGAACATGACAGCATAGGCGGGGAGAAACAGCCCCCAACGAGCTGATGCTGGAACTTGACACAATTCCCACTCCGTCTCCAGACCTCTACAGCTGTTCGTATCATCGCATATATGGCTCCAACAAACTGACAGGATGCCACTGCGGAACTACTTCGGCACACACGCCGGACCCGGCCAGAGACCCTATCGACGCCATGCATTGTGTCAAATTGACACGGGAAGATACAGACACTCAGACGTTCCCCACAGCGACTCTCACTGAGTGACCCGGTAACCGACCTCTCCTGAACTGCCTCGACGCCAAGCTCAAATAGTGGCACTCGCGGCAAGGATCACACAAGTAAGAAGACAAGTGACGGGCGATAGATCTAACAGCGCCTCAAATGGTGAGAGCACAGAAAGATCGATTAGTACTTGCGCTAGTAATTTGATAAAGGACAGGGTGAATCGAAGAAAAACGAGCCAGGACGGCTCAGCTGCCCCTTCCTCCATCAATTCTTCCTTCTACACAGGGTTTACTGTAGTGGTGGGGCGGAGAGCCCATCGAATCTGTCATTCTGAGTACCCGTTTTCTTGGAATACTGTTCTGGGGTGTTCCAGCTCCTGGGGCAGACTCTCTGCATCTGAAATGGTGTGCGCCTATGTTCCAGTGTTTTTAGTGCCCAATTCCTCTGCGAAGGGCTATGGCAACTGTCTGCATTCAAATACAGCTCGCTGTTCGTTTTCTTCCTGTAAACACCATGGTCCAGAGTGCCGTCAGCTCTTCTCTTAGCCATGACGTGCAGAAATGCTAATCTTAATTCTGTTTCGGTCTCCAGTCTAGGCATGGTATGCGCATTTCATCACGCATTATCCGACAGCCAATGAGCTTCCAGTATTGTTCTTAATGCTCTGCTGCGACTTTTGTAGACATTGCTATCAATGATCTTCATTATAGCAAGTTATTCCGTGGATTTTATTCTACTTGCGGTAAGCTGTCATTGCAGATACTGCTGGCATGTAATAAATTCTACCTAAGCAAGCCTGCGCCATTAGTTGCAAACTATAAAATTTTGTCATGCGCAAAGCGCGTGTATATGCGTACTTCAACTGTTCCTTGAATCCGGCAAAGATAATTTTCCCACATTTGTCTACACGTGAGTGGCGAAATATAGTGTTGTGAGTGAATGGGACCATTAACTGTCATTCAGATATGGGTGGTTCAAAAGAAATGTGCAGGAAACAAGAAAAGGACAAGGACTGAGTGAAGAAATATTAGAGAACAGTAACAAAGGAAAAGTGATTGAAAAAGGGCTGTATGGGAAAAATCTAAAAATGGAAATTCCAGGTTGGAATGATCAATATCTCTGGCCGCTCCAGCACAACAGGCATGTTGACAGAGAGTGAGGAGGGAAGTAGAGGGGGAAGGATGCCGGGCATGAGTGAGGATGAAAGGTCTGCACTGCCTCTGATGCATATGGTATGTTAAAATGTTTGTAAATCTATGGGATTTAACTACTCTGATCATCAGTCCCTAAGCAGCTAAGATTACACACTACTTAAACTAACTTATGATAAGCACAACAAATACACCCATGTCCGAGGGAGGACTCGAACATCCGACAACGAGCAGTGGAGTGCTCACAGCTAGGCGCCTAGAAACGCTCGGCCACTCCACCATGGCTGCGGTAAAGGAAAGGGGCGGTTCAGCAAAGTGCTTTCACAAAATTAAAACAATTTTGAAACAAGTCACATGACAGCTAATATGGCAGTGGCTCAATGTGCTCTTGTTTCGACACATTCCTGTGAGAATCTAGTTAGATGGCTGGGGATGTGACATCAGCTGATGTTTTTCGAACAGACATTGGTTTTTTCATTTAGGTAATTTCATTTGAACAGAGATAAAATACAATAAGCAGAAAAGAAAGCGCAAATACTGTTTTGGTTATGGGTTTTGAATAAATACAATACTGGGACATTAAAAACTGGAATAAAAAAGTAGCACATGGAAAGGATAATCCATTCTTGAACCAATTCCGTGTAATAGAAGTAAATTTCTATTAAGATCTGTGCATAACGGCTAAGTTAAAAAAGTTCAATACCTACATTAAAGATGCAGTACTCACCCAAGTGATACTACAAGTGTCATTTCTATATTTGACAACTGAACATTACCTTCATCTCAGCACTTTATACCTTGTCCTCAAAACACATTCTGTGCTCTGATGTTACATGCTGGATTCTATTTACAATGTCCTGGAGATTTATTTGCAGGTAACATATGCACCCTTGTATCCAACTTCAGTTAAATAGGACAAGATATGAATCTAAAGCGAAATTTGCCACTATGTTCTGTACAACTGCACTGAAAATCACTGCAGTACAGTTTATTTCCTTAATTAAAAGATAAACTCAATCAAAAATTATACCAGAAACACTGTTACTTCCTTCCTAAAATACCTTTGGCAAGTGTTTAACAGCCATGAAGATGGAAATTCCAGAATCTGAATATACTGGCAGCACCACATTTATATTCATCTTTTGCAGGATTAAATGAGCTTATTTGTAATCACTCAATGATACTTGTTTAGATACACACAAATCTTATACACACATCATATAATGAAAATATCATATTTGGAAATTAAGTATAATGTGTTAATGAACATTTTTGGCCTGTATTCCAATGTCTCACTACTTGTCAATGGAACCCGAAAAACAGCAATTAAAACGAAATTTTTTGAAAGACTTTTAATGTATAATACATCATTATGCACAGAGATACTGATTTGTAATATTAATTATACCATATGGGTAATGAAACTTATGTGATTCGAAAACTAGTTTAGCATAGTTGTGCACAAAACAAAAATTGTGTATGTACATAGCCGTTAAGAGTAGTTAAAGAAAGTGGATTTTTTCATAAGTAAAGGGGGGAATTAGATGACGATTCGCCATAAAAGATACAAGTCTATGCATGAGAGCTATCTAGCAGTAGAGTGGTTGGAAGAACGAGGTCGATCATGTTCCAAGCAGTGCAAATCAAAATTTCACTTTAATGGGATAACTTTTGGTCATCTGCTGCTAGTACTAGAGCATTAAAGTAAGTTGCTGCTTTTTAATTACTTAATTTTTAATAAGTATGACCTATTTCCCTTATTATATTGGAACTATATTAGTTTTATGCTATGCCTAGAAGGAGAACACTAATGGGTAAGAGAGAAAGATGTGGAACGAGAGAGACACAATTTTTGCGTAGATGAAGTAACAGGAACAAGAAATTCATTTTCATAATGGACTCATTTTCTTCAGCAATACATTTAAATGTGAACTGAAAGTGATTCCAAATAACTTTGACAGCTCCAGTTTTGGTTTAATGACTTTACAGTGCATGTTTTGTAATGCAAAACATTCTGAAGATATTGCACATGATACAACAGCATTCACCTTGTGTTGAGGCCAATTCACACTGTCAGTCACGTCACCATCCATCAGACCATTCTGCAATGTATTTCCAATGGCGGCATTAACACTGTTCGTCATCAGACCATCACGTCATGTCAACGTCACGTCAAGCTTTCTCGAGAAGAATGTTTTGACGGAACGGCCATTTGCTAACATCAGAAGTTAACCTATTTTTGTCACACGAATTACATGTTGCAGTCGATGATTGCACTGTTTATATGAAAATTTGTCTTATTCATCTTTATTTTGTTGTTATACCTCATTTTAAAGGTAAATCTCAAATGTTTCATGACGACATAAATATTTTTGTCAATTGAGTGTTCCCCTAAAATCGAGATCGGATATCTGAAACAAAAAAATGGTTTATGTTAAATAACGTTGTAACAGAAAAGACTGAAGCAAACTGTTTATTTGAATAAGATTGTAATTCGATTACACATATTTCATTAAATAACATTTTAAATGAAAAAGTCAGTTGTAATGAAAGACAAAAATTCAATTGTTTACAACAGTATTAACAATGTCAGCGGGCAAATCATAATGGATCTATATCTACATACATACTTCACAATTCACCGTAAGGTGTGTGGCGGAGGGTACACTGTACCACTACTAGGAATTTCCTTTCCTATTCCACTCCCAAATTGAACGAGGAAAAAAAGAATGCCTATATGCCTCCGTACGATCCCTAATTTCTCTTATCTTGTCTTTGTGATCCTTACGCAAAATGTAAGTAGGCGGCAGCAAGATTGTACTACACTCAGCTTCAAATTCCGGCCCTCTAAATTTACTTAACAGAAATTCACGAAAAGAACGTCGCCTTTCTTCCAACGATCCTCAATTGATTTGCCAGAGCATTTCTGTGACACTCGAACACTGGTCGAACGTACTGGTAACAAATCTAGCTGCTCGCCTCTGAACCGCCTCCATGTCTTTCTTTAAACTGACCTGCTGCGGGTCCCAAACACTTGAGAAATACTCAAGACGTGGTCGTACAAGCGTTTTATACGCGGTCTCCTTTACAGGTGAAGTACACCTTCCCAGAATTCTACCAATAAACCGAAGTCGGCTGTCCACCTTACTCACAACTGTTCTCCATTTCATATCGCTCTGCAATGTTACGCCTAGATATTTGAACGACGTGACAGAATCAATAAGCTCACTACTAATGCTGTATTCGAACAAAGTAAATTCGGATAAAGTAAACAAGCGCCTTTTATGCTCTTATAAGTATTGTTTGATGTTTTCATATGTTTATTTTTTCGCTTGAAAATAGATGTCAATGTTTTGAAATATTCTTTCAGTTCCCAGTGAGTTGGCCAAAACCATATACTGTAAAATTTTCTTTGTCCATCAATAACATTTAGCGTTGTAGTTCCCTCAATTCTAGTATTAAACTATGACTTTCTACATAACAGATCGCCACTCATAACCTCGCTTTCAACATTGCGTATTGAGCAGTGGCGTAGCTATTATAGGGCTAGGCGGGGCAGTGCCCCGGGGCCCCTGAGCTCAAGGGGCCCCTCGGCCTACGTGAGCGACGTTCCAAAAAAATTACCGTTGATCCTTGAACACTTTCATGTCCGCAAATTACATGGGATAATCGAAGTTCAACTGAAGTTGAATGAAGGTTTTCCGACTTTGAACTTTTTGATCCCAGACCAACAAACCTCAAATGCACGAAATGAAATCCAAAAATTATTCGCACCCCAGAATATAAAAATAACAAGGTCCAAAAAAATGTTCAAATGTTTGTTAAGCTTAAGGGACTTAACTACGGGGTCATCAGTCCCTAAACTTACAAACTACTTATGAACTAGCTAATCCTAAGGACGGCACAAATATCCATGCCCGAGGGGGGATTCGAACCCCCGACTGTAGTGGCCGTGCAGACCGTGACTGGAGCGCCTCAGTCCCCTCGGCCACCGCGGCCGGCTAACAAGGTCCTTTGCTTGTCTGCTAAGACGTGCACTCTGCCATCGTCAACGTATTGTCGGTTGAAGTCGGAGTTGCCGTGCCTGCTAATCTTCGCGAAATAACAGTGAATGCTGCTGAATTTCTAGCACAGTGTGACAGTAGACAGTGTGACTACATTTGAATATGAGGTCTCTACAATGTATTATTACATAACGGTATTATTATGGTAACTCAACTGTTTGTGTAGTGAATTCCTCAAGGGTGTGCTCCATAACCATACATCCCAAGTGCTGTAACCAACTGCACTCTGAAATTTGTGCAAGAAGAAGAGAAAACATGGTTACTTTTCCACAATAGTATTTTGCATTCAAGACACTACCCTGAACCCCACTGCCACTATAATAATAATATACACTTCATGAAGCCTGGAAGGGGCACGGCTCAATCCAAAGTATTCCAGCAAACAAAAACCGGCAACTTTCTTTTCTGAAACCATCCTACACGAATATTTCCCCTTTCCTTTTTTGATTGGGCTATCAACGAAATTAGGCTAATCGGTACGGAGCAGTGACCTAACAGCGAGGAGTTTAGCGACAGTAAGATGTCGGTACTGGCAACAGTCCGCCTGCTGTCACCGCGGACTTAACTGTTCCCGGTTTGCTTCGCGGCAGGGGGCCATGCCATGTTTTCATAGTTAAGTAATACTTCTTCATTGTTTATTTCTTACTAGCTAATGCCTGCGACTACATTTTCCCAGTATGGAGCAATTTCGGAAACTATCCCAAGAGGTCGTTTATCTTTATGTGCTACCCAGGTCCTAATCTATCCCTCTGCAAAATTTCATTCAAATCCGCCCAGTAACTTTTGCGTGAAAGCATAACAAACAAACCAACTTTCACAGTTATAATTATATTTGAGAGTACAATTAAATATTCTCTGCTGCGTGACACATAATTATTTACTTAATAGTATTTAGGTTTGCCTTATTATGTCTTCCAGTAGGCGGTAAGGAACTTATGATGAAGTAGTTTTGCATGGTTTTAGTTTAAAGAGGGCCCCATTGTCATTTTTGCCCCAGGGCCCTTGGTGACGTACCTACGCCACTGGTATTGTGATGGGTGAATTGACGTGGTGGACACTGACGGACAGTGTGAATACAGCTTGATGTGAAGGTGCCGTGATGTGGCGTTGACGTGACGGACAGTGTGAATTGGCCTTTGTGATAAGGGAAAGGTTAACAATTTAGTCCAATAACATTAAAAAGAAATTTGACTTTCGTTACTTTGTAAACACAATTAGTCGAATTTGGCCCACAGACAGTAATAGTAGGCATAAATACACGAAAAAAGCAAGTGAAGCTGTAGGTTTGGAATTCTTGAAATCAAGATGGCGGCTCTATATTTTGACACTGAGCGAAGTGGCGTAACGAAATGATTTTAACTTTGTAGTGTGGCGAAAAGTTCCAACGGTCGAGTGGAACACACAAATTGTTAATGTTTTACACTCGCTGCTTCTATAGCGTAGCCGGCCGTGGTGACCGAGGTGACTGAGGCGCTCCAGTCATGGTCAGCACGGCCACTACGGTCGGGGGTTCGAATCCCCCCTCGGGCATGGATACTTGTGCCATCCTTAGTTTGTAAGTTTAGGGACTGATGACCTCGTAGTTAAGTCCCATAAGCTTAACAAACATTTAGTTTAGTTTTCTATAGCGTAAGGCGAATGGCACGATTTTTGTTGCAAATTTAAGCCCGCTTTTACACAGCCATATTCGTGACGAATAACGTTCAAATGGCGTCATTTGTGTAAACCTAGCTCAGCGCCTTGCCACTGTGACGCCGGAACTGCGCCCCGCTCGCCCCCTGCCGCCAAACTTCCTGCGGCGCCCATTACGGGGCTAGTATGCATACCTGCCGGAGTGCCGCCGCGCTGGGCTCCGTGCACATAACTTAAAATGTCGCCGGCACGCCCAGAGCCTTATAACGGGTCGCGGCCTTGAGCAGCCGGCGCTCGGCAAGTGGGCCCTATTATAATACCTGCTGCGCGCCACTGGGCGGTCAGTGGCAGGCCGGAAGTGGCCTTGGAGGATGTGTACACACGACTGCTACTCACAGCACGAGAATGGCTGCTGGGCTGGATGCGTGGACAAGAAGGTTCACCTCACCATACTGCTCAGTTCAGTTCCTGTTAATGTTTCCTGAAGGCGCAAAAGTGCGACGCGTCTGAAAGCCTAAAGCGGGATTTACCAATTCAACTAATGTACCGCCACTTGACCCTCACTCGAGTGGCATCAGCATAGTTGCATGCGGAAATATTCTAATCTTGGAACGCAACTCTTGTGACGACACTTTTGTGACATGCCACCAAAGATCCACATACAAGCCGTCCCAAGGTGTGTGGTGTGTGGCGGACGATACTCCGCACTGCTACTAGTCATTTCCTTTTTTGTCCCCTTCCAAATATATAGAGTGAAAAATGAATGTCTGTATGCCTTTGAACGAGTCCTAATTTATCTTATCTTTGTGATTCTTACACAAACGTATTTTCAATCCACAGGTGGCCGGTAAGCAACCAGTGAAATTTTACTTGTAAGTAACAGCAGTCTTGGTTGTGAAGTAGTTTATTAAAGACGTGTTGTGCCCTAATAGCAGGGCATAATCAGATTATCTACATGACAAATGTAAAACACAAATTGCCAAGAAGAATAACAGCAGTCAAAATGGAGTATATATGAAAGCGTTTTTGAAAAAGAGAAATTAGCTAACAACGAATGTTAACTACATGTAAGGAATTCTTTTCTAAAAGCATTCATGTGGAGTGTTGCCTTATATGGGAGTGAAACTTGGACGATAAATAGTTTAGACAGGAAGATAGAGGCTTTTGAAATGTGGTGTTACAAAAGAATGCTGAAGGTTAGGTGGGTAGATCGCATAACTAATGAACTACTGAACAGAATTGGTGAGAAAAGAAATTTTTGGCATACCTTGACTAAAAGAAGGGATCGATTGGTAGGACAAATTCTTAGACATAAAGAAATCGTAAATTTAGCATTGGAGGGAAATGTGTGGGGGGAAAATCGCAGAGGAAGACCAAGAGACGAATACAAAAAATGTTCAAATGTTTGTTAAGCTTATGGGACTTAACTACGGGGTCATCAGTCCCTAAACTTACAAACTACTTATGAACTACTTACGAACTAGGACGGCACAAATATCCATGCCCGAGGGGGGATTCGAACCCCCGACCGTAGTGGCCGTGCTGACCATGACTGGAGCGCCTCAGTCACCTCGGCCACCGCGGCCGGCCAGACGAATACAGTAAGCAGATTCAGATGGATGTGGCTTGCCGTACTTATGAGGAGATGAAAAGGCTTGGACATCTCCAGGCTACCTGCGTAAGAAAAGTAAGAAGAATTGCTATACAAGTTGAAGCAGTAAAAAGGTAGGCATGGACATATTGTGTCCTGAAAAGAGATGTATGAAAAGGAAAGAAAACCTTAGAAGAATGCACTGTTCGTGATGTGGCAGTGTTCGGTAGCATTAGACATGGTAACGCTAATAACACGTCAGAAGGTTTGTTTGCATTGCGGTAGTTTTCATAAAACCTTAAAAATGATCCATTAACAAGACAGGAAACTAAACAGACGCTATATTGATATTATAAGGACAAACTTGATATAAAAAAATCTTAAAACGTGCGTTGGTACATGTAGACAGAAAATAAGCTTGCTGCCTGTGATTTCAAATTGTAAATAGTAAACTGTCTACAAATACCACCGCAATTTTAACGTAATTTCATAACAGCTTTGCCATTTTAACTTCAACATCGCATCTGTTTCCTTTCGTGAGTCTTGTTATTCGATCAATTTTAGGGTTTTAGGAAAACTACCGAAATGCAGCCATATCTCAGGACGTCTTAAACTTTTAACTGCTAAGGACGTGTATATCATCAGCAGTATACAATCCCATGAGCGCGAATGTCGGATCTATACGCTTCACTGTTTTGCCACAATGTATGTATACAAGCAGAACTACAGTGCCTCACTTGCTTGTGTGCTAATAGCTTCACAATACAGCTCACGGGTTGCAGGAAACTCTACTTTTGTTTACCTTTTTCGCTTTTTAGCGTTGTTACATTATCAGCGTGTGTAAAACTCAGTTATAAAATGTGAAAGCATGGGTTGTCGAATACCGAAGTTATTTACAAAGAGCGACAGTGATGATGAATTTAGTTTTATATAATCTTCTGATGAGGATTTTGCACACCAACAACTCAGCTGAGAAAATCGTTCTTCACGTTCCATGTGTTCGCTTTCCACAAGTTAAACAGATGACAATGAAGAACAGGACGACAGCACACCACAGCGAAAAGAAAAGGCAAGTCTTCACACAGTAGTAAGTGGCAGAGACGTCCAGAACCGCACACGCAGCTGGCGAGCTGCAGCAAACAGCTCTGCAGAGAAAGGGTTAATAAAATTTCCATGCCATAACACCAACGGACTCTGTACACCACCAAGAGTTTCTTGTAAGGTACTTTTCTTTTCATATTCTTCAACTCTAATAACAGCTCTTTAGTTAATGTAAAGTTGTAAATAACCTTTAGTTTCCTATATTTTGCCCCTGCTGACTTCAGAATTTGTAAGGGTTTATTCCAATGAACATTGTCAAAAGCTTTCTTCATATCTACAAAAGCTAGAATTGTAGGTTTGCCTTTCCTTAATCTATCTTCAAAGGTAAGTCGTAAGTGGTAAAGTGAGTATTGCCTCCCGTGCTTCTACATTCCTCCTGAATCCGAACTGATGTTCCCCAAGGTCGGCGTTTACCGGCCTTCCCATCCTTCTGTAAATAATTCGTGTTAAAATTTTAGTAACCATGACTTATTAACGCGTCATTACTAAGCATTAATAAATTATTTCTCAATCAAGACGGCTTTGATTTCAAAATAAAACGAAACGTAAGTCGGTATACAAATCTTCTGGCACTCTTCCCAGTATTTGTATTCACTCTGAAAGAAATCGTGACAAAGAAGAAGAAAACATTCTTAATTCAGTAGAGCGCAGTGCTCGTTCGAGTACAAGACACCTAGCTACCCGACTGAACGTCTCTCAATTTAACAAGGGGAGGCCGCCAATTGCGGAATTCAGATTCGATTCATACTGTGCATAATGAAAGCTCATGGCCAGAGGTGTAATTTGGCAAAGCACCGAGATGCACTTCTAGCCGTTGTCGAGAAAATGTACACACACACACACACACACACACACAAGACAATTAATAACATTTGATTAAAACATTTTATGTTCGAAGTCGCCAGTTTTTCCACGACAAACTACTTTCAAACAACTTATTATATGCAACTGGCGACTTCGAACATCATTATGTTTTCCGCAAAGTAAGTTGTATTTCACAAATGTTATTAATTGTCTTCATAATGTGTACCACGTATGGTTAACGGAAGAGGCCGCGGTGGAGTAGCCGAGCGGTCTAAAGCACCTCCAAGGATTCCCATTCGAATTCACAGTACACTTTGTGATGCCTTACTAGTTTTTGTCGCAGGAGTATGGAGCGATGGTGTACGTTTGAATTACAAAAAAAAAACAAATAATAATAAGAATTTACATGCCGCGAGATTCGATCCGGCGACCTTCGGATTACGAACCCGAGCACTTACCGCTACGCCACGCCTCTGTACAATATCACTAATCGTAGAGAGTATTTCGCCGCAACGGCTTTTTTTAATTCTCGATTTCCTCGACAACGACTGAGAAGTGCATCTTGGTGCTTTGCCACATTACATCTCTGGCCATGAGCTTTTATTATGCGCAGTATGAATAGAATCTGAATTTCACAATTGGCGGCCTCCCCTTGTAATGGACTGTATCCTTCACATGTGGAGAAAGTGCACCATTTAGAACCAAATAATTTTGCCAACCGTTTGCGTTTTGTGTGATTGGTTAAATGGAGATCGGCAACTTTATCGTTTCATAAGGTTCAGTGACAAGAAATGGCATCAACAACAAGCATAACACGCATGTCTCGGAAGACGAATATTTCCATGCTACGGTAGTATCTGAATTTCAACGCAGATTTAGTGTCAATGTGTGGTCTGATGTCGTGTGTGAACAGTTACTAGGGTCGTTTATTCCCCACGAAAATTTAAATGGTAAGACGTACGGTAACTTTTAACGAGAAGGCATACCGCAGCTTCTTCTAAACGTTCCTCTGTAAACAAGACACCAAACGTACGTTCAACTCGACGGGACACCTGCACACCTCCGCCATGCGGTAAAAGCTTATTTTAATCAGCAATTCCCATTCGATGAATAAGTCACTAGGGCCCTATCAAGTAGCCTGCCAGATCCCCACAGTTAACAACCCTGGTTTACTGCATCTGGGGGTGGATGAAAGACGTCGTGTACAAAATTTAAGGTGGAAACACGAGAAAAATTTATTTTTCGATATCGCAACGTCAATAAGGACCGAGCATCTAAAATTACGAATGCTACTCGCGCGGTTCAATCCCCTTCAAATGCAGAGAGTAAATTTTGAACACTTGCTTTAAATCCTCTCTGAATGCAAGAGACTGTTACAAAATTGTGAAAATTAATTATTATGTGCATTTTTGACAGTGAAATTTCATTTTCTTGAGTGTTTCAATTACCTTAGCTCATTAATTATGGGTATGATGCCATTAATTTATTTACACTTTGGCCCACTTTATATTACGGTAGTAACACTAAAAGTGGGCCTTTGCGATAATCTTTTGACAGCTCGAAATTTAAATGAAAATAACGGCTTAACCATGCATCTGACATGAAAATTGAATAACCGAATTTGTAGAGGAGAAAATTCTCTACAACTTTGCTCTTTTATGTTGTTTTTATATCTCGTATGGTTTCAGAGATATTTTCAAAAATAACGGCGATTTTGGGATGTATGTCTGTCTGTCTCTCCGCCTGTCTGTCCGTAACGTGTTCCCTCTTTTTAAGACTAACCGTTCAACCGATCAGCACCAAATTTTACAGACATAATTGTAGGCCGCCAGAGACCAGAACCTCGCTTTTCCAATTTTTTCGGACAAAAAATACGGTAGTAAAACCAAAAAAGCCGTTTGTAATATAATTGTAAGTGCAAACGAACCGTTCATCTAACACGAAAATTGAATAATCTAATTGGTAGAGAACCTAATTGGTAGAAGGGAAAATTCTCTACTACTTCGCTCTATGGTATTTTTTTCATATCTTTCATCGTTGCAGATATATTTGCAAAAATAACGGCGATTTGACGATGTCTGTCTGGCTGTAACGTGTTCCCACTTCTTAGATCGAACCGTTCTACCGATCGGCTCCAAATTTTACAGACATAATTGTTGGGTACAAGTGATCAGAACCTCGCTTTATGATATATTTCGGACAAGAAATACGCTAGTAATACGAAAAAGCCGTTTGTAATGTAATTTAATTGCATATAAACTGTTCCACTGACGTGAAAATTTAATAAACGAATTTCTAGAGGAGAAAATTCTCTACAACTTTGTTCCCTTGTGTTTTCTTCATACCTCGTATCGTTTGAGAGATATTTAAAAAAAAAAAAAAAAAAAAAAAAAAAAAAAAAAAAAAAAAAAAAAAAAAAACCCTCCATTAAATTAACGAAACCCAGCCATTCGCAGATGTCACGTGACATTCCTCTTCCAGAACTGTCTATGGCATACGCCATCTTGCGTTGCGTATTTGATGATTTTCTTATTGTAACTTACACGTTGTCATTTCAAAGCAATGGCGTACTGAAGAATTAACAAAAAGACGTCATTCTTTGTACGATAAATAATAATCTAGCGTCTACAAATGCCATATTAGCATCAGTTAACAACGGCCGTCAATAATATGGGATTAAAGACCACAATTCCAAATTGTTACCTGTAGCGTAGTGGGCAGTGTGGTGAACTTTGAGGCTGAAGGTTAGTGGTTCGGAGCCCGCCAGTACCTAAAGTTTTTTTCCCCTACAAGAGTTTCAGATACTGTTATTAATTTTTATTATTATTTAGATTATTATTTTGGTACAAAATGTTTGCAAAAACTTAGAAGACTATAAATCTAAAGTGGGCCGTAAAACACGTCAGTGCGATTTTTTTCTTCCAAATGACGTAAGGAATACCGTGAGAAAACCTCATGACACACTGTTAAGGCCTGTCCTGTATTTCGCATTAGTTTACACTCTAAACAGTGTGGTTTACAAATAACGATGTAACTGAAATATAGCAAGCGACTGTAAAATAGGGGTGGGGGCACATTCCGATGCCGGGTCCATGGCTCGTGGTCCAATGTGGGAACCGTGTAAGGACCTGAAGTACTGGTGGCCGTTCAGACCTGCATCATCACTTCCTAGTACGTCTCGTCCTCCTTGTTTCATTGCAACAAAAAATGTTCAAATGTTTGTAAATCTATCGGACCAAACTACGTGGTCATCAGTCCGTAGCTTACAAATTACTTAAACCTAGGTAAACTAACCTACGGACAAACACACACACACCCATGCCCCAGGGGGGACTCGAACCTCCACGGCGAGCAACCGCGCGCTCCGCAGCGAGGTGCTTTAGACCGCTCGGCCACTTCACCGCCGCTTAATTGCAACAAAATGAATCACGTAACAAAGGTAAGTCTCCCGGTCCCGATTGTAGATCTTTTACGTACCTTTCAGAGTATGCTGATGCAATAGACACATACCGAGTTATCATATATAACGGCTCGTTCAGTGAAAGGTCCGTACCCAGAGAGTGGAAAGTTGCACAGGTCACTCCAATATTCAAGAAAGGCAATAGGAGTGATCCGCAAAATTACAGGCCTATATCATTGAAATTAAATCAATTTCCAACTTTCAGTACCTTGGAAGTATTTTCTCCAAGGAAAACACCATCCGGCAAGAAATCCTCAATATAACACAAAAAGCATCATATTTCTGCATGCAAGTTCGGAATCTACTCTGGGACATAAAAGTACTTTGTATAACACTTACTTCACTCCAATCCTTATATACGGCATGGAAACATGTACATTGTTAAAAAAGGATTACAGCAGAATCCAAGCAACAGAAATGAGTTTTATCAGGACTATGAATCAAAGTACCAGGAGAGACAAGATCAGAAATGAGGTACACAGAGAAACAGCTGGTATCAGGGTCCCTATTGCGAACATCTTGGGGAAACGAAGACTGCAGTGGTATGACCATGTGATGAGAATGAATAGCACAAGAACAGCTAAAATGTACTTCAGAATGGAAGTGGGAGGAAGACTAAGAGGAAGGCCAAGGGGATGATGGATAGAGGCAGTACAATCAGACCTAGAGAAGAACGGTTTTAACTGGGATGATGTCCAATACCAAATGCTATGTCAAGATCGGATGAGATGGAGAGCGCTTGTTAGCCACACCCGGGAAACTGGAGATGGAAAATGACGACGATTATAATGATCATTCAAATCGGTTTGCAGCAGAATTTTAGAACATATACTTTTTTTCAAATATTATGAACTACCTCGAAGGATTCAGAAAGTATCGTTCTTGTGAAAAAAAGCTAGCTCTTTACTCACATGATGTGATAGCTACTATCGACAAGGGATGTCAAATAGATTCCGTATTTCTAGACTTCCGGAAGGCCTTGACACTGTACCTCACAAGAGTCTTCTAATCAAATTGCGTGCTTATGGAATATCGACACAGTTGTGCAGTTGGATTCGTGATTTCCTGTCAGAAAGGACACAGTACGTTGTAATTGACGAAATATCATCGAGTAGAACACAAGTGATATCTAGCGTTCCCCAAGGAAGTATTATAGGTCCCTTTTGATCCTTATTTTTATAAGGAGACAATCGAAGTAGCTCTCTTAGACTGTTCGCGGATGATGCTGCCATTTATCGGTTAGTAAAGTCATCAGAAGATCAAAAGCAACTGCAAAATGATTTAGATAAGCAATTAGCATGGTGCAAAAATTAGCATTTGCCCATGAATAATCATATATGTGAAGTATTCATATGAAGAAAAAAAGAAATTCGTTGAAATTTATTTACACGATAAATCAGTCAAAGCTACAGGCCGTAAATTTAACTAAATACCTTGGAATAGCAATTAAGAACAACTTAAATTAGAAACAACACACAGAAAATATAGCAGGGAAGGCGAATCTACGTTTCATTGGCAGAACCCTTACAAGATACAACAGTTCTACTAAAGAAGCTGCCTGCACTACACTTGTGGGTCCTATTTTGGAGTATTACTGCCCGTTGTGGGATCGCAACCTAGTGGGACTGACTGACGATTTAGAGAAAGTCCAGAGAAGGGCAGGCTGTTTTGTATTATCACGATGTAAGGGAGAGAGTGTCACGGAAATGATGCACGAGTTAGGGTGGAAATCATTAAAATAATGCCTATTAGCGAAATTTCTTTCACAAACTTTCTCTTCCGAATGCAAACCTATTTTGTTAGCACCTAGCTACATAGGGAGACATGATCATCAGACTATAATAAGAGAAATCAGACCGAAAACTAAAAGATTTAGGTGCTCATTTTTCCCGCGAGCTATTGGAAAATGGAACTTGTGACGTATTTTATGGATTACACTAAAGCCACATTATGAATACTTCACCTTTTGCGGTTGTTCAGTGGTAGATGTTGTTTTAATTGCTCGCCTGTCTTTAAATAAATATGCCAACATTAGGAAGACGGACTCTTAGGCGTCTTATGGAACTACTAATATCACACGTTACAAATTAAACTAGTTTATTTTTCATTCTTGATAAAGCACAAATAGAAGTAATATAACTTTAAAGCTGCTTGTTACATAATGACAAAAGTAAGACTGGTTCACAACTAACTCAATACTGATCTAAGACTGACTGTGTTCAAAGTAATACTAACTTCACAACTAACTTCCACACTGACGCAAGACTAAGTTATTACTGACTTAAGACTGAATGCGTTCGCGCCAATTCGCGCATATTAATACATACATATTATAATTTTATAATTATACATACATATTATAATTTCGAGCCACCCCCATGAACCACAGACATTGCCGAGGTGGGGTGGCTTGCGTGCCTCAACGATGCAGATAGCCGTACCGTAGGTCCAACCACAGCGGAGGGGTATCTGTGGAGAGGCCAGACAAACGTGTGGTTCCTGAAGAGGGGCAGCAGCCTTTTCAGTAGTTGCAGGGGCATCAGTCTGGATGATTGACTGAGCTGGCCTTGTAACATCAGCTAATGTGGCTTTGCCACACGGTTACTGCGAACGGCTGAAAGCAAGGGGAAACTACAGCCGTTACTTTTCCCGAGGACATGCAGCTCTACTGTATGAACATATGAAGATGCCATCCTCTCGGGTAAAATATTCCGGAGGTAAAATAGTCCCCCATTCGGATCTCCGGGCGGGGACTACTCAGGAGGATGTTATCATCAGGAAAGACAATACTGGCATTCTACGGATCGGAGCGTGGAATGTTAGATCCCTTAATCGGGTAGGAAAATTAGAAAATTTAAAAAGGGAAATGGATAGGTTGAAGTTAGATATAGTGGGGATTAGTGAAGTTCGGTGGCAGGATGAACAGGATTTCTGGTCAGGTGAGTACAGGATTATAAATACAAAATCAGTTGGGGGTATCACAGGAGTAGGACTGATAATAAATAAGAAAATAGGAATGCGGGTAAACTACTATGAGCAGCACAGTGATCGCATTATCATTGTCAAGATAGGTACGAAGCCAACACCAACAACAGTAGTACAGGTTTATATGCCAACTAGCTCTGCCGATGATGAGGAAATCGAAGAAATATATGAGGAGCTAAAGGAAATTATTCAGACAGTTAAGGGAGAGGAAAACTTAATAGTGATGGGAGACTGGAATTCGGTAGTAGGAAAAGGAAGAGAAGGAAACATAGTAGGCGAATATGGACTGGGCAGGAGGAATGAAAGAGGAAGTCGCCTGGTAGAATTTTGCACGGAACATGATTTAATCGTAACAAACACCTGGTTTAAGAATCACAAAAGAAGGTTGTATACATGGAAGAGACCAGGAGACACGGGAAGGTATCAGATAGATTTTATAATGGTAAGACATAGATTTCGGAACCAGGTTATAAACTGCAAGACGTACCCAGGGGCAGATATAAACTCTGACCATAACTTGTTAGTCATGAACTGTAGGCTGAAACTGAAAAAATTGCACAAAGGTAGGAAAATAGGGAGATGGGACTTAGATAAATTGAAGGAAAGTGAAGTTCTGGACAATTTCAGAGGGAGATTTAGGCAACAATTGACAGAAACAGGGGGAAATAAAACAGTAGAAGAGGAATGGGTAGCATTGAGGGATGAAATAGTGAAGGCAGCAAAGGACAAAATAGGTAGAAAGGCAAGACCTACAAAAAATCCTTGGATATCACAGGAAATACTAGATTTAATTGATGAAAGGAGAAAATATAAAAATGCAGTAAATGAAACAGGCAAAATGGAGTACAGACGATTAAAAAATGAGATTGACAGGAAGTGCAAAATGGCTAAGCAAGAGTGGCTAGAAGCCAAATGCAAATCTGTAGAAGAATGTATAAGAAGGGGAAAAGTAGATACTGCCTACAGGAAAATAAAGGAGACATTTGGGGACAAGAAAAGCAACTCTACGAATATCAAGGACTCAGATGGAAACCAGTTCTCAGCAAAGAAGGGAAAGCTGAAAGGTGGAAAGAGTACATAGAGCAGCTCTACAAAGGAAATGAACTTACAGACAATGTGGTAGGAAGGGAAGAGGACGTAGATCAAGATGAAATAGGAGATGCTATACTGAGAGATGAATTTGATAGAGCCTTGAAAGATCTAGGTCGGAACAAGGCCCCAGGAGTAGATGACATACCCTCAGAGCTACTAAAGTCTCTGGGAGAGCCAGCCATGACAAGACTATTTGAACTGGTGTGTAGGATTTATGAGACAGGTGAAATGCCCTCAGACTTTAAGAAAAATGTAATAATCCCCATTCCAAAGAAATCGGGTGCAGACAGGTGTGAAAATTACAGAACATCAGTTTGATAAGTCATGGTTGCAAACTTTTAACACGAATTATCTACAGGAGAATGGAAAAGCTGGTAGAAGCTGACCTCGGGGAAGATCAGTTTGGGTTCAGGAGGAACGTAGGAACCCGGGAGGCAATACTCACTTTACGTCTTATCTTAGAAGATAGATTAAGGAAAGGCAAACCTACATTTTTAGCTTTTGTAGATTTGGAGAAAGCATTTGATAATGTTGACTGGAATACACTCTTTCAAATTCTGAAGTCAGCAGGGGTAAAATATAGGGAAAGGAGAGTTATTTATAACTTGTACAAAAGCCAGACCGCAGTTATTAGACTCAAAGGGCATGAAAGGGAAGCATCAGTTGGGAAGGGAGTAAGACAGGGTTGTAGCCTTTCTCCGATGTTATTCAATTTGTACATCGAGCAGGCGGTGAAGGAAAGCAAGGAAAATTCTGGAATAGGGATTAAAGTACAGGGGGAAGAAATAAAAACATTGCGTTTTGCTGATGACATTGTAATTCTGTCAGAGACAGCAGAGGACCTGGAAGAGCAGTTGAATGGAATGGACAGTGTGTTGAAGAGAGCATATAAAATGAACATTAACAAGAGCAAAACAAAAATAATGGAATGCGGTCTTAGAAAATCGGGCGATGCTGAAGGAATTAGATTAGGTAACGAAACAATGAAGGTGGTAGATGAGTTTTGTTACTTGGGTAATAAAATAACATGTGATGGTCGCAGTACAGAGGATATAAAATGCAGAATGGCAATGGGAAGAAAAGCATTTTTGAAAAAGAGAAATTTGCTAACATCGAATATTAATTTAAGTGTAAGGAAGTCTTTTCTGAAGGCATTTGTGTGGAGTGTTGCTTTGTACGGGAGTGAAACATGGACGATAAGCAGTGCGGACAGGAAGAGAATAGAGGCTTTTGAAATGTGGTGTTACAGAAGAATGCTGAAGATTAGGTGGGTAGATCGCATAACCAATGAAGAAGTACTGAACAGAATTGGTGAGAAAAGGAATTTTTGGCATACCCTGGCTAAAAGAAGGGATCGCTTGGTAGGACACATTCTTAGACATCGGGGAATCGTAAATTTAGCATTGGAGGGGAGTGTGTGGGGGGGAAATCGCAGAGGGAGACCAAGAGACGCGTATAGTAAGCAGATTGAAGTGGATGTGGGTTGCCGTTCTTATGAGGAGATGAAAAGGCTTGCCCAGGATAGAGTAGGGTGGAGAGCTGCATCAAACCAGTCTCCGGACTGAAGACCATAACAACAACAACATAATATCGAGAACATTCTAGAACACGGAAGTTACAATATTCAATATAAAACAATTTGTTCATGAAACATAAATAAATCTTGCTTTACGTAAAGATAAGAAAAATTGTGACAAATGTAATAATAAGATTTTCACAGCAAAACAAAACAATACAAAAGATCGTAAGTAAATAACAATTAGCGCAGTGCTAGTATATATGTTTACATTATTTAAAATTATTATGCTAACGTTATTATTTACTTTTACGGTCAGCAAAGTATTACATTACGGTCAATACATTACAGAGGACCTCAGATATTGTTAGTTATTAATTTCATTAACAAATACATTATTGTCCAACATTAAGCTTACGACTTTCAATAATTTATTTATTTATTTAGTTCGCTAAAAGACTCAAGTAATGAAAGTGATAAAATGAATGTGACTTGCCAGAAGCGCCATAAAACGCTTATATAATATAATCATGGAATATTATGGCACAAAAACTACGAGCAAATGTGGTATCGAATACTTCATTTGTTCAAACAAATGGGATTTTGTAGGGCATATACATTACGAACTGCAGTGAAATATCATAAAAGCAGTTCGACGGACCGTCTGCCATGCACTTCAGTGTGACTTACGGAGTATTTATGTAGATGTAAAATGTACATGTAAAAAAATAGGGCAGTACGTGTAAACTTGAACGTATGTTAGTCATAAATAAATTGGGAAACAGTAACTCGAGACAGAACTTCAGACGAGTTTATTTCCATATCTCATTCACCCGGCAGGTTGTCCACCTCAGATTGTTCAGTGGAGCGTTCTCTATGAGTTGTTAAATTTTTGCACGTGCTGTAAATCATACACGCAGAAGAAGCCCCTGCTGACCCCACCCACAGGTTGGAGGCCACGGCAGCTCAGTGTGGATGAATGAGCGGAGGCGGACGGCGATACCAGCGTCGGCCCTTGAGCTGGTGGGGCCGTAGCGGTTCGCGCGTCACTCGCCTGTCGCTTCGTTACGTAACGGCCGATCCGTTACAGGCTCAGCTGTCGCGCTCTGCTGTCTGCGCTGTCCTGTCCAAGAATGATCGATATTCATCGATGTTAAATTAATGTCGATGTTTAGTGGGAACACATCGTGACCCACAAGGCTAACTCTACGTCTACGTCGTGGGAGACGTGCAACGGCGTGAAGTAAGGGATTGTCTGTAAAGCCCTTTTTAAACGATGAACGAAAGTGAACAAGATAGATAATAGTCTACTGAAGCGCTCCTAGCGTACTAGCCCAGAACTACAAGCTCATGCAAGATCTTGTAGCAGCGTGTTTAGACGATAAGCGTAATAGAACAGTAATACCCGATGTTGAAAGTGAGGTTATAAAAGCCGATTTGTTATGTAGGAAGTCATACTTTAATACTGGAATTGAGGAAACAACGCTAAATTTTATTGGCGGCCAAAGAAAACCTTGCAATCGATGTTTTTGGTCAACTTAGTGTGGTAAAGTTCTGGTTAGTGAAACAACATTTCAAAACATTCACATCTATTTTCAAGCGAAAAAATAAACATATGAACACATCAAGCAATATTTATAAGAGCGTAAATAGACCTTCTTTACTTTATCCACTACGATTTGCCCAATGACATTGCTAATAACGTCATGCACAACTGAATTTTTGTCTTTCATTTGGACTGACTTTTTCCATTTAAAATGCTATTTAATGAAAATTGCATCATCAAATTACAATCTTATTCAAATAAACAATTGGCTTCAGTCTTTTCTGTTACGATATTGCAAATCATAAACCATTTTTTGGTTTCAGATGTACGACCTCGCTTTTCGGTGGACAATAATTGAGATAAATATTTAAGTCGTCATGAAACATTTTCAATTTACCGTTAAACCAAAGTATAATAATAAACTAAAGATTAATAAGACAAGTTTGTGTGCAAACCGTGTAATTGTCGACTACAGTATGAAAATCGCGTGACGAAAATAGGTTAACTTCCGATGTCAGCAGACGACCGTTCAATCAAAACAATCTTCTTGAGAATGCTTAACGTGACGTTGACGTTAAGTGACGGTCTGGTGACGGACAGTGTGAATGCCGTCATTAGAAATACACTTTGTAATACATTCTGATCATAAACTTCGACATAACGCAAAATATACGTAAATACGAAGGAAAATGGCGGACTAACTGGAGCGGCGACTGCAGCAGACAGCTGCTAGCTCGCGCATGCGCTGTGAACCCACTAGTATCGAATTTAGAACTCGTCCTATTTCTTTATCGCTATAATTATCGCGCTTCGATACTAGCGCGATCATACTAGTGCAGCCGTTCAAACGACTGACGGCCGCCATTAACGCTACTTGTTAGCAATCTATTACAAGTTCGTTGATAGTTTAAAACGGGCTTAAGGGTGAAGTGCAGTGGAGACTCAGTGAGTTCCGTGACCGCTACGGTAGCTGTGAAGGCCTTACAGAAACCCTGAAAAGCAGCGGCCAACGTTGCTCTGGCTGAAAGACGACCGTCTGTCGTCTTCCATATATTTTTTATAAAATTGCAATTTATTTGATGTCGCTAGATTAGCATTCTGTCAAAACTAGAACCCCACTCTTTTCAAGGCTTGAGGAATAGCATTTTATTTCATGTTTTAAAACACTAGTTACTGAAATGTTAGTTACTATTGCTAGGATTTTGTTATTTTAATAATTTATTATTGTTCCTGTGAGAATGTGCATTTGTTTTACTTTTAAGTGGATGTGTGAGGACTCTGGCTCAGAGTCGATAGTTACTCGTTACTAACCCCTGCTGCTGAAGCGACCAAAGAGGTTTCTACAGCATTTGGTTACAAGCTAGTCGACGAGCCTTCTCCAGGGTGACTCTCACGATCTACTCTCCCCATCACCACTGTTATCATGGATTTTCCAGTAGCTTTCCCACGGCTCCTGGCCTTTACGCCTTCACTTTGTGCTGGGATCGTGGTGAGGTAACGTTGGTTCTTCTCTTGTGCCTGTACAGATGGTAGGGATTTGTTGTATAGCATGTTTAACTTAGACTCTTCAACTTATATTCATTATTTGTAATATTCCTTCCGATAGTGTGTTGAAATTTGTTCTATTTTTTCAATCCAGTGATTTCCAACAGATAAACACGGTGTATGTGTTACTAGTAGCAGTTTGATAATGGCCTAGTATATTCAAACCTTTTGTGATTATGTGGCGGTATACAAACTATGTGTAAATTCTCTCTAGCTTCGTGGGGCCCGATTTCTAACAGACGATATGTTCATTTTGGTACAGTGCATGTAAAATTTTTCTTATCGTTTCCTTCCGTGGGTGATATGTGTTCCACATGGTCGATTCTTAGAACAAAGCCTTCAGATTCCACTATTGTTTGTTCCATGCGCTGCAGGCAAGTAACTATGTGTGTATTCTTCTCTCCCCGCCTATTTTAATTTTGCTGTTTCTTCTCCGAACTTGTAGTATGCACTCGGTCAGTAATTCTCTCCGAGCCTTGTACAACCTCCTTCAATAGCTTGCTTATGAAATTCTATACATTTTTATAGGTTGCATGCCGTAGTTTTTATTTTTCTGACTTTGTAATTATTTCACTTTTCTTGGTTTTGAGACCGGACTTCCTCCGTCTGTGTGAACGCTCCCAATCGCATGTTGCTGCATTGCAGTAGCTTCCTTATGAAATTCTACGCAGTTCTAGGGGTTGCATGCCGTAGTTAATTTTTTTATTTTTAGGAAATTGACTTTATACATTTTTGTGGGAGTTCGGAACCACGTAGGTCCGAAATCCAACTTCAGATGTTTGCAGCTAGTCACCTGAATTCACGCCACTTCTCATAAAACCAGTGCCTAGATAGTTTACTCTGACATTGCAACTTAAGAGTCCGCCGTGATTATGTGCATTTAATCCGATTCTTAACCACTTCACCTTCAGTGGAGTGCGATCATGTAACGTAGCCATGTGTCGCCGTTAGCGTGTTTGCTCGCGGTCTAATCTAGATGCAACTTAACTTTGCTATACTCACGCACCATCTCAAATCAGGCACGACAGACCAGAGCCACCTTCGCAGTTTTATTGTATGTTGTGTTGTGTGGTACCTTCGGGTTTGCTGAATTTCGCCTACGATAGCGGCGCCTGCTTCTGCCTCGTTTTAGCACGCTGATTTTGGTGAGTTTCGCTGTTGCATTGCGTGTATGTGAGCGAGTGAGTGTTGTTTGTAAATCTTCCCCCAGTTGCGTTAAGTTCTGTGTATTCTATGTTAATTTCAATGCTGGGAATCGTCACTATTAGTTCCTGTAAATGGGATGCTTTTTATTGTATTAACAAAATTGGTTCCCCATTTGTTGTTCGACCTGTATAAACAAGTTAAGTTCAGTATAATTTTGACTTGACTATAATTGTAGTTTTCGAGCTCCTTCCCCCTTTTATTTAACATTGTTTTTCACCAGTGCTGAGAACAAGCTAAAATGCATTTTTTTATGTTTAAGTTTCGTTGCGCCATTAATGTTTTCTTAGCCACTCTGATGAAATAACTTTAACGGAGGTTGTTTATTTATAATGCCTGTGTGTAATTTCGTGTGAGTTGCTACGTATATTGGCCACTGTGGCGTTAACTTCCTGTTATTAGAGTAATTTGAACCAAGTCAGTTCTCTAATAGGGCCAGGGAACAAGGTTTTACAGCAGGGAGTAGCCGGTAGTTCACACGGATCTCTCGATAATTTTACTGCCAGCGGTGGATTGTAGCGTGCTCTCAAGACTAAAACAAGCCTCGGATGTGTAAAAGAAATTACTGGACACGACACCTCTCAATGGATCTCACGAAAGTATGACGGCCAAAAAGCCGAAGCGTATCTGAGACACCTGGAGACACAAAAACCAACAAAGAAACAAAAAATGACACTTGGAACTCTAAAGATCTTCACTCTTACTGGAAAATGTGAAGAGCTTGTTCACCTAATGGATAGAGGCAAGGTAAAGATATTAGGCCTAAGTGAGACCAAGTGGAAAGGTTCTGGCAAGAAAACCCTCAGAAATGGATATATACTACACTGGTGTGGTAAACAAACAGAGACCAGAAATGGAGTCGCCTTGCTCATGCATAACTGTTGAGATGACCATAAACAGAGATGGAACAAATTCAGACAGATACTTGGAGGGAACAAAAGTTGAATCAGTTTCCCACTTCAGTACCTTGGAAGTATTTTCGCCAAGGATAACACCATCCGGCAAGAAATTCTAAACAAGACACAACAAGCATCAAATTTTTACATGCAAATTCGGAACCTACTCTGGGACAAAAAAGTACCCCAGAGCAAAGTTAACTTTGTATCGCACTTACTTTGCTCCAGTCTTTATGTATGGCATGAAAACTTGCCCAGTGTTAAAAAAGGATTACAGCAGAATCAAAACAACAGAAATGAGGTACATAGAGAAACATATGGTATCAGGATTCCTGTTGCCAACATCTTGGGGATACGAAGACTGCAGTGGTATGGCCATGTAATGAGAATGGATAGCACAACAACAGCTAAAAAAACTTCAGAATGGAAGTGGGACGAAGAAGACCAAGAGAAAGGCCAAGATGGCGATGGATAGAGGCTGTAAAATCAGACGTAGAGAAGAACGGTTTTAACTGGGATGATGTCCGTGGGCAAATGCTATATCAAGATCGGAAGAGATGGAGAGCTTGTTAACCACACCCAGGAAACTGGAGATGGAAAATGATGATAATGACGAGTGGGAACACATCGATGTTTGAACATCGAAGTAAAGCTCTCTAAACCATCGAAATATCAATTGCATCAAAACAACATTGGGCCACCGTTACTTCTATGTTATAGATTCAAATCGATAATCTAATACAAATTTTGATTTATTATGAGAAACAACCAAGATCGCTTATAATACACTACTGGCCATTAAAATTGCCGGACCAAGAAGAAATACAGATGATAACGGGTATTCATTGGACAAATATATTATACTAGAACTAACATGTGATTACATTTTCACGCAATTTGGGTGCATAGATACTGAGAAATCAGTACCCAGAACAACCGCCTCTGACCTTAATAGCGGCCTTGATACGCCTGGGCATTGAGTCAAACAGAGCTTGGATGGCGTGTACAGGTACAGATGCCCATGCAGCTTCAAACACGATACCACAGTTCATCAAGAGTAGTGACTGGTGTATTCTGACGAGCCAGTTGCTCGGCCACCATAGACAAGACGTTTTCAATTGGTGAGATATCTGGAGAATATGCTGGCTAGGGCAGCAGTCGAATATTTTCCGTATCCAGAAAGGCCCGTACAGGACCTGCAACATGTGGTCGTGCATTATCCGGCTGATATGTAGGGTTTCGCAGGGATCGAATGAAGGTTAGAGCCATGGGTCGAAACACATCTGAAATGCAACGGCCACTGTTCAGAGTGCCGTCGATGCGAACAAGAGGTGACCGAGACGTGTAACCAATGGCACCCCATACAATCATGCCGGGTGATACGCCAGTATGGCGATGACGATTCACGCTTCCAGTGTTCGTTCACCGCTATGTCGCCAAACACGGATGTGACCACTATGATGTTGTAAACAGAACGTGGATTCATACGAAAAAATGACGTTTGAGCATTAGTACACCCATGTTCGTGGTCACGTACACCATTGCAGGCGCTCCTATCTGTGATGCAGCGTCAAAGGTAACCGCAGCCATGGTCTCCGAGCTGATAGTCCTTGATGCTGCAAACGCCGTCTAACTGTTCGTGCAGATGGTTGTTGTCTTGCAAACGTCCCCATCAGTTGAATCAGTGATCGAGACGTGGCTGCACGATTCGTTACAGCCATTCGGATAAGATGCCAGTCATGTCGACTGATAGTGATACGAGGCCGTTGGGATCCAGCACGGCGTTCCGTATTGCCCTCCTGAACCCACCGATTTCATATTCTGTTAACAGTCATTGGACCGCGACCAACGCGAGCAGGAATGTCGCGAGACGATAATCCGCAATCGCAATAGGTTACAATCCGACCTTTATCAAAATCGGAAACGTGATGGTACGCAGTTCTCCTCCTTACACGAGCCACCACAACAACGTTTCACCAGGCAACGCCGGTCAACTGCTGTTTGTATATGAGAAATCGCTCGGAAATTTTCCTCATGTCGACACGTTGTATGTGTGGCCACCGGCGCCAACCTTGTGTGAATACCCTGAAAAGCTAATCATTTGCATACCACAGCATCTTCTTCCTGTCGGTCTGTAGCACGCCATATGCGTGGTGTAGCAACTTTAGTGGCCAAGATTGTAATTAGGCCCTATAAGCCATCTTGGCTGTTTCCCATAATAAATTGAGTCAACGGGTCACCCCCTCCCCAAATGCACAAACTTTTATGAAAAGATTTGGTACAGACTAGGATGTCCAGCCACAAACGAAAATAGATGTGTTCTGTATTGCACTTTATTTCTTCCGCCAGTAGAGGGTAAAATTTTACTTATGGCAGCGGTGGGGTAGTATGCTGAAGTTCGCAGCGACCGCCAAATAGTACTTTTTCCTACTCGTGGAGCAAACGTATTGTGACCAACTACGACGCCGTAAGTAAAATTCCACAGTCAGCGGCGCTTCCGTAGCACACAAAGGTTGGTAACGCACCACATTTCGTGTAGCCAATGGCGCGCCAGTTTGATGTGAGCAGTTTTAACGTACCCATCGCCGTTTTTAGTTTTTTTTTATATGTATCCTCGTGTCTGGACTGTGTATTTTACCATTCTGTCTGACACTGTGCCCGATAACGTGTACACTGAAGGTGCCTACTGCAAGCTATTGCGATGCAATATGGCTCCCACACGTTTGTATGTGGAATGACTTGCCTACGCAGGTTTTATCCAGTTTGAGTATATGTATGGGTTCCCGCCACGTGCGAAATAAGCACGGCCAACATCTTTAATGAAATTGAAGAGTCATAAGATTGACCCGCGCAACGGATAACATTACAAACGCATCTGACCTAATGAATCGGAACCAATATACGCACTCAAATGGAACGGATACGTTACTTTGTTATTTATGCTTCAGTGCACCATTGCAGGCCACATGAAATACGTTAAGAATGGAATTATTAG
Organism: Locusta migratoria; assembly: GCA_026315105.1. Classification (NCBI taxonomy): domain Eukaryota; kingdom Metazoa; phylum Arthropoda; class Insecta; order Orthoptera; family Acrididae; genus Locusta; species Locusta migratoria. The sequence continues at coordinate 449,772,238 of CM048748.1, forward strand.
TGCTGAACATTTAGAAATTGCTTCGACACGCATGTGGGATAAAATCGTTATTTATTTAACCACTAATTCTTTAAGACAAAACACTATGTGATGTTAATTTAAATGCTAATTTTTAGTATGAAAGAGAATTTAAGTGCAACCTTTTGTTGCTATCATCTGAATGGGCCTCCTAGCAAGTTTCCAAAAAGGACAGGTTAATTTCGTCACTCGCAAGGAGTTTCCTCTGATTACCCGCTATGATTTACCCCATTCACACAAGGCATGCAAAGAAGAATTACTGTGTGAGCCATGAAATTTGAATCCGCCCGGCCGTTGCGCGCCAGGGGCAGCAAAGTGGTGTGAACGGACACAAAATATTAACTGTGAATGGGATTTGCACTACTGACCTTCTGATCATTGTTAGAACATGACAGGAGATCACAAAACATTACAATGCCCGTCTAAGTGTTGAACATACGTGATCAGTGTGGCCCCCACACAAAAACCAAGTTATTGAAATTTAATTTAAAATAATTACCACCACGCTGAATAATTACTATAACACTATTCCTTGAGCTGGGTAAGCAATTGCAACAGACCCTCTGTTACCAGACTTACTATGTACTGACTACCACGTGGCACAACGTACACCCTGATCACATTGCACAAAGGAAACCGTCATTATTCAGAGATTAATCCTACTCATTTATGCATTACACAAATCTAAAAACCACTAGAAACAAATTATAACTAATATAAGACTACCATTGCACCAACTGGACTCACAAACTACAATTTATCCATTTCACGCGCGAAGTCCTAGTTAGAAGGAAAATCACTGTAAATTTGAATATTGACCCTCAAAATGAATATGTACCGGAAACAAATACAAAAACACGAACTGATACTCCCCATGATAATGTGACCAATAACCCACGACAAAGCACACACATCTCGGTCTGATGAAGTCACCAAAAAATGTTAAAATTGACACCTATTGATTGCTTCCCCTAACAACCGGTGGTGAAAGCGTCACCAGGAGCATCATTGCTGAATATTCTCACGAAATCGTTACCAAAACCTCCGCGACACCAGCGAGCAGCTCTCCTCACGTCCGCACTCCGCCAGGCCAGGAACCGATCTCTTTCTCTCCCTAGGCGCCAACAGGGCCAACCGTCCCTTCTTCAAATTCGCGAGGGCGGAGCGCCTCGATTGGCTGGTCACCGAGGGTCCGTTACTCCACCGTCTTCGCAACCCCTGGCTTGACCAGATCGACCCTCTACTTCAACCCTCAAACAAAACCTTTGCTGCAAGGCTGTCCTTGCCACAACTACATAGCCACAACCAAAGATTACAATATTGCCCATGTTACCAACACCGAAAGAAATATTATTACATTCCACTCGCATTCCATAGTACACAAGGATGGGGAAAATAGGAGAGTGACTTATAACAGGAAAGATATAAAATAAAATGTACACCTTCGCCATCTCTGTTTCTACAATTGCTCTTTCAGTTTTCAACATCTGCCACAAAGTGTTGCAAGCCATTCCCAAGTGAATCAATTCAGATTTCATTCATTAAGTTGACATAATGAGACATTAGAGCAATGAAACGAAATGACAGTCTCGTTTCACACTGACATACGAAAAAAGATTGAATGAGTTTACAGCACCAGAACTGAAGCGACTGTCTGGTTTGTTGTTTTTACGAGTGTCTTATAATGTCATGACGTCATGGCAGATCAGTCGATTAAATGGTTTGTATTAAGTGAAATGAATAATCAATTTTTCTTTTGTTACTATTTGCAATACAACCTGACCCATTTACGACCAATCCATCTACCGAATTCCATGTTTAAATTGAAGACACTAATCATTTGAAAGATTGATCATTTGTCTTACCTGTTAAGAACGCGTCGTTACTTCTTACAGTACAAAATGATCCATTCACGTTCATGCATCCACCTACAAAGACCCATGTTTTAATTTTAAAAAAACCTAACCATTTGATACAATGATCATTTGTAATGGATGTTACAGTGTGGTTAAAATTAAATACGTCCCATTTTTCGTTTCAGAATACCGCATAGCGACCGCTTTCAACAATGCTGCGACGTAAATACATCAACTATAGAGTGTCGCTACCGGTGGTCTGAACTTCGGCTTACGATTGTTTATTTCTTCAACTAAACATGGATGCTTTCCTAATATCGATCATCCCTAGTTGGGTCCTGTCTATCCTGTCCCGCCGACTTAACCTCTGTCCGGTCAACCAGTCTGTGAAGCTGGTCATTAGGGAATGGACGCGACACTGCCAACACCCACTGCTGTGAACACTGTCAACATGCGACAGTTGAAGTGAAACTGGCGTATCTAGCGGAGGTAACGCCTGTTGCGCAATAGAATAAATTGTTCTGTAAGAATTATGAGTGTTTTTACTTATCTGGTCAAAACAATTAAGGGATCAGCTGACATGTTCAGGTTCTGTAGTATTGTCATAGGTAGAATGAACTACAATGGTTCGACGTGTTTCTGTCGGTTCTATGGAGTGGAGACAACAACAGAACGGCAACCGAGATAGTGGTAATAACAGGAAGTTACTTAAGATGGGAATGGATCAAAAATGTTCAAATGTTTGTAAATCTATCGGACTAAACTGCGTGGTCATCACTCCGTAGCTTACAAACTACTTAAACTAAGGTAAACTAACCTAAGGACAACACACACACACACACACACACACACACACACACACCAATGCCCTAGGGAGGATTCGAACCTCCGACGGCAAGCAACCGCGCGCTCCGAAGCGAGGCGCCTTAGACCGCTCGACTACTCCACCGCGGCAGGGATTGGTTTTGGCATGTGTTTACCATCGAATTACACAAGCAGTTGGGTTAAGATAGTGTAGTGATCAGGCAGTGCAATGCAACAATAACGTGACTTACTCGCAGCTGTGGCGTGGAGAGCCATAGGAAGGTTGCAAGTGGGGCAGACACAGAGGGAGGTGGCTGCAGCTATTGGAGTGTCCCAAAGTGTAATTTCCAGAACCTGGACGCATTTCAGACAACAGAAACCGTCAAAAGAAGACAAGGCCAAGAGATGACCATTACCTCCGGTTAACAATCTGTCGAGACAGGAAGCTGAGAGCAATTCAGCTGCAACGCACTCTCCAGGCAGCAGCAGGACACCCAATATCAACGAAATCCTCTACACAGGGAGATTGCTGATGTGTCTTCCATTAAACGCACGACACTGTTCAGCCCCCAGAAGCTGGGCTGAGGAACATCAGGATTGGAGACGTAACGAATGGCGTCGGTTTCCGTTCACAGATGAGTCAAGATTTTACCTTCAGCCGGAGAATCATCGTTCCGTCATGTGGAGAGAACGTGAAGCTCCGAACAATCCTGTTTATATGCATGAAACATCACCATATCGTGATGGTGAACGAATGGTGTGGGCAGGAGTCAGTATTGGCGGACGTACGGACCTCTATGTCGTTCAGAATGGTGATTTGACTGTCAGAGGTATAGAGACGAGATGCTTCGACCATTTGTTGTGCCCTGCGCTGGTGCCATAGGAGATGGCTTCCTTCTGGTGGACGATAACGCTCGTCCCCATAGAGGTGCATTGGTGGACGACATGCTTGAAGCTATGGGAATTGAACGAATGCAGTGGTTAGCTTGTTCACCTGAATTAAACGCTATCAACATGTCTGGGATACACGTGCCAGACGCATTACAGGCAAACCAGCGCCTGATACAACGGTTGCAGAGCTGGATATTGGACTCATAGAAGAATGGCCAAATATCCGTCAAGAGCTGATTGATAGCGTCATCCTGTGCATGCTAAGCAGGTGCGCAAACTGGCTGTCCGTCACACATCATATTAGAGAGCAACGAGTATGACGCACTATTATGGTAGCTACATGGTGCCTCGCTCTACGTAAACACCTTGTAAACCTCAAGTAAAGTGTTGAGACAGCGAAATATCGTACTGTATCACACACAAATTACAGCTGTAACCAATATCTGAATAAAACACTTCAGCACATGTACAGTGTGTCCAGGAAAGGGCTCCCTGATTTCAAAATTAAATATCTCGAAAACAAAGATCGATAGAGGAATGCAGTAAACGGTATGTTTATTGTGAAAGTTGAAACAAGTTTATACAGCAGTTTGAAATAATAGTTACAAAAGCTGCTAACAGATGGCGCTGTATGCTGTACAGCTTAAATCAGCATACATAAGTGAAATAATCTTATGAAAACACTCTTTGCATCACATCACAATGTTTTCAAAATGTTCACCATTGGCACTACTGAGGTGGCGCAAACGAAGAATGAAATTCGCCATCACATTTCGTAATGTCTCAACCGAAATGGATTCACATCCTACAGATATCGCCGATTCAAGCTCGTCCAGCGTGGCGGGATGCTTCGGGTAGACCATGTCTTTCACTGTGCCCCACAAAAAAAGCCACAGGGAGTCAAATCCGACGAATATGGAGGCCAATCCATGCCTGCACCAGTAAATTTGGGATATTCCAAAGCAATGACTCGATTCCCGAAGTGTTCCTCAAGAAAGCGAAACACTTGTTCGGCCCGATGTGGTCGGGCCCCATCTTGTATAAACCATTCAGTACCTGGTCGATCCTCTAACGCTTGCTGTGTGGCGACAAATTGTTCCAAAATTGCAACGTAACGTGCACCAGTGACCGTTTCTCGAACAAAAAAAGGCCAATAATACCTCTGCTGCATACTGCTGCCCACACAGTAACTTTAGGAGAATACAGGAGTTTCGCTTCACACCAATATGGCTTTTCGGAACCCCAAAATCGCCAGTTCTGCTTATTCACTATCAATCATTGTGAGCATCTGATTAGCAAAGGCAACCCTTTGTTGCATAGCTCGTACGGGTATGGCCTGGTGCGTTTGAATTTTGAATGGAAACATGTGTAGGCTCTTTCTCAGTATTTTCTGCGCGCTGAACGCTTCAAACCAGTCTCAGATGCAATTCTACGGACGGATTACATTGGATTTCGCTGAATAATTCCAGAAACTGTGGCGATATTTTCAGGCATAACTGCGGTTTGCTTGCGGCCAAAATGCCCCCTAGATCATCAGTTACGCTGCCTGTTCGTTGAAATTTTGCGAAGATCGTACGAATGGTTTTAACATCGGGTCCTTTTGGAACATTAATTCGTGTTTGAAAACTTCGCCTTGTTGCCGTAGGACTCTCTTCTAACCTGTGGTACTCTAGAACCAGAAAAACGCGTTGTTCAATTGAGTACATGGTTTTAATTTCTTCCTTCGGTATGCTAACCTCCTTTCACGTTTCAATAGTGGAACTGATCGCTCTGGGCTTCGGATCACTATTTATACTAGGCATTACTTATGGCGATTACAGCGCCATCTGTTACCAGCTTTTGTATTATTTCAAAGTGCTGTATAAACTTCTTACAGCTTTCACAATAAACATACCGTTTACTGCATTCCTCTATAGATCTTTGTTTTCGAGATATTTAATTTTTAAATCAAGGAGTCTTTTTCTGGACACCTTGTATGTTGTGTATATTATCTCACCTGACCCCTAATTGTTTTGAGCAGTATAAAAAAAAATGTTCAACTGTTTGTAGAGTCTATGGGACTTAACTACGGGGTCATCAGCCCCCTAGACTTACAAACAACTTATGAACTAGCTCATACTAAGGACAGCACAAATATCCATGCCCGAGGGGGGATTCGAATCCCCGACCGTAGTGGCCGTGCAGACCGTGACTGGCGCGCCTCAGCCCCCTCGGCCACCGCGGCCGGCTGAGCAATATAGATAGATAGACAAGAAGAGGGTAGTAGCTTTTGAAAATTTGTGATACGGAAGAATGTTGAAAATTGGATTGGTACACCTTTAAGTAATGAGGATGTACTGGACAGAATTATGAAGAAAAAATCTAAAAAAATCTCATATATGTCATTGAAAAATATGAATCGATTGATTGGAGACATTCTGAGACATGAAGGAATTCTCAAATTAATATTAGAGAAAGAGCGTGTGGGGTAAGAGATTGCAGAGGGGTACCAAGAGACGAATATAGGGACGTAGGTTGGCGTTGTTATTCAGAGATGAAGAGGCTTCTGCAGGATGAAGTAGCGTGGAGAGCTGCATCAAACTTGGAACTGAAGACGAAACCGACAGAAACCTCTAAAAAGAGTGCTAGTGTACCGCGTTGGATCTTTTGAAGCGTCCGCCTCCGTAATCTGATGAACAGCGTCGTGGGTTGCCATGTAGGGGGCCCGGGTTCCATTCCCATTCGGATCGCAGATTTTCTCCGCTCGGGGACGGGGTGTTGAGTCGTCCTCATCATCGTTTTATCGTCATTGACACATAAGTCGCAGAGGTGGCGTCAGATAAAAAGACTAGTACCAGGCAGGCTGAACACGACCCCAGATGGGGTCTAACGGCCATAAATGCAACAGGGCACCATCATCATCTGTTCAACTGTGTTGCCTTCTTCGTACCATCTCAGCTTCTTGACGTAAAGTTAAAACAAAATAATACGCGTCGATATGAAACCAGTCTTCGTACTGAAGTCCACAACAACAGTAACACGTGGCACACACAGTGTTTTAAGACTTAAGCCTATTCGTCGCTCATCGGACTGCATCGCTGCCTCAGCTTCCCCGTTTTTCCGATTACTCGTCCGTTGAAAATGTCGAGGAGTGTGGTACAACTGGTCCGGGATAAACCAGTTCAAATTTGGCAACACGAGGAAACAGCGTGGACCGCCATTCCCCAACAACACATCCAGATCATCTCTGATTGAATGCCGAGCAGTTTATCAGCGGTTATGACGAGCAATGGCGGCAACACTCAGTACTGAATTCATCGTCTTCCTCACTTCACATGGGGATGTATTTGTAACCATGTGGTTTCTTGCCATATGTTCAAATGTTTGTAGAGCTTAAAGGGATTGTGTGCCATGTAATTAAATGCAAAATGCCTTGTCAACGTGTACAAAGTTATTGTGCTACACAGTGTCAGTGATGACGCATGTTTATTCTCTCTGGTCAAATAATTACTCTGTTCAAATAATTACTCTTTTGTTTATACCAGCAAGTCTCTTATTTTTGTACTTGTAATACGTTAATTAAATGTTGCTGATTAAGTAAATACATCTTATCGCAACAAGCTTATGGGACTTAACTATGGGCTCATCAATCCCTAAACTTACAAACTGCTTATGAACTAGCTAATACTAAGGCCGGCACAAGTATCCATGCCCGAGGGGGGATTCGAACCCCCGACCGTAGTGACCGTGCAGACTGTGACTGGCGCGCCGCAGAACGCTCAGCCACCCCGGCCGGCGATTCTTGCCCAACGTGATATCTCCAAAAAAAATTTGGCTATGACACTTGAGATCGTCCTCGGTGTTGCATTTTGAATACCCAGCACTGTATAAAGTCAAAGTCTTATCCTGACAATGCCGGTCTTTTTTGCAAGAAAACTGGTCATTTATTTGTTTAATCGCATGGCTATGATATTAAGTTGTGGAAGAGGCAGGCGATCACTTTGAATGTTATGTAGTCTACAAAATGCTGAACAGGTCACTAAGGGAAAAGTCGTTTATTATTTTATTCAATTACGTGCTTCGGCGACAGCCATCATCAGAAATCCTGTATATTTTTAAGCACTAGTCTGCTCTTGTATGTTCACAACACAGCATGTAACCATAATGTCCACTTCTTAAAAGATACGGGATTTCTCATGATAGCTACCGTCGAAAACCGTAATTGAGACTTAAAATCATTTAGCAGGAAGTACTGACTTTTCCCTAAGCGAGCTATTCAGTATTTTGCAGTCTTTACATACTTGTTTTAGATCACACATTCCGAACACACACTTTTATGTAGAGAATAAGTGAAAATGCAGTGCCCCAGGATATTTGGTTATTCCCACTTTCTCCCAATCCTCTCACTATTAACCTTCTCCTCGCCCCTTTTTCTGCCAATCTCATCCGTCCCTCCCTCGTTGAACATTGCAGCGTCTTCTAATCATTGCCCATGCCGTACGACGCTCCCCTCTCTATTTCTCCATCTTCTCCTCTTCCTTCTCACCTCCACCACATACTCAACCCTTCTCTCCGCCCATCTCCTCCTTTTACCTGTTCATCTCCTCCTGCTCCCTTAATCCTCCTCTCACTCTACTCTCGATCGGTCTCGCTCCCTTTCTTCTTTTCCCTCCATTAGTCCATCTCCTCCTCCCTTCTCTATGTCTCCTCCTTTCTTCATTTCTGTCCCTTTCCCCTCTGTCTCCTTCTACCTCAATCGTCTCACTCCATCACTCTCACTCACAGTATTTCTGTCCAGAAAGCGCGCGTAATACATTTAACTGAAATTTCGTTCTGCACATTTATTTTCACGTAGCTCAACTTTGATACCTTCATGCCTCCTGATCTACACACTGTAAAAGAATATAATTTTGTAGCTACGTTTACTGGTACCGTGGATACTATATGCAAAATAACTTGCCAGTAGCGTTGGTAGTAAAGAAATGATGGATTAAGACGTCATGCATTGTGCAGCGATGTCTCATACATCTCACAAGGAAAGTACTTAGGCTCGAACAAAGCGAAATACACCAAACTCGTATGATAGATAATGTAAAGGACTCTTATTGCACTAGTGATACTCCCGCATCTGCAAAACTCTGCAGTCGCCCATTAGACGCCTCTGCGTGTGCCATGCCGCATTGCACTTTGACCTGCCGGTACGCCAGTAGTGACGGTTCAGTGTGCCTCTGAAGTTGCGTTTTGTGATGTTATTTGTGTGGTGAAGTGTCGGATGGGTCGGCGATTGGTAATCTATCCTGCTAATATAGTATGGCTGGTTGAAGTGAAGTTATGAAGAAATGTTCTTCGTGTATATGGTATTGGTGTAGAAGATGAATCATTCGCATGTTACCTATTATATATTATAGTGTTTCTAATATATTCTCATATTTCTGCAGTATAATAGATACCAGAAAACATGTGAATGATTCTTCTTCTACACCAAGACCGTATTCACGAAGAAGGGCTCTTCGGAATTTCATCTCAACCAATTGCAATACATTAGCAGGATTGATTACCAATCACCGACCCATCTGAAGCTTCACCACACAAATAACGTCACAAAACGCAACTTCAGAGGCACACTGCACCGACCCGACTGGCGTACCGGCAGGTCAAAGTGCAATGCGGCATGGCACACGCAGAGGCCTCTAATGGGCGACTGCAGAGTTTTGCAGATGCGGGAGTATCACTAGTGCAATAACGGACGTTTACATTATCTATCAAACGATTTTGGTGTATTTCTGTTTGTTAGAGCCTAAGTACTTTCCTTGTCAGTGTTTATGAACTCATTTCTCCTCAACTGTGTGTCGAACAATTATATAATTTTGCAGGTATATTCAGTGTTATCTATGGCTACAGTCTACAAAATGTGACACGAAAACATTTTGTGGTAAAAAAGTATTAAACTGAAACTTTTGCGTTACGCCGCATTTTAACTGCACAAATAGGGCCAATGTTCAAATCAAATGTTTGTAAATCTAAGGCCCATAACTGCTGCTGTTATCGGTCCCTAGGCTTAGAAATTACGTCATCTAACTTATGCTAAGGACAACACACACACGCCCATGCCCATGCCCATGCGTGAACCTCCGACGACAAGCAACCGCACGCTCCGCATCAAGGCGCCTTAGAACGCTCGGCCACTCCACCGCAGCGGGGACAACTTAGTAAGCAAGAAACTTCTTTCCATTTATCCGTTAGTGGTGGGTTTGAGCAAGAGAATGCTTCGATAAATGTTTAAAATCAGGTGAAAAATTTGTTGCATGCCACTAAGTGCGCTCTTTCTTGAATAGGGGATGAATGGAGGGAGGGTATGACACCTCGAGGATTACACACATATCACTCAATGTCTGTAAAGGAGCGACGGGAGAGGGATAAGTACCATCCAAAGGTGTGTCAAAAACGTGTATGACGTTTGGTTGATATAGATGTAGTTACGTATTGGTCGAGGTGAACCGTAGACATCCGAGGTGTCGAAAGTCATGGGATTGCGATACGGGCGCTGAGCTGGCAGAGCTCACCTTTGCGTTCAACGATTTATGTGAAAAGATTTCCAAATGTTCAAATGTTTGTTATGCTTATGGGACTTAACTACGAGGTCATCAGTCCCTAAATTTACAGACTACTTATGAACTACCATATACTAAAGAAAGCTCGAGGGGGAATTCGAACCCCCGACGGGGAACGGCCTCACGCATCGCAGCATAGCGCCTCAATGCGCTCGGCCGTTCCGCCGCGGCGAAAGATTTCCCATTTTATTATAACCGCAAGTTTGAGAGTTAACGAACTTCGAACTGAGTAGTTGGAGCATGAGCGTGGGACATTCTATTTCGGAAATCGGCAGGGAATTGAGTATTCCGCAGAGTGCGGCGACAATAAAAATACCAGAGATCATCTTTCTCGACGGACAGTGCTATGGTCTGTACATAGTGACCTAGAGGAATGGCGTTTGCGTAGTGAGTGCTGACAGACAAGCAACACTGCGTGATGTAACGGTAGAAATCGACATGGGATGAACGACGAACGTTACCATAATTGTTCGTAAACGGCGCGTACGAATTTGCGATTCTTTAGGGGCCCATATCTCAGGTTCTAATCATCTCAGAGTGAAGGCGTGAAGTGTTCTGGATACATCTTGGCCTAGTGATCATTTGTGTACATATTAGGAGAATGGGTATACTATAGCTATCACACAGTACATCGTCAAAATTTTCAAAATTACACACTTCCTGGAGCCCATCCAAATTGAGCAAATCAGTTGGCTTTTGTACATGACGTGTAGTCTATGGTGGGCTTTAAACGGCTTACAAAAGCACCATTCATTCATGGACAGTTCATGAAAAAAATCTTAAAAAAGAAAACATGATTATAGGGTAAAAAAAAAAAAAAAGACGAATTGTGGGGATGGTCACTTCGATACTTTCTATTCAGTGCAAATCTTCAAAATTTTTACCATATGTTCTTATGATGATATTATCGAGGCCGTTTTTTTAATTTTCTTGATATCGTTATCCGTTACCGAGATTTAGAGACTGGAAATTATCATAGTTTTTCACAAAATCCGATTTTTAGCAGTTTTAGCACAGTGAATCGCAAATATCTAAATAACTAACCATAGAAAATTGTTCAAATATTTACAATACATCCGGTAGACATTTATGTATAAACGGCATTTTTCAGTTTTTTGTAAATCTTGGTCCGTTAGCAATATACGGCCGGAAAACGGCGATATTTTGCTAGAAAAAATGTGTATTGTGCTGAAAGACGGCGGTCGGGCAGCTCTGAAACTTACCATGCGATTTGAAAAAAGGTACTCTGGGAAAAAATTTGATTTTTGTACATCTTAAAGATTGAAATCTTCGGTTGATGAATGGGTGATTTTTGTTTTCTTTTACTTTACACTTAATATGAAGCATCCGCTTTAGTGAACTATTGCAACATATTTTAAAGCGTTTGCAGAGGTAAAAACACATTGGGTAGATTTCTCATATGGTTGATTTTAGGTTACACATAGCTGCGTATGAAATGTAGATAACATATCGAAATTTTATTTAAAGTTGAGAGCAGAATGATAGCTTAGGTGGTTCTTGAGATATCGGTCCGTGAATGATAGAACGCGACAATAACAGGTTCGTAAACGCTATTTCTGGTTGTGAGGTAACGTATCTTGAGGAATAGGAAATGACTAAAATGTTATGTGTATGTTGTTTAGGTGTTTATCTAGAAAATCCGTTTCTCGTTTTTGGAAATATGTATTCGTTACCGCGATACTCTACAAAAATCATAATTTTTGCTATCAAAAGATCCAACTGCGTGCATTGACAAATCTACACTTCTATCCATGGCAAATGGTCGAAATTTTTATGATGCGTTATAATATTATGATTTCGGAATGCTTTGAAATACAAAATACTATCCAAATTTTACTCACCATTGATTTCATGTTATATAAGCAGCACACTATGATGTAACAGGAAAAAGACGGGAACTAGCTGAAAAATGCTCCTGCCGGAGCACAGAAAAGGCGAATATGTTCTCTGACACAAATGTGTGGAACCAGCTGCCTCAATCCTCATTCCGACTTCCTCACCAAAAATTTTGGCATGCGAACATATTCGCGCTTTTTTCGGCTGAATGTGAGTAGGACAGAGACAGTGTAACAGGCAGAGAGAGCCATGTATGATGGAACAGAGAAAGTGTCAGTTCAGGAGAAAGGAATATGCATGAAAACAGCAGTGGGAAGCGAAATGTGATGTTGGAAGTCAGGAACAGTGGCAACAACGGATGCAGATAGTAGCAATTGGAGCAAAACAGAAAACAGTGGGAAACAGACGAATGGAGACTATATATAAAGCATGAGCGTGCGGCTCTCCAATACTATAGCACGAAACAATTTATCCAATTTTTCCCATTCCCAGTAGCTGCGTGCTAAAGTTTTCCGGTCTACAGATCAAACCCCAAGCAAACCATCCCCATGGACATATGTGTAAAGAAGACAATCTTGATTGAAGACAATGAAAGCCGACTCTAAGTGAGAAAGAAAGGATACTGGCAACAGGACAGGAAGTGAATAGGACAACGTCAGTGGGGCAGAGAGACGATGAAAGTGGCAGAAACAGACAGCGGTGAGGAATCGCGAGGGAAAGGGATGAAGACATTGAAAGTTTGACACAGAGAGAAAGCGGCAGTGGGAGAGACAGCAAACAAACGGACAGAAACATATATAGACAGTGACAGTGAGACGACATTGCTGACTATGACGGCTTAACTGGGCAAAAGTATTTACAAAGTTATGCGCAAAAAGTGCGCGAATATGTTCGCATGCCAAAATTTTTGGTGAGGAAGTCGGAATGAGGATTGAGGCAGCTGGTTCCACACTTTTGTGTCAGAGAACATATTCCCCCTTTTCTGTGCTCCGGCAGGAGCATTTTTTCAACTGGTTTCATTATAGCGCAACTGGCGTTAAAGGAAGTCCTGACAATGTTAAATTTAGTGACTTGGCAATCCCCACATTTCAGGAATCACTGTAGCCATTGGCATGAAACTTTTAGAGGACATTAAACTGTATGTTCTGAGTCTACTGAACTACAATAATCGCAGATCAGCCACTGTTTTTGGAAATACAATTTTTAAATTACACGGTTACAATTTCGTGTACTTTTTTGTATGTTATCCTAAATAATATTAATTATACAGAACGTAATGTTCTTCTTTTAGTTCAGTAGACTCAGGAAATTTTGAGTATTTCTAAGATTTAGGGAAAAATGCAACAGAAAATGTAAATTTTCAGTAACAGCATCTATAGTTTCAAAACACTGTAATTCACTTAATAAGATCCTTAATTTTTTAAAATTTTTGTCAATCAGAAACACCCTGCACCATACTGTATATCATGCTCTTGATATTTTTACTAGTTTTTTCTCTTCTTTTCTTCTTTCTGGATTCTACAGTGGGCAACTGTGCGACATACTCTGCTGTATCAATGCGAACCTTGTCCAAGTTCTCTGATGTAGTTTGTTCCAGGATTAATTTCCATATTCTGTAACTCTTCACCCTACCAATGTTGCTACCATTGAAAGCAAATACAGCATCACTGACCCCTTACTGTAGTGTCTTCATTAAAAAAAAAAAAAAATGGTAAGTGAGTCTATATAAGAGTATTGAACGAGTGATAGGAATTTTGAGTCTGACCATGCAGATACTTCTTCAGTAATTTAGGATTTGACAGGTCTCTGTGAACAGGTTTTATGATATTCTTGACTGCTCCTGGGATGAATGGTTTATGGCTGTATGAACTGTTTCAGTACTGGACATTGCGGCAATTGCACCATGAATTAGGTCCCAAAGGACAAAGGTTGTGTTCTGGGTTTTCATCAGTTGATGGTGTGTGGAAGGATGTAGCGTTGCTTCATTTTCAACAAATCCTCAGTATTATTTCTAACCACGTTCCCATAATACTGCTGTAGTTCATCCATCATTTTGTCTGGCAGAAAGCCTCGGAAAAACGTTATCACTTCGACATACAACGTCTGTTAAAAAAAAAAAAAAAAAAAAAAAAAAAAAAAAAAAAAAAAAAGTTCAACTGTTTGTAAATCTATCGGACCAAACTGCGTGGTCATCAGTTCGTAGTTTACAAACTACTTCAACTAAGTTAAACTAACCTACAGGACAACACACACACCCATGCCCCAGAGAGGACTCGAACCTCCAACGGCAAGCAACCGCGCCCTCCGCAGCAAAGCGTTTTAGACTGCTCTGCTCGGCTACTCCACCGCGACAACGCATGTTTATGCTATAAATTATCCGATACTGTTTTTGACAGTGCTACCAATACAAACACATAATTTAACCTGTTAACACAGAAATTCACAGCCTTCTATATAAAAATTACCGATTTTATTAGATCTTGAAGTAATACACTAAAAATTTTTAACATTTTCAACCGGTGTAGATAATCTTCTTATTTTTTTTCCAATAAGGTACAATAGTTCTCATGTGAGTTTATATATATATATATATATATATATATATATATATATGGTGTTACAAAAAGGTATGACCAAACTTTCGGGAAACATTCCTCACACACACAGAAAAAAAAAATATGTTATGTGGACATGTGTCGGGAAACGCTTAATGCCGGCCGCGCTGGCCGAGGGGACTGAGGCGCTCCAGTCACGGTCTGCGCGGCCACTACGGTCGGGGGAACGAATCACCCCTCGGGCATGGATATTTGTGCCGTCCTTAGTATAAGTTAGTTGATAAGTAGTTTGTAAGTTTAGGGACTGATGACCCCGTAGTTAAGTCCCATAAGCTTAACAAACATTTGAAAATTTTTGAAACGCTTAATTTCCATGGTAGAGCTCATTTTAGTATTTCTCTTTAAATGTAAATTGTGAATTTTCACAATCAACATGTGTAGGCTGACGAGAATCCTCACGCAATTGTGCAATCACGTCATCAACACAGATTTTCTGTCAACGTTTGGGCAAGAGTTGTTGGTGATGTCTTGATTGGGTCTCATGATCTTCCACCTACGCCCACTGGAGCACGTTATCATGATTTCATACGGGATACTCTATCTGTGGTGCTAGAACATGTGCCTTTACAAGTACGACACAACAGGTGGTTCATGCACGATGGAGCTTCTGCACATTCTAGTCGACGTGTTCGTATGCTTCTCAACAACAGATTCGGTGATCGATGGATTGGTAGAGGCGGACCAATTCCATGGCCTCCACGCTCTCCTGACCTCAACCCTCTGGACTTTAATTTATGGCCGCATTTGAAAGCTCTTGTGCACGCAACCCCGGTACCAAATTTAGAGACTCTTCGTGCTCGTATTGTGGACGGCTGTGATGCAATACGCCATTCTCCAGGGCTGCATTAGCGCATCAGGGATTCCATGCGACGGAGGGTGGATGCATGTATCCTCGCTAACGGAGGACATTTTGAACATTTCCTGTAACAAAATGTTTGAAGTCACGCTGGTACCTTCTGTTGCTGTGTGTTTCCATTCCATGATTAATGTGGTTTGAAGAGAAGTAATAAAGTGAGCTCTAACATGGAATTTAAGCGTTTCGACATAACACATTTTCTTCCTTTGTGTGTGAGGCTATCTTGTCCACCCAAAATATCTCTGCAACAATAACAGCTACTGGAAAACGACTTTCACCGGTATCAATGTACGGCTGGGGCCCATGAATGTACATATTTGGAAAGATTCTAAAACGAAAGAAAATGTGTTTTTAACACAAACTTATGTTTTTTTTAAATGGACACCTTATATTTTTTCTTCAACAATCCATAGCATGACAAATCACATATACAATGGCGTTGATTGCATCGCAATATTCCAATTACATCCCGAGATATTGCGACGCGAAGTTGACGCTTGAAAAACCCGAAATGCGCTGCTAGCGCACGTCCTGAGGCTCAGGCGTGAACCCCTTGCTGCCCGTAATCGCGAGTTGATGGCAGCAGACCGTGTTATTCGTTTCGGACCTCTTGGTAAGTATGGAAGTGCGATTACGCATGTCAATCACAACGCCATTACGGGCAGCATGGGGTTCACGCCTGAGCCTCAGAACGTGCGCTAGCAGCGTATGTCGGGTTTTTCAAGCGTCAACTTCTCGTCGCAATATCTCGGGATGTAATTGGAATATTGCGATGCAATCAACGCCATTTTTTATGTTATTTGTCATGTTATGGATTGCAAAATATATAGCGTATCCATTAAAAAAACATAAGTTTGTGTTAAAAAACACATTTGCTTTCGTTTTAGAATGTTTCCAAATATGTGCATTCATGGGCCCCAGCCGTACATTGATACCGGAGAAAGAATTTTTCCAATAGCTGTTATTGTTCCAGAGATATTTTGGGTGGACAAGATAGCTGGAACACCCTATATATCGAAAAATTACAAACTTTACAATGAGATAAAAATCCGAGAATGTGGCGCTGCGCTCTTCCCTCTCCACCTCCCTTCCCCGCTGAGCTTTGATATCGACATTTCGGCGCCCCTCCTCCGCGCTCGGAGTCCTTCTTTATGTTTGTCTTGTCCGGGAGATCATTTTGGCGACCCTCTGCAAGTGCCGCCCAGGGGTTGCTCCACGTCAGTCCCTTCCCAAGAGTTGGGCTGGAGGGCTGGCTACAGGGACACCCGACGAGAGTGCCTTTGGTAACAGTACGACATCGCCTGCGATGCTTCTTCTGGGCTCGTGACCATATCGGTTGATCCATAGACGACTGGGAAACAGGGGCTGGCTCAGATGAGTTGCGATTTCAGTTGGTAAGAGCTGACGGTAGGGCTCGAGTATGGCGCGGACCCCATGAACCAATGGAACTTGTTATCGAGAAGACACTGTGCAGGTCGGTGATGGCTCTGTGATGGAGTATTTGTAAATGGATCCCCTGGTTCAAGTAAAGCGATCATTGACTGGAAATGGTTATTTTCAGCTACCTGGAGACCATTTCCAGCAATTGGAGTTGCCAAAAACCGATAGTAGTTTTATGGAAGACTACGCGAAGTGTATCAGGGCCACAGCTTGCATTGTTCTCGATTTGTTTGAAAACCATTCTGGACAGATATGGCGAATGATTTTAACAACCAAATCTCTCGGTGTGAATGACGTGGAACGTTTATTGGACGTAATCGAGAGGTCAGTTGGTGCTCTCAACCCTTCACCGGCAACGTACTTTCTCAATTCTGACACAGTTCGTTGTAATTGACGATAAGTCATCGAGTAAAACAGAAGTGATACCTGGCGTTCCATAGGGAAGCGTTATAGGTCCCCTACTCTTCCTTGTCTATATAAACGATTTAGGAGAAAATATGAATAGCTCCCTTATGATGTTCGCGGATGATGCTGTCGTTTATCGGCTAGTTAAGTCAACAGAGGATCAAAAGCAACTGCAAAGCGATTTAGACAAAATTTCTATCAGGGGCAAAAATTGGCAATTGACACTAAATAAGGAAAAGTGTGAAGTAATACACATGACCACTAAAAGAAATCCGCTGAACTTCAATTACGCGATAAATCAGTCAAACCTTAAGGTCGTAAATTCTATCAAATACTTAGGAGTTACAATTACGAACAATTTAGACTGGAGAGAACACATAGAAAATATTGTGGGGAAGGCGAACCAAATATTACGTTTCATTGGCAGAACGCTTCGAAGATGCACCAGATCCACCAAAGAGACTGCCTACATCATACTTGTGCGTCCTAACCTGGAGTACTGTTGCCCCTTGTGGGACCCTCACCAGGTGGGACTGACGGAAGACATTGAGAAGGTTCAGAGAAGGGCAGCTCGTTTTGTTTTATCACGTTACGGGGGGGGGGGGGGGGGGGAAGTGTCACGGAAATGTTGCACGAATTGTGGTGGAAATCATTAAAAGAAAGACGTTATTCATTGCGGCGAGATCTGTTTGCGAAGTTTCAATCACCGACTTTTAGTTCTGAATGTGAAAATATTTTGCTACCACCCAACCACTTAAGGAGACATGACCATCCCAATAAAATCAGAGAAATCAGATCGAAAACGGAACGATTTAGGTGTTCTTTCTTCCCGTGCGCTATTAGAGAATGGAATGGTAGAGAAAAGTTATGAAAGTGGTTATTGAATCCTCTGCCAGGCACTTAAATGTAATGTGCAGAGTACCTATGTAGATGTAGATGAACGGCTATAGAGACAGCATTGTCTATTATTGCTGCAGGGGACTCCCAACGACTGGCTATCAGTCCATCTGCTGCACTGCGCCGGGTAAAGGACGCTCGATGCGATACTAGAACGATCTCATGACCTTTGTCACTTCAGTCCATATTACACTCAGGGGGATCAGATAATAACCATGTCACTGAAATATAGAAAAATACATGATCGTCAAACGGTGTTGTGCCTACTATTTTCAAATGTTCCAGGATCCATTGTAATGCGTGACTTCAGTGCAGAAATCTATAAGGCTTTTTTTTATTTATCTCTCGTACAGACGAGCGGTTCATTCAAACGGAGAGGTCGCGATCTAATGTATAAATGCGTAATGACGTCACAGACGGATGGCTACTCCTACGCAGTCCATGGCAGCAAATTTTACGCGCTACAGAAAAAAAGAAGAGGAAAAGTGTTGGGCGTCAAAGGAGAGCAGAGACGCGTGCCTGTAAACGCGCGCGTGTATGTGCGTGTGTGTGCGTGTGTACTCAGCGACTGCTGGAGGCCCGGGCGTGGCCACCGGGCGACCTCGCCGCGGCTGACCGCCAAACCAGACCACCGGGACGTCTCGTCTGCCCTGCCCAGGATGAGTACCACCACAGAGCCGCTTCGTAACCGGGGACGCCTCTGCGATGTTCGCTACGGGCAAGCGCCCCGACTGCACCTGCTGTTCCTCTTATCGGGGCTCGCTTTGGCAGGTCGCTCCCTGACCTTGACCTTGGTCAACAGGTGGGGCGGGCCGGTAGCGAGCTGCGGTGCGGATTGCGTATCACCTGAAGGCCACCCGCCAATCGGGAGTCGTATTTCTGGTACGTGAAGTTCAAATGTCAATCGGCCGAAGCTGATCGACGCAATTATCAAAACCTAGCTTAACCCCGCGGCTCCGCTCGCGTGTTGGTTGATTATGATAGATAAGCTATCATTCAGTAGTGTGCTATGATACTGGCTTTGAAGGATGAAATGAAATACAATACCTTCTTTAGAAACAAACATTTTTAATCAACATTAAAATAAAAAAATATGTGCAGTGCTTAATGATTTACAATAAATAATACATACATCATTCCTGACGCGCCTCGGTTGCACAGTGGTGATTGAGAGCCGTAGTGTAGTGGGCAAGGTGTTGGACTATGACGCTAAAGGTCGGTGGTTCGGAACCCGCCACTACCTAAAAAGTGGTAGAGTGCCAGACTACAAATCCAAAGGTCGCGGGTTCGATCCCCGTCAGGTCCAAGCATTTTTGTCTGTCACTTTCCACTTCTGTCCCCTCTGGCAGTATTGCTCATGTGAAAAATACCGAGTAGCACCGTGGTTCGGAACCTACGTTAAACTGTAGGTCTCCCTATAACTGGCTGGGTAAGTCAGTTAGAAGGTTGGAGGAAGGCAACGGCATACCACCTGCAAACAGTACCATGCCTAGTAAAGCAATGTGGTGTTCAAGCCAATCTTCGGATTGTTGACTGCATTACCTTCTACATTATTCCTTATAGCCTGTGTTACAATATCTCAACACGTATGGTGAGAGTAGTGTCCAAATTCATTTTAATTTCATTTTACTGCTTTATTTATTTATTCTTATTTGCATGCTTCAAAATGTTCAAATGTATGTACAGCTTATCGGACTTAACTACGGGGTCATCAGTCCCTAAACTTACAAACTACTTACGAACTACCTTATACTAAGGACGGCACAAATATCCATGCCCGAGGGGGGATTCGAACCCCCGACCGTAGTGACCGTGCAGACCGTGACTGAAGCGCCTCAGCCCCCTCGGCCACCGCGGCCGGCATTTGTATGCTTATCCTTACAGAGAAAGAGCTGAAGACATTGTAGCACGCATAGACGAAAGATATGGTCTGTGGCATCACGTTTCGCTGTATGTAACCTTTTTGCTATAGAGTCGCAAACGTCATCGCTGGCCTTCAGTCCGAATTTTTTTATACTTTGATTACTTTCAACCACCATATCTTCCATCCTCTTATAGCTATCGGCATGGAACTGCTGTGGTGTACAACGGGATATTTCGGACAACAATTACACACAGACCATTCGTTTGCGTTCTGTAGTTTTCGCTGCAGAGCGAAATATTAACACACACACACACACACACACACACACACACACACACGTAGAATTTTATATACACCGAAAACTTTCCATCCCAATATACTCCACCCTTTTATCATTATCAACCCTCAAGCAACAATACAACCAATAAAACCATTTTCAAAGAGTAAATATAATTTTCAAAGAGTAATTATTGTTCTGCATTTCGCGCTATTGCTATAACACCATGCCTAAGACCTTCCTCAGGTATAAATTAGTAACTGTACAAATATTTAAGTCTCTGCGTCTTGTCGTTCGGACGTGATAAGCGAACACCGAACAGACATTCACATTAATAACTATCCGATCGCCATAAAACCGTGCCTTAAGCCTTCCCCGAGTAGACATTAGCAACTGTACAAATTTTTAGCTTTTTATGTCTTGTGGTTCAGACGTAATAAACGTACACCGAACAGACATTCACATTTATAGATATACATTCTCGGAAAAATAAAAAGTTTTCCTAGGAAGTTTAATACAGTGCAGAAACCGAGCCAGCCTTAGCTGGGACAGAACTTTCCTGTGCAAAACTAACTTCCCCGTCGCCTCCACCAGAGGTTATATAGGCCTACCATCGTCACGATCAAAAGAATTCTAATTTTCGTGATTGACATACTACTAATATATCAAAAGACTGTTACATATCTATAATTGTGAATGTCTGTTCGGTGTACTTTTATCACGTCTGAACCACAAGACATAAAGAGCTAAAAATTTGTACAGTTACTAACGTCTACCCAGGGAAGGCTTTAGGCACGATTTTACGGCGATCGGATAGCTATTAATCTATATATATATATATATATATATATATATATATATATATATATATATATATATATATATATATATATATATATATATTAATGTGAATGTCTGTTATCACGTCCCAACGACAAAACGCAGAGACTTAAATATTTGTACAGTTACTAATTTATACCTGAGGAAGGTTTCAGGCACGGTTTTATAGCGATCTGATAGATATTTAGTACTTTGAAGATTATATCGCGAAATGCGGAACAATAATTACTCTTTGAAAATTACATTTACTCTTTGAAAATGGGTTTATTGGTTGCATTGTTGCTTGAGGGTTGATAATGATAAAAGGGTGGAGTTTATTGGGATGTAAAGTTATCGGTACGTGTGAGAGTGTTAACATTTCGTTCTGCAGCGAAAACTACAGCACGCAAACGAATGGTCTGTGTGTAATTGTTGCCCGAAGTCTCCCGTTGTGCACCATAGCAGTTCCATGCCGATAGCTATAAGGGGGTGGAAGATATGGTGGTTGAAAGTCGTCAAATTATATATACAAAAAAAAAAATATATATATATATATACCCGGACTCAAGGCCAGCGATGACGTTTGCGACTATATAGCAAGGAAGTTACATACAGCGAAACGGGATGCCACAGACCATATCTTTGGTCTATGCGTGCTGCAATGTCTTCAGCTCTTTCTCTGTAAGGATAAGCATACCAATAAGGAAATATAAGAAT
The DNA here is from genome assembly GCA_026315105.1 of Locusta migratoria. NCBI lineage: Eukaryota > Metazoa > Arthropoda > Insecta > Orthoptera > Acrididae > Locusta > Locusta migratoria. Next base: position 449,794,144 of record CM048748.1, read on the forward strand.
AAATAAATATTTTAAAAAATCGATTTGACGTTTCGCGCATTACATCAAGTGACCGATCTGTGATATTATTACAATCATTATTGTTCAATTTAGTGATTGGATTCTTCGAAACGAGTGCATTTTTACGTGTGATTTGATCTCATAGCACTCTACTGAAAGATAGTTTATCTGTCATAATCAACCAACACGCTAGCGGAGCCGCAGGTTCAAGCTAGTTTCAGAAACGAAAATTAAGTCGGACAATTTATAAATTACGTTCTAATCTCTTACGCCATGCTTCTAGAATAAGGCGGCCAACCGTCCCGTATTTTGCGGGACAGTCCTACATTTGGACACATTCTCCCGCATTGGGATAATTACTTAAAATGTCCCGCAAAACAACAAAAGCTTCTCGCATTCCAGTAATTTTGAAATTATTGGTCTAAGAGCACACGCCGAAACTATTTGTGTACTGTACGGCTCGTTGTATCATACTGCTTACAAGTCAACTTCACAATGCATCATCTACGAATAAATGACAGCTTTCTCAGGAAAAAAAAAAAAAAAAAAAAAAAAAAGAACCACACATTCGCTAGTAGTGGAAGTTGTTTTTATATTAAGCTGGTACTGCATTTGGTGATAGGAGTCCTTATTAAAAATGTTTTTTTACATAGTTTCTGCGTCTTCTTAAGTACATTTCAATAAGTGTGGTGGAATATTTAGATGCTCAAGGTGGCAAACATGATGTAATTTTACCACAGTCTGTATAAAATTAAACTTTTTTTTTTAAAATCTGACTTGCAAATAAAATATCAGCATTCATCTTATTTCCTCCAGGAATAAAAAGATGGTGAAATTCTGAAAATGCAACGACGAAAGTGGACTCACTTTGCGTGTAGTAAGGCACAATTAAACTCTGCCCTTGATCGAGAGAACTACTATGCTTATTATTATTCTCGAGTCAGAAACATACAAATTTACAGTAACCATACATATCATAAATTGATAAATAGGTACAATTGTAATTATATTACATGTGCCCAATACTTAGCAACCTGCAAGGCGTTTGGAGTGGCTTGCAGGAGATCAGTCTTTGTGCAGGATGTAGGGACCAGAGGGCACTGGAGCATATGGCTTGTGGTTTGTTGTTCTTCACAGTCTCATGAAGTGTCTTCTGTCTTGAAACCCCATCTCTTCAAGTTGTCTCGTAATCGTCCAACTCCTGATCGTAATCTGTTCAAAGTTTTCCACACGAGCCAGTTTTCATTGTGTCCAGATGGTAGTTCTTCGGCTTCAGGCATCCATCAATGAAGGTGAGGCATCAAGTTCTTGCCTTCTCTGGTGAAACGGTGAGTTTCTCAGATGTCCTTAGGAAGTTCTTTCGCGAGCTCAGCCGTTGCTGTGGTAGATTTTATCCGTGCAGTGGGTGGGCACTGTCCACTTCCACTTCCAGTCTCTCCTTGTTGGCAGCCACTTCTCTGCGCACACTTGGTGGTGCTATTCCAGCCAGATAGTAAAGCTTCTCGGTTGGAGTAGGTTTTAAACAACCAGTGATCAACCTGCAGGTTTCATTGAGAGCAGTGTCTACTTGTCTGGCATGAGATGACCTGTACCAGACTGGGGAAGCATATTCGGCAGTAGGAAAGCACAGCGCCATTGCAGAAGAGCGGATAGTCTGTGGATGTGAGCCCACTGTGTCCCAGCTAGTTTGCGAATTAGGTTATTTCGCGTGGAGATTTTCATTTTGGTATTCTCGCAGTGAGTTTTGAATGTCAGAGACCTATCGAAAGAGACACCCAAGTATTTAGGGGTGTGATAATGCTGCAATTGGATACCTGACCATTCTATATGTAGCTCACAATTAGCTTTCATGTTCCTTAAGTGAAAGCCACACACTTCTGTCTACGAAGGGTTTGATAGAGTAGTTCAAATGGTTAAAAAAAATTACTAAATTTTAATTTGAGGTTATTGCAAAACATAATTCTTTGGGCGCAACAAGCTACTTATCACAATGAGTGGAGCACGATGTTCTAAGAGCTAGAAGAAATAAAAGTAGTATAGGCAACGAAGGTGATCGGAAAAACGTAACGGAGGTAAAAATGGTCAGACTCTAAAATTCAATAAGAGAGCATGAAAAATATTTATGAACTGTAAATACAGATTGGAAATTAAGAATGACACTCAGATACGTTAGTTTAAAAGTAAAGGAGGAGGCCTACTCTGCTCGCCTAAATTTCTTTCCTAGTTTCAAAATAACTGGCACAATTAGTCACGTGATCTTAGTCCTCCTTTACATCCTCGAAATGTCCCGCATTGAGTTTTGAAAAAGTTAGCCGCCTTATTCTAGAAGCGCGGGGTCCTGTACAACAGCACTGTTTGCATATGCCTAAGGTCGGCTCTGTACAGATAAGTAGGGCTCAGGAGTACAATCCCTTGACCAAGTAGCTCAACGGATCAAGTCAAGCAATCCGAGCCGAGAAGTATTACTTAGTTATTACATTGTTGTCCGTTAACTTTACGTCGCGGATCGTACTTGTGTTATATCCCAAGAGTTAAATATTGGCAACACTGCTGTGGAGACACTGTGAAATGGAATCTACTGTTGTCGCTGGTAGCACACGTTATTGACATACCTACCTTACCCCCGAAAAAAATGGACTCGCCCGTCCCACGTCATCCACGTGAACTACAGAGGGATACAGAGTAACTTGTGAGCGAGGCAACAACGCAGTTGAATCAAGATTGAATGTGCCAGAGGTCTTACAGCACGACAGTGTCATCAGGATCTTCAAGAGGCGTGCGGGGAATCGGCATTGCCGTCAACGAAGGTCGGCAAACTGTAGCAGACATGCATCGGGCAGGTCGTCCTAGCGTCTCTGAAGAAGAAGTGCATACTGTTGCCGCGTTAGTGGACAGTGATCGACGCCAGACGATTCGTAGCTCGCGCACGAAATCGGATTAGCACATACGATTGCGTTTCGCCTCCTGAAGGCTCCTGAAGGAACGCCTGAGCATGCGAAACATTCCTCACAATACGTTACGCATGACTGACGGTATTGTGTCGTGAAATGTAATGCAAAGGTGGATGTCTTGTACACAACAACAAACTTTATTTATGTCACAGAACTACATACACACAAGTCAAAGATATACACATTACAAAAAAGATTATACACATAGCTTTCTTCAAAGATCATAAGTGCAAAGTCTTCTCATTCCGCGACATCCTCCCCACCCTGGTCGACCTCTAGAGGTACGACTGATGGTGTGCCTTCTGGGGTGCGGAGAATTATTGTCCTTATCTTCCCGTCTCTCCCTGGCATTGTCGTCTCTATTCTGGCTTTCCTCCACATGTGTCGAAGGCGCATGTCCTCTTGTATCAGCACGATGTCCCCAGGGCGTAATTTGGTGAGTCGTGTCGGGCATTTAACTTCATGGAAGTTCCTCAGCTCCAGCAAGTATTCTTTTGTCCAACGCTTACAAAAGTTGTCGGAGAGTTGTTGTCTCAGGCGGAATTCTTTCGTTAGGTTCATGTTTGATGTAGACTCCGGTCCTGATGGAATTGTTATGAGCTTCTCACCAGTCAGAAAACGGAAAGGGGTCAGTGCCTCTGAATCGTCTCCTTGTGCGATAGGCCTTGAGTTCACAGGAGCTTCAATACTGATCAAGGTGGTGTTCAGTTGTTCCTCAGTGACCCTAGCGAGTCCCAGTACCTTCCGGAGGCAACGCTTTATAGTTCCTACCATTCTTTCCCACCATCCTCCCCACTAACCCGCTCGAGGGATAATGAATTTCCAGGTAATGCCACGGTGGGCGAGGAATTGGTGAGTTCTTGTGCTGGTTAACGCCTTCCAAAGTTGCGCTTATTCGGTGTTTGCGAAGTGAAATGTTTTCGCATTGTCTGTATAAATTGTGTGGGGTAGTCCACGTCTGTCAGCCGATTGTCGTACTGCACTTACTCGAGCTACCCCTGTCGGCCGCCCGCTGTACTACAGCCAACAACGCTGCCCCCTGTTGGCTGGCAGGTATCGGACGGTTGTTCATTGTACTAGAAACTAACGACCCTCCGACTACGCTAATCGAGGAACAGCTGATACGAGACGTAACACTTTAAATTGGCGAGTTTCCGCACCAGAAAAATGTATTGTGTCGTGAAATGTAATGCAAAGGTGGATGTCTTGTACACAACAACAAACGTTATTTATGTCACAGAACTACATACAAACAAGTCAAAGATATTCACATTACAAAAAAGATTATACACATAGCTTTCTTCTCATTCCGCAACAGACAGAAATGAAGAATTAGACCCGTTACGACGTTTTCAGGCGCACTTAGAGCGCTATGAGAGGAAAGGAGAGGCTTTTTTTAAGCCGCATCGTAACTCCGAATAAGGCATGGGGCACACTTAACGCATTACGTTCCTCTACGGCAGACCGACAATGCACAGTATTACTATTCGGTTTTGGGAAATCAACTGAAACCAGCTTTGTGAAAGAAGAGGCAACACTTTCTGCGCAAAACACCCATCATTTTGCACGGCATTGGGTGGGCTCATACAGCGCAAGCTGTGGCTGCTCTGTTCGGTCGATGGGGCTGGGAAGTAGTGTACCACCCACCATACTCCCCGGTCTTAACTCCGTGTGACTTTTATTTAATTCCGAAGATCAAGGAACCACTTTGTGGCATTCGCTTCAGAACTGTTCCAGAGATTCGACAGGTAGGAGACCGCTCCATTCGCACCATCAACAGAACAGGCCCTTCTAACGGTATACTACGCCTTCCACATCGCTTCCAACGGGTTCCATACAACGCTGGTGACTACTTTGGACAGTAACAGGTGCAAACATGTAACGGTTTTGTATCCGTTGTCAACAAATAGTAGCCACTATTCAAGTTCCAAACCTCTTACTACTTAATTATTATATTGTTTTCAGTTAATACTACGTCGGGGTTCGCACTTTGGTTGCATCAGAAGAATTTTATACATATCCCTCTGAAGGCTAGGATCTGCCTGTGCTGATCTGAACATGGCAAAACGCAATGGTATTTTCGCACTTCATAGGTCTTGTATGTTCACCAAAGATAGCAATCTTATTCCTATGGCAACAAATGAACATCCTACTTTAATTTTCACTGTAGTGCTGTTCGACATTTAATTGGAAGAACAGATTTTTTCAGTAGCTCATTAAATCATTCGTTTGTAATAATTCGATAACCTATGTCGCTTACCTGAAAATTACTATTCTGAAATACGGCGTTATGTAGCTCGTGCAGTTTGAACGAAATATAAACTGTCGTTTCCTATTGAACATTCACTTGAAATTACTGACTAAATTATTCTGAACCGCGTTTCATAGCCTCTCCAATAATAACGAAGACTTTTCGAAGACTCTGACTTTTGTAAGGAACCGTTCAAAAATCCAGTAACAATTAAGAGCCGTTAAATGACACATCAAGTCTTTTCACCATTGAATCGTGTTACTGAAATGTTACGTTAAAGAAAATCAGTTTTGAAGTAAAATTTAGCTTTTAACTTCTTCACACGAAGCAAGTCACGTTCTTCCGGCAAATCTCAAGATTTTCATATTAAGACTGCGGAGTATTCGCTCGCCGAAGATCTTTTCGCACATTTCGAATCACTTAGTCTTGAAGTGAATGTTCTATTTACCGTAAAGTTTTAACACTAAGATGGTTTCCATCATTTTCAGAAATTATAATACTAAGTCTGGCAGAATTTTCATAAAACACTTATTTTCACAGTTTTATTCATGTCTTATGATCACCACATACCAACACAAAAAGCACAATTCATGTACAGATGTTCACGTCAACATACAAGACTGATTTTTATATATTTTTTATTTTATTATTATCATTATTTACCGTTCTCCGTTCATATCTCACTTCAATTGTTAAAAATGTAACTGTGACGTAAGCTACTCGGTGCTCCGGGTATCTTTTTACAATTTGAAGCCGCCGACTATGGGGCAATATTGTCTGGTTGTCTTAACGATTTTTGACGGCTACAAAGGCCTTCGCTGCCAAAATGTTGCCGTACCGTTCATCGACAATTTTCTTACAGTAATATTTTACAATGTTACTACCAACAATGAGCCTGAAAACCAACTAAACATTATATCGTTCATGCAGTAAACGCTAGTAGTGATTTCTAAAGTGTATTCTGGAACACTGCAAGGCACAGGAGAAAAACCTGGAAATATATCGTCAAATCCAGGGCCGGATCTAGGGTGGGGCAAAGGGGGCAGTTGCCCCGGGCGGCAGGATTTAGAGGGCGGCAAATTTTGACCGCTTCTTTTTTACAGAATGTATCTTTCTGGTATCATTTAATAAAATTAACTGACACAGAATTATTCAAAGTAAAATGACTGCAAGAAATACCGAAATCATTTAATGAAACTAAAATTCCTGGTTGCTGACTTCACTGTTGCCCTGTCACAGGTACTTCAGCTAATCAAACTTTGAAAATCTACTAGATATTAGCCAGAATGAAGGAGATATTTGCGTTATTGCATAAGTATATGCACAATGTTTATTAATTTGTATAGATTTACTTTTTCAGATAAATGAATATTCATATTTCATATCAAGGTAATACTTGTAGAACAGGTGAATGTGAATAACGTTCCAGTCCTTATAAAAAAAAAGTATTTCAGATGCGCACACTTCTTATTGAAAGTCAAAAGCATTAAGGATCTAGGGTCCTCTCTCGGTATCGGTGGAATTGATAGACATCTACACAGGACACTCTGTAAATCACATTTAAGTGCCTGACAGAGGGTCCATCGGACCACTTTTATATTATTTATCTCCCATTCCATTCTCGAATAGCGCGCGGGAAGAAAGAACACCTCAATCTTTCTGTTGGAGCTCTGATTTCACGTATTTATTCAGATGATCTTTTCTGCTTATGTAAGTGGGAGGTAACAATATATTTTCGCATTCGGAGGAGAATGTTGTAGTTTCGTAAGTAGCCCACGTCGCAGCGATAAACACCTTTGTTCTAATGATGCCCATCCCAGATCCTGTATCATTTCCGTGACGCTGTCTCCCCTGTATCACGACAATACAAAAGAAGCTGCCCTTGTTGCGACTCTTTCGATGTCCTCCGACAAACCCACCTGATAAGTATCGCACACTGGGCAGCAAGACCAGATAAAACAGGAGGAATCTCACTGTATTATTGATGTTGTCCTTTTTCTAGCTAAGCAAGGAAGACCTTTTAGAGGAACAGAAGAAACTGGTGATTTTGGTAATCCACATAGTGGCAAATTTCTAAATACAATTGATCTCATATCATACTATAGTGTCCCCCTTCGTCTGCGTATTGAACGCCACAAGAAAGGCCAGATTAGCTATTTTTACAAAAATATACAAGATGAGTTCCGTGACTTGATTGCTGACAAAATAAAAAAAGATATAATTAGAGATATTTTAGCTGCTAAATACTTTTCACTGATGTTTAACTGCACTCCAGATATCATCCACAATGCGCAGATGACACAAGTAATTCTATATGTCAAGTCGAATGACTCAGAGGTTGTAGAAAGTTTCAGTGACTTTTTTACAGTTACAGACAAAACAGGAGAAGGCCATAGTCAAGAGATACTGCAAAATTTGGAACAAGATGGGTTGAGCATTAAGTACTGCAGGGGGCAGTCTCATGACAATGGGGCAAAAATGGCTGGAAAATACAAAGGGGTCCAGTCAAGAATACTTCAGAAGAATGAACTGGCCTATTTCGTACCACGTGCTGCGCAGTCTTTAAATTTAGTAGGAGCAAATTCAGCAAGACTAGGTGATCTGCAAGAGTAGATGCGGTTGAAGATGTTTACAAGCATTTTCATAAAGTTTGAGGGCCCTGGAAGAAACTGAAACTTATAAATTGTCAACACCAGAAACAAAATAAGAGACAAGGTCTAGTTTAAAAAATATGAGAGAACTCAAATTCATTACTTTAACTTGTTTCTGGTATGCAATATTAAAATAAATTGCTCATGTTAATCAGTTTCTGAGAAGTTAATACTTTACAATTGATAAATCTGTTCGAAATATTCAAGGACTTTTGGGCTTTCTCAAAACTTCCCGGGATTCTTGTACCTCTGAAGCTATTTATGAGGCCAAAGTGCTAGCAGAAGATAATGAGGTATCAACGGTATTCTCCGAAAAAAGGATTCGAAGAAAGAATGGCCGATGAGCTTTGTGAGGATGAAGTATCCAACATTCACAGAAAAAATAGGGAATAATTGACAGAACTTAGTACCACGTTTACCGCACTTGAAAAAATTGCTGAAAAAATTAGTTTTCTGTGTGGTGTGCAAATTCGAGAAATGGTAGTGGAGGACTTGAAGGCCAAAGCAGAGGAACTGGTAGAAGATCTTAGCGAGGAAGAACTTAAAAGTTTCAGACAACATACGCTGGCAGTAGACAGAGCCTTGCAAGATTCCACTGCATCATCAACATTAAGTTTAATTTATAAAAATAAATTGGTAGAGGGGTATCCCAACCTTACTACAGCGTTAAAATATATCTTACCATTCTAGTTTCTATTTCCTCTGGAGAAAGAAGTTTCAGCAAGCTGAATCTAATTAAATACGCTTGAGGAGCACGACTGCTTAACAGATCTGAGGATAATATCCATAGAGCACAAACGAGCTGCTTGTCTAAACTATGATGATATCAAAAACAGTTTTGTAGAAAAGAAAAAACCTCGAAAAGCGAAATTTTGAATTGATTATTGTACGATGAGTAATCTTGTAATATTGTTGTATGTATTAAAATTGTTCTGTTTTCTTTTGATCTTAATTCAGTGAATAAAAAAGTTCATGTTGTGAGAAAGAGGCATTTATTTAGAAATATGTAACCCAATTAGCGTCAAAAAGTCGATTCTTACGGGGGTTGGGGGGGGGGGGGTGAAAGAAGGGGCGGCAAATTTAAGCTTGCCCCCCCCTTGGCAAATGTACTAGATCAGTTCCTGGTCAAATCAGCTACTTTTACCAACTATTGTGAAGTTCGCTATTTTCTCTACAACAGAGTTGATAATTCTGAGGACATAAAGTTGCGAATATTCGTAACCGATAGAAATTGAATGTTGAAGCAGCATTTCGCATTATTCTTTCTTCAGAGCTGAGGCTCATGTACACTGTTAGAGTGGCAGTTCATGTATTATGTAACGAACTACACTGCTTTCCAAAATTAGAGCCTTGTTGTTGTTGTGGTCTTCAGTCCGCAGACTGGTTTGATGCAGCTCTCCAAGCTACCCTGTCCTGGGCAAGTCTCTTCATCTGAGAATACGTTCGGCAACCTACATCCTTTTGAATCTGCTTACTATATTCGTCCCTCGGTCTCCCACTACGATTTTACCCCACACGCTTCCTTCTAATCCTAAGTTGACAATTCCTTGATGTATCAGAATGTGTCCAACCAATCTATCCCTTCTCTTAGTCAGGATATGCCAGAAACTCCTTTTCTCTCCGATTCGGTTAAGCACCTCCTCCTTAGTTACGTGATCTACCCATCTAATTTTCATCTTTCATCTGTAGCACCACATTTCAAAAGCTTCTATCATCTTTTTATCTGAACTCCTTATCGTCCACGCTTCACTCCCATACAATGCTGCACTCCAGACAAATGCTTTCAGAAAGGACTTCCTAACATTTAAATTAATATTGGATGTTAACAAGTTTCGCTTCTTTAGAAACGCTTTTCTTCCCATAGCCATTCTGCATTTTATATCTTCTTTACTTCGGCTATCAGAAGTTATCTTGCTACCCAAATAACAAATTTCATCTACTACTTTTATTGTCTCATTACCTAATCTAATTCCTTCAGCATCGCCTGATTTTCTGACATTGCATTCCATTACCCTCGTGTTACTCCTGTTAATGTTCATCTTATATCTTCCTTTCAAGACACTGTCCATCCTATTCAATTGCTCTTCCAGATTTTTTTTGCCGTCTCTGACAAAATTAATATGTCATCGGCAAACCGCAAAGTTTTTATTACTTCTCCCTGAACTTAAATTCCCTCTCCAAATTTATCCTTGAATTCCTTCACTGCTTGCTCAATATACAGATTAAACAACACTGGGAAAAGGCTACAACACTGTCTTACTCCCTTACCCTCGTGTTACTCTTGTTAATGTTCATCTTATATCTTCCTTTCAAGACACTGTTCATCCCATTCAATTGCTCTTCCAGATTTTTTGCAGTCTCTGACAGAATTACTATGTCATCAGCAAACCGCAATGTTTTTATTTCTTCTCCCTGCACTTTAATGCCCTCTCCAACAAACCCAAATTTTGCAAGGTTCTATTTCGTCACAAAACTGTCTGAACAGATAAAAAAGAAGCAATCTGAAGAATACAGAACGGAATAAAGCTGCAACATGCACCGTAGACACCGTTGTTCCCTTCGTTTATTCCAACTTAACGAGTTTCCACATACACTCTGACAACTGGTTAATAAGCTCAGTGTCGGTGTGACCACCTGCGGCAGCAAAGCACGCCTGACGTAGGCAGGGCAAACTGCGAATGATGTCATCCATGTTATGGTATGCCCACAGCGATGTCCGCAAGCCTTGGAGGGTGGTTGGCTGATTTGACGTGATGCAGCTTACCTCACCGGTACATGCGCCATGAGATTCAAACCTGGAGAGAGAGCAGGTCACACCAGGCATGCGACATCTACGTTTTCAAGAAGACATTGAAAGGTGGCACCACTTTAATTTAGTACAGTCACTGACTTTGGTCTTTGAGTAGTAGATATCTCTGGACTGAGCAGTCACATGAGCAGAACAGAACAGAAATCTTGTTCTCAACATGTATTGGCCGCCTGGTCACGTGATGTCGGTACGCAGGAGGTTTGTCCATAAAGCGCCGTTTACATTTGAAGTATCATCATTAATACCAAGACTAAACGCTACCAAAAATCAAAAAATCTGATTGAGTTTACTATTAACTTTATATATATGGTCGCGAATGTTTTTCCACAAAATTTGAGGGTCCCAATATCAAAAAGGCTAGGAACGATGATTTAGACGTCACCACAAAACCTATACAGCTGTATGCTGTGTCGTTTCGTATCTGAATCATGCGGTGAGGTTGAGAGCGCATTTTTTTACTTAGGAGCAGGAAATTGATAATGTTTTGACGTTCTCGTCATACGTCATGTAGTAAATTTTCTGCACAATTAATAACCTAAGAAATATACCTTTATTTGCTGAAGAAAATGTATACTGGTAAACACATTAAATAATAGGCCTACCGAAAATGCAGTAAAAAGCATCAATATACTTTAGTTTTCATATGTTTTCTTGCTAAAAGTCAAACAACTTCGAAAGTCATTTTATTATCTAATAAACTACTTCACTGTAGAAATAAGTTTAATTAAGCCCCATTTATGTAATTACGCTTACGTTTGTATTTATGCGTAGTGTGGCCTTGTGCCCTGTAAAACGTAAATATCTTTCGTCTCTTTTGCAGGACAACGCCAGTAGAAAAAAGGAAAACTGGGCTCTGGAGCAACATCTTCAGTGTGATGATAATACAAAGCAAACACCAGAATAAAGTTACAGAAGATGCGTGAGCATTTCTGTAATGTGCTTCAGCTCTACCAGAATACGTTAACTCCCGATGTCAAGCAGACACCTCTACAGTTTCTTGTTTCAGCGCATGCGCATCCTGCAGAACTCGGAAATTTGGAACTCCACACTCAGCACTTACGTCACGGACGCACTCGTGATGGGGTTGGCTGCTGATTTACACGCAGGCACGAAAGGCGCACGCACTTCCAGTAGTCAATTTTCAGCGCGAAGTCGATCGTGTAAAACGGGCATAAGATCTGAAAAAGATTACACGAAAACAGAATTGCTACTAGGGTGCCTCTGAACATCTAAAAACAGTGTTACATTATGTGACCAGGTGAATTGCGTCGCTTGTCTATGTGTGCGGTTTTTACCAAAGAAGACGTAGTGAACACTCCAGTATTCAATCCAAGAACAGCTGCCAGCATGCGAAACTTGGAAGTAGATGTTCCTGGAGTAGTAAAACAACTTAAGTCACTAAACATAAACAAATCTTCCTGGCGAGATTGTATACCAACTAGATTCTTCTCAGAGTATGCTGATGCAATAGCTCCGTACTTAGCTATAATTTACAACCAATCATTCAGCGAAAGATCCGTACCCAAAGACTGGAAAGTTGCCCAAGTTACTCCAATATTCAAGAAAGCCAATAGGAGTGATCCCCAAAATTACAGGCCTATCTCATTGACGTCGATTTGCAGTAGGATTTTGGAACATATACTTTGTTCGAATATTATGAACTACCTCGAAGAGAACGACCTATTAACCAATAGTCAACACGGATTCAGAAAGTATCGCTCTTGCGCAAAACAGCTTGCCCTTTATTCACATAAGTGTTAAGTGCCATCGACAAGGGATCTCAAATCGATTCCATATTTCTGGATTTGCGGAAGGCTTTTGACACTGTACCCCACAAGCGGCTTCTAATGAAATTGCGTGCTTATGGAATATCTCCACAATTGTGCGATTGGATTCACGATTTCCCATCAGAAAGGACACAGTTTGTTGTAATTGACGGTAAGTCATCGAGTAAAAGAGAAGTGACATCTGGCGTTCCACAGGGAAGCGTTATAGGTCCCCTACTCTTCCTCGTGTTTATAAACGCTTTAGGAGAAAATCTGAATAGCTCCCTTAGACTGTTCGCGGATGATGTTGTCGTTTATCGGTTAGTGAAGTCAACAGAGGATCAAAAGCAACTGCAAAGCGATTTAGGCAAAATTTCTACATGGTGCGAAAATTGTCAATTGACACTAAATAAAGAAAAGTGTGAAGTAATACACATGACTACTAAAAGAAATCCGCTGAACTTCAATTACGCGATAAATCAGTCATACCCTAAGGTCGTAAATTCTACCAAATACCTAGGAGTTACAATTACGAACAACTTTGACTGGAGACAACACACAGAAAATATTGTGGGGAAGGCGAACCAAAGGTTACGTTTCATTGGCAGAACGTTTCGAAGATGCACCAGCTCCACCAAAGAGACTGCCTACATTACACTTGTGCGTCCTCTCCTGGAGTACTGTTGCCTAGTGTGGAACCCTCACCAGATGGGACTGACGGAAGACATTGAGAAGGTTAATAGAAGGGCAGCTAGTTTTGTTTTATCACGTTACGGGGGGCAAGCGTCACGGAAATGTTGCACGAATTGGGGTGGAAATCATTAATAGAAAGATATTATTCATTGCGGCTTGATCTGTTTGCGAAGTTTCACCGACTTTTACTTCTGAATGTGGAAATATTTTGCTAGCATCCACCTACTTATGGAGACATGACCATCCCAATAAAATAAGAGAAATCAGATCGAAAACGGAACGATTTAGGTGTTCTTTCTTCCCGCGTGCTATTAGAGAATGCAACGGTAGAGAAAAGAAATGAAAGTGGTTAATGAACCCTCTGCCAGGCACTTAAATGTGATTTGCAGAATATCTATGTAGATGTAGATGAAATATTTTTCAAAATAAACGTATCGTAGTATTTCAAGACAACCATTTGCATCCACCGTACGCTTCTCGTTATGTAATTCACAGTGAGAACAGAACACTCGCCAAAAAGAAGGAAGAAGCTAAGAGAGAGAGAGAGAGAGAGAGAGAGAGAGAGAGAGAGAGAGAGAGAGAGAGAGAGAGGATGAGTCACGCTGGCGTGTCTCATGAGTTAAACATGCCGAGCTATTGTGTCATGTCGCTCACCATCCAAGAACACACCCTTTTCTTGTTTAGTCAAGTTTTTTTCTCTAGTCGGTCATAAAAGACAGGCTCTATGTTGCTGTGAATTTATCAGCATCCCTTTTCTTGCGGAAGACGTTGATCATTTATTCTCTTCCTTTTATTTTTCTCCTTTGTTCATCTTTCCATTGACTGTGTAATTGCCTTCCCGGTAACCACGTCACGTATTACGTTCTCCGTCGTCACGGAGCAAAACGGGCACGTAGTGTGACTCAGCGATCACGAAGCTGGCTCCATCCATTACAGCCACTCCATTATCGTGCATTCCTTCATTCAGCCGACTACACCAGTGGAGTCGTAAAATTGAATGGAAACATAACACTACAGGAATGTGTTCAATCACTACTCAGAGCTTAATGGGTTAATTCTACATCTACAGCCACACCAAAACACGGCAAGTGACCGTAAGGCCACGCGGAATTGCCGCATGGTCTAAGGCGTTATGCTACGGACTGAGTGACCGTTCTCGCCGGACGTTCGAGTCCTCATTCGGGCATGGATGTGTGTGTGTGTGTGTGTATGTGTGTGCTGCCCTTAGTGTGAGTTAGTTTAAATAGTTCGTAAGTCTAGGGACTGTTGACAATAGTTTTTCAAGAACTCTGCAATCCAGTCACACAGTTGCTCTGGTATTCCATACGCTACGGTACGGCTCACCTCAGACTGACCCATTGCCTTCTACACTACTGGCCATTAAAATTGCTACAGCAAGAAGAAACGCAAATGATAAACGGGTATTCATTGGAAAAATATATTATACTAGAACTGTTATGTGATTACATTTTCACGCAATTTGGGTGCATAGATCCTGAGAAATCAGTACCCCGAACAAGCACCTCTGGCCGTAATAACGGCCTTGATACGCCTGGGCATTGAGTCAAACAGAGCTTGGATGGCGTGTACAGGTACAGTTGCCGATGCAACTTCAACACGATACCACACTTCATCAAGAGTAGTCACTGGCGTATTGTGACGAGCCAGTTGTTGAGCCACCATTGACCAGACACTTTCATTTGGTGAGAGATCTGGAGAATGTGCTGGCCAGGGCATTTTCCGTATCCAGAAAGGCCCGTACAGAACCGGCAACATGCGGTCGTGCGTTATCCTGCTGAAATGTAGGGTTTCGCAGGGATCGAACGAGGGGTAGAGCCACGGGTCGTAACGCATCTGAAATGTAACGGCCACTGTTCAAAGTGCCGTCGATGCGAACAAGAGGTGACCGCGATGTGTAACAAATGGCACCCTATACTATCACGCCGGGTGAAAACGCCAGTATGGCGATGACGAATACACGCTTCCAATATGCGTTCACCGGTGTAGCATCTCTGGAAAGGTGGCAAACAGTGGTGGACGTGAGCGGTGGCGATACGGGCCGCCAGAGGGCGCCCACGAGTGTGAGCAGAGCAGAGCGCTCACGTGAAGATGGCTGCTGAGGCTGAGGCTGAGGCGACAGCATTTCTCTCAGGCGCTCTCCGTCGTTCTCAGTTGCTGTTGAGATCTACTAGCAGTCGTTCTTACTTGGAATTACATATTGGATTGCTGCTAGTATCATTTTCGTCGAAGTTGAACTGTTATTTTTTTTTATAGTTAGCAAATTATGAGCTGCAGTTTATGCCAGTTTTGTATGGACCGCGCGTGTTGCACACTGATGGTCACTTGCTATTAAAATATTGTGTTCTCAGTTTCAGACAGTAAACAACTGTTCTTAATACTGCCCTGTTGCAATACGTGTTAGCCTGTCCCCAATCCATGGCATCGACCTGCAATTTTATTCATCACCGTGCTAAATATGGGCTCAGGGGCATGGAATTGTAAGGAAACGGCGTTGTTGCCTTCCACATGTAACTAATAAGGTAATTATGTATTTTTACGGAAAAAGGGGTGTTATACCGGGATGTAGCCATACACGGATGCGACCATCATGATGCTGTAAACAAAACCTGCATTCATCCGAGGAACTGACTTTTGCCATTCGTGCACCCAGGTTCGTTGTTGCGTACACCGTCGCAGGCGCTCTTGTTTGTGATGCAGCGTCAAGGGTAACCGCAGCCATGGTCTCCGAGTTGATAGGCTGCAAACGTCGTCGAACTGTTCGCGCAGATGGTTCTCGTCTTGCAAATGTCAGCATCTGTTGACTCAGGGATCGAGACGTGGCTGCACGATCCGTTCCAGCCATGCGGATAAGATGCCTGTCATCTCGACTGCTAGTGATATGAAGCCTTTGGGATCCGGCACGGCGTTCCGTATTGCCCTCATAATCCCACCGATTACATATTCTGCTAATAGTCATTAGATCGCGAACAACGCGAACAGTAATGTCGCGATCGATAAACCTCAATCGCGATCGGCTACAATCCGACCTTTATCAAAGTCGGAAACTTGATGGTACGCATTTCTCCTCCTTACACGAGGCATCACAACAACTTTTCACCAGGCATCGTCGGTCAACTGCTGTTTGTGTATGAGAAATCGGTTGGAAACTTTCCTCATGACAGCACGTTTTAGATGTCGCCACCGGCGCCAACCTTGTGTGGATTCTCTCAAAAGCTAATCATTTGCATATCACAGAATCTTCTTCCTGTCGGAAAAATTTCGCGTCTGTAGCACAACATCTTTGTGGTGTAGCAGTTTTAATTGTCCGGAGTGTTTTTTACAGCGACAACAAGACTCGCAGGAACATTTTAACTAGTACAGTGAAGGCTTTCACGACCGGCTGAAACAGCTGCTGTTGAATCTTGGTCGTCTTGTATGGTCGTGGTCGAAGAAACATTTTTGGTCCTGACGTTTCTTCCAGAGCTGCGCTGGACATCTTCAGAAGTGCTTCTGGTAGTGGGCAAGACTTACCCCTACCAGAAGCACCTCTGAAGATGTCCAGCGCAGCTCTGGACGAAACTTCAGGAGCAGAAATGTTTCTTTGATCACGACCATACAACGCGGAAGATTCAACTGCAACTATTTTTACTATGCTGGTGTTGCGGAGCTATATTGATGTAAAAATTCAAACCGCTGGTCGATGTTTAAGATGATAATCATTTCTGAGCAACGTACTAATGTGCAGTCCTGTGCATATATACAGGGGGATTCCAATACAACTTTGGAATCCCCTTGCATATATGAACAGGACTGCACATCAGTATATATATTGTTAATGGCAAGAGGACCGTATGATATATCAAATAGACTTTCGCATAATTATTCGCGATCGGGAGCGCTTACTTTGTTTCGCGGCTCTGCCGCGAACTAGTTCGTTCCTTTAGTTCGTCCGCTCCCAGTGACGGCTGAGCGGCGTCGTTTACGCATGCAGGTGGAGGGAGAAGTTCCCTCACCTAGCTGCTTCATGCGCTTGCTGCTTGAGCCGCTAACGATATCACGATATCACGCAAACCAAAATAACGGTTTGTGGATAATTTGTAGCATTTAAGTTTAGAGTTATCTCTATATCTTGGCAATTTGGAATTTATTAGTCAGATATTGCAGAGTTCAGAATACTTCAAAGCAGAAATTTTGTAGCACTGAACTATGTAATCTAGCAGGTAGACGCTAACCTCGAAATGGCTCTCATCACCAGATGGCAAACACATGATTTTTACTTCTGTTCGCGACCTATCGCGCATATTTTAGTTCGTGATCTATCGCGCATCTTTTAGTTCGCGACTAGTAGCTCTCCTGTTAGTTCGCAGCTCGGCCACGAAATAGTTCGTACGCTCGTTTTGGCTTATGCTACTGCTACTAAAACTACAGATGAGCTGCATCTCAGCTCGAAATGACGGCAACTGGCAGAAGTGGATCACGCGATTCTGCACTCTCTCGCAGTCTTTGAAAAGGAGCGGACGTACTACAAGGCGCGGGATCTGCGAACTAGTTCGCGTAGTTTGCCTGTGCCGGCCGCGGTGGCCGAGGAGACTGAGGCGCTCCAGTCACGGTCTGCACGGCCACTACGGTCGGGGGTTCGAATCCCCCCCTCTGGCATGGATATTTGTGCGATCCTTAGTCTTAAGTAGTTCATTAGTAGTTTGTAAGCTTAGGGACTGATGACCCCGTAGTTAAGTCCCATAAGTTCTACGTTTGCATTTGTAGTTCGCCTGTGGGAGCGCTCTTCCGGACTAGTTCGTTCGCGAACTACTCAAGACTAATATCAAATAACATCGGCATTTTATGACAATTCCAATCCTGTAAACAGATTCCTGTCTGGAATATTCTGGTTTATTTTTGCAGACTTTTGATTCGCCCCGTATCCCCTATCTCTAGTCTTTCAATTTTTAATTTTTTTATTATTTTTTTTTTATTTTTTAATTTTCCTGTGATGGGTGTACACACGTACGGATTCGACCGAAACCGAGGAACTTGCAGGCGGCAAGTCATTCGACGCTCTTAAACAGACTGTGGTTCAAATCCAATTTCAGTCATCCAGTTTCAGGTTCTCCGTGGTTTCCTTGCCAACAGCCGGCATGGTTACTTTCACAAGACACGGCCGAGTCCCTTCCCCATCCTCACCCAAACAATCCGACCGTGAGCTTCGTCCCTAATGACCACGCTATCGACGGCACATTAATCCCTAATCTCCCTCCTTCTCTCCCTTACTTCCTTTCCTTCAACAGAATCGCTATGTTGCTCTTCTACCGCTTGCTTGCTGGCGTTAGACATATGCGTTTTCTGTCCGCAGGCGCCTAGGAATTGGTCAACGATTACGTCTCTACAGGTATGAAATGAAATAAACTAACGAAAAGTTTTTTTTTAAACAAACCATAGTTATTCTTCAACATTAACTTTCTCTACATTCAAATACTCCTCCTCAGATACACACTAAAGACCCAAAGAACCTGGTGTAAGCATACATATGCAAACAGTTATATGTACACTCTCAGGGGACGGCGCTGCGATCGGTAATGCCTATATAAGACAACAGGTGTCTTGCGCAGGCACCATCCTTTAGCGTTGTATCGATCAGCACCTCCGTCGCCACCAGTTCGTCCCTCTCTTCCAATGTGGCTTCCGGCCCTCCTTCTCTGCCGACGCCCAGCTCCTTCGCCTGACTCACCTCCTGTCCGTAAAGCTCAATTCCCGTCGCTCCGCCATTTTTGTCTCTCTTGATATAGAAAAAGCCTACGACAGTGTATGGCATTCCGGTCTCCTTTTGAAGCTCCAGTTCTAAGCCTTCCTGTTAATTATATCCCTCTCATTGCTTCCTTTCTCACCCACTGCCCTTCTACTGTCTGCAACTCCGACTCCCGTTCGTTATACCCCTCCGCCGGGGTGCATCAAGGCTCCGTCCTCTCTTCTCTCCTTTATCTCATCCATTCCGCGGATATGCCCCAGCCCCAGCCTCCTATCTCCTACAATATGCCCTCGTCCCCTCCCTTTCGCGTTCCCAGTTTTTGCTCTAGTCCCACCTCACCGAGTTCGCCTCATGGTGTAACCGGTGGCTCCTCTCCGTCAATCCTAACAAATACCAGGCAATCATTATAGGTCGTACCTTCCATCTCCCTGACTTCTACCTTAACCTTCACAACCGTCCATCCGCCACATCCACCCACACACGGTTGTGAAGGTGTGGTACGACCTCTAATGATCAAATGATGGTACATTTGTGCGGTCCTCCTGCGTGAAAGATTTCTTAAAGGTTAAATTTAGAACTTCAGCTTTCCGTTTGCTTTCTTCTATTGCTGCCCCGGATTGATCAATGAGTGAGTGGACAGTGGGCTTTGGTCCGCTTATCGATTTTTACATAGGACCAGAATTTTTTCGGGTTCTCGGAAAGATCTTTTAGTAAGGTATAGCTGTGGTAATTATTGTATGCTTCGCGCATCGATCTTTTTATAGACGCACGAATCTCTACTAACTTTTACATGTCATCATTTGCGTGTTCTTTTTCGAATCGAGACTGCAACAGTCTTTGCTTTCTTAGCAGCTTTCTAACATTATTATTACACCATGGTGGATCTTTTCCATCCTTAATCGTCTTTACTGGCACATATTTCTCTAACCCTTTATTTACAATGCAATTAAATTTAGTGCACAATTCCTCTATATCCTTAATCCCGAAATTAAACGATGCCTAACTTTTTTTGGAAAAATCTGAATTTTCTTCAAAGTTGTCGTACCCATGGCCCCTGTGTTTCTTATTGGTTAATTGGTTATCGGAGACAAGCTCTAATTCCTGCAGCAAACTTGTAAAGCCTTCCAAATCATCCTTGCATTTACTGGCAATATTGTGTCTCAAATGTTTGGGTAATTTTGTAATACAAATTCGAATCAGTTCTGATGGACTATATGGTTTTGTGAGATACTGATTTTTTCGAATCATCTGTTCAAAATACTCAGATGTACTCGAGAATTCGGATTGTTCTTAACTTTGCAACATAATGATACTGTGTTCTACCCTATTTTGAATACTATCCGACCAATAGGCATTCAGAAACGCATTACGGAATTCTGCGTAAGTCGAACAATTTATGGCAATCGATCGCATTCTCGTTGCCGGCTCTAACTCAAGATAACAGCAAACAAATTGAATCTTCTGTTGATCAGACCAATCAAGAGGCAAAACATGTTCCAATTGCGTCAGCCAAGAGAGCGGGTGGTTTTCCGTACTAATATTGCGGAACACTTTGAACCTTTTCACTTTGACGAAGTATTTATAATCAAAGTCTCCCTTACTGGGCTCTATCGCATTTCGGAGTGGTGCATTTGGTGCCACGCTGCCCACCTCAGGGACACGCGGGAAAAATAATTTGCCCGCTGCTAATGGAGCCTCAGTTCTGTCCACCTGCGTGTTCACTCGCAATTTATTTTGAGTGTCATTAGTGGCTTGCGCCATACCCTCCAGACGCTGCAACGTGTTTTCTATTTCAATGACTTGCTGTAGATCCCGCCAATTAACATGCATTTGCTCTTCTCTGAATTTCTCCAAATTATGGAATTCTTGCGTTTCAGTAAATGGTATTGGCACAGTATCTTCTGACCTCTAACCTGGTCTTAACGTCATCTCTGACACTTGATATGTTACCTCGTCCATTCTTTCCGCGAGAGTCTTTATGTTCTCGTCATGTTTTTAAAGACATAGCGGCTACTTGGCCATTAAGGTCTAGAATGGTTTCGCCTAGCGTCGCATTCTGTGTGGTGAGCTGTGACACAATCGCATGCGGAACAGTACTATTTATTTTCGCCATTATTTCGTCTTTGTCCTGTCGCCGTTCTTCAGCGAATCTGTTATGTTCCTGAAACTTCCTGGCAGATTAAAATTGTGTGCCGGAACCGGGACTAGAACATGGGACCTTTGCCTTTCGCGAGCAAGCGCATTAGCGACTGTGCGCTTGCCCGCGAAAGGCAAAGTTCCCAGCTTCGAGTCCCAGTTCCGGACCACAATTTTAATTTGCCAGGAAGTTTCATATCAGTGCACACTCCGCTGCAGAGTGAAAGTTTCATTCTGTTATGTTCCTGTTCTAACGATTCTAATTTATTTTCCACGCCATGTATTCTCGGAAGAACAATGTTTATAATCTCATCAGAAATAGTATGTGTGTGTAGTTTCATTTCTTCCGGACTCTTGTCCATTTTCTGGTTCATAGATTCCTGGCCTTGTTTAAGTACTTGCATATACTAATTCATGTTCTGGTTCATTTGTTTAATAACTGCTAATAATGTGTGAAAATCCCCACTGCCTGCACTTGTGGGACCGTCTGCACACGGTGTAACAGGCGCTGTGTGCATCACATTATTTAGCACAAAATTAGTGTTTGTCACCCCTGTTTGTGAGTTTCCATCATTCTGACTCTTGTGTAATATGTCACTGTTGTGTGTCTCATTTTCTGAGCCTAACTCTTTTTCATCCTACATCTGCAAATTGTTGTCTACAGATGCCGATTCACTCTGTGGTGGCGCGTCTGAGACATTGTTGTCACTTTCGTTTACATCAGATAACTGCATTGCAACATTATTTAGACTAGACAACTGATCAGTACTGTATTCTCTGTCTGTTCACCTCTCTCCTGTTGTTTCTTACGAGACTGCCTAGTGTTCACAGACATAGTGCAAAAATCCAATCAAATACTATAAAACTGACGTAACACAAAATTGCTTTTCTACAAACGAAAATCTCGCGAGAAAAACGTTGTCACTTTCAGTACAAAACACTTACAATACACTTGTCAACGCTGTTATAAGATCAACAGTGAACAACGCCGTAACCAAGACACAATGTTTGAAAATAAAAAAAAGTCACACATAATACACATTCAAAATTTCCTGAAAAACAAATACACATAAAATTATTACCAGTGACTGTGGCTACCTAACAATCACTGCACTTTGCACTGATTATTACGTCATAGAAGCTCTAAATTCTCATCCTGGCAGGGTCGCCATGTGAAAGTTTCCCGCTTCTCCTTCTCTCTTACAAAATTTCCGTCTGCTGTGTGTTTGACCTTGTTTTAGCTGAATGCCTTTGTACAACGTTATGTTAATCTGACAGCGTATTTTTTAACTGTATTCTATGTGAATGTAAAGGTATTGCAAAACCTATCTGACTGTGTAATGTTTATTATAATGAGACACAAACTGCTAATTGTTTCTGTATGAAAATGGCATAACAAAGTTAACTGTCTTAAAATTACAGATAATAAAAATCACTGTGTTAATAATTCTGGCCCTACAAACTTGTTTCTGACTGAACTAACAATCTCTAACGAACACAATATTTATCAATGGAATCTGACTCAGTGCAAACACTTGTTAACCTGAACACTGTATGAATTGTCCTACCCTGAAACCTGTAAATTATACTGAACTGTAAGCGTAACAAAAACTGATTCTTTCTCACCTCCACTTACTGCATAAATCTGCGCAACACCACACTGCTTCCTGCTGTACTAACTACTGGAAAACATCTATGGCACTTTTAATAAAAAAAACTGAGTAGGGATAAACTGGTAATCTGTTTAAGAAACTAGAACTAATTATTAAAATGAAATATCTGATTTATTTCTAACTGATGTAGCTTCACGAAAATTACTGACAATTATAAAATCTTTCAGAGAAAAATATAACTCAGATATTTAATCTGCCTACAAAATTATTTTTAAACAAAGATAAACATTTCTTTACTGTTAATAAATTTAACTCGATTTACACAAAAATGTTAGAACAATACCATATTTCAAGAACACTACCTAACTACGTAATTCCTATTTCATAAAAAACGCAATCTAAAAAGTAAACTATTACAATATATACTTTTCCTAACACAGAAAGGGGTCCTTAGCATGAATCGTGAGACCACAAGCTAACAGCAAGATCTTTCGCGACCGTTACTGTTACCATTAATTCAGCCTAACAATGCAAAGTTGTGCCATAGAAACATGACAAGTATTTCATGAAAAACTTTACCTTATAAAAACTTGAAAAGATCGTTACTCCAACGTCATTTATACCTTTCGTCTCCATTTGAATATGAAATGTATACCTTCCCATAGCAGGTATCTTACAAACTGCTGTTTGTGTATGAGAAATCGGTTGGAAACTGTCCTCATTTCAGCCCCCGCGCCACCGGCGCCAACCTTGTGTGAATGCTCTGAAAAGCTAATCATTTGCATATCACAGCATCTCTTCCTGTCTGTTTAATTTCGCGTCTGCACCACGTCATCTTCGCGGTGTAGCAAATTTAATGGCCAAGAGTGTACTTGTGCCATATTTTCTTAATCTCAGAAGCATTTCTGGAAACTACTTTTCGTTATGGTGTTCCGCTGCTTTCTGCGACTTTTTTTATCTCACGATTGGTAGAAATAGGACGTCTTTCATAGTTCTCTTCGACTTCAGAAATAGAAAGAAGTCATATTCGGAGAATAAAATGGCTGAGGCAACATAACGGTTTTGTTGTTTCCAATAAAATCACGATCAAGCATTGACGAGTAAGCGGCAAACTTATCCTGATGCAATTTCTGCCATTGATTTTCCTACACTTCTGGCCCTTTTCATAAAATGGCGTGCATCTCCCAGGTAGGATTCCTTGCTGACCGTACAACCATAAGGCAGGATTGTAACTGAAGAAAACAGCGAGAAGAACTATCATATCTGGTTCAACTCGTCGTTTAATTTTTGTGTCATGGCTCTTTAGTCAGTTTCTATGGGAACGATTGGGCCTTCACATTTTTGTAAAAGACGGATCAAAGAAGCTGAATTAAATTTTCTTTGAGATGTGGAGTGAAGTATAGCAACGCATTCAAAGTTTCACTGTGTTTTTCGACGAAGTTACTGTGAGTAAAACAACATTTTACGAGTGGTACAGACGTTTCTTAGTTGGACCTCAGTCTCGACGTCGTAACCGTGTACTCATGTTCGTCACCTGTTATAACCCTGCTTAGAATTCTAGACAGTTGTTAACTGTATTAAGCAATTCCCGAACGATGTCTCAGCTACGTAATGTTTGCTCGAAATTAAAGATTTTAATGTTTTACGTTTCATCTCAAAACATCCGAAGAAATAGCTTCTCCTGAGCCAATGGACATGAGAACGTCATCACGAACTTCTCTGACTGTGATACGGCTATTTTCTAGAACACGTTTCTGTACTTCTTCGATACTGTCTTCTGTAACTGAATTTCTAGGGCGTTCATAGCGACCGTCGTCTTCAACTTATCCTCGATCATCTGACGTGTTTGTTTCACTCGTAAACTCTTGCCTTACTCTCACTATATTTTCCAAACGCCAAAGTGAAATTAGAATGCGATGGGACATTTTATTGTACTTATAAGCAAAATTTAATGCCAATTATTTTATCCATCTATATCGCAAATATAAATTTGTTGAGCAGTCGACATCACGAATAACATTTTCCATTGATAAAAATGAGCGAAGTATTCAAAACAACTGAAAATGCAATCATCTAGATTTAGAACAAGCTAAAATAAATTGAAAATCTGATTATAAAACGCACATAATTAAAATATTACCCTTACTTTTCGATGACACGTCGTACACATAATTATAATGTGCGCTAAAAATTGTGTTGGCGAACTGGTGGCTTTTAGAGGGAGCCTTGCCATTTTATTCGCACATGTGTCAATGTCAGAGCCTTCTGTGGTGAGGCCAATGGAGGGGAGAAGGCAGGAGTAATGACTCAGAGCTCACGTTCAAATTTCGTGGAATGGTTTGGTCGGTGCCTGCTGCGTCCGAAGGAGTTCCACGACTTCTCGCTGCAGTGAAAAGTAGCAGGGGGAGCTGTAAGTGGCGTGGTGAAGATGAAACATTACATTTTCTCTAATTAGATCCTTAATTAAAGTGGACTGTTGATTGCGGCTCGTCAAGATACGTTAAACTCAATGGAACTAACCAACACCCGTAATTTTTTTTTTTAAATAATGTATTTAACTATCAGGTTTGGATTTACACCGAAGCCATTTTCAGGACCCTAAAAGCAACAGAGGTCCCATGTTCTTTTACAATACTAGGAGTGCATACCGGGGGGAGTCATTCCGGATGTGGAACGGCTCCTTCCGGATGCCATGAAGAGCACAGGGTGCAGCCAGCTGCAGGTGGTGGCTCATGTCGGGACCAATGATGTGTGTCGCTTTGGATCGGAAGAGATCCTCTCTGGTTTTGAGCGGCTATCAGAAGTGGTTAAGACTGCCAGTCTTGCTTGCAAGATGAAAGCGGAGCTCACCATCTGCAGCATTGTCGGCAGGACTGACTGCGGACCTTTGGTTCGGAGCCGAGTGGAGGGTCTGAATCAGAGGCTCAGACGGTTCTGCGACCGTGTGGGCTGCAGATTCCTCGACTTGCGCCAAAGGGTGGTGGGTTTTCGGGTTCCGCTAAATAGGTCAGGAGTCCACTATACTCAGGAAGCGGCTACACGGGTAGCGGGGGCTGTGTGGCGTGGACTGGGCGGTTTTTTAGGTTAGATGGCCTCGGGAATACACAAAATGGGTTTCAGTCTCAAAGGGGGCAGGTCAGACACGGGAAGAAAGCAGACCCAAAAACCATTGGTGTAACAGTTGTAAATTGTCGTAGCTGTGTTGGGAAAATTCCAGAGCACCAAGCGCTGATAGAAAGTACTGAGGCACAAATCGTTATAGGTTCTGAAAGCTGGCTGACGCCTGAGATAAATTCGGCCGAAATTTTTTCAAAGGGCCAAATGGTCTTCAGAAAGGATAGAGTAAATAAAACAGGGGGTGGCGTGTTTATTGCTGCTACAAACGGTTTATCCTGCAGCGAAATTGAGGCAGATACTTCCTGTGAATTGGTCTGGGTAGAGGTTATACCTGACCACCGAAATAAATTAATAATTAGATCTTTTTATAGGCCCCCTGACTCAGACGATGCGGTTGCAGAAATGTTCAAAGAAAGCTTGAATCATATTTCAAGTAGGTATCCGAAGAATACTGTTATAATCGGTGGCGACTTAATTTACCCTCGATATGTTGGCATAATTTCGTATTCAAAACCGGGGGCAAATATAAAACATCGTCCGAACTAGTTCTGAATGCTTTTTATGAAAACTACTTCGAACAGTTAGTTCATGAACCCACTAGAATAGTACGTGGTTGCGAAAATACTCTTGATATCCTAGCAACAAATAATCCCGAGATAGCGCAGTGGTAACGCACTGGACTCGTATTCGGAAGGATGGTGGTTCAAATCCACCTCCGGCCATCCAGATTTAGGTTTTCCGTGATTTCCCTAAATCGCTCCAGGCATATGACGGGATGGTTCCTTTCAAAGGGCACGGAAGATTTCCTTCCTCATCCTAACCCAAAAACTCCGAGCGTTAGCTCCGTCTCTAATGGCCAAGCTGTCGACGGGACGTTAAATCCTAAGCATCCAATCCCGAGATAGTAAAGAGCATCAAAACAGATACAGGGATTAGCGAACATAGAGTTGTAGTAGCGAGACTAAATATCGAAATTCCATACACCAAAAATAAACGAAAAATATGTCTATTCAATAAAGCAGATAAAAATTCGCTTCACGCTTTCCTGATTGATAGTCACCAGTCCTTCAAAACTAAAAATGCGAGTGTAGATCAGTTGTGGCTTACTTTCAAAGACATAAAATCAGTAGCAATCGAGAGATTTATACCAAATAAATTAATAAAAGAGGGGGCTGACCCCCGTGGTACACAAAACAGGTCAGATCACTGTTGCAGAAACAAAGAAAAACCCATGCAAAATTTAAAAAGACACAGAATCCACAAGACTGGCAATCTTTTACTGAAACTCGCAACCTAGCGCGGACTTATATGCGAGAATCTTATAGTTGTTTCCACAACGAAATCCTGTCTCGTAATCTTGCAGAAAATCCAAAGAAATTCTGGTCATATGTGAAGTACACTAGCGGCAAAACACAAACAATACCTTCACTACGCGATAGCAATGGTAATACTACCGACGACAGTACTGCTAAGGCAGAATTAACACAGCGTTCCGAAATTCTTTCACCAAAGAAGACGAAGTGAACACTCCAGTATTCAATCCAAGAACAGCTGCCAGCATGCGAAACTTAGAAGTAGATGTTCCTGGAGTAATAAAACAACTGAAGTTACTAAACAAAAATAAATCTTCCGGGCCAGATTTTGTATACCAACTAGATTCCTCTCAGAGTATGCTGATGCAATAGCTCCGTACTTAGCTATAATTTACAACCGATCACTCAGCGAAAGATCCGTACCCAAAGACTGGAAAGTTGCCCAAGTTACTCCAATATTCAAGAAAGGCAATAGGAGTGATCCCCAAAATTACAGGCCTATCTCATTGACGTCGATTTGCAGTAGGATTTTGGAACATATACTTTGTTCGAATATTATGTACTACCTCGAAGAGAACGACTTATTAACCAATAGTCAGCACGGATTCAGAAAGTATCGCTCTTGCGAAACACAGCTTGCCCTTTATTCACATGAAGTGTTAAGTGCCATCGACAAGGGATCTCAAATCGATTCCATATTTCTGGATTTCCGGAAGGCTTTTGATACTGTACCCCACAAGCGGCTTCTAATGAAATTGCGTGCTTATGGAATATCTCCCCAATTGTGCGATTGGATTCACGATTTCCTATCAGAAAGGACACAGTTCGTTGTAATTGACGGTAAGTCATCGAGTAAAACAGAAGTGATATCTGGCGTTCCACAGGGAAGCGTTATAGGTCCCCTACTCTTCCTCGTGTTTATAAACGATTTAGGAGATAATCTGAATAGCTCCCTTAGACTGTTCGCGGATGATGTTGTCGTTTATCGGTCAGTGAAGTCAACAGAGGATCAAAAGCAACTGCAAAGCGATTTAGACAAAATTTCTACTTGGTGCGAAAATTGGCAATTGACACTGAATAAAGAAAAGTGTGAAGTAATACACATGACCACTAAAAGAAATCCGCTGAACTTCAATTACGCGACAAATCAGTCAAACCTTAAGGTCGTAAATTCTACTAAATACCTAGGAGTTACAATTACGAACAACTTTGACTGGAGAGAACACATAGAAAATATTCTGGGGAAGGCGAACCAAAGGTTACGTTTCATTGGCAGAACGCTTAGAAGATGCACCAGCTCCACCAAAGAGACTGCCTACATCACACTTGTGCGTCCTCTCTTGGAGTACTGTTGCCCCTTGTGGGACCCTCACCAGGTGGGACTGACGGAAGATATTGAGAAAGTTCAGAGAAGGGCAGCTCGTTTTGTTTTATCACGTTACGGGGGGGAAAGCGTCACGGAAATGTTGCACGAATTGGGGTGGAAATCATTAAAAGAAAGACGTTATTCATTGCGGCGTGATCTGTTTGCGAAGTTTCAATCACCGACTTTTAGTTCTGAATGTGAAAATATTTTTCTAGCACCCACCTACATAGGGAGACATGACCATCCCAATAAAATAAGAGAAATCAGATCGAAAACGGAACGATTTAGGTGTTCTTTCTTCCCGCGCGCTATTAGAGAATGGAACGGTAGAGAAAGGTTATGAAAGTGGTTTATGAACCCTCTGCCAGGCACTTAAATGTGATTTGCAGAGTATCTATGTAGATGTAGTATCTATGTAGATTTAGACTTTCACTTTTCGATTACGTTCATTTATTTTTATTTTTATTTTTTTTCTACACTGCATAAATTTGCGCAACACCAAACTGCTTCCTGCTGTACTAACTACTAGAAAACTAACTACAGAAAACATCTATGGCACTTTTAATAAAAATGTGAGGAGGGCGAAACTGGTAATCTGTTTAAGAAACTCCAACTAATTATTAAAAATGAAATATCTGGTTTATTTTCTAACTGATGTAACTTCATGAAATTTACTAACAATGTCATGTTTTGGATTTTAAAATCTTTCAGAGAAAAATATAACTCAGATATTTAATCTGCCTACAAAAATATTTTAACCAAAGATAAACATTTCTTTACTGTTAATAAATTTAACTCGATTTACACAAACAATGTCACAAGAGTAACATATTTCAAGAACGCTACCCATGAAATTCCTATTTCATTAAAAACGCCATCTCAGAACTAAACTATTTCAATAAATACTTTTCATAACACAGAAGGGGGTCCCTAGCATTAATCGTGAGACCACAAGCTAACAGCAAGATCTTTCCCGACCGTTGCTGTTACCATCAGTTCAGCCTAGAAACATGCCATAGAAACATGCCAAGTATTTCATTTACCTTATAAAAACTTCAAAAGATCGCTTCTCCAACGTCATCTGTTCCTTTCGTCTCCATATCTTAAACAAACAGCTTGGCTCAGCATTCAAGTCTCAAAATCTCATCTCCTCGGCTATCCCGCCGGAACGACAACTGCACACAACCACGGTCCCCACGCTTCTGCAATCTCATCCGCGTGTCTAGCAAAGTCTGCACTCTCAATAATCACAACCCTACTTCCAGGCAACAATACTATCACCGTCTCCAATATCAATAGTACTGCCATCGAAAAATAAGCCTGCAACCAAAGATAAACGACACATACCTGACTAGCTTGACACTGGTCTCAAATTCGCAGTACATTTGAATATTAAATGTATATCTTCCTATAGCAGGTATCTTACAAGATGAAGGACTTGTCTGAATTCACAACACCAGTTGAATAGGATCCTAGTACTGTAAAATTTGAACACTGCCCAAATTCACTTTATATTGGAGTCATATTCGATTGAACATTGTCCTACAAGAAACATAAAAATAACCCTATACCAAAAATCAACACACAGAATGGTACGAGGCGTGTTTTTTAAATCAAGTACCATTTTGCCACACTGCGGCCGCAGCGCTGCGCTAGGCGTTCTGCGCATGCGCACTGGGTACCTACGTCTGTTGTCTACGCAATGACGCCATTACAGTCTGATTCTTCCCTGTTTACGTTGCGTACTGAGTGTTTAAGATGCCTCTGAAAATCGTGAGTCCCGCCGACTGTGAAGTACGGGCTGATGTAAGATTTCTTAGCGCTAAAGGCCTAAAAGCGATCGATATTCATCGTGAGATCTGCGCAGTTTACGGAGAAAACATTATGAGTGATGGAATGGTAAGAAAGTGGGTGAGAGCATTTAAAGGTGGCCGCACAAATGTGCATGATGAACAACGGAGTGGGAATCCTTCGGGCGTTTATGAAAGTTTTGTGCAGGAAGTGGACAACAAGGTGAGGCTACCATCTGTTCCCGCACTTAAAGAAACACCTCGGCGACGGCCGCGGTGGCCGAGGAGACTAAGGCGCTCCAGTCACGGTCTGCACGACCACTACGGTCGGGGGTTCGAATCCCCCCTCGGGCATGGATATTTGTGCCGTCCTAGTTCGTAAGTAGTTCATAAGTAGTTTGTAAGTTTAGGGACTGATGACCCCGTAGTTAAGTCCCATAGACTATACAAACATTATGAACACCTCGGCGGTCAGCGTCTTCAAGACGATGACTAAGTCAAAGCAGTTCTGATGCTGTGGTTAAGAATTCAGACGGCAGACTTCTATGAGGAGGGTATTCAAAAACTGGTACAACGTCGTGACAAGTGCCTCAGTATTATTATGTAGAAAAGTAGATTGAGGTACAGGCTTTCATGTGAAAATAAAATTATTGAGATATCTTAGCACGTCTGTTTTTAATTTAAAAACTGTACTTGTTGATGTGGTCTTCAGTTCACAGACTGGTTTGATGCAGCTCTCCACGCTGCCCTGTCCTGTGCAAGTCTCTTCATCTGACAATACGTTCGGCAACCTACATCCTTTTGAATCTGCTTACTATATTCGTCCCTCGATCTCCCTCTACGATTTTTACCCCTCACACTTATTTCTAATGCTAAGTTGACAATCCGCAAGGGATCTCCCGGCCGAGAAAGCCATACGCTCATTTCATTTTCAGTTACTTGATCTACCCATCTAATCTTCATCATTCGCCTATAGCACCATATTTCAAAAGCTTCTATAATCTTTTTGTTTGAACACCTTATCGTCCACGTTTCACTGTCATACATTGCTACACTCCAGACAAATGCTTTCAGAAAGGACTTCCTAAGATTTAAATTAATATTGGATGTCAACAAGTTTCGTTTCTTTAGGAACGCTTTTTTCCCCATAGCCACTCTGCATTTTATATCTTCTTTACTTCGGCCATCAGAAGTTATCTTGCTACCCAAATAACAAAATTCATCTACTACTTTTATTGTCTCATTACCTAATCTAATTCCTTCAGCATCGCCTGATTTTCTAACATTCCATTCCATTACCTTCGTTTTACTCTTGTTAATGTTCATCTTATACCTTCCTTTCAAGACACTGTCCATTCCATTCAATTGCTCTTCCACATCTTTTGCGGTCTCTGACAGAATTACTATGTCATCGGCAAACCACAATGTTTTTATTTCTTCTCCCTGCGTCTCCAAATTTCGCCTTCCATTCCTTCACTGCCTGCTCAATGTACAGATTGAACAACATTGGGGAAAGGCTACAACCCTGCCTTAGTCCCTTTCGAACCTCTGCGCCCCTTTCTTGCCCTTCGACTCTAATAACCGCTGTCAGGTTTTTGTATAGGTTGAATATAACTCTTAGGTCCTTATATTACTTACTTAAAAAAAAAAAAAAAAAAAAAAAAAAAAATAATAATAATAATAATAATAATAATAATAATAATAATAAAAATAAAATAAAATCGCGACATATGATCAAAAAATGTTCAAATGGGACTTAACTGCGGGGTCGTCAGTTCCTCAACTTACTAACTACTTATGAACTATTATTATTCTAAAGACAACACAAACATTCATGCCCGAGGGGTGATTCGAACCTCCGACGGGGAACAGCCTCGCGCATCGCAGCATAGCACCTCAAATGCGATCGGCCGCTCCCCGCGGCAATGGTATAATCCGCAAATTTACCAGCTCACTCTGGGGAGCAAGCCCTGAAATTCTTCGTTCATCATCCCTGACTTGTGCTTTGCTCCAGTTAAATATGCATGCCCACAAAGTATATGCGAAGATATCCCCTGTAATGACATGAGCCAGCAGTGGCAAGACGTGAATCAAGAAAGGACTTTATTAAATCTGAACGGCCACTAACCAAAAGTCAATCATAGGCCAGAGAATCCATTTGGAAACAGAAATTGGATAAAGCAAATTTGCAAAATAGGGTATATATATATATAGTCCCATTTCAGCTTAAGTGCCACTTTAATGTGACCTGTGGTAGAAATTGGTGGTTTTTAGGTTGAATAAATTATTACGTTATAGTATAGCAATAAAATATAGGGCATAATATTCACTTACGATTAGTCTAGTGGGCCTGACATTAATGAGACATCTAAGGCGTCTGTATATTAACTGTCAAAACTGGTTGGCACTTCGAATTCTGATTTGGTATTTTGACAGTTACAGCCATGATGTCGTATGTTTACAAAGCGTTTAAACCTCATATTTACGTTATTGTGATTTGTATAAATTTCGCGAGTATTTTGTGTGGTCCGCGGCGGAGCGGCCGAGCGCATTTAGGCCTATGCTACGATGCGTGATGCCGTTCCCCGTCGGGGGATCGGATCCCCCCTCTGGCATGGATGTTTGTGCAGACTTCAGTATAAGCTAGTTCAGAAGTAGTTTCTAAGTTTAGGAACTGATGACCCCGCAGTGAAGTCCCATAAGCTTTACAAACATATTGATTTATTTTGCGTGCGAACAGTTTATAGGTGCTAAGAACATTGACACGTTTTTGTTGTTTTATTTTATACGTATAAATTAATTTTGTATGTTTTCCCTTATCAGAGAGAGAGAGAGAGAGAGAGAGAGAGAGAGAGAGAGAGAGAGAGAGTGGTCCATTGATAGCGACTGGGCCAAATATCACACGAAATAAGCATCAAACGAAAAAACTACAAACTACAAGGAACAAGACTTTTCTATGTTGAAGGGGGAAAATAGATGGGGCTATGGTTGGCCCATTAGATGGCGTTGCTATAGGTCAAACGGATATCAACTGCATTTTTTAAAATAGGTTCCCAAATCTTTTATTCGTCTAGTACGTAAATAAATTCGAATGTTTTATTTGGAACACTTTTGTCGTTTTGTGATAGATGGCGCTGTAATATTCACAAACATATTGCTCACAATTTTAGACGAACAAAGGGTAACAGGTAGGTTTTTACGTTACGTTAGTTTGAACTTTATTTCGGTTGTTCCAATGTGATACATGTACTTTTGTGAAATTATCATACATTATGAGAACGCATGCTGTTACTGCGTGATTACCTTTAATTACCTCATGACTTTAATAAATGCTCAAAATGATGTCCTTCAACTTCAGTGCATTTGGCAATACGCGTAACGAAATTCCTCTCAACAGCGAGTAGTTCGCCTTCAGTAATGTTCTCACATGCATTGAAAATGCGCTGACGCATGTTTTCAGGCGTTGTCGATGAATCACGATAACAAATATCCTTCAGTTTTCGCCACACAAAGAAATCCGGGGATTTAAGATCCGGTGAACGTGCGGGCCATGGTACGGTGCTTCTACGACCAATCCACCTGTCATCAAATAACTCAATTTAAGACCGCTTCAACTGCACGGGAGTCATGTGCCGGACATCCATCATGTTGAAAGTACATCGCCATTCTGTCATGCAGTGAAACATCTTGTACTAAAATCGGTAGAACATTACGTAAGAAATCAGCATACATTTCACCATTTAGATTGTCATCGATAAAACAGGAGCCAATTATCCTTCCTCCCATAATGCCGCACCATACATTAACCCGCCAAGATCGCTGCTGTTCCACTTGTCGCAGCCATCGTGGATTTTCCGTTGCCCAATAGTGCATATTATGTCGGTTTACGTTACCTCTGTTTGTGAATGACGCTTCGTCACTAAACAGAACGCGTGAAAAAATCTGTTATTGTCCCGTAATAAATTTTGTGACAAGTGGCAAAACTGTACATGACGTTCAAAGTCTTCGCCATGCAAATCCTGTTGCATAGAAATATGGTACGGGTGAAATTTATGTTGATGTAGAATTCTCGACACTGACGTTTTTGAGATTCGCGATTCTCGTTCGATTTGTCTGCTACTAATGTGCGGATTAGCCGCAACTGCAGCTAAAACACTTACTTGGGCATCATCATTTGTTGCAGGTCGTGGTTGACGTTTCACTTGTGACTGAACTCTTCCTGTCTCTTTGAGTAACGTAACTATCGGACGAAAGTTTCCGGACACTTGGATGATGTCTTCCAGGATAACGATCAGCATTAAAAACAGGCTCATTGGGCATTTTGATCACAATAGCAGTACACAAATACCATATCGACCTTTTCTGCAATTGATAAACGGTCCATTTTAACACGAGTAATGTATAACGGAGCAAATATCGTCCGCACTGGCGAAATGTTACACGATACCACGTAATTATACGTTTGCGGCTATTACAGCGCCATCTATCACAAAGCGGAAAAAGTGTTCCAAATAAAAAAATCATATTTATTGACGTATTAGACGAATATGTAATAAAAACGGGCCGGCCGCGGTGGCCTAGGGGACTGAGCGCTCCAGTCACGGTTTGCACGGCCACTACGATCGGGGGTTCGAATCCCCCCTCGGGCATGGATATTTGTGCCGTCCTTATTCTTAGCTAGTTCAGAAGTAGTTTGTAAGCTTAGGGACTGATGACCCCGTACTTAAGTCCCATAAGTTCTAAAAACATTTGAACATTTTTGAATAAAAATGGTGATACCTATTTTAAGAATTGCAGTTGATATCGGTTGGCCTATGGCAGTGCCATGTAGCGGGCCATCCATAGCGCCGTCTGTCTTCCCCCTTGAAGCTAGAAATGTTTTGTTCTTTGTGGGTTTTTTGTTTGATACTTATTTCGTGAGATATTTGGCTTGGTCACTATCAATGGACCACTATATATATATATATATATATATATATATATATATATATATATATATATATATATATATAATAGAAGGAGACTTTCCAGGTGGGAAAATGGTATAAAATAAAGATTTTTGACTTACCTAAAGTACAGGCTCGTCGATAGAAACACCAAACACACACAAAAACACACAACCATTCGAGCTTTCGCCACCAGTGGTGGCTTCTTCGGGAAAAAGAGGGAGGAAGGAGAGGAGAAAGGGAAGGATACGGGTTTTAAGGAAGTGGAAAAGGAGCCATTCCAATCCCAGGAGTGGAAGGACTTACCTTAGGGGACAAAAAGGAAGGTAAACAAATACACACACACTCACACATATCCACATCCAAACACACCTAGGCAGACATTTGTAGAAACCCACAAATGTCTGCCTAGGTGTGTTTGGATGTGGATATGTGTGAGTGTGTGTGTATTTGTTTACCTTCCTTTTTGTCCCCTAAGGTAAGTCCTTCCACTCCTGGGATTGGAATGGCTCCTTTTACACTTCCTTAAAACCCGTATCCTTCCCTTTCTCCTCTCCTTCCTCCCTCTTTTTCCCGAAGAAGCCACCACTGGTGGCGAAAGCTCGAATGTTTGTGTGTTTTTGTGTGTGTTTGATGTTTCTATCGACGAGCCTGTACTTTAGGTAAGTCAAAAATCTTTATTTTATACTATATATATATATATATATATATATATATATATATATATATATATATGTGTGTGTGTGTGTGTGTGTGTGTGTGTGTATATTAGATTTTCCGAAGTTCCGTTTATGTTTCCAGAGAATGCATAGACATAGATGTTCAGTTCAAATGTTTGTATAGTCTAAGGGACTTAACTATGGGGTCATCAGTCCCTAAACTTACAAACTACTTATGAACTAACTAAGACTAAGGACGGCACAAATATCCATGCCCGAGGGGGGATTCGAACCCCCGACCGTAGTGGCCGTGCAGACCGTGACTGAAGCGCCTCAGTCCCCTCGGCCACCGCGGCCGGCTGATGTTCAGTTCACTGTTAGCTTGCGTTATCTGTGGCTGAATGAACGTACTCAATGAACAAACGGACCTTAAACATCAAAACTACTAAAAACGTTTTACTGAATTCTTCGACGATGAAAAAGGTTAGGTTCAATATAATAAAAATCCATAGATAACACATCTACACCTGTGTATTCTTTAGAAACATAAGCGCAACTTATGGAAAATATAATACATAATTTAACACAAACGTATCAAGTAACACAACAAAATCGCATTCATGTTCTTAGAACATATAAATTCTTAGCACACAAAATACTTCCGAAGATTATGCAATTTCTAATAAAGTAAACATGACGTTTACATGCTTTGTAAACATACGACGTCGTGGCTGTAACTGTCAAAATACGTGTCGTATCCGTCGCCGCGCAACCGACTTTTTTTTTTTTTTTTTTTTTTTGCTCTATGTGTAGTTCTGTTCGTTGCGGACGTTGATCAAGTTTGTTCGTTTTTGTTCGATGTGTTCTTGGCTCAGCTTTTTTATTACAGAGGCCGTTCAGCCCTCTGACCGGGCGCGCTGAGCCACGGCGCCCGGCAACCGACTCGGCGCGACACACCAAGCAGCGAGCATCGCCGACGCCGCACCAGGAAGTCCACTGCGGCCCCGAGTGAACGCGGCATCTGCTGAGCTAGCAGTAGCTCATACACGCCACAGTCGATACGAGCCATCTAGACGGCACTTCCTTCACCACCAGAGTGAGCACTACTGTCAAAAAACGCAACGATTGGCCGAACCTGTCAATATAAGCGAGCCGCAGAGCCACTTCCAGCTCGCCTGGTCCAACCGCCTTCTCCAAGAACACGTTGACCTCTTCGCCACTTGGTGCAACCAAGTGCAACGAAGTGCAACCGTCCCATCCGCCTCACACCTACCCTACGTACCTGGGCCTCACTATTGATCGTACCCTCTCCTAGACTCCCCATCTACGCACTATCCAAGAAAAAGCCCGCTCCCGCCTCCACCTCCTCAAACTCCTTGTTGGCCGAACATGGGGCCTCAACCCTTCTACCATCCTCTATACCTACAAATCCCTCATCCGTCTTACAATATGTGCGCCCATCCAGCCTGGATCTCCGCTCCCCCAACCTTCAACAAATCTCTGGAGATACTGGAGCGCCATGCCCTCCGCCTCGCCTTCCGTATCCCCCTTTATCCCCCCTCGGTAGTAGGACAAGGAAGAGAAGGAAAAATAGAAGGTGAATATGGACTGGGCAGAAGGAATGAAAGAGGAAGTCGTCTGGTAGAATTTTGCACAGAACATGATTTAATTGTAACAAACACGTGGTTTATGAAACACAAAAGAAGGTTGTATACTTGGAAGAGACCAGGAGACACCGGAAGGTATCAGATAGATTTTATAATGGTAAAACATAGATTCCGGAACGAGGTTATAAACTGCAAGACATACCCAGTGGCAGATATAGACTCTGACCATAACTTGTTGGTTATGAACTGTAGGCTGAAACTGAAGAAACTGCAGAAAGGTAGGAAAATAAGGAGATGGGACCTAGATAAATAGAAGGAACGTGAAGTTCTGGAGAATTTCCGAGGAAGATTCAGGCAATAATTGACAGAAACAGGGGGAAATAAAACAGTAGAAGAGGAATGGGTAGCATTAAGAGATGAAATAGTGAAGGCAGCAGAGAACAAAATAGGTAGAAAGGCAAGACCTACAAAAAATCCTTGGATAACACAGGAAATACTAAATTTAATTGATGAAAGGAGAAAATATAAAAATGCAGTAAATGAAACAGGCGAAATCGAGTACAGACGACTAAAAAATGAGATTGACAGGAAGTGCAAAATGGCTAAGCAGGAGTGGCTAGAAGGCAAATTCAGATCTATAGAAGAATGCATAAGAAGGGGAAAAGTAGATGCCGCCTACAGGAAAATCAAAGAGACGTTTGGGGACAAGAAAAGCAATTCTACGAATATCAAGAACTTAGATGGGAAACCAGTTCTTAGCGAAGAAGGGAAAGCTGAAAGATGGAAAGAGTACATAGAGCAGCTCTACAAAGGAAATGAACTTAGAGACGATGTTGTATGAAGGGAAGAGGAAGTAGATCAAGATGAAATAGGAAATACTATACTGAGAGATGAATTTGACAGAGCCCTGAAAGACCTAGGTCGGAACAAGGCCCCAGGAGTAGATGACATACCCTCAGAGTTACTAAAGTCTCTGGGAGAGCCAGCCATGACAAAACTATTTGAACTGGTGTGTAGGATGTATGAGACAGGCGAAATACCCTCAGACTTTAAGAAAAATGTAATAATCCCCATTCCAAAGAAATCAGGCGCAGACAGGTGTGAAAATTACAGAACCATCAGTTTGATAGGTCATGGTTGAAAAATTTTAACACGAATTATCTACAGGAGAATGGAAAAGCTGGTAGAAGCTGACCTCGCGGAAGATCAGTTTGGATTCAGGAGGAACATAGGAACCCGGGAGGCAATACTTACTTTACGTCTTACCTTAGAAGATAGATTAAGGAAAGGCAAACCAACATTTTTAGCTTTTGTGGATTTGGAGAAAGCATTTGACAATGTTGACTGGAATACACTCTTTCAAATTCTGAAGTCAGCAGGGGTAAAATACAGGGAAAGGAGAGTTATTTACAACTTGTACAAAAGCCAGACCGCAGTTATTAGACTTGAAGGGCATGAAAGGGAAGCATCAGTTGGGAAGGGAGTAAGACAGGGTTGTAGCCTTTCTCCGATGTTATTCAATTTGTACATTGAGCAGGCGATGAAGGAAAGCAAGGAAAAATTTGGAATAGGGATTAAAGTTCAGGGCGAAGAAATAAAAACATTGCGTTTTACTGATGACATTGTAATTCTTTCAGAGACAGCAAAGGACCTGGAAGAGCAGTTGAATGGAATGGACAGTGTGTTGAAGAGAGCGTATAAAATGAACATTAACAAGAGCAAATCAAA
Organism: Locusta migratoria; assembly: GCA_026315105.1. Taxonomy (NCBI): domain Eukaryota; kingdom Metazoa; phylum Arthropoda; class Insecta; order Orthoptera; family Acrididae; genus Locusta; species Locusta migratoria. Next base: position 449,833,283 of record CM048748.1, read on the forward strand.
AATAATGGAATGCGGTTTTAGAAAATCAGGCGGTGCTGAAGGAATTAGATTAGGTAACGAAACAATGAAGGTGATAGATGAGTTTTGTTACTTGGGTAGTAAAATAACATGCGATGGTCGCAGTACAGAGGATATAAAATGCAGAATGGCAATTGGAAGAAAAGCATTTTTGAAAAAGAGAAACTTGCTAACATCGAACATTAATTTAGGGCTAAGGAAGTCTTTTCTGAAGTCATTTGTGTGGAGTGTTGCCTTGTACGGGAGTGAAACATGGACAATAAGCAGTGCGGACAGGAAGAGAATAGAGACTTTTGAAATGTGGTGCTGCAGAAGAATGCTGAAGATTAGGTGGGTAGATCGCATAACTAATCAAGAGGTACTGAACAGAATTGGTGAGAAAAGGAATTTTTGGCATACCCTGACTAAAAGAAGGGATCGCTTGATAGGACACATTCTTAGACATCGAGGAATCGTAAATTTGGCATTGGAGGGAAGTGTGTGGGGTAAAAATCGCAGAGGGAGGCCAAGAGACGCGTATAGTAAGCAGATCCAAGTGGATGTGGGTTGCCGTTCTTATGAGGAGATGAAAAGGCTTGCTCAGGATAGAGTAGGGTGGAGAGCTGCATCAAACCAGTCTCCGGACTGAAGACCATAACAACAATAACAACAACCCCCCTCCCCCACGCGGATCCTCTACGATCTCATTCCTTTCCCCCGACTCGTTCTCTTTATTGTACATCTCCGCCTCTGTTACATATCCCGCAAATCGGATCCGCCTAATCCTCTAGTCCATCCCCTCCTCTCTGCACCTCGTCCGTTGCCGCGCCTCCACCACTGTTATTTCCCCTGCTCTCCACTTGTCCACCCTCCAGATCCTTTCCCGTGGCAACTTCCGTACCCTCCCCCTCCCGGATGGTGTCCGCCGACCTGACATCTACCTTGCATACAGCTGTGATCCTTCCCCTTGCTCCTCTTACCGCCCTCCCCTTTCCTTCTTTCCCGTGGCTTCCTGGGACATCATCCCCCCGTTCCTTCCCCACCGGCCCTGCAGCTCCTCCCCACCATCTCCCTCTCCTCTCATCCCCTTTTCCCCCCACACCACATCTTTAATGCTGCGAGTGCTCCGCCATCTGTGGAACCTTCTTTGTGCTTCCATGTGAGTGCCTCGACAACTGTGGTGCCTTTTAGTTACATTGTTTTCTTTTTACAACAGTGAACGGCCAACACGCAGCCAACACACATCAGTTTTACCTTGTGTGTTTCTCCGTGTGTGTGATGTGTTTTTCGTTTTAATTCCACAATAGCGGACGGTCAAAACCATTGCCGCCTCCCTGTATATGAAAATGGTAGGATTACAAAACGCTAAAATACCGCAATATGTTACATGAGAAAGACCGATTTATCAAACAAAATAACAGAAGCACTACATATATGAGAAACTTGTGTGGAAAGCACCTTTACTTCAAAATTGTATCTCCCCATCCATGTCAGTAGCGATGACTTTGATATATTGCAGATACGTAACATAACCTTAAAATTATTGTTGCGATATCAAAATACAAACTTATGGGTAACGACTAGTTCAATGAGAATCGGTATGATGAAAATGGTTGGAATAAGAGATTTGGTTGACAATGAAGACGATGTAAATATTTTAGACGATCTAGAGGTCATTGCTCCTATGATGCGACCTAGACGTATTTATGTTCGCCCAATTGATTTTGAATGCTGAGATGATGCAGAATTTGTTACGCTATTTCGTCTTGGAAACGCTACATGAAAAACTCCACGACCATCTCAAGAGTCCAACAGATAGTTACGTATTTTGTAAGTTGTCATAATAGAATACATTATTTATGCCTCCCAACTTATTAATTCAGTATTTGGTTAAATTGTACCACGCTTCTCGCCGAGCTGCAGAGGTTATGTTGGCACCAATGTTAATGACGGTAACTCAGACGACCAATAAATGTTTTTTGTGACAACTTCAATTAAAACGAAAATATTTTTTTCTGAACGGACAAGGGTACATACAAGAACCTGTTAACCATAGAGCAGGTACAGTATTAATTTTGCTGCGAGTGAAACAAGCAGCAATAACATTTACTCTGTAGCTCGTGAAAAATATTAACACAATTCTACAATTCATTGTTTATCTGTTGCCAACATAAGCACTGGTCCCGGCGAGAAGCGTCGTAAAATTTTACCCAGAATTTACTTATGCTTGTTGCTCCTAGTGTGAGGCCTAAAATCTGATTCCTTCCTCCGATCTACAGGAACAGTATACTGTTGCCTATGTGCAAGCTTGCACTAAGATACTACGCATTTGGCATGTTATCGTACTAAGCCCTAAGGATTTTTACTGTTCTAAATTTTCCATGGAAAGCACTGAATTCATTTGCCGCGAGCGATCATGTCGGTTTGTTCTTCTCCTTCCATGTCGTAGCGTCCGTTGTTTTACATTACAATGCACCCTGATATTTCTCTATTGAGGGCACGACACACTCACACTAACTTCTTATAAAACTCGAGCTTTTTTCAAGTTTGGTTTCCATAGCGCCAATTAACAACTATCTGCTAACATCTTCCGTGATATTTAAATAAGGGAAACTGCTGTTTATTCAGACGGCAGTTTCATTTGTTTCTATTGCCAACCCAGTCGAAATATATCGTACCTTCTCGTTTTCTCCAGGTTAGCAAACGAGAGGTGTATCTGGCAATGACAAACGCAATGCACTTAACGAGTACATTTAACTGGACGTTAAAGGCATTTTCTCGTTTACTAACGAAAAGATAAACTAGAGATGGACGAACCGAGTATAACAATACGAAATCAGATTTCAAAGTATCGACCAATTTTGACAGTCAATATAAGACTTCTTAGACGTCTTATTTATGTCAGACCATCTAGACATATTCATCTTGAGGTTTGAAAAACTCTTCAATCTCCGTGTTTGCTTACAAATAAATTTGCTTTTTTAGGTATGGTCTGCCTTGAGCATACAGAATTGTTTTTAGTTTCTCCCAAACATGTTTCGCTGGCATTGCAGCAACATCAGTGGGATATTTATTTTATACTGTCTGTCAAATGAACAATGAAATGATTGCTACTTTTTGTACATTAAGGGCCAGTTCGTCCATCTCTCGTTAATCTTGTCGTTAGTAAACGAGAAGATGTCTTTAACGTCTCGTTAAATGTGCTCGTTAAGTCCACTGCGTTTGTCATTGCCACATACAACTCTCGTTTGCTTACCTGGAGAAAACGAGAAGGTACTATATATTTCGACTATGTTGCCAATAGAAACAAATGAAAGTGCAGTCTGAATAAACAACAGTTTCCCTTATTTAAATATCACGAAAGAGGTTAGCAGATAGTTGTTAATTGGCGCTATGGAAACCAAACTTGAAAAAAGCTTGAGTTTTATAAGAATTCTCCACTAACGATAAATTAAAATCTTAACTGGAACTTAACGAGACATTGACAAACGGGCCCTTAGTGTAGAAACTACAGATAATTGTGAAACTAATATAAATCGTTTCTTATTTTTATAGGTATAATAGGCCTACCTTAATAACACATGTAGTTGTGTTTGTGGTTCTTTAACTCACAAAACATCACTGTGTATTTTTGACAAACTGTAAAAAATACACAGTGATGTTTTGTGAGTTAAAGAACCACAAAGACAACTACATGTGTTATTAAGGTAGGCCTAGTGTACCTATAGAAATAAGAAACTATTTATATTAGTTTCACAATTATTTTGTAGTTTCTACACTGAATTACAAAAAGTAACAATCATTTCATTGTTCATTTGACAGACAGTATTAAATAAATATCCCACTGATGATGCTCCAACGCCAGCGAAACATGTTTGGGAGAAACTGAAAACAATTGTGTTTTCTCAAGGCGGACCATACCTAAAAAGCTAAGTAAGTGAACATTAAGCTCTATATTACAGTACTATACTATATCGTAATAATTCATTCAACCTAAATACAACCAATTTGTATCACAGGTTACTTCAAAATGGCAGTTTAAGCCGCAACGGGACCGTCATGTTGAAGTAAATAATATGAAGTAACAGCGTTTTCGTTAATTACTATTATTTATTACAGATGTAATTCAGACACCATTGAATACACTGTAAAGGGACATGGCACCTCTAATTGTTTTAGGGACCTGAATATAGCTTCAGTGTAAATTACGGCTGTTGGTTCCATTAAATTCAACACATTCTTGTCTCGTTCCCTGCTCCTGGGAGCACTTATGGAAACGGACGTGGCAGCATTCCCCCACACGCCAGCCAGCTACGTAATCGGCATTCGGCAGCGCTGCGCCACGACGAGGTCGGCATAGCATGCGCGTCGCGGGCGCGCCGGCCCGTTATGACGCATGCGCACACGCGGTTCGGCGTATCGGTTCGGGCGGTCTTCGCCTGACTGAACGGTGCCCGCGGCCCATCGCGATGACTGTAGCTGCTGAGGACGCGGGTATTTACGGCCGGCCAGAACAATGCTCTCATTGTCTCCCGGACACTACACGCGCGGCGTGGAGGCGGCGGCGGCCTTGAGACACATCTTGACACCGACTGCCTGCGTGAGCGCGGCCCGTGTAGAATATGCATGAGCGGCCTTCTCTTTGAGCCACACGGAGGCACTCGGAAGGCTGCCTGCGACCACGTTAGCTCATCCTTTGTTCTAATGAGACACCTGTGCTCGCCACTGGTAATTCATCATCTTAGCATAAATGCGGTATTGGAATTATAATGAACTAGCTGAGAACCTGGCGTTGTGCGGGTATTTATTTATTTATTCACTAGCTTATATGCCCGTGCTTCGCAAAGGTTGTTGAAGGAGGGCCTGTGTGTATCATGGAGTTTTAGGGTTCCTGACCTCAGTCAGTAAAAATAGAATCCTTGTTGGATCACTTTGTCAATAAACTCAGTTGTCCTAGCCAAGATGTCAAATGTACGTAAAAGTCATTGTGCGAAACGATGTATCTTCACAAAGTTTTCAATACGAAGGGCGAAACGTGCCAAAATAAGCAAAGAAATGTCGTTAAAAATCTTCAAATGTTTGTAAAGCTTATGGGACTTAACTACGGGGTCATCAGTCCCTAAACTTACAAACTACTTATGAACCCACTTACGAACTAGGACGGCACAAATATCCATGCCTGAGGGGGGGATTCGAATCCTCGATCGTAGTGGCCGTGCAGACCGTGACTGAAGCGCCTCAGTCCCCTCGGCCACCGCGGCCGGCTGTCGTTAAAAACTTAATACACAAAGCGAAATCAGTAACACTTATGTTCAATGTTTGTTGGTATTCGTAGACATGACACTGCTTAATTCTGTCACAGACGTTCGCTTCCTTGTTGTACTACCCCATACTTATAATGTAGCAGCGGTGTTTATTAGTTCTTTGGTGCACTACAGTGCCTCTAGCGCTTGTTTGCAGTACTACACAATCTATACTTCAAGCATAACCTACATCTAAAACAATTTCCCTGATTTGACTTTTATGAAACGAAGTTGCTCCATGCAAATCCGTGAAGTAGTTTAGGAGATTAGGTATTTCTAATAGATGAACAGACAGTTACTGAAAACACTTAAGATTGCGATGTACCTTTTTTTTTTTTTTTTTTTTTTTTTTTTTTTCGTGATCTGATTTTCATGAAATCATGCCTATATGTTTCCCCAATCTCAGCTCAAATATCCTGTGAAAACCGCATGAAAATATGTCAGTAGTTTTTTAAATACGAAACATTTTAGAAATAGGCATGATGTAGCTAACATACATCTGTTATATTCACCATTTAAAATATTTGTTTCATGATCATTCATATCTCTGGACAATGAGCTGAGGCATGGAAAGCTGAAATATAATACGTATTTCCTTAATGAAGTAGAAATATCACTGAAAACAATTATTATTCATACGGTTGGCTCTCTTTCCGTTAGATGCGCTTTTGTCGCTCCAAGCGTGAGACTTAAGCTTCCATACAAGTTGTACATATATGTTAGACTGTGATATAAGTATGTAAATATATGGATTAAACACGGCGAGGATTGTATCAGTTTCATTGCGTTGAATTATATTTCGTAGAACATAGCAACGATTTTCAGAAATATGATAAATTTGAAAAGTCAAAGAGTAAGTAGTATTTTCAAATGGTGACAATCCGATCGCTGCCCCGAACTTCACACCCGCAGCGCTATCTATTAGTCCTTTGCTGCATTACGGCGTTCTTTCCAAGCATGAAATACACCTGAAACTTCAAATTACGATATCTTTTAATTTTCTGAACCGATTTTGATGAAATGAAGCCAATATTTTGCCCCAGGATATTCTCTATTTATCTGTGATACCCACCATGAATGTTCGTTTAGTACTTTTGGAGTTTGCTCTCTACAAATAGACACATGCGATTGCTTTCAGAGAAATGTTTAAATTGAGATATCTTACCTTTTCTGATTCGATTTTGTGAAGTGAAGCGTTTCTGTAAGCGAAAGATACTCTCACGTTTCCTTTGAAACACCTCTGAAAATTAGTCTATTAGTTTTGGAGACGAAAGAGAAAGATAGACATAACGGTTGTTGATGAAAAACGTTAAATTGTGATGTTCTTCTTTCGGTGAACCGATTTTTATGAAACTAAGTCTGTAAGTTGTCCCAAGATACGCTGAAGTTACCTGTGAAGTTACCATGGGAATTCGTGAAATAGTTCTGGAGAAGTGGTTTCTGAACAGAAAGACACGACGGTATATGAAAACACTTCGTGATTCTATTTTGATGAAATCATGCCTAGATCTTGAACCAATCTTCGCTCATGTTTCCTGTGTAAACCGCATGAAAATTCGTCCAGTAGTTTTGAAGATTGAAGCGAACAGATTTATTATTGGGATAGATGTTGTACAACTGTAAAATTTTGAAGGAATATATTGATTTGTATAAGTGCTGTATCTGCTGCGAATGTGGTTAGTAGTAAAGAAGTAATAGATTAAAACGTGATGCTTGATGGGACAGTTTTCTATGAAAGTTACTCTTTACGTCCTCATATCTCATGACCTACGTGTCGTACTGTGATACAATTTCGAACGGACATTCAGATTTAAGTGTGTATTCTGTCTGCAAAATTTCCTGCGAGTACAATTGGTAGTGTAGAAATTATAAATTGTAACGTTAAACCGAATGTCATAGTTTCGCTCCATGAACAGCGGAAAAGTAGTAAGCGAGAAACTTTTTTCCTTTCATTATTTTGATGTGGTTGTCTGCGAGAGAAAGTTTAATAAAGGTTTGAAATTATGTTTAAAGTTTGTTTCAAGTCGCCAAGTACTATCATTCTCATATAGTGTGCTTATAAAGTCTCGTGGCATTATGTAGCAGTTTTTTTTGCGATTTCTGTTGTTCATGACGTTATATCTCTTGAACCATGTGTCGTATGTGGTTCGTACTCCTACAGCAATTGTTATCTTACGTAGGGAATATGTGTACCAAACAAATATGTGTATCTGGTGAACTATATATCGTACGTGAGTCTTACACTTACGACGACCGTCCTCATGGATTGAAGCTTACGTGTAGAAAATTTTATAAAGATTGGAACAAAACTGTAGTTTTGTATACAACACGTGCACACAAACATACGGACACTCTGCTTTATATATTACAAGAAGATCTCATGGAGAAAGACAAGGTTGTAGTTTGTAAAGTAATTGACTTCACTATGAAAACACGTGAACCGACAGGCTGAGGTAGGACAAACCCAATAAAAATATATAGAATCACGATGATCATCATTAATTATTAGTCTCTAAGACATTTAGCGCTCGCGATCATTAATTAATTATTTATTTAAATAATTATTTCAAGATCTCATGCCACTCTTCGTTTGTTTTTGTTTTGTTTTTGTTTGTAAATCTTATGGGACTTAACTACGGGGTCATCAGTCCCTAAACTTACAAACTACTTATGAACTACTTACGAACTAGGACGGCACAAATATCCATGCCCGAGGGGGGATTCGAACCCCCGACCGTAGTGGCCGTGCAGACCGTGACTGAAGCGCCTCAGTCCCCTCGGCCACCGCGGCCGGCTCATGCCACTCTTCAAGTACGTCACTGGATTCATCTGAGTACACATGTTATAAGGCGTATTACATTCACAGTCGAATTCAACTCTGTAAAAAAGCAACTGAAAACGTTAATAGTTCTTATATAAAAAATGGTGAATTTTGTGTGTGGAAAATACAATAAAAGAGATAGATAAAAGAGGTAGATTTAGAGAGAGAAATGTGACCACAACGCAAGTAATGTAGTAATGGCAAAAAATAAGAAGTCAGGAGGGCAATTTACACGGCAAAACTATTTTGCACTGTACCGATCACGCATTGTATTTAACACAAGAGTAAACCGTCTTGAATCTGGCAGTCTCCAGTTAGGAAAGGGTGTGCCCGATTCTTTGCGAACACCAGCAGCGTTTCCATTACAAAACCCAAACAGTAATACCATATCGGCATGCTCAGCAGCACTAAATACGTCCGTCAAGTTTTTACGCTGCAGTAAGTAGATTTGGCCAATAAATGACAGGCCTACGGGGATGGCCGCAAGGACTGGGGCGCAGTGTTACAGATTGCGCGGCCGCTCCCCCAGGAGGTTCAAGTCCTCCCTGGGGCATCGCTGTGTATGTTGTCGTTAGTGTAAGTTAGTTTTAAGTGTAAGTTAGTTTTAAACTACTGTGTAAGATTAGCGACCGATTAACCCAGAAGTTATGATAACTCTGAAGTCTGACAAATCACAATTAAAATGTAAATCGAAATTCACAAACCCTGAGACTTTTTTTCGTCTCGAACATGTCAAAGACAATAAAGATAAAGGTGAGGCAAAGAATTAAAATTTGTGATGCGGCCGGAAATCGAACCCGGACCTCCATGCTTACTAGACAGACGTCTTACCACTAGTGATTAAGGTGCCTTGGAACAGTCTAAGTACGACTTCTCTCCACGTCACACACTTCAATTCGGCTTCTGTGTTCCATAGAATATTGCCTCTTCTGTCAAGAGTCTACAAGCAGTGGGGTAGCACCTCGTCAATGAACACGTTGGACTTTTCCTACCTTTAACCTTGGGTTGATAGAAACATCAATGTAAATAGAAATTCACAAACCTTGCAATTGCTTCACCCTTACATTTAATGTCTTTGACATGTTAGAGACGAAAAACAGTCTCAGGGTTTCTGAATTTCTATTTGCATTGATATTTCTATCACCTTAGCCTAAGGTTAAGGTTAAAGGCAGGAAAGTTCCAATGTGTTCATTGCCGAGGTGCTGTTCCATTGCATGGAGAACCTTGGCAGTAGTGGCAATATTACAGGGTGGCGCAGGGAAACCGGAAATTTCGAAATAACGTCATTTACATGAATAAATTCATAAAACTAGTAATTTATTAACGAAAGTGAATGTATTCAGTATGCCATTATTCAGTACGTCTTTACAATCAAAATGTCCAAAAGTGTCTACTTTTTAAAGATACATCGGAAAGATGTGCTCCCATTCGGCGTTCACACTCTAATAGCCTGTTATGAAAACTCTGGAATGCGCGGTGTAGCAAATCTTGGAGAATGGCAGTGATTTCGTTTTCAATGTTCTCCTACAGTTCATGGATTGTTGCAGGACGTGTACGGTACACCTTGCCTTTAAGATATCCCCACAGGAAGAAGTCGCACACTCTAAGATCAGGGGATCTCGCAGGCCATGCAATGTCACCGTTACGTGAAATAATGCGTCTTCCAAACAACTGAAGAACTGCTGCCATCGATTGTCGAGCAGTGTGCGACGTGGCTCCGTCCTGCTGAAACCACATGTTTTCGTCGTTAAGATTAAGCTCGTGCAGTCTCGGTGTAAAGAATGTTTGAAGCATTTCAACATATCGAGCGGATGTTACTGTCACGTTCAAAAACATAAGGGCAGATAACACCATGACATGATACAGCACTCCATATTGTGACCTTAGCGCTACGTAGTGGTCGCTGGTGAAACTCGCAAGGATTGTCCTGTGCTCAATAACGAAAATTCTGTTTGTTCACGAATCCGTTCAGGTGGAAATGGCTTCGTCTGATATCCATATGTTACCAAGGAAATTCGCTTTCTCGTTGATTTTAGCCAATACCTGGCTACTAAACTCCATACATGACGCTGGGTCTCGTTCATGTAAGTGTTGCACAATCTGCAACTTATAGGAATGGAAGTCTAATTCGTGCAGTATTCTTTGTAAGCTTCGTCGCTTAATCCCTAGCAAAGATGCATGCTGTCGAACGGAGCGGCGAGGACTTCTCTCGATTGCACCTCTAGCAGCTGCAATGTTCTCTGGGATACGTACCGTTAGAATGCCACCTGGAGGTTTCTTTTCCAAGGCAGATCCTGTTTCTTCAAAATTACGCACCCACGTTCTAATCGCAGGCGCAGATGGGACACGTCCATGGCGTCCAAGATGGTATTGCTGTCGAAATGTTCTCTGCGAGGCAGTCACACTAATCACCATTTTTGTAAAACGCTCTCACAGCTACTGCACGTTCCGCAACAGTCAAATTCTCCATGATTACTAAATGGCAATGCGTTCACATCAATTGTGCAAAGTTTCGAACATCTGCCGGCGCTACAGTGCTGCCAACTGTAACGTTCAAAATTTCCCGTTCCCCTGCGCTACCATGTATATGGAACACAGAAGCTGAATTAAAGTTTGTGACGTGGAGGGAAGTCGCAATTAAACTATTCCGAGGCGCCTTAGTCATTAGTGGTCCAGTAGTCTAGTGGTTAGACGTCTGCCTAGTAAGCTTGGAGGACCGGATTCGATTCCCGGCCGCATCACAAATTTAAATTCATTGCTTCACCTTTATCTTTAATGTCTTTACCAATGAAAACTTCAATATAAACTAATGAAGTGCTTCACAACTGGAACATTAACGTTCGGCTGGTGACATTCGATAAATACACTCACAGGAAGCCGTAACACAAAACGAAAATGCACTGCATTCAATAAATATTGGACTCATGTTACATGACATTAAGCTGCATTTCGTCTATACTACCACGTGCTTAAAATATCCAAAGTTCCTCCTGAAAGACCGCGTAGATGCAGCAGGGCAGAGTATTGCAACGATGCCGAGTTGTTGTACGTCACAATAGGAGACCCGGCACAATATTAGGTGTCGCAGGGGTTTTACCAACTCATGGCCGCTACGCCTACATCTACATACATACTCCGCAATCCACCGTAAGGTGCGTGGCGGAGGGTACACTGAGCCACTACTAGGCATTTCCTTTCCTATTCCACTCCCAAACAACAAGGAAAACAAGAATTCCTATATGCCTCCATACGAGCCCTAATTTCTCTTATCTTGTCTTTGTGATCACTACGCGAAATATAAGTAGGCGGCAGCAAGATCGTACTACACTCAGCTTCAAATTCCGGCCCTGTAAATTTCCTCAACAGAAATTCACGAAAAGAACGTCGTCTTTTCTTCAGCGATCCCCAATTGAGTTGCCGGAGCATTTCCCTGACACTCGCGCATTGGTCGAACCTACCGGTAACAAACCTAGCTGCTAGTCTCTGAACTGCTTCTATGTCTTCCTTTAAACTGATCTGCCGCGGGTCCCAAACACTTGAGCAATACTCAAGACGTGGTCGTACAAGTGTTTTATACGCGGTCTCCTTTACAGGTCAAGTACATCTTCCCAAAATTGTCCCAATAAACCGAAATCGACTGTCCGCCTTACTCACAACTGTCGTTACATGTTCGTTCCATTTCATATCGCTCTGCAATGTTACGCCTAGATATTTGAACGACGCAACAGCATCAAGAAGCTCACTACTAATGCTGTATTCGAACATTGTGGGATTGTTTTTCCTACTCATGCGCATCACATAATATTTTTGTACATTGAGAGCTAGGTGCCAATCTTCGCAGCAATTAGAAATTTTGTCAAAGTCATCCTGTATCCTATTACAGTCAGTTAAAGACGACACCCTCCCATACACTACAGCATCATCAGCAAACAGCCGCAAATTATAAGTTTCTCTGTCCATCAGATCATTTATATAGATAGAAAATAATAGCGGTCCTATCACACTCCCTTGGGGCACTTCTTTGGGTCTCTGATGAACACTCGCCGTCGAGAACAACGTACTGCGTTCTATTACTTCGGAAGTCTTCCAGCCAGTCACAAATCTGTGAATCTATTCCATAAGCTCGTATCTTCGTTAGCAGACTGCAGTGTGGCACCGCGTCGAAAGCCTTTTTGAAGTCTAGAAAAACACAATGCGCCTGTTGCCCTTCATCCATGGCTCGCAAGATGTCATGTGAGAAAAGGGCAAGCTGAGTTTCACATGAGCGATGTTTTCTAAACCCGTGCTGATTCATAGAAAGAAGCTTTTCCGTTTCAAGATAATTTACTATATTAGAATTGAGAATATGCTCCAAACTTCTACAGGAAACTGATGTCAACGATATTGGCCAGTAGTTGTGTGGGTCAGTTCTCTTTCCTTTCTTATAAACGGGAGTCACCTGCGCTTTTTTCCAATCACTAGGAACTTTGCGCTGAATTAAAGATTCGCGATAAATGCAAACTAAGTAGGGGGCCAATGCCGCAGAAACTGTTTGTAGAACCGAACTGGTATTCCATGCGGACCAAAAGACTTTTTCGTATTTAGCTCTCTCAGCTGCTTCTCTACACGGGAAATACCTATTACTGCGTCCTTCGAAATTAGTACGCTGATAAGATGATGGTACATTTGTGCGGTCCTCCTGCGTGAAAGTTTTCTTAAAGGTTAAATTTAGAAGTTCAGCTTTCCGTTTGCTTTCTTCTATTACTGCCCCGGAATGATCAACGAGTGACTGGATAGTGAGCTTTGGCCCGCTTATCGATTTTACATAGCAGAGAGGCTGTCGACCAGTAGCGGGGTGGGGTGGGCGCAGTGTGGGGGCGGCGGTGGCGCCGACGACCGCTGGGCGCGGTCACTGGCCTCTGGGAGCCGCCGCTGCCGCCCCCGCAGACGCCCAGACAGACAGAGTATCGTGGGCGGCGGGGCGGTGCCGCCACTCCCCGCGCCTTGTAGCGCGGGCGCTGCCGTCTACTGCACTGGCCGACGGCCGCCGTCTGTCTCCCAGCCACGGCCAGCGGTTGTCACCTCTCGGGAGACCGTATGTCACGGAGGTCGCATTTGCATGCGGCTGTCAAGGAAAACAATTCTAACCGCCGTGCTCCGAGACACTTGCGGGAAAACGCCCTAAGGCCGTATTTGAACAATTTTTTTTCATTCTTGAAAATTCTAGAAAAGGTAATGTACAAGCAGCTTCTCAACCACCAGACCACAAATAACATATTGTCGAGAACACATTTAAGATTTCTGAAAGGTTCCCATATCGAGAAGGCTATTTTCACCTACAGTGAGAAGATACTTAATTCAATTAGTTCAATGGATAATGCTGCAAAACAAAAACTGGAGATTAGAATTTTACCGTCATATCGATGTTAGAAATTCAGGTGTCCTCATGGAACATGTAGGGCGGACAGTACCTTGACGTGGAGCTTCCCTTTGTTCAGCTCCTTTATTTTTGTTTGTATTTCCTCACATCTGTGATTCTGCCCACTTCTGAATGTGAGTCTGGCCTCTTCTACGTCCTTTAATTTACAAAATATCCCTGCAAAACTTATCTGGAAAATATAAGTTGGTTCTATTAGTAAGCCAGGGTGAATATTGTCAATGAAATTTTGATGAACCCCTTCGTTAGTGCTCTGCCGCGACCGTCTTCCGGTCGAATCGCACACCACCTGTTATTCAAACGGACAATCCCTAGACAAAATTATCTAGACCCCTGAGCATCAACACCACAGTGCATCTACGTGCAACTAAAAATCCTATCAATTACGGCGTTGGCGCCTACCATGGCGTCTTCTAAACATGCTACCTAACGGGGGAGATTGCCGACATAAAATTTACAGTAAACGTGGCAACTAAAGCACTTCCTAAGCAAAGCTAGTTTCTGCATAAATGTGCCTTCTCCGCTACGCCACTGTCCCTGTGACAAAGTGTACTTGTCTTACTTTTAAGTGGATGTGCGAGACTCTATGGCTGTCTGAATGAGGAGAGTGATAGCTCGCTTTGCATCGTTCTCTCTGGCTCAAAGTCGATAGCTGCTGAGGCTACCAAAGAGGTTTCTACACCCTTTGGTTACAGTCCACTCGACGAGCCTTCTCTAGGGCGAGTCTCCCCATCCCCACCAACGTTGATCTTGGATTTTCCAGCTTTCGGTGGCTTCCCACGTCTCGTGGCTCCACGGGCTGGTCATTCTGTGCTGGTCTTCTGGTGAGGTAAGGTTGGTTCTGCTCTTGTGTTTGGAGTTGGTAGCATTAATTGTCGCCCGCCGAGGTGACTGAGGCGCTGCAGTCACGGTCAGCACGGCCACTACGGTCGGGGGTTCGAATCCCCCCTCGGGCATGGATATTTGTGCCGTCCTAGTTCGTAAGTAGTTCATAAGTAGTTTGTAAGTTTAGGGACTGATGACCCCGTAGTTAAGTCCCATAAGCTTTACAAACATTTAGTATTTTTTAGCATTAATTGTCTAGCATGTTTAACTCATGAACTTAGAATCACTTTTTGGAATATTTTCTCCGATCGTGTGAGGAAATGTGTTCTCGTTTTTCAATTCAGTGATTTCCAATAGATAAACGTGGTGTGTGTGATTCTAGTTGCAGTTTGATAACTGCCTGGAATGTTAAATCCTTTTGTGATCATGTGGTGGTGTATCAACTATGTGTAAATACTTTCTAGCTTTGTAGGGCACGATTTCTAATAGGTGATATGTTCATTTTTGTACAGTGCATGTAAAAATCTTCTCATCCTTTCCTTCCGTGAGTGATATGCGTTCCACTTGGTTGGTTCATAGAACAAAGTTCAGCTTTCACTCTTCTTTGTTCCATGCCAACAGGCAAATAACTATGTGGGAATACTTCTGATTTCCACTAATATTTCGCGATCTTCTCTCCCCGCCTATTTTAATTTTGCTGTTTCTTCTCCAACTGGTAGTACGCACTCTGCCTTTGTCAGTAATTCTCTCTGAGCCTTGTACAACCTCCCTCAAGACTTCCTTATGTAATTATAAAAATTTCTATGTGTTGCATGCTGTAATTCTTAATTTTTATTTTTCCGACTTTGTAATTATTTCATTTTTGTATTTTTTACGAGACAGGACTCATCCGTCGCCTTAATCGCCCCCTATCGCGTGTAGCTGTATTTAATTCACTTCCTTATATAATTCTAAGCATTTCTATGGGTTGCAAGCTGTAGTTAATTTTCTTTATTTTTCGAAAACTGAATTTATTCAATTTTATCGGTTTTCGGAACCACGTGGGTCCGAGTTCCGACTTCCGGCGTTTGCTGCTAGTCGCCTGAGTTCACGCCACTTCTCTTATAAAACCAGTACCTAGCTCGATTTCTAACAGACTGCAACTTAAGAATCCACCGTGATTTTGTATAATGAATACAAGTTTCAACCACTTCACCTTCAGTGGAGTGCGTTCATGTAACGTAGCCATGTGTCGCCGTTAGCGTGTTTGCTCGCGGTCCAAATCAGATGTAATTTAACTTGGCTATACACACGCACCATCTCAAAGCAGGGACGACAGACCATAGCCAGCTTCAAAGTGTTTTGTATATTGTGTTTTGTGCTACCCCCGACTTGCTGAATTTCGCCTACGATAGCGGCGCTTGCTTCCGCCTCGTCTCAGCACGCTGATTATAGTGAGTTTCGCTGTGGCACTGCGTTTGTGTGAGCGAATGAGTGTTGTTTGTGAACCTTCCCCCCAGTAGCTTTAAATCATGTATGATTTAGGCTGGGCACCGCCGCATTAATCCATGTAAGAGATGCATTTTTATTGTATTAACGAATTTTTTCCCCATTTTGCTTGTTTTCTATTCTGAATAAACGTGTTTAAGTTTAGCATAATCCGTAAGTTGCCTATAAATTGTAGTTTTAGAGCATCTTCCCTCTTTTATTTAATATTGTTCTTCACAAGTGCTGAGAACAAGCTCAGATGCAATTTCTTCTTATATCTAAATTTCGTTGCGCCATAAATGTTTTCTTAGCCATCTCTCTAAGATAACTTTAATTGTTGTAGCTTGCTTATTAATGTCTTGTGTAGTGACGTGTGAGCTGCTGTGTATATTGACCACTTTAGTATTAACTCCCTGTTATTGAAGTAATTTGAAACGAGTCAGTTCTCAGTTTTGGCCAGGCAACAAGATTTTATAGCAGGGAGTAACCTGTAGTTCACACGGACCTTATTTGCTAATTTTAGTGATAAAACAAAGCTCTTGTTTCGTACAGTGGTCGACTTTTAAGCTTTCCCTTCTTTGCTTAGAACTTGTTTTCCGTCTGAGTTCTTGATATTCATACCCTTGCTTTTATTGTCTCCAGAGGTCTTCTTAATTTTTTATTGTAGGTGGTATCTATCTTTCCCCTAGTTATATATTCTTCAACGATCTTGTGTTTCTACTCAAGTCACTCTTGCTCATCAACCTCATTTTTCAGACGTGTGTACTCCCTTCTGCCTGCTTCACTTGATGCATTTTTATATTTTCTCCTTTCATCAATTAAGTTCAGTATCTCCAGTGTTATCCAAGGATTTAGGCCTCGACCTTCTGCCTATATGATCCTCTGCGGCCTTCACTACTATATCTCCCAGAATACCCATTCTACTTTCTAGAAAATTCATACCTGACGAGACGAAGGTCCAGGATGAGGCGAAAAGGGTTCTGGGTGATTCCTGTACTTAGCAAACGAAGCAGACTTGGAGAATGTCATCATTTATATGAAGAACTGAAGTGGGACATGCAAAAAATTTGCACATACTACAGAACGATCATGGAAACATGTCATTATATCCTAAAAACTATTCAACACAATAATGTAAGCTTTCACGGCTGCGTCAACTTAATTTAAAACTTCCGGGCTCATAAGCCGTGGTCGTTTTGTAAAACTTTCCCCTAACGTTTCATCTTCGGCTGCGGAAGACATCTTCAAAGGTAGAGTGGCGAACTGCCGTATATATAGGCGATGCAGAGGGCACCACAAGACATCACGTGACGTCGGCTACGAAACTATCTTTGATATTGCCAACAGCCAGGTGGTATCGATATGTCGATGACACTTTTGTGGTATGGACTCACGGATCAGAGGAATTAGATGCCTTCTTAACGCATCTCAATGGTGTCAATCCCAGAATACAACTTACAATGGAAACATAGAGCAACGGGCAGCTGAATTTTCTCTATTGCAATCAAGCACGTGGACGGGACGTTGGGCCACAAGGTCTACAGGAAGGCTACTCATACTGATCGTTACCTGCATAAAGACTCTAACCACCATCCCAGACATAAAAGAGGTGTGGTTAAAACTTTGGTTGACAGGGCGCATAAAATTTGCGAACCTACTTATTTAAAAGATGAGATGGAGCATTTACGATCCACCTTACAGAAGAACGGCTATTCTACCAAACAAACAGACAGAGCCCTTCATCCCAGAGAGAAAGTCAATGTCAACAAGGAACAACAACCGCACAAAAGGAAAGTTTTTCTTCCGTTCATAAATAAGGTTACGGACCGTAAGGTATGGGGTAGAAACCATTTTCAGATCTACGAGGAAGATAAAAAGAATATTTAAGATCTGCAAAAGATGTACAACATCCATTGAATCCACCAGGTGTATATAAAATTCTCTGCAGTTGTGGTTCAGTCTACATTGGAACTACAAAAAAAAGCGTCAACACTTGTCTGGTCGAACATAAGAGGAATTGCCGCTTGGGGCACCCGGAGAAATCGGCCGTAGCGGAACATGTATACCAAGAAGGCAACCACGAAATTAAATTTAATGAGATTAGTGTCATCTCTAAAACTTCGCACTATCATGCGCGCACATATAGAGAAGCAATGGAGATCTATAAACATCGCAATAATTTTTACAGAAAAGAGGAAGCTGTTAAATTAGACAGAATTTGGACTTCTGCTTTACACCAGCGGAATGACAATCGATTGTTCTCTGCTAAGAATGTTGGCAGAACCAGAGATAGTGTGTGCATCGCCTATACAGGGTGTTACAAAAAGGTACGGCCAAACTTTCAGGAAACATTTCCCACACACAAAGATAGAAAATAAGTTACGTGGACACGTGTCGGGAAACGCTTAATTTCCATGTTAGAGCTCTATCCATGTTAGAGTTCTATTTACGGATGAGGATTCATTTCAACGTGATCAAATTGTGAATTTTCACAATCAACATGTGTGGGCTGACGAGAAACCGCACGCAATTGTGCAATCACGTCATCAACACAGATTTTCTGTGAACGTTTGCGCAGAAATTGTTGGTGATGTCTTGATTGGGCCTCATGTTCTTCTACCTACGCTCACTGCAGCACGTTATCATGATTTCATACGGGATACTCTACCTGTGCTGCTAGGACGTGTGCCTTTACAAGTACGACACAACAAGTGGTTCAGGCACGATGGAGCTCCTGCAAATTTCAGTCGACGTGTTCGTACACTTCTCAAAAACAGATTCGGTGACCGATGGATTGTTAGAGGCGAACCAATTCCATGGCCTCCACGCTCTCCTGACCTCAACCCTGTTGACTTTCATTTATGGGGGCGTTTGAAAGCTCATGTCTACGCAACTCCGGTACCACATGTAGAGACTCTTCGTGCTCGTATTGTGGACAGCTGTGATACAATACGCCATTCTCCAGGGCTGCATCAGCGCATCAGGGATTCCATGCGACGGAGGGTGGTTGCACGTATCCTCGCTAACGGAGGGCATTTTGAACACTTCCTGTAACAAAGTGTTTGAAGTCACGCTGGTACGTTCTGTTGCTGTGTGTTTCCATTCCATGATTAACGTGATTTGAAGAGAAGTAATAAAATGAGCTCTAACATGGAAATTAAGCATTTCCGGACAGATGTCCACATAACATATTTTCTTTCTTTGTGTGTGAGGAATGTTTCCTGAAAGTTTCGCCGTACCTTTTTGTAACACCCTGTATATACGGTGCTCCTTCAAGTTCTCATCGCAGTTCGCCACTCTACCTCTGAAGCGGCCGTGCTGCTGGTTACACTGGACGCTCAGCCGGAGTCTGTTCTGGGCCCGGCTGTGGGTCGAGAACCCGACGGCAGGGCGGGGCGGGTGGCTCCCATTTTTGCCGAGCAACGGGTTTGAGGCTGCGGCGGGAATGAGACAAGGCCGGACGTTGCCAAGGCCACGCCGCGCCGTCTCCAAGGTGACCGCAGCGCTACCGTAGGGGCACCGCGGTCAGCGCGACGACAAAGGTCAGAGGCGGCGGGTGAGGCCCGGGGGTCGCACTGCCTGTTTCACCAGTGTGTAGGTCACATTTCTCCGAAAACGACATACCTGGAACGCTGAAATTTTAAGAAGTGTCTTCACTAGAGATCGAAAATTTACTTATATAATTAGAAATCTACTTCAGAATCGTCGATTCTTTGTGGAGTTTCAGGAAAAAAGTAGTCGATGGCCTACCTCAGGGAACCGTACTGGCTCCATCCCTTCTCAACGTGTACACAAACGACCAGCCACTTCCTGTCAACACCAACAATTACATATATTGACGGTTTATTTTTGTGAAGAGAATTGCAACCAGCTGCATTTTTGGATGTTTTTTATTTAATCCAGAACTAGCTTCCGAGCTACTGAAGACTCATCTGCAGTGGATACTTTACAGGAACATTTATCTTCCAATAAGTGTAGGTTATGCTCTCATGTTGGTTTGTGTTCTTATTGTAGGTGTACATGTAACCAAGTTGTGAAATGGGCACTTACGTTTTTTAACACATGAGAGCATTTTTGCTACACTTAGCGTTAAACGTTAAAAATATAAACTCTGATGTGTTTAGATTTTGTAATGTTTATATTTTGTATATTTTGTCTTAGAACAAGCGGCCATTATTCACGTCAATGTTAAAATTTTGTGTGTTTATATATGAGACTGGGGTAGTGAGGTAAATACTGTTACGATTGAGACCAGGTTTGATAATGGACGGCCAAAAGTAGAAAAGTAGTCTCAAACAACTGGATTTAATAAAGGCAACTGGGACGGTGATTGAAATGAATAAAGGAATACCTATTACCAGTTATTACGTCAGGAAAGTCTACGTAGTCACCTCATATTCTGGAAAGACTGGTTTTGAACTGGAGTATAAACATTAAAATATTATCTGAGCTGATCAGACTACTCAAAGTGCTATACGTTATGGTCTCTATACAAGGTATTTCCGTCAGAGCACTTAAAAATTCAACAGGCGAAAGAGTATGCTGTACAGAACAGTTTGAGGCAGGGGACCTGGGTCGGAGAAGCCAAAAGA
Organism: Locusta migratoria; assembly: GCA_026315105.1. Taxonomy (NCBI): domain Eukaryota; kingdom Metazoa; phylum Arthropoda; class Insecta; order Orthoptera; family Acrididae; genus Locusta; species Locusta migratoria. The sequence goes on from CM048748.1 coordinate 449,853,704, forward strand.
TAATAGAAATACCGTAACATCACTGCGTAGTTTTTCATTTACATTAATTACAGTTAACTGCAGACATCATCATCAACACAATGAACGTATCATTTGCACAGTATAATTAAAAAAATTATATAAATACGCTAACACGGAAATTGTGGTACAGATTAATAATTATTCGTACAAGAAGGACAATGAAAGTTACATAATTCGAAAGATTGTTTGTCGAATATAAATATTATGTGTGCATTTAGCCATTAAAAGTGGTAAAAGGAAACAGAAATTTTCCTATCTACAGCTTGGATCAAGTTCTACATTCTCCAACAATCAGCTGACTGATTGGCTATTCGCCTCGACCAAAGACGCTATAATGCAGCGCATATGCAGTATTAAAATAACGTATTAAAATAAGTGAATATCGAAACATGTAGTGCTCGCAACTCACTTTCTTGTACCGTTCAAATGCTTCATTTTCGCAGTGAATAAGAGTGATTAAAGGAAATGGATGTTTTCATATGAATGCCGATATAAAGGATACTGCGCCGGGAGATGCATGTAGCGGTGCACGGGTAGAACTACGAAGTCAACATGTTGTCAGCTCTGGAATTCTGAATATCGCAGTATCGAAATACCTTTATTTCTTGGTGTTGTATGAATATACGAACACCGAAATTGTAGTTTCATTTCAAATATTAGGCTAATGAAAGTTATATAATTCGAAAATGGCATGAGAAGTATATACTTCCGTTTTTATTTGTTGTTATTGTGTTAGGCATTTTCTTTAACACGTAAAAGATACCGTTTCATACCTCCCAGTGCCGGTTAAATTTTACTAAATATCCCACCGGCCTCCTATGATAATGTTGGCAACAGATGCTGAATAGTGAGAATCCTGTGAGTCTTCATTTTAGCCAATCGCTTGACAACGCTGTTGTTTTCTCATGGAATCTTCGCTTTACGAGGGCAATTATTTTTACTGAGCAGACGAGGGTACATACAAGAACCTGTCAACCATAGAGCAGGAACAGCATTATTTGTTTACTTCATGGTATGTACGATACACTAATCGAGTTATTCTATGTGGTTAGAACAAATGGGCAAAGATTTTCTATCGTGTTGTTGATGTTGCCAACATAATCACGCGAGGCCGCCGACATGATACGTAAAATTTTACCCCCAGTGGCCACTGTAAACACAATTGGTCGATTTTCGACCACAGGCAGTACTAGTCTTACAAAATGTCCTGAAACTGACGACCGTGATACTCAGTACAAGCCTGACATTGACGAACACCGTGTCATATGTCCCTGGTGTACCGAAATAGATGTTGGGTGAATAGCCTGGTGTGTGTGAGCATAGGACACAACGTTTCTGCAGTCGACCATGTTGCCATCATCAGGTGTGCTGGTGTTCTGCCATGGGGGCGGCCTGGGTGCGGTATATATCAGATTCCCCCTCCTCCTTCTGGCGCTTCGTCTGAGCCCATCGCGATCCGCGCCCGGTCCGTGGTTCAGATCCAACCTCCTCTCGTCCGTCGTCTGGGCGTTCCCTCCTGGGTCTTCAGGGCCGCACCCTGGGGGTCCGCCGGCGGTGGCGTTCCATCTGTTTCTCCCCCGCCCTCTTAGTCAGTACACTACGGGATGTCACTTCTGGAGCTTTCCCGGCGTATTTCTTCATCCAGTAACTTTCGGGTGTGCGGCCGGATCTCGTCGTCATTCTGACATGATATTTCGGCCTGGAAACGTCCGTCCATCTTCAGGTGAGTAGCGAGTACTGAAGACCCCAGCGGTGAAGAAGCTCAGACTTACTTGTAAGTTTTTATGTAGTCTCACTCTTTACCAAAGTGTCTCTATTCGAATCGTTAAATCTTATTGGTAACTTATTTAGTGCAGAACTGACAGCCTTGTTTGAACACATACTGTCCTCGACATTCTTTTTATTTAATAACGAATTTTCTGAGCAAATGGACGGCGTCGCCATGGGGAGCCCTTGGCCCCTGTGGTAGCAAACCTTTTTATGGAGGACTTCGAGGAGAAGGTACTTGAGTCTGCTATTTTAAAGTCTATAGTGTTCTGGCGCTACGTAGATGACACCTTTGTTATATGGCCTCATGGTAGAGAAGAGCTTGAGAAATTCCACTCTCATTTAAATGCACTGCTTGACAACATCAAGTTTACGCTGGAGACTGAAAAAGACGAGACTTTACCCTTTTTAGATGTATTAGTACAAAGAAAGAATGATGGATCACTGGGTCACTCTGCAGACTGATCTATACTTACAGGCGTCGAGCTGCCATCACTCCTCGCAAACAGCTGTTGTCCTCAGCACTTTAATTCATCGAGCGCATATAATATCTGACGAAGATAACCTCCACGCAGAATTAGACCTGGAGAAGGTTTTCAAAGATAACGGATATACTTCTCGACAAATAAAGAAGTCCATGTACAACTACAATAACAAGAAGCAACGCACAGAGGACACTGATGACGATTACAAATCAATTGATTTCCTTCCTTTTGCCGGAAATGTGTCCTTCAAAATAGGCAGGTTGCTTAGGAGAAATAAAATCAATGTTATCTTCAGTCCACCTGCGAAGAGTTTGGCTTTAGTAGGATCCGTCAAAGCCGGCCGCGGTGGCCGAGGGGATGAAGAAGACTAGCTCTTATGACTCGCAACACCGCACTGAACATTACTGTACGTGCCCTGATTGGAAATATTACCCTGAAGCCAAGCATAATAGTTACACATGACTTCTTGGACAGTTTATTTATTGTACGGTTAACCGGGAAGCTCCTACCTTACAAGATTTCATACTCTATGTTAACGACCAGGATTACGTTCTACAAAAGCGTTCTAAATACAGGACTTTGTTCCGAAACTTTTTAAAGGTTCCACTTACGTATTGAATATCATTTCATTTGTTTAAATTACAAGCTTATTTTTCTTCTTCTTGCTACACGAAGAGTGGGCAGTTCTTATTCATTCCATAGAGCATCATTTTAGTTTTGTATTATGATTTGAAGGGAAGACGCAATTGATTTGTTTTGCAATATAACACTGGTACCTACAGCAGAGGAATGTTTTGTTTTATGGCATTTGAAGCCGACGCCGAAGAAGGCGAACAATGGTGAGCGCAAGGCCGGGCTGAAGGGGTGGAGAAAAGGCCCGTTAAGAAAAAAAAAAAAAAAAAAAAAAAGGACGTAAGCGCTCCAGTCACGGTCTGCACGGCCACTACGGTCGGGGGTTCGAACCCCCATCGGGCATGCATATTTGTGCCGTCTTTAGTATAAGCTAGTTCATAAGTAGTTAGGGACTGATGACCCCGTAGTTAAGTCCCATAAGCTATACAAACATTTGAACATTTAAACTGTAAATAAATATCATAAAATATTTTCGATGAACCTTCTGACATGCACACACATTTTTTTGATCCGTAAAAGATGATCTGCAACTGAGAAAATAGGGCGTTTACAAGATCCCCTGTGAGTGTCGCGCTGCATATATAGGCCAGACAATACGATCTGTACATGAACGACGTGTAGAACACGAAAGACACACCCATCTACTCCAACCATCAAAATAGGCAGTAGCAGAACACTGCATTTCCACGGGACACACAATGTGATATAGTAAAACTGAAATTTTAACTCTAGTCTCCAGTTACTGGGATTCACTTATTAAAGAATCGGTGGAAATTCGTCTCTCTTGACAATCTTATAAATCGTGACAACGGCTTTCAGCTCGACAAAAAATGGAATCATGTGATTAATATCATCCAGTCACAGCGTAATCGACGCCATCGATCGATCATCAATGATTAGAAGACTATTGCTCTTCCACCACCGAGGGCAGCACATACAACTCGGCTGTATCGCGCATGGCACCATCTAAGGCATGCGCAAAATGATACCAGCACTTTTGGCATGCGCAAGAACCACTGTAAATACCGCGACTGCACCTGGAATCTTAAGTATTCGCTACTCACCTGAAGATGCCCGGACGTTTCCAGGCCGAAATATCGTGTCAGAATGACGACGGGATCCGGTCGCACACCCGAAAGTTACTGGACACTACGGGATGTTTCATTCTTCGTCTAATCTGGGTGATTGCGGGTTCCCAGGCTTTGATTGGAAAATAGTTGTTGTCTCGATTCACTTTAGGTTACCTTATTCTGATCTGTATAGTAACTTCGATGATACAGTTCCCGAGATCTATTTCGTCATGAAATACGACTGGAGATATTGAAGCACCACATCACAAAGAGCTAAAATTCTCTCAACTAATTCCATATCCATATCCCCTGGGGTCTCATACGCATGTGATTTAAAAATATCGCCATAGGAAATAATCAAGGATATTCAGGATAGGTGACCTCGAATTCCATGCAATGGAACGAACAAGGTGCATGTCGGTGCACTCTGTAGCAGTACCGCACCACGGTATTGTTCTGTACTTCTCTGATCAGCCCAGAGTAATGAATGAGTCTGTCGCTGATTCATAGCAGGTTGTGTCACGACAAAATGTAAATACAGTACGACAAGGCCACCGCGCGCACAAGTGAAGTAAACAAACACCTGCATCATGACTTCCTAGAAATCAGCATCGTCCACTTTGTTTCCTTTCAGAAAATACAGACTGTACGTTTAAATAAATAGCAGAGAATTGTACGTTGGTTGTAAATAATCTACATGACGTGCTACAGACGCGAAGTTTAACCGACGGAAAGAAGATGCTGTGATATGCAAATGATTAGCTTTTCAGAGCATTCACACAAGGTTGGCGCCGGTGGCGACGTGTACAACGTGCTTACATGAGGAAAGTTTCCGGCCCATTTCTCATACACAAACAGCAGTTGACCGGCCTGGTGAAACGTTGTTGTGTTGCCTCTTGTGAGGAGGAGAAATGCGTACCATCACGTTTCCGACTTTGATAAAGGTTTGCCATTCGGTTTATCGTATCGCGACATTGCTGATCGCGTTGGTCGCGATCCAATGACTGATAGCAGAATATGGAATCGCTGGGTTCAGGAGGGCAATACGGAACGCCTTACTGGATCCGCATGGCCGTAACGGATCGTGCAGCCACGTCTCGATCTCTGAGTTAACAGATGGGGACGTTTGCAAGACAACAACTATCTGCACGAACAGTTCGACGACGTTTGCAGCAGCATGGACTATCAGCTCGGAGACCATCCCTGCGGTTACCCTCGACGCTGCATCACAGACAGGAGCGCCTGTGATGGTGTACGCAAGGATGAACCAGGATGCACGGATGGCAAAACGTCATGTTTTCGGATGAATCCTGGTTCTATTCACGGCATCATGATGGTCGCACTCGTGTTTGGCGACATCGTGATGTAGGCACATTGGAAGCGTGTATTTGTCATCGCCATACAGGGGTATCACAAGACGTGATGGTATGGGGTGTCATTGGTTACACGTCTCGGTCACGCGAGGCCATTCCCCGTCAGGGGTTCGAATCCCCCCTCGGGCATGGATGTTTCTGCTGTCTTTAGTATAAGGTAGTTCATAAGTAGTTTCTTAAGTCCCATAAGCTTCGCAAACATTTGAACATTGAAGCTCAAGCTAAACTCAATACACAAAAAAGTAAATATAAAAAAAATTAAATAAATAAAAACGAAACGTAAACATAGCCGGTTCCTATGACAGTGGTACCGACATAAAGATGAAATATTCTACAACAGTAATGTATATGTAATGTTTCGGAAGGCGAATACGAGTACATTATAATTTGATGTTTCCTGAGCGCATATACAATATTGACAAATGAAATAAAAATATTTCTAAATAGAAATCCTTAAAAATGTGTCATTTTGAGCATAAAATTCAAAATTATTTTGAAGGCTAAACCGAATGTGTGCGGTATTTCACCTCCCCTTAAGAGGACGACGTAAGCATTGCTTACACAACCCGGGGTAAACAGACACCTTTGATCTCGAACGCTGTAAACCGCACAAAACAATGGTTAGCATAACAATCAAAGTGGTGTGCGTCATTTACATGCAGAACGCGCTCTTGTCGGCTACGTATTGTGTGATCCTTGGGTAGGTCATACACTGGTACCCTGCTAGATGCAAGTTTTCCAAACAAAGACGTTCCGCTCAAGCTCCTGCCACTGAAACCAACGAAATATTGCCAGACCCTTGATGTTTCCTCCTTACTGATTCTGTAAGACTAGAAGGTGCAAAATGAGAAGGTACGTGCTCGTTATTTCACCGTGAAACTTCACTCTTTGATTTACAATCAATTTGCTGCACCTACATATAAGCTTATGGTGCAATGTGCAAAGCCAAGGTATGACACTAACATACCAACATCATCATTTCAAGATGTAATTATAGTGGTTGTTGATATTGGACTGCGTGAATGCGAAAGTGATTTGGAACGTGATGACGTGGCTTTAGTGAGGTGTGCAGATTGGTCTCTGCCACTTTGTTTTAAACACTTCTACGAAATGCCGTATCTGCACGTTGAGGACTAATATAAGCGCTTTCAGGTGTGTGGTTCTGCTGTATACGTGTGTTTTTCGCTGTTATAAGTACTATTGATGGTATAAGTAATGATACACTGACGCCATTAAATCTATATATAAAGGAATTGCTGTTCGTTATCCTCGCTAAAACTCGAGAACGGCTGAACCGATTTGACTAACTTTAGTCTTGAAATATTCGTGTAAGTGCAGGGAGGGTTTAAACGGTGTCCGGGAAAGCGGAAAATCGGGAAAAACTTAAACAGCTTTTTCCAGTGAGCTATCAATACCGTTCGTCTAATTGCTATAATATTTTGTACATTTCATGTTGAAAGCAAGATGAAGGTTTGCATCAAATAAAAATTTGGAACAGTCGTACGGAAAGTAGGAAAGTAGGAAAAACCGAAAGAGTTTTTTTTCTACGAATAAAAATAAATCACCACATTGTTGTATGAGCATGACTTTAGTACGGCTTGACAGGACGAGGTTTGTTTGAAATAATTTTTTTTTTTTTTTTGGAAAATCTACCGGAAAATTTGAAAATTTTAGAAAAACTGAAAGTGCGTTCTTCAATGTGTTTTTGATTGAATTCAACACTATAACTGACTATTAGCACGACTGAGAGGGGTAATTCTTTTGTTGTTTTGTAAAAAATAAAAATAAAAATAGAGACAGTTAAAAAGGAGAGTCGCAAAATTCGAACCAAGTTTCTTTTTCAATGTGTTTCTAAATGTACTCAATACTATAGAACCGTTCATCCGCTTGCGATAAATTTTTGATCATTTGACGTTCAACGAAAGATGAACGTTCTTATGAACTAAAAATTCTGGAAAGTTACCCGAAAATTTGGAAATTCAATCTGTTTTCAATGGGATATCAATATCATTAGTCTGGTTGCGATAAAATTTTTTTTTTACATTTGATGTTCTAAGCAAATGCCTTAATAAAGCTACTGGGTCTAAAATACATATGAACCACTGTCCTGTTTTTGATTGCCTGTTATTCCAAGCAAGGTTTCGTGCTGTTCCGGGGCAAAGGTGTCCCCTGTAAGCGAGGAGAATACTAAGATCAAGAGTGATCCAAACATTATCCCTAATTCAAAATTTACACCAATAATTCTATAATCATCTGAAGGAAGGAACGCGTACAGAGCGACAGCAATAAACAATCTCTACCTGGTTGCACTGTTTAATTATATGCACATCGGCCGAATAACAATTGCGCAAGGGAAAAAATTGATCTTCGCAGCAAAAGAGTGTTGCTGCACAATTGGTGGGTGTAGGTACTTAAGAAAAAGTTAGTTTAAATGGTGTTGTTCAAGCTGGACATTGAAAACGAAAGAAACAAAACTGAGCCATCCGAAATGGACGTTTAGAGCAGAAGATAGGAAATCAAATCTATGTCTGAAGTGAAGAACAGAGAACTGCTGCAAAGGCAAAGGAATAAATAGCTCCGCGAAAGCCGGATAACAAAAGGAATATACAGGGTGTTTCAGGAGTAGTAGTAAATATTTTAGCAGGTTCTAGTACAGGCGAATTTAAAATATGTCATATAACATTGAGTCCAGTTTTTAGTCACTACAGAGTTACAGCTGTTAGTATGTAATCGAAGGCAAATGAAATCATTTTCGCTGAGTCCTCCGTTGTATCGTATTGAATTAAAAGCTTAATTTTATGTATGTTTATTTAGTTCACCGGTTCTCTTGCTTACAATGCCATTTTTCGACTTAAAAAATATAAAACCATTATGTATATAGCTAGTAACAAATTACTGTAGTTTTCTGTGTGTATGAAAGCCGTTACCTCAGCAGGAACCTTACGTGAATGGGCTGTCATACTTTGTGTATACGTATATGCGGTTTGAAGTAACGAATGAAAATAAGTACGTTACATAGATACACCACAGATTCGCGGGACTTGCAAATGTCTCAGAGTAGTAATAGTAATAGTAATATTTGGCTTTTACTCTGCACACCTGAAATGGTATTAGACCACAGCCGTATTGGAATATGCGGTTTATTGGCTAAAAAGTCGGAATTTTTATTTTCGTCATTTCAAATGCTCTTCAGTTTTCTTTGTAAAATTAATTTTGTTTCATGCAATTATTATGTTCATTTTCCGATAAAATAAAATTTTACAATAGTTTGCACATCAAAGCCATGTCTATCACAGGAAGTAAGTTTTCAGTGTTTGATTTTGTCTCCATGTGATATATACATATCAACGATTTGCCAGACCGTAACGTAGGTGACAATTAAACGCCTTTTGTGGAAACGAGATTAGGATCTATTACTTTGATCCACCTTGCACAAGCGAATTGTTGTGCTACTCATCGTTTTTCCAAACAAAATGCCGAAAGTAAAAGCGTTTTGTCAAAGACAAGATACTCCACCTATAAGTATAATCTGCAAGACACATTGTTGTGCATGCCAGAAGGTTAATCGAAAAACTTTTTATGAAATTTCTTTACAGTTTCATTCTCTAATAGCTCGCGGCATAAAGAACCATCAAAATCTTTCTGTTTTCGATCTGATTTCTCTTATTTTTTTATGATGATCATGTCACCCTATCTAGGTGGGTGCTAACAATATATGTTCGTATTCTGAAGAGAAAGTTGCTGAAAAAAATATTCGCAAAAACATCTCGCCGCAACAATTAACGCTTTTCTTTTAATGATTTCCGCCCCAACTCGTGCATCATTTCCGTGACACTCTCTTCCCTATATCGCAATAATACAGCACGAGGTGCCCTTCACTGAATTTTCTCTAAATCTTCCGTCAGTCCTACCTGGTGTGGATCCCACAGTGCGCAGCAATACTCTAAAATAGGACGTACAAGTGTGTAGTGTAGGCAGTTTCTTTAGTGGAACTGTAGCATCTTGTAAGTGTTCTGCCAATAAAACGTAGTCTCTGGTTCGCCTACCCTACAATATTTTCAGTTGTGTTCTTTCCAATTCAAGTTGTTCGTAATTGTTACTCCTAGGTGTTTAGTAGAATTGACGGCCTGTAGGTTTGACTGATTTATCGTGTAACTGAAGTTTAACCGATTTATTTTAGTGGTTATATGGATATCCTCACACTTATCGTTATTAAGGCTCAATTGCCAATTTTTGCACCATGCAGATATCTTATGTACTCTCCTGTACATTAAAATTGCTACACCACGAAGATGACGTGCTACAGACGCGAAATTTAACCGACAGGAAGAATATGCTGTGATATGCAAATGATTAGCTTTTCAGAGCATTCACACAAGAATGGCGCCGGTGGCGACACCTGCAACGTGCTGATATGGGGAAAGTTTCCAACCGATTTCTCATACACAAACAGCAGTTGACCGGCGTTACCTGGTGAAACGATTTGCAGCCTATAGCGATTGCGGTTTATCGAATTGCGACATTGCTGCTCGCAGACTGTTAGCAGAATATGGAATCGTTGGGTTCAGGAGAGCAATACGAAACGCCGTGCGGGATGCCAACGGCCTCGAATCACTAGCAGTCGCGATGGCAGGCATCTTATCCGCATGGCTGTAACGGATCGTGCAGCCACGTCTCGATCCCTGAGTCAACAGATGGGGTTTTTGCAAAACAACGACCATCTGCACGAACAGTTAGACGGCGTTTGCAGCAGCATGGACTATCACCACGGAGACCATGGCTGCTGTTACCCCTGACGCTGCATCACAGACAGGAGCGCCTGCGATGGTGTACGCAACGATGAACCTGGGAACACGAATGGCAAAACGTCAGTTTTTTCGGATGAATCCAGGTTCTGTTTACAACATCATGATGGTCGCATCCGTGTTTGGCGACATCGCGGTGAACGCACATTGGAAGCGTGTATTCCTCATCGCCATACTGGCGTATCACCCGGTGTGATGGTATGGGATGCCATTGGTTACACGTCTCGGTCACCTCTTGTTCGCTTCGACGGCACTTTGAACAGTGGCCACTACATTTCAGATGTTTTACGACCCGTCATTGTACCCTTCATCCGATCCCTGCGAAACCCTACATTTCAGTAGGATAATGCACGACAGCATGTTGCAGGTTTTGTACGGGCCTTTCTGGATACGGAAAATGTTCGACTGCTGCCCTGGCCAGCACATTCTCCAGATCTCTCACCAATTGAAAATGTCTGGTCAATGGTGGTCGAGCAGCTGGCTCGTCACAATATGCCAGTCACTACCCTTGATGAACTGTGGTATCGTGTATAAGCTGCATGGGCATCTGTACCTGTACACGCCATCCAAGCTCTGTTTGACTCAATGCCCAGGCGTATCAAGGCCGTTATTACGGCCAGAGATGGTTGTTCTGGGTACTGATTTCTCAGCATCTATGCACCCAAACTGTGTGAAAATGTAATCACATATCAGTTCTAGTGTAATATATTTGTCCAATGAATATCCATTTAGCATCTGTATTTCTTCTTGGTGTAGCAATTGGCCAGTAGTGTAAATCATTTTGCAGTTGATTTTCATATTTTCGAGACTTCACTAAACTGATAAATTACAGCATGATCCTAAATCTTTTATGAAAATAAGGAAGAGTAGAGGCCCTACAACAAATATGACTTCTGATCTCAGAATGAAACTTTCACTCTGCAGCGGAGTGTGCGATGATATGAAACTTCCTGGCAGATTGAAATAGTGTGCCGGAACCCGGACTCGAACCTGGGACCTTTGCCTTTCAAAGGCAAGCTCTCTACCGACTGAGCTACCCCGACACGACTCACGTTGCCGCCTCACAACTTTACTTCCGCCAGTAGCTCGCCTCCTACTTTCCAAACTTCACAGAAGCTCTCCTGCGAACCATGCAAGACCAGCACTCCTGTAAGAAAGGATATGGTGGAGACATGGCTTAGCCACAGCCTAAGGGATGTTTCCAGAATGAAACATTCACTCTGCAGCGGAGTGTGCGCTGATATGAAACTTCCTGGCAGATTAAAATTGTGTGCGGAAACCAGGACTCGAACCTGGGACCTTTGCCTTTCTAGAAACATCCCTTAGTCTGTGGCTAAGCCATGTCTCCACCATATCCTTTCTTCCAGGAGTGCTAGTCTTGCAAGTTTCGCTGTAGAGCTTCTGTGAAGTTTGGAAAGTAGGAGGCGAGGTACTGGCGGAAGTAAAGTTGTGAGGCAGCCTCGTGAGTCGTGTCTGCGTAGCTCAGTCGGTAGACCGCTTGCCCGCGAAAGGTAAAGGTCCCAGGTTCGAGTCCCGGTTCCGACACACAATTTTAATCTGCCAGGAAGTTTCATCACTTCTGATCTACTTGATGAATTGCCGTCAATTACAATGTTCTGTGTCCTTTGTGACAGGAAATCACGAATCCAATCGCACAACTGTGGCGATATACCACATGCATCCAATTTGATTAGTAGACACTTGTGAAGTACAATGTCAAAAGCCTTTTGGAAATCTAGAAAGACGGCATCTATTTCACATCCCTTGTCGATAGCACTCATCACAACATGCGAGGAAAGAGCTAACTGCGTTTCACAAGAACAGTACTTTCTGAATTCAAGTTGACTATGCGGCAATAGCTCGTTATCTTCGAGGTAGTACATAATATTTGAGGAAAGTATATGTTCTAAAATCTGCTGCAAACCGACGTCAAAGATATAGGCCTGTAATTTTTGCGGATCATTCCTTTTGCCTTTCTTGAATATTGGAGTGACCTGTGCTACTTTCTAGTCCCTGGGTAAGGAACGTTCGCTAAGCGAGCGGTTGTATATGATAGTTAGGTATTGGGCTATTGCATCAGATTACTCCGAAAGGAACCTAATTGGTACACAGTCGGGACCGGGAGACCTTTTTTTAAGTGATTTAAGCTGTTTTAATACTCCAGGGATATTTAATTCTAAATTACGCATGGTAGAAACTGTTCTTGATAGGAATTCTAGAGTATTTGCTTTGTCTTCTCTAGTGAAGGAATTTCGGAATGCTATGTTAAGCAATTCTGCTTTAGCAGAAGTGTGATTAGTAGTATCACCATTACTATCACGTAGGGAGGGTATTGTTTGTGTTTTGGCGCTTGTATACCCTCGGCCACAATTTTGCTGGAAGAAATTAATATAGGCAAACAGGCATTAAAATATTCAAGAAAATCAATGTCTGGTTCTTCTGGAAGCAAGGGCAAACTACAGTGGTAACTTTTCTCCGGACGACGACTACTCAGGTGGATTTCGTCATCAAGAGAAACAAACAGGAGTTCTATGTATCAGAGCGTGGAGTATTCTATACCTTAATCGGGCAGGTAAGCTAGAAAACTTAAAAAGAGAAATAAATAGGTTTAATTTAAATATGGTGGGGATTAGTGAAGTTCGGTGGCAGGATGAAGAGGCTTTCTGGTCAGGTGAGTACAGGGTTATAAATACAGAATCAGTTGGTGGCAACGCAGGAAAGAGTTTGATAATGAATAAGGAGGCAGGAGTGCGGGTAAGTTGCTATGAACAGCATAGTGAACGGATTGTCATATCAAAGACAGACACGAAGCCAACACTGACCACAGTAGTACAAGTTTATATGGTGTCTAGCTCTTCCGATATTGAAGAGATCGAAAAAATGTATGAGGAGATAAAATCAATTCTCCAGACATTTAAGGGAGAAGAAAACTTGATTGTGATGGGGATTGGAGATAGGTAGTAGGAGAGGGAAGAGAAAGAAATGTAGCAGGCGAATATGGACTGGAGAAAAGGAATGAAAGAGGAGATCGCCCAGTAGAATTTTGTGCAGAGCACAATTTAATGATCACAGACACTTGGTTTAGTCATAATGAAAGAAGGTTATATTCGTGGAAGAGACCAGGAGACACTGGAAGATACCAGACTGATTCATAATGGTAAGGCAAAGGTTTAGAAAACAGGTTTAAAACTATAAGACATCCAGGGACAGATATAGACTGACCATGACGTATTGGTTATGAACTGTAGATTAAAACTTAAGAGACTGCAAAAATGTAGGAAATTAGAAGATGGAATCTGGAAAAATTGAAGGATCCACAGGTGGTTGAAAGTTTCAGAAGGAGCATTAGGCAAGAATATGGTAGAAGAAGACAGAATAGTGAAGGGCGCAGAGGATCATATAGATAAAAAGGCCTATTAGAAATCCCTGGATAAAAGAGGAGATATTGAACTTAATTGATTAAAGGAGAAAATATAAAAATGCAGCAAGTGAATCAGGCGAAAGGGAGTACAGACATCTGAAAAATGAGGTTGACAGGAAGTGCAGACTGGCTAAGCAGGAGTGGATTGAGAAAAAAATGCAATGCCGTAGAACTAGTGGAAAGATAGATACCGCCTACAGGAAAATAAAACAGACATTTGGAAATAACAAAACCAGTTGCATGAATATCAAGAACTCAGGTGGAAAACAAGTACTAAGCAAAGAAGGGAAAGCTGAAAGGTAGAAGGAATATGTCGAGAGACTGTAAAAAGAAAATAAACTTGAAGGCAGTATTCTGCGACAAGAATTTGACGGAGAACTGAAAGATTTGAGTCGAAACTAGGCTCCTGGAGTACATGACATTCCGTATGAACTGCTGATATCGTTAGGAGAGCCAGTTATGAAGAAATTGTTCCACCTAGTATGGAAGAGGTATGAGACAGGGGAAATACCCCCCGCCTTTAAGAAGAATATTGTAATTGTAATATCAAAGAAAGCAAGTGCAGAAAAAATGTGAAATTTACAGAACTATTACTTTAATAAGTCAGGTTGCAAAATACTAACACGAATTATTTGCAAACGAATGGAAAACTTGTGGATTCCGACCTCGGGGAAGATTTTTGGATTTAGGAGAAATGTAGGAGCACGAGAGGCAATACTTACATTACGACAAATCTTAGAAGAGTGGCTAAGGAAAGGGAAACATACATTCTTAGTATTTGTAGATTTGGAGAAAGCTTTTGACAATGTCAACTGGCATACACTCTTTGAAATTATGAATGTTTCAGGGGTAAAATATAGGGAGCGAAGAGTTATATTCAATCTATACAAAAACCAGACAGCAGTTACTGTAGTCGAAGGGCAAGAAAGGGCAGCAGAGATTGGGAAGGGAGTAAGACAGGGTTTTAGCCTTTCCCCAGTGTTGTTTAATCTGTATATTGAGCAAACAGGGAAGGAATGGAAGGAGAAATTTGGAGAGGGAATTAAACTTCAGGGAGAAGAAATAAAAACTTTGCGGTTTGCCGATGACATAGTAATTCTGTCAGAGACCGAAAAAGATCTGGAAGAGCAATTGAATAGGATGGACATTGTCTTGAAAGGAATATATAAGATGAACATTAACAAGAGTAAAACGAGGATAATGGAATGAAATGTCAGAAAATCAGGTGATGCTGAAGGAATTAGATTAGGTAATGAGACAATAAAAGTAGTAGATGAGTTTTGTTATTTGGGTAGCAAGATAACTTACAAGAGTAAAGTACATACGTTTATCATTTCAATGTAGGCCTACAATGCCGTACTTTTTCAGGTGTATATACATTTGTATAAGTGCTGTATGTCTGTAAAATCTACAATTAGTAGTAAAGAAGTAATAGATTAAAACTTTGTGCGTGATGGAGTGGTTTTCCATGAAAGTTACTGTTTATGTGCTCATATCTTATGAACTACGTGTCGTGCTGCGATACAATTTCGAAGGTACACTCAACTATATGGGTGTAAACAGTCTGTAATGTGAAGTGTAGAAATTATAAATTGTAACGTTATACCAAATGGCGTACTTTTAGTCCATGGACATCGAGAAAGTAGTAAGCGAGAAACTTTTTTCCTTTCGTCATTTTAGTGTGGTTGTCAGCGAGAAAAAGTATAACAAAGGTTTGAAATTATGTTAAAGTTAGTTTCACGTCGCTAAGTTCTCTCATTCTCATACACTATATATTAATAGCCTCGTCAGTATTTTTACAATTCCTTATGACGTCATATCTCTTGAACTGCGTGATCCTTAAACTTACGGCGATCGTCCTCACGGATTGAAGCTTACGTCTGCAAAATTTCATGTAGATTGGATCAAAACTGTAGATTTCTATGCGATCCGTGCACACAAAAACACGGACACTGTGCTTTATATATAAAGATTACATACACCTTCCATTGTGATGGGTCAAACGCTGACGAAGTTTGGGGTAATGGTACCCTCCGGTATGCACTGTACAAAAGCTCATGTAGACAGTGAATGTTTCTATAATTTGAAGGGCAAGTGAGTAAAATTTCATCATAATAGTGGTAAACAATAAATTGTTGTCGAAGTCTGTTGTAAGGCAACCTTCACCATGCATATACAATATCCCGTCCAGACAAACGTGTGGTTCCTGAAGAGGGGCAGCAGCCTTTTCAGTAGTTATAGGGGCAACAGTCTGGATGATTGACTGAGCTGGCCTTGTAACATCAGCTAACATGGCTTTGCCATGCAGTTACTGCTAACGGCTGAAAGCAAGGGGAAACTACAGTCGTTACTTCTCCCAAGGACATGCAGCTCTACTGTATGACTATATGATGATGGCGTCTTCTTGGGTAAAATATTCCGGAGGTAAAATAGTCCCCCATTCGGATCTCCGGGCGGGGACTACTCAGGAGGATGTCGTCAGGGATTAGTGAAATTCGGTGGCAGGATGAACACGATTTCTGGTCAGGTGTGTACAGGGTTATCAATACAAAATCAGTTGGTGGTAACGCAGGAGTAGGTCTGATAATGAATAACAAAACAGTAATGCGGGTAATTTACTATGAACAGCGTAGTGAACGAATTATCGTAGTAAAGATAGACACGAAGCCAACACCGACCACAGCAGTGGAAGTTTATATGCCAACTAGCACACCCGATGATGAGGATATCGAATAAATATATGAGGAGATAAAAGAAATCATTCAGAAAGTTAAGGGAGATGAAAACTTCATTGTGATGGGGGACTGGAACTCAGTTAGGAAAGGGAAGAGAAGGAAATGTAGTAGGTGAATATGAACTGGGAAAAAGGAATGAAAGAGGATATCGCTTGGTAGAATTATGCGCAGAGCACAATTTAATGATCACCAACACTTGGTTCCAACATCATGAAAGAAGGCTGTATACGTGGAAGAGACCAGGAGACACTGGAAGATACCAGATTGACTTTATAATGTTAAGGAATAGATTTAGAAACCAGATTCTAAACTGCAAGACATATCCAGGGGCAGATATAACTCTCACCATAACTTATTGGTTATGGACTGCAGATTAAAACTTAAGAGATTGCAGAAAGGTAGAAAGGTTAGGAGATGGAACCTGGACAAATTGAAGGAACCGGAGGTGGTTGAGAGTTTCAGAGGGAGCATTAGGCAAGGATTGGCTGAAACGGGGGAAAGTAATACAGTAGAAGAAGAATGGGTAGCTCTGAGAGACAGGGTAGTGAAGGCTGCAGAGGACCACATAGGCAGAAGGACAAGGCCTAATAGAAATCCTTGGATAACACAGGATATACTGAACGTAATTGATGAGAGGAGAAAATATAAAAATTCAGCAAGTGAAACAGGAAAAAGGGAGTACAAACGTCTGAAAAATGAGATTGACAGGAAGACCAGACTGGCTAAGCAGGCGTGGCTAGAAGACAAATGCGGAACCGCAGAAGAATACATAACTAGGGGAAAGATAGATACCGCCTACAGGAAAATATAAGAGATATTTGGAGACAAGAAAAGCAGCTGTATGAATATCAAGAACTCAGATGGAAACCAGTACTAAGCAAAGACGGGAAGGCTGAACTGTTCAAAAAAATGTTCAAATGTTTAGAGAACTTATGGGACTTAACTACGGGGTCATCAGTCCCTAAGCTTACAAACTACTTATGAACTAGCCAAGACTAAGGACGGCACAAATATCCATGCCCGAGGGGGGATTCGAACCCCCGACCGTAGTGGCTGAGCAGACCGTGACTGGAGCGCCTCAGTCCCCTCGGCCACCGCGGCCGGCAGGCTGAACTGTGGAAGGAATATATAGAGGGCCTATACAAAGGAAATGAACTTGAAGGCAGTATTATAGAAATGGAAGACGAAGTGGAGGAAGATGAGATAGGAGATATGATACCGTGAGAAGAATTTGACAGAGCGCTGAAGGACTTGAGACGAAACAAGGCCCCTGGAGTAGATGATATTCCGTCTGAACTGCTGATGTCGTTAGGAGAGCCAGTCATGAAAAAATTGTATAAGCTGCTATGCAAGATGTATGAGAAAGGGGAAATACCCTTCAACTTAAAAAGAATATTGTAATTCCAATTCCAAAGAAATCAAGTGCAGAACTATCAGTTTAATAAGTCATGCTTGCAAAATTCTAACACGAATTATTTACAGACGAATGGAAAAACTTGTGTAATCCAACCTCGGGGAAGATCAATTTGGATTTAGGAGAAATGTAGGAACACGGGAGCTAATACTCACGTTACGACTTATCTTAGAAGATAGGCTAAGGAAAGGGAGACCTACGTTTTTAGCGTTTGTCGATTTGGAGAAAGCTTTCGACACTGTCGACTGGAATACTCTCTTCCAAATTCTGAAGGTATCAGGGGTAAAATATAGGGAGCGTAGAGTTATGTTCAACCTATACAAAAACCGAACAGCGGTTATTAGAGTCGAAGGGCAAGAAAGAGTAAGACAGGGCTGTAGCCTTTCCACAATGTTTTTCAATCTGTATATTGAGCAGGCAGTGAAGGAATGGAAGGAGAAATTTGGAGAGGGCATTAAAGTCAGGGAGAAGAAATAAAATCATTACGGTTTGCCAATGACTTAGTAATTCTCTCAGAGACCGCAAGAGATCTGGAAGAGCAATTGAATGGGATGGACAGTGTCTTGAAAGGAAGATATAAGATGAACATTAACAAGAGTAAAACGAAGGTAATGGAATGCAATGTCAGAAAATCAGGCGATGCTGAAGGAATTAGATTAGGTAATGAGACAATAAAAGTAGTAGATGAATTTTGTTATTTGTGTAGCAAGATAACTTCTGATGTCTGTAGCAAAGAAGATATAAAATGCAGATTGGCTATGGGAAGAAAAGCGTTTCTAAAGAAGCGAAACTTGTTAACATTCAATATTAATTTAAAGTCCTTTCTGAAAGCATTTTTCTGGAGTGTAGCATTGTATGGGAGTGAAACGTGGACGATAAGGACTTCAGATCTTCAGATAAAAAGATGATAGAAGCTTTTGAAATGTGGTGCTACAGACGAATGATGAAAATTAGATGGGTAGATCACGTAACTTATGAGGAGGTGCTTAACCGAATCGGGGAGAAAAGGAGTTTCTGGCACATACTCACTAAGAGAAGGGGTATATTGGTTGGACACATTCTGAGGCATCAAGAAATTGTCAACTTAGCATTAGAAGGAAGCGTGTGGAGTAAAAATCGTAGAGGGAGACCGAGGGACGAATATAGTAAGCAGATTGAAAAGGATGTAGGTTGCCAAACATATTCTCAGCTGAAGAGACTTGCACAGGACAGAGTAGCGTGGAGAGCTGCATCAAACCAGTCTGCAGACTGAAGACCACACTAACAACGATTACTGCCCATATTAAAATTGTTTCTGCCCTTTATGAATATGCAGGTAACATGGGAGGAAATTTGCAAGTATACATTGGGTAGCTGAAAACACATTCATACATTCACAGACACACACATAATGCTTGGCGGTAATGGTGGAACACATGAAAACAGTGGCGAAATGAATTGTCGGTGGCGTCTTGACAAGATGTCGGGTGTCTTGATCATAAATTTAATTATACTATGCACTAAATGAACTCATGTTCAGGGAGGCAGCAGCTCACTACTCTTAAGTACCATGTGATGTGCGACCACACCGAATTTCTTAGCATTTACAAAAATTAATTTAGAATAAGTGAGTGAGGCACACACGAGAATTTGTATAGAAGAAAGGCAGTATTAATAAAACCATGGCTGAAGGTCGAAGTAATGACTGTTACAAAAGCACGTGGTGCAATCGGTCATATAGGACAGGAAAGATGGAATCAAACAAGAAAATCTAAGAAATATTCAGCATACTCGCAGATACAGATATGATGTGAAAATGTTAGTTAAAAACAGCAATGAAATTCAAACACATTAAATTTACACAATAGTTAGAATACACACACATGTATTCTAACTTGAGCAAAACCCAAATGAAAATGCAGATAATAAATTTGCACTGAATTACATGAGTTCTGTATATTAGGAATCACTTTGCCTCACACAGCAAAAGTACGGTCGGGGGTTCGAATCCCCCCTCGGGCATGGATATTTGTGCCGTCCTAGTTCGTAAGTAGTTCATAAGTAGTTTGTAAGTTTAGGGACTGATGACCCCGTAGTTAAGTCCCATAAGCTTAACAAACAAACACAGCAAAAGGATTACTCAAGAAAACTATCACTGAAAACCAAGACTGAGTCATCACAATGAAAGCAAGGTCCTAACAGCATGCCTTCCCCTCAGCATGATTCGGCAGAGTACTTACTTCCACAGTCATTGGAGCCAGAATGAAGAGTCCTAAGAAAAGCTCTCAGGCCTCGCAAAAACCTTCCACCCACATACACCGGATAAAGAGTGTGTTGAAGGCGACGAAAAGTGCGTTCGGAGACTAGTGTTTACCAACCCTTGCTACCTGGCCAAGACAATTGCCTCTTCAACCGCTCCCAGAGAGGCCTCCTGTCACCTCTTTCTTCCAAGATTAGGTTGGTACGACACTTAGAACATGGCCATCTCGCCATCTTGCCAAGTAAGCTTGTCTCTGGCCAACCAGTTGACGCCAGTGCAGTCGACAAACGAAGCCATGCGTTCTTAACTACAGCAAAACGAGGCCTAAAGCAGGAGGCGGCGACTGTAAGCCATTGAGCGGCAGTCAGTCAACATTAAGAGCAACCTTCCACATTCACATGAACATACAAGTTCAGTCACACGGGTGGAAACATATATAAATGTGGGGCAAACATACATAAACACGGGGCATTGATAATTGATAAAAAGAATATAATAATTAACACACAGATAGATAACATTAATGGTGCAGAAACACTTTAGATTAATGAATAAATCAGAATGGAACACGATCACACATTCAGTGGAAGTTACTTTTCATGGTTTGCGCTCCACGACTGTGATATGTTTCCAATACTCTGAGAATTTTCAGCCATCAGTCGATATTTTTTAAAATTCTTTATTGGCAAATCATGATTTCGGCCAGTAACTGGCCATTATCAATGCATGTGTTCAACTGCAGATGTTATTAATGTGGAAAAACTCACACCACGCCAAGTCATACTAATTGAGTTTTACATCTGTACAAATAGTTGGAGCAGATCACTGGGCAACTATTGCTCACGACTGATTTGATGAAACGCATGGAGAATTCCAGCGAATTATTTGTCCACCCAGATGCTCGACATTATCCCATCGACACATTTATCGACCATAATACAGAGGTCAGATGCAGCGTGGTTCTACGACTCGGTGCGCCCACGCCACGTCGAGGCGATATTATGAGGTATCCTACGAGTTTACTCACCTCAGTGTAATGTGGCAAGCAGAATGACCCAAGAGTCAAAACTGAGGAGATCATTGTATGAGCGGTCAGCCTAATTATGATGTAAAAATAAAAGAGACGTTACGCTGCTCTCTGGTTTGTAGAGTGTGAGTAGGATCGAGTCGATACCTCGAGAAAGCCCAATGGAGGTCGCGTTCGGACGCTCAGCGGCGGGACGTGTGTCATTACACACCTGCCAGCCAGACCTCAGGAGCGCGATACTCGATACGCGATCGAAGGCTGCTGCTTCACCTCACTCCAGTTCCGCAGAAAAGACCCCAGACACGCCTCTTAAGAGGCACTGATGCCATTATGCTCAGATTTTGTTCTTGTCCTCTTTCTTTTAATTTGATTACAAAACTAACCGGATGTTGCGATAATAATATGTGATGTGGCTCAGCAGCAGAGGAAACTGCAGACTATGTTACTGTTTGCTTCAGTGACAATAGCGAACTAACAGAGCCATGTTCAGCAACTGTAGTGTTAGTAATAAAAAGTTTTTACCTGTTAGAGTGTTTTATTATTATTATTTTATTAATCACGATGAGCCCGTTTCGACGTTGTAACCATCATCAGGTTTTTGTGTAACGTCCTTGTTCTAACAGTTCTACATCTACATCCATACTCCGCAAGCCACCTGAGGGTGTGTGGCGGAGGGTACCTTGAGTATCACTATCGGTTCTCCCTCCTATTCCAGTCACGTTTTGTTCGTGGAAAGAAAGACTGTCGGTATGCCTCTGTGTTGGCTCTAATCTCTCTGATTATATCCTCATTATCTCGTCGCGAGATATACGTAGGAGGGAGCAATATACTGCTACTCTCCTCGGTAAATGTATGTTATGGAAACTTCGACAATAGCCCGTACCGAGCGACAGTGCGTCTCTACTGCAGAGTCTTCCACTGGAGTTTATCGATCATCTCCGTCACGCTTTCACGATTACTAAATGATCCTGTAACTAAGCGCGCTGTTCTCCGTTGGATCTTCTCTACCTCCTCTATCAACCGCACCTGGTACGGATCCCACACCGATGAGCAGTATTCCAGTCGTAGGTGAACGGGTGTACTGTAACCTACTTCCTTTGTTTTCGGACTGCATTTCCTTAGGATTCTTCCAATGAATCTAAGTCTGGCATCTGCTTTACCGACTATTGATTTTATATGACCGCTCCCAGATAATGTATGGAATTAACTGATTCCAGTTGCTGACCTGCTATAGTGTAGATAAATTATAAAGGAACTTTCTTTCTTTGTATTCGTAGCATGTAACACTTGTCTACATTGAGTTTCAATTGCCATTCTCTGCATCACAGGTCAATTCGTTGCAGGTGCTCCTGCATTTCAATAGGTACAATTTTCCATTGTCACAAGCTCTCGATGTACTACATCATCAGCCTCTCGATGTACTACATCATCAGCCTCAGTGAACTTCCAATTTTATCCACAACATCATATATATGATAACGCAAACTTTTACTTCCAGTACTAGTGCGTGAAAAATAATTATCGCACTGAATAAGAACAGAAGATATTTACATATTGAACTGAATTTATATTTTTGGAACTTATAACAGAATTTCTCAGATTTTATACCAGTTTAGGGACTAAGAAATAATTTTTTTAACTGTAAGACAGTGAGATCAAGTTTTATGAATCGATATATTTTACGACTGATTCAGTGAGCAACATTTGTGATAGTAAAAGATTATCTTAAGAAATCTTCAACGAGATATTTTTTTTTTAATTTTCAACGAAAGTACGTACCAGATTTTGAACTTTTTTAGTATTTTTTTGGAACAGTTTTATTTTTCTATTATATTGCACAAGAACCTAGCAGCGAATATTTAAAAGACGTTTTTCCTATGAATGAAGATTTTTATTAATTCGAGAGTAGTGGAATGGCCAGGGCTGAAGTCCGACTAAATCAAACTGAAGAAATTTACTCCTGAATACACAATTCCATTATAATCTGTTCCACCACACAAGCTACCTTCGGGTCACGTGACACTGTAAGCAGCACACCCTCCTAACCTTACGCATGCAGAAAGGCTGCTCTCCTCAACATAAAAATGTTTTGAATGTGTATATAAAATTATCTGATAGAAGAAAGAAACGATGAATGATAGATTAAAAAAAAACTATTGATTTTATTTATTTATTTACTTCTTTCACGACGAGCTTTTTTCCGGGGTTCACTGAACAACGGAACACTTAGAGCGCGTCGCCACTGCCGGAGACAACGGTCATCTCTTGCTGATGTTACCTGTGGGCGACCTCGGCTTTGCTTATTTTAACAGTTGCTGTTGTTTGAAAACGCGTTCAGGTACTGGAAATTACACTTTCGGAAACTCCAATACTTGCAGCCATCTCCATCTGCGTCTGTCCCGCTACCAACCTTCCTATGGCTTCCTATGTCTTATGACTGACTATGTCCTTCAAAACATACTGGTGTTTGTGACTTTTATTATTTACACTCCTGGCCATTAAAATTGCTACACCACGAAGATGACGTGCTATAGACGCGAAATTTAAGCGACAGGAAGAAGATGCTGTGATTTGCAAATGATTAGCTTTTAAGAGCATTTCCACAAGGTTGGCACCGGTGGTGACACCTACAACATACTGACATGAGGAAAGTTTAAAAACCGATTTCTCAAACACAAACAGCAGTTGACCGGCGTTGCCTGGTGAAATGTTGTTGTGATGCCTTGTGTAAGGAGGAGAAATGCGTACCATCACGTTTCCCATTTTGATAAAGGTCGGATTGTAGCCTATCGCTATTGCGGTTTATCGTATCGCGATATTGCTGCTCGCGTTGGTCGCGATCCAATGTTTGTTGGCAGAATATGGAATCGGTGGGTTCAGGAGGGCAATACGGAACGCCGTGCTGGATCGCAACGGCCTCGTATCACTATAAGCAGTCGAGATGACAGGCATCTTATCCGCATCGCTGTAACGGATCGTGCAGCCACGTATAGATCTCTGAGTCGACAGATGGGGACGTTTGCAAGACAACAACCATCTGCATGAACGGTTCGACGACGTTTGCAGCAGCATGGACTATCAGCTCGAAGTCCATTGCTGCGGTTATCCTTGACGCTGCATACAGACAGTAGCGCCTGCAATGGTGTACGCAACGACGAATCTGGGTGCACGAATGGCAAAACGTCATTTTTTCGGGTGAATCCAGGTTCTGTTCACAGCATCCTGATGGTCACATCCGTGTTTGGCGACATCGCGGTGAACGCACACTGAAAGTGTGTATTCTTCATCGCCATATTGGCGTATCACCCGGCGTGATGTTCGCATCGACGGCACTTTGAACAGTGGCCGTTACATTTGAGATGTGTTACGACCGTGGCTCTACCCTTAATTCGATCCCAGTGAAACCCTACATTTCAGCAGGATAATACATGTCCGCATGTTGCAGGTCCTGTACGGGCCATTCTGGATACGGAAAATGTTGGACTGCTGCCATGGACAGCACATTCTCGAGATCTCTCACCAACTGAAAACCGCCTGGTCAATGGTGGCCGAGCAACTGGCTCGTCACAATACGCCTCTCACTACTCTTGATGAACTGTGATATCGTGTTGAAGCTGCATGGACATCTGTATCTGTAGACGGCATTCAAGCTCTGTTTCCCTCAATGACCAGGCGTATCAAGGATGTTATTATGGCCAGAGGTGGTTGTCCTAGGTACTGATTTCTCAGGATATACGCACCCAAATTGCTTGAAAATGTAATCACATGTCAGTTCTAGTATAATGTATTTGTCCAATGAATATCCGTTTATCATCGGCATTTCTTCTTGGTGTAGCAATTTTAATGGCCAGTAATCATATTCCATATAATGAAGTTACCCTTAGCGATGGACGAAGCCAGGTCAAGAACCTTAAAAATTTCACGCAAACGGTCGGCTACTATACATTTCTCAAAAAAAAAAAAAAAAAAAAAAAAAAAAAAAAGCTGTAAGGCTTCGATGTTCTCAGCAAGTCAGGCCCTTACGGTTAGAAACACATTTCTGTTATAATTCAGGACATATCTCTCTCTATAAAAGCGAAAGATCACTCACTGCCTCGGTGGAGTAGCCGAGCGGTCTAAAGCGTCTCGCTGCGAAGTGCGCTGTTGCTCGCCGTGGAGGTTCGTGTCCTCCCTGGGGCATGGGTGTGTGTGTTCGATAGATTTACACACATTTGAACCTTTTTTTTTTTTTTTAAAATCACTCATTCGCTAAATACGAAATCTCTAAAACTACTGCACCTGTGAAGCTGAAATTTTGCCGGTATGTAGTTTATAGGTAGAAGACGTCAGCTAAGAAAGTATTTTGCGATAGGACAGAATTAAGGTGCATGGCGGAGAATACTTATAGACTGACGAAATCTACAGTATCATTCCGATCTCCACGAAATTTTGCACGCTTGACCTTCAAAAAAAACAGGAAGGTCATCGTGTATCTGAAGCTTCATACGGCGCATGGGGAAGAGTACAACAAAGTGCGTTTTTCGATGTGACCTTGCGTTTCTATTGCATAAAAATCTATAGTTTTGTCTCGATATTGATGAAAATTTGCACACATGACGTTTAAACCAACAGGAAGGTCACTGGATACGTTCAAATGTCTGTAAATCTATCGGACCAAACTGCGTGGTCATCAGTCCGTAGCTTGCAAACTACTTAAACCTAGGTAAACTAACCTACGGACAAACACACACACCTATGCCTCAGGGAGGACTCGAACTTCGACGGCGAGCAACCGCGCGCTCCGCAGCGAGGTGCTTTACACCGCTCGGCTACTCCAAAAAAATGTTCAAATGTTTGTAGAACTTATGGGACTTAACTACGGGGTCATCAGTCCCTAAACTTACAAACTACTTATGATCTAGCTAAGACTAAGGACGGCACAAATATCCATGCCCGAGGGGAGATTCGAACCCCCGACCGTAGTGGCCGTGCAGACCGTGACTGGAGCGCCTCAGTCCCCTCGGCCACCGCGGCCGGCTCGGCTACTCCACTGCGGCCACTGGATACGTAAATGTTTCTATGGTACATGACAGAGGGTAAGCTGCAAAACTCTTTGTCGAGAAAGGTGGAAACGAGCAGAGAGATAGGAGATACAGACATGGATGCAGACAGGAGGGAAGGGGAAGTGGATTACAAGAGTGTAGAATAAATAAATACTCGGGCAAGGCCGGGTTTGCAGCTAGTAGAACGATAAAAGCCAGTTGCACGGATAAAACCTAAAATACGATCAGTCGTAGAGGCATCATCATCTAAAACGAGGGGAAGCGCAGTAGGCAGGTTGAAAGACTGCCGCGAGACGGCTAAAAGCGGACAGTCCTAGAGGATGTTCACCACTGTCAACAGAGCGACACAACGGCAGTCTGGTTGGTCCTCACGACGGCCAGTACTGTGTCTGCGGAGATCAACAGACTCCCTACGAGAGGCCCGCAGGGAGGATCTCCACACGGCCAGAGGACTTGACTACATGAAACTTACGGTTAGTTTCGACGTAGTTTCCTTGTTCACCAAGGGGCCACTAAATGAATCTCTGGAGCTGATTGGAGAAAAGTTCGATGGTGCTCTCCTGGACTTGTTCAGGCATGTGTTAACCTCAACTTACTTCCTTTATGGAGCTCAATTCTACAAACAAACAGAAGGGGTGGCTATGGGCAGCCCACTCTCACCGGTGGTGACGAACCTCTTCATGGAAAAAATTGAGGACGATGCACTGGCTTTAGCCCCAGATCAACTCAAGTGCTTTTACAGATACGTGGATGATAACTTCGTGATTTGGCCCACGGTAAGGAGAAGCTCCTGGGCTTTTTAGAGCATCTAAACTCTCGCCACTCGAACATAAAATTTACTATGGAAATGGAAAAGAATGGACAACTTTCATTCTTAGATCTTCTTGTCCAGAGGAAGGCAGATGCCACTTTCGGTCATAGTATTTACAGGAAACCAACTCACACCGTTCTGTACCTGCAAGCCAGTAGCTGCCACCACCCAGTGCAATCGATTGGGGTATTCAAAACTCTGGTTCATCGGGCACGCAGTCTCTCAGACCCAGACAACCTGACCAAGGAGCTGGAACACTTTCAGTCTGTCTTATACAGGAATGGTTATTCATCCAGAGACATCGAGAAGGCGCTGCGCCCTGTTTCTCCTCCAGAGGAGACAGAAGAAGTACAAGAAGAAACGAAGATGGTTGCCTTTTTGCCATATGCCGCACCAATAACTGAGAAAATCAGTAGAATACTTCGCAAGTATAATGTTAAAAGCGTATTTTGGCCACCACCCAAGATTAAGGCACTCTTAAGAAATGTAAAGGATGATCTGGGCCTACAGAAGCCGGCAATCTACCACATACCATGCCAGTGTGGTATGTCATACATTGGCCTAACAACCAGGACCGTTGACATCAGGTGTAAGGAGCATCAACGACATACCAGACTCAAGCAAGCTTCCAAGTCAGCTATAGCGGAGCAGTGTTTGGAATCAAATCATTTGATGAATTACGATGATGTCAAGATTCTGGCACAAACTCCCAGATACTGGGAAAGTGTTATCAAAGAATCCATTGAAATAAAGGTCACGCAAAATCTTATCAACCGTGACACAGGATATCAGCTTAGTTCCGCCTGGAATCCAGCACTTGATCTGCTAAAGACGCTAAGGAGGCTACAGCCCACCTGTGAGAGCAATAATTCTGCATATGACAGAATGAATAAGTCAGCACAGATAACACAGGTTGAACAAATGGTGCATAATCAGACAACAAATCAAGCACCAGGAGACAGTCACACAGAGAACAAACGACGGCATTTCCAACACCAGGAGCCAGAGAGCGATGCGACAGGCTCTGCTAGCGGGCGTAGTCCTCTTGGGGAGCATTTGACCCGGCCGGCTACGGTAACAGAACAGTATAGCGCACTAGGAAGCTTAAATGACGGCAATCGGCAGATTGAACGTCCAGTACAACTTTGAGGTGAAACAGAACGTAACACGAGGAAATTATTAACTGACAAGAGCCAAAAAGCACGCACTTAGCAGACGGAACAGCCACACCTAGTAAATGCTGGTATTGCGGTTAGTGGCCGGCGCGGAAGTCGGATGGAGCGCTCCCACAGCGCCGACCAATGGCAGAACGCCTAGCCACCGCAGACAGGCATAAATACTGGACGCGTCCCACACTGGATTCAGCTGCAGGAGCACCTGATGAAGATCGAAGTATCGTGCAAATACGACGCGGATTACCGCAGAAACCCGATTCTCCAAGATACATAAAGCGTATTCGGCGCGTTCGAGTCAGCCCATTCCGCATTCCAAAGCCCAAGGACCTTGTCCTGCAGACCGATCTCCAAGGACAGTGACGTGGTGGCCTGCTTGGCCAGGCGATCGACACGTTCGTTCCCTGGGATGACAATGTGGCCTGGGGTCCAAACAAAAACCACTGAACGGTCTGACTCGCCAAGGATGAAGACGGCACACTCGAGACTACTTTGCCTCTAACAAGAATATTATAGTCAAAAAGAAAATATTTTTATTAAGATAGCAATAAACAAGACCCCTGCTGTAGATGATGTTCTGTCTGAACTGCTATTACCATTAGCAGAGCCAGTCATCAAGAAATTGTTCGTCCTGGTATTCAAGATATATGAGACAGGGGAAATACGCTCACATTTCAAGAATAATATACTAATTCCAAGTCGGAAGAAAGCAAGTGCGTAAAAATGTGAAAATCATAGAACTATCAGTTCAACAAGTCATCGTGCAGAATACTAACAAAATTATTTACAGAGAAATGGAAAAACTGGTGGAATTCGACCTCGGGGAAGATAAGTTTGGATTTAGGAGAAAGGTAGCAACACGCCAGGCAGTACATGACGACTTACTTAGAAGATAGGTTAAGGAAAGCGAAACCTAAGTTTTTAGCATTTGTGGATCTGGAGAAATCTTTTGACAATATTGCCTGGAATACGTTCTTTCAAATTCTGAAGGTAGCAGGGGTGAAATACAGGGAGCGAAAAGTTATATTCAACTTGTAGAAAAACCAGACAGCAGAGTCGAAGGGCATGAAAGGTTGAGAAGGGAGCAGGACAGGATTGTAGCCTTTCCTCAATGTTGTTCAATCTGTTCTTTGGGCAAGCTTTGAAGGAATGCAAGGACAAATTTCGAGAGGAAATTAAAGTCCATAGAAAGTGATTAAAAACCGTGCGGTTTGCTGATGACATATTAATAGTATTAGAGACAGCAAAGGACTTTGAAGAGCAACTAAGTGGAATGGACATTATCATGAAAGGAAGATATAAGATGAACATTAACGAGAGTAAACGAGGGTAATGGAATCTAGTGTCTGAAAATGAGGCGATGCTGAAGGAATTGGATTAGGTAATAAACAATAAGATGTAGATGAGTTCTGTTATTTGGATTAGATTAGAGATTAGATTAGATTAGTTATTCGTTCCGTTGTTGAGGCGATCCTCGTGGATGTGGAACATGTCTATAAACAACATTTACAAGTTGAATAATGGATAATACTAATAATATAAATACAGATACATACACTTATAATATAAATACACATACATACATTTTTAAATTTTTTTCCTGATAATATAATAATACTAATATAGCAAGATAACTTCTGATGGCCAATGTAAAGAAGATATAACATGCAGAATGCCTATGAGAAGAAAAGCGTTTCTAAAGAAGCGAAATTTGTTGACATCCAATATTATTTTAAAAGATAGGAAGACCTTTCTGAAACAATTTGTTTATAGTGTAGCATTCTATGGGAGTGAAACGTGGACGATAAAGAGTTTGGCAAAAAAAGAAAAAAAATGATAAAAGCTTTCGAAATGTGGGCTTATAGATGAATTATGAAAATTACTGTTGATATCGTTAGGAGAACCAGTCATGAAAAATTGTATCACGTGGTATGCAAGATGTATGAGACAGGGGAAATACCCTCCGACTTAAAGAAGAATATGGTAATTCAAATTAAAAAAAAAGCAAGTGCAGACAAGTGTAAAATTACAGAACTATCAGTTTAATAAGTCATGGATGCAAAATACTAACACGAATTATTTACAGACGAATGGAAAAACTTGTGGAATATAAGCTCGGGGAAGATCAGTTTGGATTTAGGAGAAATGTAGGAACACGGAAGGCAATACTCAAGTTACGACTTATCTTAGAAGATAGGCTAAGGAAAGAAAAACGTACGTTTTTAGCGTTTGTTGATTTGGAGAAAGCTTTTGACAATATCGAGTGGAATACACTCTTTCTAATTCTGAAAGTATCAGGGGTAAAATATAGGGAGCGAAGATTTATATTCAACCTATAGAAAACCAAACAGCGATTATTAGAGTCGAAGGGCAAGAAAGGGACGCAGAGTTTGGGAAGCGAGTATACAGGATTGTAGCCTTTCCCAATGTTGTTCAATCTGTACATTGAGCAGGCAATGAAGGAGTGAAAGGAGAAATTTAGAGACGGCATTAAAGTGCAGGGAGAAGAAATAAAAACATTGCGGTTTGTTGATGACATAGTAATTCTGTCAGAGACTGCATACGATCTGGAAGAGCAATTAAATGGAATGGACAGTGTCTTGAAAGGAAGATATCAGATGATCATTAACAAGAGTAAAACGAAGGTAATGGAATGCAATGTCAGAAAATCAGGCGATACTGAAGGAATTCGATTAGGTAGTGAGACAAAAAAAGTAGTAGATGAATTTTGTTATTTGGGTAGCAAGATAACTTGTGATGGCCGAAGTAAAGAAGATATAAAATGCAGAGTTGCTAAGGAAAGAAAAGCATTTCTAAAGAAGCGAAGCTTGTTAACATCCAATATTAGTTTAAATGTTAGGAAACCTTTGTCTGGAGTGTAGCATTGTATGGGAGTGAAACGTGAATTGTGTGGAGTAAAAATCGGAGAGGGAAACTAAGGGACGAATACAGTAAGCAGATTCAAAAGGACGTACGTTGCCGAACTTATTCTCAATTGAAGAGGTTTTCACAGGAGGGGGTAGCGTGGAGTGCAGCATCAGTCCAGTCTGCGGACTGAAGACCATAACAACGATATTAATACTGTAGAGGGTAAAATGTGTAAGAGAGGACAGAGACTGGGCCATGATCAGCAAGCAGTTGAGGACGCACAGTTGAAGGAGCCGGCAGAGGAGATGAATTGTGGTGGGCAGCTTGAAGACAGAAGACGGTCTACATCTACATCTGCCGGCCGCGGTGGCCGAGGGGACTGAGGCACTCCAGTCACGGTCTGCACGGCCAAAACGGTCGGGGTTCGAAACCCCCATCGAGCATGGATATTTGTGCCGTCCTTGGTAGTAGCCAGTTCATAAGTAGTTTGTAAGTTTAGGGACTGATGACCTCGTAGTTAAGTCCCATAACCTATACAAACATTTGAACATCTACATCTACATGGGATACTCTGCAAATCACATTTAAGTGCGTGGCATAGGGTTCATCGAATCATCATTATACTCTTTATCTCCCATTCCATTTTCGAATAGCATGCGGGAAGAAAGAACACCTTAGTCTCTTCGTTCAAGCTCTGATTTCTCTTATTTAGTCTGATGATCATTTCTATCTATGTAAAAGGGAGTCAACAATATATTATCCCATTCGGAGGAAAATGTTGGCGATTGGAGTTTCGTAAGTAGCCCACGCCGTAGCGATAAGCGCCGTTGTTAAAATGATTCCCATCCCAGATCCTGTATCATTTCAGTAACGCTGTCTCCGCTGTATCGTGACAATACGAAACGAGCTGCCCTTCTTTGAACTCTTTCGATGTCCTCCGTCAAACCCATCTGATAAGGATCCCACACTGGGCAGGAATACTCCAAAAATGGACGCACAAGCGTAGTGTATGCAGTTTCTTTTGTAGTTCTGTAGCATCTTTTAAGGGTTCTGCCAGTTAAACGCAGTCTCCGGTTCGCCTTACCCACGACATTATCTAAGTGTTCGTTGCAATTCTTTGTAATTCCTAGGTATTTTGTGGAGTTTACGGCCTTCACATTTGACTGATTTATCTTGTAAACAAAGTGTAACGGATTTGTTTTCGTACTCATGTGGACGACTACACACTTCTCATTATTTAGAGATAATTGCCAATTTTTAGACTATAGTGATATCTTATTCAGATCGTCCTGCAGTTGGTTTTGATGTTTAGATGATTTTACTACATGGAAAATGATGGCGTGGCATCTGCAAACAACCGAAGAGAGCTACTTCCCCTAAATCGTTTATGTAAATAGGGAACAGCAGAGGACCAGTCACAGTACCCTGTGGAACGCCCGATACCACCTCTGTTTTGGTCGGTGCTATACCATCGATTACTACGAAATGTGTCCTCTATGACAGAGAATCCCCTATTCAATCGCAAATTTGGGGCGATATACCGTAACCATACAATTTTGATTAAAAGCCGTTTGTGAGGTACGGTGTCAAAAGCCTTCTGGAAATCAAGAAATACGGAATCGATTTGCGAACTCTTGTCGATAGCGCCCATCACTTAATGTGAGTTAAGAGCTAGTTGTGTTTCGCATGATCTCCGTCAAGTAAGGCACGGCAGTTGGTTTTGATCTTCAGATGATTTTACACGGTAAATGACGGCGACATCTGCAAACAACCTAAGAGAGATACTTAGATTTTCCCCCAAATAGTTTATATAAATAAGGAACAGCAGAGGACCAATAACAGTACCCTGTGGAACGCTCGATATCACCTCTGTTTTGGTCGATGCTTTACCATGGATTACTACGAACTGTGTCCTCTCTGACAGAAAATCCGCTGTCCAGTTGCAAATTTGGGGCGATATACCATAACCATGCAGCTTGATTAAAAGCCGTTTGTAAGGTACGGTGTCAAAAGCCTTCTGGAAAATCAAGAAATACGGAATCGAGTTGCGAACCCTTGTCGATAGCACCCATCACTTCGCTAGTTGTGATTCTCGTGATCTCCGTCGAGTAAGGCACGGCAGTGGTGGCGACTGTGTGGCCTGCCCGACTGGCGCCAGTGGGTGGTGTGGAAGCGGACACCGGCCGTGGCCTTGCAGCGGGCCCGCCCAAACGGCGTGGATGTGGCAGGGCAGAGCGGGCGGGCCGCATCGCGTTACTCGCTGGGCGTGGCTCTGCCGCAGCCGCAGCCGCCGCTATAAAAGACGCGGCCCGCGCACCCACGGCACCGACTCTACCGCAGAGCACTCCAGGGACCAGCAGCAGACATGAAGGTGCGTACCGCCATCGACTCTCTATCTACACTCTAGCAGCGACTGGTAGCGGGCGGAGGATACAAGCAGTCCCGGTAGTCACATTCTTGTATCGTTCGTATAACGCCCAAATACGTAACTAGTAACTCATGGGACTTTACATACAGGGGATGGACCAGACGTACTGGACTCTCACTAGTCCGGCCATGATTGGTTCAGTTCTATTCACTGACAAGGAAAGTACTTGGGCTCGAACAAACATATATATACCAAAATCGTATGAGAGATAATGTAAAGATCCCTTATTGCACTAGTGATACTCCCGCATCTGCAAAACTCTGCAGTCGTCCGTTAGAGGCCTCTGCGTGTACCATGCCACATTGCACTTTGACCTGTCGGTTCACCAGTAGGGACGGTGCAGTGTGCCTCCGAAGTTGCGTTTTGTGGCGTTATTTGTGTCGTGAAGCGTCAGATGAGGCGGTGATTGGTAATCAATCCTGCTAATGTATTGCGATTAGTTGAGATGAAGTTACGAAGAACCCTTCTTCGTGAAGATGGTATTAGTGTAGAAGATGAATCATTCGCATGCTTTCTCGTATCTGTTATGGTGCAGAAATATGAGCATAAGTTAGATACTGTTGTTACAAACTCATAATAATGATAATAGGGATGATAATGACGAACAACTCATTGCAAGCGGTAGTGCTACGGTAAGTGCGGGAAGAGGCGATGGAAGCAGTGCCAGTAAATACCAACAGAAAGCTTCAGCCATACTCTTCTTATCGAAACTGTGGTAGTCAAGTGTATGTTGAGTATTGCACTGGCTTTTGATGTGGTAGTTTTGTGTTGTCTGCACACATTTGTTTCATTATTCGTCGGCCGTTGTCAATTAGGTTTAGCTTCTTTTGTGTTCGATGTCACCGAGAATACAGTAGCTAGTGAAACGTTTTGCTTAGAGATGCTCCCATTAAATGCATACTATCCAGTAGCTATCTGTCAGAACACGCATTTCATCAACTAATTCTGTTGACCGTCCCAGACCTATAATATACTGCAAGGAAACGTCCAAGACTTTACGTTCGTCAGTTGTGACCCACTGCGGTCGCATCTCACAGTTAATACGCACGAATAAGTGCCAGCTTGCAACAACATGTAGTGTACTACATGTCATTCATGTTACTTTGTCAGAATGTTCAAAATATTTCTTAAGCTTAAGGGACTTAAACTGCGGGATCATCAGTCCCTAAACTTACAAACTACTTATGAACTAGCTTATACTAAAGAAGAGACAAACATCCATCCCCGAGGGGGGAATCGAACCTCCGACCGTAGCGGCTGAGCAGACTGTGACTGGCGCGCCGCAGACCGCTCGGCCACCGCGGCCGGCCGTTACTTTGTCCACCCCTGTTATAATTAGTAACAGAATCTCTAACACAGGGGACAGAATTCTTACTTCCAAAATTTCACAGAGATCTCACGTTCCACAGGGATTCATTTTGTGTCTTCTACTATTTTTGATGCTGATTTTCAGGCTGTTCCAAAATTCCTGTTAGAAACTTTTAGGTTTTGCAGGAGTCAGTACAGCAGGAGGCCATTTCTGTTAATGCCATCCAGTGACGCTATGAGCAGTTCTTTATCTGTGACACTGTAATCTCTTTCGTTTACATGTTTGGGGAGGACATAGTATGGAACAAAACAAGGAAAAAATGTCCCGTATGTCTAAAATGCATACCTTAAGTGGTATCACCTCCTGGCCAGTAGTAGGAGACGTGTTCACAACTTCGAAGATCAAGACGTGTTTATAATACTTCAAATATGCGCTTCAGAGCCTGTGCTTACGATACACTTTGTTGTATTGGTCCATACTACCTCAATCCAAAACATGCAAAACAAGAGCTAGCATCTGAAGACAAATGTTTAACAATGTCAAAGATAAAGATGTGCTCTGTGCACCAATGGATGACATTTATGTTTATGGCTTCCTTATCAGATTATTACGAACTCACTCCCTTCTATAAGTCCTCAAAGTTTGCATCAGAAATTTCCGAACGCTCTGTATACAGTAAGAAACGCTTTTGAGTTGCTTCGGTATTGTTAATACATGACACCACTGTTCATTACATTCTAGTTGTATCTGTAAGAGATATTGGCCACAAATAAACTAACTTTTCATGTAACTTGTTGTGTACATAATTCAAAGAAGAAGAAACTGTGAAATGCATTATTAGAGATGTGAGACTCACTGGTACTTTCTAAACATTTACATTCTATTACCTCTTCTGCTTTCTGTTCTATCACTTGTATATGCTCATCCAATGGTGACAACTACATCAACACGCAACCTCAGATATTCATGTATAGGTGTTGTACCACGGGAGTCATCCACTGGTGGCTTAGTATTGTGCGGCACGATTATGTTTCACATTCCAGTCATTTGTCTCAGCAACAGAATAAGTTTCAGATGATGGCCCACTAACAGATCTTCTGTTATATGCGAACTTATGTGTTCATGCCCAAAACAAGTAGCAACTTTGAAATGTGTAATTAGCATGCGACAATTTATATTCATGCATAAGGCAGATGTTTCTTCAATAACAGCTGTCTTGGCTGCAGAGTGTTTTATTTCTTACTGATAAGTTTCGCCCTTTAGCAGGGCAGTAACCCCCCACCCCCGATTTGTAACTACATTTTGTAATTCTTGTGTAAATTCTGTCACGCAGATAATCTGAGGATGCCCTGCTAAAGGGCGAAACGCGTCAGTGAAAATAAATAAATAAATAAATAAAATAAAATTAACCACTCTGCAACCAAGACGGCTTTGATTGAAGAAATATTTAATTTCACTGGTTGCTGTATACCATGAATTGGAAATTATTTTATAATACAATAATACAAATGTTGATATGTGACTGCGGATGATCAATAACTCGTGGAAGCAGGATATCAAAAACAGTTATTCTTTCAATAGAATGCGATTAAAATATTATTCTATCATTGTAAGACTTAATTTTGCACTCTATGACTTGAGATACTCAACGGAAAAGGCATTTCGCACTGTGATTCATTACCTTACTTGCGCCATTTTCACCCCATTAATGTCGTGATAGGTACGTCTTCCGTGGCAACGTGAACATCTCAGAATAGCACCTACACGTAACATCCTAGGCTGTTTCTTGTAT
Source organism: Locusta migratoria (assembly GCA_026315105.1). Classification (NCBI taxonomy): domain Eukaryota; kingdom Metazoa; phylum Arthropoda; class Insecta; order Orthoptera; family Acrididae; genus Locusta; species Locusta migratoria. The sequence continues at coordinate 449,890,116 of CM048748.1, forward strand.
ATATATTGTAATCTCTTATTTCCTCTTGTAATTTCCTCTCTCTCTCTCTCTCTCTCTCACTCTTCTGATATTACATACAGATAGAAAGCTACTTCCTAAATGCTTAACACAAATGCAGTCATGTATTATCAAAGATATTACTAAATAGTCAAATTGAATTGCTCCGATGCGAATCCATCCGGTTGATTAGTGACATGGGTCTGTGTACCGGCCAGCCTCGATTTGGTTGTTTCATATGTTCAAATTTTTGTAAACGGAAGGTACCAACATACTAAGCTCATCGGTCCCTAGACGTATACACTACTTAAACTAACTTATACAACCTAACCATATTAGGACTCCAACCTTCGTCGTGAGAAGTCGTGCGATGCGTGACATGACGCTTCAGACCTCGCGAGCATTCCCGCTCGACCTTGAGTACTGCTGAAGTGTTTGGGATCACCACCAGGTCGAATTAAAGAAAGACACGGAAGCAATTCACAGGCGGTCTGCTAGTTTTTTTATTGGTAGGTTCGACCAGAGCGAAAGTGTTACAGAGATGCTTCGGGTTACTGTAATATGTGTATTGACATACGGCTAATTTTTATTTCTAGTTTTGGCGAAAATCAGACGAAACGGGACACTCATTTGCAGATTTTTTCATTAGGCGAGATTTCGCGTAAAGAAAGGCGGAAAAAAATATTCTCGCGAAATTTATTACCTACGGCCTACGATTATGCTGACAACAGGTGGTTCTACTGCACTTTATAGAAGAAATTTCAATGTATTTTTGTTTTTATTCTTCGTAAAGCTCCCATTTTTCGCGCAGTTTAAATGTTCAAATGGCCGGCCGCGGTGGCCGAGGGGACTAAGGAGCTCCAGTCACGGTCTGCACGGCCACTGCGGTCGGGGGTTCGAATCCCCCCTCGGGCATGGATATTTGTGCCGTCCTAGTTCGTAAGTAGTTCATAAATAGTTTGTAAGTTTAGGGACTGATGACCCCGTAGTTAAGTCCCATAGACTATGCAAACATTTGAACATTTTTTTTTTTTTTTTGAAATGTTCAAATGTTTGTATAGCTTATGGGACTTAACTACGGGGTCATAAAAAAATGTTCAAATGTTTGTAGAACTTATGGGACTTAACTACGGGGTCATCAGTCCCTAAGCTTACAAACTACTTATGAACTACCTAAGACTAAGGACGACACAAATATCCACGCCCGAGGGGGGATTCGAACCCCCGACCGCAGTGGCCGTGCAGACCGTGAATGGAGCGCCTCAGTCCCCTCGGCCACCGCGGCCGGCTACGGGGTCATCAGTCCTTAAACTTACAAACTACTTATGAACTAGTTAATACTAAGGACGGCCTAATATCCTTGCCAGAGGGGGGATTCGAACCCCCGACCGTAGTGGCCGTGCAGACCGTGACTGGAGCACCTCAGTCCCCTCGGCCACCGCGGCCGGCTGCGTGCAGTTTAGCAACTGAATATACGAGTGGCTTACTTCATTCGATTGTAAGAATGCATACCGTAGTTAAACATCTCAAATGATATCAAAAGTCGAGACAAGGTCTCAGCCGTTTTCGATAGAGCGTGTGTACATTAGAATGAAGTCACGTCACACTTAAGGAGCGTGCAGTCAGACTCACCCGTTTCTCAAGGACGACATTACTGAAATGAACGCAGTAAGCGATGTAGACGGTCCTGTCTTCTCATTTAGCACAGTATTGGAATGCTCCCTTAAAGCAGAAAAAAATCTTAGTTTCCCTCAAATTAGATAGCTGCCGTCCTCAGTACTCAAAGTGAATGACCCTCCAGCTTGCCAACGAATGTGCATACTTGCCCGTGTCGCGCCCAGAGGAGTGGGTAGGAGCACCGTTAGCGGCCGACGGCCATGTGGAAGCGATCCGTCTCGGCGGCTCGGTTCCATCGAGAGCGAGAGTGCGTGACGTAACGGCCGCGCCTTGACTCGACAGAGGCGCCGAGGTCGCGGCTGAGGAGGCCATCTCCATCTCCATCTGCAGCACAGCAGGTGTCGCCTTGCCAGAGGCGTCACCGAGTCTCGCGCCCTTCCACTTCTCCGCACGTGCCTGTTTGTAACGCCGCCGCCACGTAGTGACCCGTACGAAATTCAAACCAACACCAAATCCCCAAGTTTGGCCACCCCACACGGAAGCTCGGAAATTTTGCGAGGACCAATGCCGACCAGCAAGAACGAGAAGGCACTAGCTGTGAAAGAAGAGGACACTGAGCAGATGGAGAGTAAAAGCCACAAAACATTTGGGACAATCAGACCCGAAGAAATTGTGTCTAATAAAGAACTGGTAAAGGGACTCCTTGCACTGTTCAAGGGCATCGGTTGGCTTTACTAGATATACAGGGAGCCATACACGCACAATAAACTTAGTTTCGGTGCGGGCAGTGGCGGGTTGGACCAAGACTGTTTTGGCTTCCCTGAGAAAATCAAATCAAATCAAATCAAATGGAGAACTTTTGTTATCTGGGAAGTGTGGTTTTCAAAAATGGAGAGCTGACAGAAGACGTCGGAAGTATCAAAAAGGCGGAAAGGCGCCTTCGCAGAGATGCGACCAGGTTGGACATCTCGTGAAATATTGTTGAAGGTAAAGCATAAAATATCTGAATAAAAAGTAAAAACTGTTCTCTTTTACGGGTGTGAGACGTGGAAGGTGACAACGATTTATACAAACCTTCATCAAGAAATGTTCGAGGATTATACTGGCCAAATGTTTTCTCAGTTCAAGAACTACTACAATGCACCCAGCAGCGGAAAGCTGAGTTAACTGTAAAAGAAAGGAAATGGAGGTGGGGAGAACACATTCTCAGAAGAGGTCCGCAACATATTCCAAAGAAGGCTTCAGAATGGAACCCACAAGGAGGAAGGAAGAGAAGCAGACGAAGATGGACCTGGCGCAGGACTCTTGAAGCAGAGGTGGCAGCCGCTGGCCACTGTTGGAGTAACGCCAAGAAGATGGCAACCAACAGGGGCAGATGGAGAGCTCTAATATGTGTCCTATGCTCCATATTGCAATAAACGGAATTAAGTAAGTCAAGCGCCGAACAAGGGGGATGCGGAGGGTATGGCCCGCAGCAGCTATCACCTCTAAAGAAATCTAACGGACTTAACTGCTGCGATTATTAGTCCCTAGGTTGACAAACTACTTAAACAACACACACCAATGCCCGAGGGAGGATTCGAATCTCCGACAACTCCGTAGAAAGGAGCTACTTCACCGTGGCGAAACTTTGTAGGTTCTCTGCCACACGTTGTATAAACCCTTCATTTCATGTCGTTTCGTTTCTGACAGCTGATTCCAGACAGCTAACTAAAGGGCTTATGAAATGGGCCTACTCCTTTCACATGCGTAAGTGCATTTTCCTGCTAATACAGCGTGTATGCAACAATTATTTGGCAGTACTCGAAATAGAAATTCTAGTGATCTTAGGTTGGTAACACGTTCTCATATAGAACCGCTGAGAAAGTTCACTGAATGGTCCTGTAACGTTAACGTAGATGAACTATCAACTACACTTACGTTATTGTCCTTCGGAATAGTCGCCTCCCATAACTATGCACCGCCGAGATCTGTTATACATGACTTGGAAACTCTGCACGAAGTCTTCCTTTGGGAAGACCTATTCCATTTCAAAGCGAGTTTGAGTCGAGGGAACTGAAAGAAGTCTGGAGGTTTGAGATTTGCGAGTACGTTGGATCTTCAAGTTGTTGCTTTTTTTTTTTTTTTTTTTTTTTTTTTTTTTTTTTTTTTTTTTCGATGCTATTGATTGTGTGTGGGAGAGTGTTATCGTGCAACTTGAACATCTCTCATACTCGCCGGATCACAATCGTCCGGACTTCTTCCTATTCCCTCAACTCAAACTCGAACTCAAAGAAAAGAGATTTGACGATATTCCTAACAATAAACAGCACATGACGAAGCTATTGAACACCATCCCAAAGGAAGACTTAGTGCAAAGGTTGATCTGCTTTAATGTTGCATTTTTATTGATTTAATTTACTTCAGAGGTTGTATATTTATATTTTAAAAATACTGGGAAATGCACTCTCGCAGAAGTAAACAATTGTCAGTACCATTAATTCCTACAAAACGTAGTAGCAAGTACTTGATACTCTCCCTTTTTCGATCCACAATGAGATTCCGCTTCAAAGTTCTCAAAAAAGACTCACAGTATAGTTCCGTCAAGGAGTCTTCCTAAATACTATTAGGCAACACGGCGCTCCACCTGTCTATACGCACATGGTTACTGCGCGGTGTGCACATCACTTTTAAGTGCCTGGCCCAGGGTTCATTCAACCCCTTTGACAGAATTTGTCTGCCACTCCACTCTCGAACAGCACACGGGAAGAAAGAAAGAAAAAGTTTGTTAATCTATCGGACCAAACTACGTGGTGATCAGTCCGTAGCTTACAAACTACTTAAACTAAGGTATTTTTTTTTTTTTTTTTTTTACAATTATTTCTCGCTGCGCAGGTGGGAGTCAAAAACATACAGGGTGGTCGGGAATTCCCGTTACAAAGTTCTAGGACTTGTAGAGGGTAGTGAGCACATAACATTTTGAATAGGAACCCATGTCCGGTAATGTATCGTTTCCGTTTTATGTAAGTAGGCGTTGAAGAGACACCAGGTGAGATGGAGTGTTCCAGAACATGGTTCGGAGGTAACGACGTTGGTGGTCGCCACATCGAGACGCTGTTGTAATGCATCAGGAGGTTGCGGCTGGTGCCGCAGACGCTGGGTTCTTGTTGTTGTCGACTAATGTAAGCCATAAGGTGTAAATTGTAATGAAAATGCGTAAGTAATAACGGAACGATTCAGTATTACTTTCCAATTGATTACAACAATTATAATGTGTCACGCCTGATTACATTCCTCAAGTAAGAGTGGATGAGATGATCATCTGAACTGAAACCGTCATGGAACGGAAACGATACATTTCTGGACATGGGTTCCTATTCAAAATGTTATGTACTGACTATCCTCTACAAGTCCTAGAAGGTTGTAACGGGAATTTCCGACCACTCCGTATTTTCCCATTCGGAGGACAAAGTCGGCGATCGAAATTTCGAATCTCGTTGCAACGAAAAAACGCAGCTGTTGAAATGATTTTGGGAACTTTAAATTACTGTATGGTGACGATTTTCAGTGTTGACATGTTTATCAATATTTTTTCGCAATAGCTGAAATGTTCAAATGTTTGTATAGCTTATGGGACTTAACTACGGGGTCATCAGTCCATAAAGTTACAAAGTACTTATGAACTATCTAATACTGCAGACGGCACAAACATCCGTGGCCGAGGGGGGATTCGAACTCCCGACCGTAGTGGCCGTGCAGACCGTGACTGGAGCGCCTCAGTCCCCTCGACCACCGCGGCCTGCTTCGCAACAGCGAATTTCACTTTGCGTCACTGTATAAGGTATAGATGTTCTACCAAATGGTGACATCCGAAAATTTGTGCCGGGCCGGAACTCGAACCCGGGTTTCCCACTTTTCGCGAGCGGTCGCCTTAACCACTAGGCTATCCGAACACGACCCCAGGACCGACCCAAACTTCCATATGGCACACTCACCCCGTTTACATGGGCTCCCAAAACCGGATTTCGTAAACCGATTTCCCAGTTCCGCTTTTGGTTGTTCATGTAAACACTCCAAAACCGATTCTGGAAATCCGCTTCTCTAAAGCGGTTTTCCAGTTCCACAATCGATTTTCGTGCCCATGTAAACGCAACCGTTTTTGAAGCGTTCTTGGCTTGTCAGATTGTGTTTTCTTGTTAAGAATTGTCGACACATATGGAAAGAGTGATGTTTTCTAATGTGAAATAAAAGTATAAATATTAGAGTGAACATAAATCTCTGAATTTAAATAAAGAAAAATAGCGATTGTGCAGACTAAATAAGGAACTGAATCAGCTGTTTTCCAGCTGCCATGTTAAGTAAGCTAGGAAATCCGATTCAGGCTGTGACATGTAAACACGACAGTGAAAAACGGTTTACGAAAATCGGTTTTCGTCTTCCGGAAGATGTGTTGCATGTAAACGTAGTCACTGACTGCACTAATGCTACAGAGTGAAAGACAAGTTCTGGCGAAGGACTGCCCCACCGCCAGCCTCTCTAGCGTGCTGCCGGGTGTAAACAAAGGCGACGCCGCGGCTGGCTGGGTCGTGACTGTGTCAGCGGGTCGGGTCGTTAGCGGCTGCTGCCTGCTACCTGCCACCTGCTAAGTGCCGCTAACAGCAAGTGCCGGCTGCCGTGATGGGCGGGAAGCCCGCTACGCGGCCGGAGGCGGCTGGGCGTGGCCAAGCCGGATGTCTCGGCCAGGGGCATCGCTCCCATCACCGCCGATCAAGGCCGCCGCGCCGCGTAACCGACTACCACCGCTCTGGCGAGGTATTCGAGGACGACGGAGGTGCTGCGCGCAGTCTCTGTACAGACACAGAAGCACGTGGATCAGGAGTAATTTAATTCTAGGAATCTGACAAGGAAAGTACTTGGGCTCGAACAAACACATATACACCAAAATCGTATTAGACATAATGTACAGATCCCTTATTGCACTAGTGACACTCCCGCATCTGAAAAACTCTGCAGACGTCCGTTAGAGGCCTCTGCATGTGCCTTGCCACATTGCACTTTGACCTGTCGGTTCGCCAGTAGGGACGTTGCAATGTGCCTCCGAAGTTGTGTTTTGTGATGTTATTTGTGTGGTGAAGCGTCAGATGGGGCGGCGATTGCTAATCAGTCCTGCTAATGTATTGCGATTGGTTGAGTTGAAGTTACGAAGAACACTTCTTCGTGAAGATGGTATTAGTGTAGAAGATGACTCATTCGTACGCTTTCCGGTATCTGTTATGGTACAGAAATATAAGCATAAGTTAGATACTGTTCTAACACCAACGCATAATGATGATAATAGGGATGATAATGACGAACAACTCATTGCAAGCAGCAGTGCTACGGTAAGTGCGGAAAGAGGCGATGAAAGCAGTGGTAGTGAATACAGTCTTCCGAGAAGAAGGTTAAAGTTGCACCTATCATCACGGCTTTGGATCACAATACGCTAGTGAACATGTTCAATGATTATTACATAAGTTATAGTTAAGATATCTGCATTACGTATTGCGTCTACAATTTTATCTACAGTGCCATCTAGAGCATCATTACAGAGTTTTGCATAAAAACCACCTCACCAGTACATTGAGATGTACGTAGAGATCATGTAAGCAAACGTTCATACAGATATGTTTGTTCGAGCCCATGTAATTTCCATGTGAGTGAACACAACAGAGATGATGATGTATCTCCTTTTATAGATGCTTCAAGAGATGCTCGTGACGAACAACGATGTGGACGAAGGTCTGCATCTAAAAGCAATGAATAGTCCACACATACTTTTATTACACACTAGCTGTAAACCCGGCGTTGCCGGGTGTTTATTTATCCTCCACTCTCGTAGTCCACATTCCCTTCCCCCCTCTCTCTGCATCCACCTCTTTCTCTCCCAGCGCTCTGTTCGTATCCACCTTTCCCTCTCTCGGCATAGTTTTCTACAAGATACCCTCTGTCATGTATCATACAAACATCTATGTACCCAGTGATCCTCCTCTTGGTTTAAGAGGACATGGGTGCAAAAAATCATAAAGATTGGAGCAAAAACATGCATTTTGTAAAATTCCGTAAGTTAAGTACCTTACACCACGCACAGAACGAAATTTTATACAGACAGTCACATCCCTCTTGTTTTTAAGGTAGAATGTGCAAAATTTCATCAAAGTCGGAACAAAGCATTAGATTTCTATGCAGTAGAAACGCAGGGTCACACAGAAAAACGGACTTTGTTGTCTCAAATATTGCATTTTTATTTCATACAGCCCTTGTTGTGAGAGAATATTTGGGTGACTGGCCATTCCTGTTGGGGCAGCTTCGAATAAAGGTGCAATACTAAAGAAGATGCCAGAACAGGTGTCCAAGATTAGCTGTTTAGCCATGGCTGTTCTAAGAGATACAAGGGAAATCCCGAAGAAGATCACAACGGACTGATGGAAACTAGACTTGCGCATAATAGTTCGTGATCGGGAGCGCTCACTTTAGTTCGCGGCTCTGCCGCGAACTAGTTCGTTATTTTAGTTCGTCCGGTGCCAGTGAAGTCTGAGCGGCGTGGTGTGCGCATGCAGGTGGAGAGAGAAGTTCCTCAACCTAGCTGCTTCATTCGCTTGCTGCTTGAGCCGCTAACGATATCACGCAAACCAAAAGAAACAGTTTGTGGATAATTTCTCGCGTTTAAGTTTAGATTTATCTCTATATTTTGGCATTACGAAATTTATTAGTCAGATATTGTAGAGTGCAGAATACTTCAAAGCAGAAATTTTGTAGCACTGAACTATGTAATCTAGCCAGGCAGACGCTAACTTCGAAATGGCTCTCATCAAAAGAAGACAAACACGTGATTTTAATTCTGTTCGCGACCTCTCGCGCATATTTTAGTTTGCGACCTATCGTGCATATTTTAGTTCGCTACCTACCGCGCGTATTTTAGTTCGCGACCTATCGCGCATATTTTAGTTCTAGTTCGCAACCTATTGCGCATCTTGTAGTTCGCGACCTAACGCGCATCTTTTAGTTCGCGACCTATCGCGCATATTTTAGTTGGCGACCTATCGTACATCTTTTAGTTGGTGACATATCGCGCATGTTATAGTTCGCGACCTATCGTGCATCTTTTAGTTCGCTACCTATCGCGCATATTTTAGTTGGCGACCTATTGCGCATATTTTAGTTCGCGACCTATCGCGCATATTTTAGTGCGCGACCTATCGTGCATCTTTTAGATCACGACCGGTAGCTCTCCTTTTAGTTCGCAACTCGGCTACGAAGTAGGTCGCTCTTTTTAATTCGTCCGCTCGTTTTGGCTTTTGCTACCACTACTAAAACTACAGCTGAGCTGCATCTCAGGTCGAAATGACGGCAACTAGCAGAAGGGAATGACGCGATTCTGCGCACTCTCGCGTCCTCTCGCTGTTACCCGCCAGTCTTCGCAAAAGGAGCGGACGAACTAAGAGGTGAGGGTCTGCGAACTAGTTCGCGTAGTTCGCCTGTGGGAGCGCTCTTCCGAACTAGTTCGTTCGTGAACTACACAAGACTAATGAAAACCTAGACTAATACCTGAGAAGATGTTGTCATCATCGTCCATCACAGCTGTTGCTTGAGTGTAGTGGTGTGTACAGTTTGGTTTGGTCTCCCCCTGCAGGTGGCAATCGTGCTGGCTTGCGTACTGGCGGTGAGCAGTGCCGGCCTGGTGGCGGGCCCCACGGCGCTGGTGCGCACGCCCAGCCTCGACTCGGCGGTCATCACAGTTCTTGCTTGAGTGTAGTGGTGTGTACAGTTTGGTTTGATCTCCCCCTGCAGGTGGCAATCGTGCTGGCTTGCGTGCTGGCGGTGAGCAGCGCCGGCCTGGTGGCGGGCCCCGCGGCGCTGGTGCGCACGCCCAGCCTCGACTCGGCGGTCATCCAGTCGGACCGGCTGGGCGGCAACTTCGCGTACAGCGCCATCGAGGGCCACGCGTACGCCGCCGTCAGCCCGGTGGTGCAGAACGTGGTGCACCCCGTCGGCGTGTCCTACACGGCGCACCAGGTGCCCCTGGGCCACGCCGTGCTGCCCGTCACCCAGCTGGTGCACGCCCCCGGCGTCGTGGCCGCCCCCGGGTTCGTCGCCGCCCCCGGCGTCGTGTCCGCCCCCGGGTTGTTCGTGGCCGGCGCCCCCGCCGCCGCCCCCGCCGCCCCCGCCAGCGACGCCGCCCCCGCGCCGGCGGCCCCCGCCCCCAGCAACGACGCCGCCGTCTCGTCGGACGACACCGTCTCCGTCGAGGCTGCCTAAACCCGCGGCCGGTTCCTAGCCCTCCTTCTTCCTCCTCTACCTTCAGTCTTTCCTCCAAACTCTGCACTGATGTCACTTCTTTTCAATAAAAATCTTTTCTACAAATTCCTGGTGTTTTATTGTTTTTACCACGGTGTCTCCCCAGGGGAGTGTGATAGAACCGCTATTACGACGTACGTCCAGAAAGTAAGATCCGTTTGGTTATATAAAACAAACGTGTACAGATACAGAAAAAATATTTATTGTACAAAAATCTACAACTGTTTAACTACTTTTCTAAATAGCTGCCGAAATTTTGTAGGCACTTGTCATAGCGTGGCACAAGTTTCTGTATGCAACTCAATTGGGGATCGCTGGAAGAAAGACGACGTTCTATTCGTGAATCTCTGTTGAGTACATTTAGAGGGCCGGAATTTGAAGCTGAGTGTAGAAAGATCTTGCTGCCGCCTGCTTACATTTCGCGTAAAGATCACAAAGACAAGAGAAGTTAGGGCTCATACGGAGGCATATAGATTTTCTTTTTTTCCTCGTTCAATTTGGGAGTGGAATAGGAAAGGAAATGCCTAGTAGTGGTGCAGTGTACCCCCCGCCACGCAGTTTATGGTGAATTGCGGAGTATTTATGTAGATGTAGATGTAGATGTAGATATGCCTTCTTCATAGAAGGTTGCCACCTGTGTATTCAGCAAAAGTTCAAATGTTCAAATGTTTGTATAGCTTATGGGACTTAACTACGAGGCCATCAGTCCCTAAACTTACAAACTACTTACAAACTAGCTAATACTAAGGACGGCACAAATATCCATGCCCGAGGTGGGATTCGAACCCCCGACCGTAGTGGCCGTGCAGACCGTGACTGGAGTGCCTCAGTCCCCACGGCCACCGCGGCCGGGTCCAGCCAAGTGGTAGCATGGTCTTTAGCTCGTCATCGCTGAAGTGTTGACAGGACAAATTTTAGGTGTAAGAAGACGATTTCCATCAAAAGGTGGTGTTTGTTTCCACTATAGTGCCCGACCTTATGTGGCGAATGTGACCAAACAACTGTTACGGGAATTTCACTGGGACGTGTTTGATCATTATCCGTACAGCCAGGGCCTCGCTCCTAGCCACTTTCACCTCTTCTTACACCTAAAAATCTGTCCTTGGTGGTCATCATTTTAACGATGATGACGAGCTAAAAGAGCATGCTACCACATGGCTCAATACACAGGCAGCAACCTTCTATGAAGAAGGCATACAGAAACTTGTACCACGCTGTAACAAGTGCCTACAAAATTTCGGCAGCTGTGTAGAAAAGTAGTTCCATAGTTGTAGATTTTTGTACAATAAATATTATTTCTGTATCTGTAAACGTTTGTTTTATATAACCAAACAGAACTTACTTTCTGGACGTACCTCGTATTTTCTATCTATATAAATGATCTGATGGACAGAGTAACTTGTAATTTGCGGCTGTTTGCTGATGATGCTGTGGTGTATGGGAGGGTGTCGTCTGTAACTGACTGTAATAGCATACAGGCTGACTTACACAAAATTTCTAGTTGGTGCGAAGAATGGCAACTAGCTCTCAATGTAGAAAATGTAAAGTGATGCGCATGAGTAGGAAAAACAATCCCATAATGTTCGAATACAGCATTAGTAGTGAGCTTCTTCATGCTGTCGCGTTGTTCATATATCTAGGCGTAACGTTGCAGAGCGATATGAAATGAAACGAACATGTAAGGACAGTCGTGAGTAAGGCGGACAGCCGACTTCGGTTTATTGGGACAATTTTGGGAAGATGACTTCACCTGTAAAGGAGACCGCCTATAAAACGCGTGTACGACAACGTCTTGAGTATTGCTCGAGTGTTTGGGACCCGCAGCAGATCAGTTTAAAGGAAGACATAGAGGCAGTTCAAAGGCGAGCAGCTAGGTTTGTTACTGGTAGGTTCGACTAATGCACGAGTGTCACGGAAATGCTCCGGCAACTCAGTTGGGGATCGCTGGAGGAAAGACGACGTTCACTTCGTGAATTTCAGTTGAGGAAATTTAGAGGGCCTGAATTTGAAGCTGAGTGTAGTAAGATCTTGCTGCCGCCTACTTACATTTCGCGTAAAGATCACAAAGACAAGATAAGAGAAATTAGGGCTCGTACGGAGGCATATAGGCATTCTGTTTTTCGTCGTTCTATTTGGGAGTGGAATAGGAAAGGAAATGCGTAGTAGTGGTAGAGTGTACCCTCCGCCACGCACCTTACGGTGAATTGCGAAGTATGTATGTAGAAGTAGGTGTAGATGTTCTGAAGCAAGCAGGAGTAAAATATAGGGACGTAAGGTTATTTAAAACTTGTACAAAATCCAGACAGTGGTTGTCAGAGTTGAAGGGCATGAAAGGGATGCTGCGGTTGGGAAGGGCGTAAGACAGTCTTGTAGCATTTCTCCAATGTTATTCAATTTGTACATCGAGCAAGCTACAAAGGAAAGCAAGGAGAAACTTGGAGAAGGAATTAAAGTTCAGGGCGAAGAATTAATAACATTGCGTTTTGCCGATGACATAGTAATTCTGTCAGAGACATCAAAGGGCCCGGAAGAGCAGTTGAACGGAATGGACAGTGTGCTGAAAGGTGCATATAAGATGAACATTAAGAAGAGTAAAACAAGGGTAATGGAGTGCAGTCTAAGAAAATCAGGTGATGCTGAAGGAATTAGATTAGGTTACGGAACAATAAAGGAGGTAGATGAGTTTTGTTACTTGGGCAGTAAAATAACAAATGATGGTCGCAGTACAGAGGATATAAAATGCATAATGGCAATGGGTAGAAAAGTGTTCTTGAAAAAAAAAAATTCTTAACATCGAATATTGATTTAAGCCTAAGGAAGTCCGTTTTGAAGGCATTCGTGTGGATTGTTGCCTTGTATGGGAGTGAAACATCGACGATAAACAGTGCGGACAGGAAGAGTACAGAGGCTTTTGAAATGTGGTGTTACAGAAGAATGCTGAAGATTAGGTGCGTGGATCACGTAACTAATGAGTAGGTGTGGACAGAATTGGAGAGAAATGGTATTTCTGGCATACCTTGACTAAAAGAGGGGATCGATTGGTAGGACACATTCTTAGACATCAATGAATTGTGAATTTGGCTTTGGAGGGAAGTGTGTGGGGTAAAAACCGCAGAGGAAGACCAAGAGATGGATACAGTAATCAGATTCAGATAGATGTATGTTGCCGTTCTTACATGGAGTTGAAGAGGCTTGCTCAGGATAGGGTATTGTGGAGAACTGAATCAAACCAGTCTCCGGACTGTAACTACAACAACAACAACAACAACAACAACAACATGTCTTTCCCTTATCTTCGTCTCGATAATCCACAAACGCATGCTGTAACAAACATGTATGACACATAATTAATTTAGTGTGGCTCGTTGGCCTAGTAGAAGTATTTCAATTGGACGCCACTTTGGCGACTTGCATGTCCCTAGCGTACCCCAATTATCCAACCGGGAAAAGGGACCTACAGCTTAACGTGAAATCAGTACCACGTGTCGTTTCTGGGACTCCCCACGTCGTTGAGAGGTGAAGGCTGGGTTAATACGCATCCGACAGGGTTTCGAACCCGCGACCCTTCGGTTTCCACGGTTTCCAGTCGAGCGCTATACCCCAATATCACCAGGCCCGACTGTATGGCACAAATTGCTGGACACATTACTCACATATAGACGAAGACATATGAACATTTGTTTCGATGTTTCACTTTATTTTCTCCAGGGAATACAAACAGAAAAGGGCACTATAATCTAGGGGATCGTGTAATGTTCGTGCTGTCTCGTTATTTTGTCATTACCACAGATGATTGTCAATGCCCTCTCTTACTACGCAACTTCATCCAGGATATTTCTCCTGTTTCAGACGTTCAGAGCCTAATCCGTACATTATATGGGTATCTTCTATCGCTGCAGATGCCCACCATCTTTTTACAAATCATGTCTGTGCCTAACTCTAAATAGTAAGTCTGTACTGAGCACTGGAAGAGTTGAAGTTACCAGCAGACAAGTAATAACGTACCATGGCTAGCAAATGTAAAATAAAATACAGGTGGTGTAGTGATCTTGACAACATAACTAGATGCGACTATGAGTGCATGTTTCCCATGATTATAACGTTCTGTTCTAATGTGTTTCCTCTGATCACTGTGTTGGAGACCCTGCATTGTAAAATGAAAACATATGTTCGCATAACATTATGTCTTCGTCTTGGCGTGCGGAATGTGTGCTACAATTATTGCCGTAAGTTTTTGTTACAGCCTTTATAGTGTGATTAAGCTGCTCGTGCCACTGCCGTTTTATTAGGCCAGACTATGCGCCATGCCACACTCCCTGCATTACAAATAATTAGAAGTATCTATTGAGTTCCGTTCTTCCTAGTTTTAAGCATTAAGTTCGCATTTTTTCCACACAGTTACTAAGCACGAAAGTTTTAGTGCCCCTACACAGGGCCGATTTTTCATGGTTTTGGACAGAGACAGAACACAACTACGGGTTTCTCATTTTCACTGATAATGTTCAGTAAGATAATCTTCCAGTGTACTCTGGACCCATCTAACAGGTGTTACAGTACGTTTGCAAAACATCTCTTCTTTGTATAATTTATGTGTCGTCTTCTATGAGTTGGGTTGGGTCGCTTGTTTGGGATAGGGGGACTAAACTACTGAGGTTATCAGTCCCCCGGTGGGGAGGAGAAGGAGTGAGGATAGGAAAGGAGGGGAGGGGAAGGAAATGCAGTCTGGGAAGTAAAGAAGGAAGGAAAACTGCTTTAGCTCGGGGCCCCGTGCTCGCCATGCACGTACTCACGAAAGAACCGTGAGTGGGCCCCCTGGGGCCGTCTACTATGCAAATATGTTAATATCCCATACTTGGCGACCAGTGTAAAAACATCAATAAATAAAAATTTTTTTTAAAAAAATGCGAAGTTAATGTCTGAAACTTGTGTTAGACTTTTGACTCTATCGAATGCAGTGGTTGGAGCAGTTAACTGTACATCGATTTGTAAAGACTGTACAGTTTTGTAAGTTCAATATGATCCAGCTGACAACATGAATCCTCCAGTAGATGTGAATTTGTATTTGCAGTGGCATGTTTCATAATTGACTGAGTGCTGAGTGACTGGAAAGAATCTGTGCCTATTGTTTCAGAGCTGTCTGAGTGGGTAATTTTTTAATTTTTTTTTTTTTTTTTTTTTTTTTTCTGGCAGGAATGAAACAAGGGAGACGTTAGCTTGTGATCAATGGTCAAACTAAACATTAATCCATTTAGAAACACTAGACACTAGTCCATTTAGAGACACTATAGATAATGGCCAAAGCCTCTTTTTCTGTTTGACTGTAATACATTGGCTCACAGTGAACCGCTGAGATGCAAGTCCAATGGGTTACTCAGTGATGCCCATTTAGTGTGACAACAATGCTAAGATGCCCACAGAAGTGTCTGTTGTGAAGTGGCTTCACAGGATTCAAAGGCCAGAGACATGGGTCGCTGAGAAGTGCATGCTTACGTTTTTCAAGAGCACTTCGATAATCCTCAGTCCACTGAAAAAGAATATACTTCCAACGAAGTTGATGAAGCAGAGCGGCGATATTTAAGTAGTGTTTGGTACGAATTTAACGTAGTAAGATTACTTTGGCAAGACAGACTGCAATTTAGACAAATTCTTCAGAGGTGGTGACCGACCACAATTACTGAAATGCTTTTCAGCTGGGCCAATATCTGTTACATGGCCCGAATATTCTGACTTCAAAACAAGAAATATGCGGTTTCAATTAGAAACTAAAGCAATGCAAACATTTAAGAGGTTGTGCAAACTATCATTGGGTTGCTTTCCCTGAACTAAAATATCATCCAGATATGTTTTGAATATTTTTGAAATAATGCTGGTGCGGAACAAGTATCGAATAATAATGATTGGAGTGCAAGTAGGCCAAAATGTGTATTTATCACCATGAAGTGCCGAGTTTGTCCGTCCCGTGCTGATTTGATGGCAGGCTTCCTTTAGAACAGTTTTCGGAAAATATTTACCATACTGTAGTTTATCAAAAAGTATCAACTATAGTCTGTGCATACATACTCGATTTAAAATCCACACAAATTGTAATGTCTGCATTAGATTCAGATACCAAAACAAGAGGCAAAGCACACAAACTTTCTGTAAGTGCTTTGCAAATAATAGAGGTGCACAGAAGTTTGTCGGTTAGATTTTGGGTGCGGTCTAATCTATAAAATGATTACATAAAACAAGAGCCAAAATCGTTAAAACTAAGGTATTTACCGGGTGATCAAAAAGTCAGTATAGATTTGAAAACTTAATAAATCACTGAATAATGTAGATTATGGAGGTAAAAATTGACACACATGCTTGGGATGACATGAGGTTTTATTAAAATAATAATAATAATAATAATAATAATAATAATAATAATAATAATAATAAACCTATGGTGCTTCATCTGATCAGAAAAGCAATAATCAGCATAACAAATTAAGACAAAGCAAAGATGATGTTCTTTACAGGAAATGCTCAATATGTTCACCATCATTCCTCAACAATAGCTGTAGACGAGGAATAACGTTGTGAACAGCACTGTAGAGCATGTCCGGATTTATGGTGAGGCATTGGCGTCGGATGTTGTCTTTCAGCATCCCTAGAGATGTCGGCCGATCACGATACGCTTGGGACTTTAGGTAACCCCAAAGCCAATAATCGCACGGACTGAGGTCTGGGGACTTGGGAGGCCAATCATGACGAAAGTGGCGGCTGAGCACACGATCATCACCAAACGCAAACGACGCGCGCAAGAGATCTTTCGCGCGTCTAGCAATATGGGGTGGAGGGCCATCCTGCTTAAAAATCGTACGTTCCAACAGGTGTTTATCAGCTAGGCTGGGGATGATGCGATTCTGTAACATATCGGCGTACCTCTCACCCCTCACGCTAGCAGTTACAAAACCAGAATCATTTTTTCTAATAAAACCCCATGTCAATCCTAGCATGTGTGTCAATTTTTACCTCTCTATCTACATTATTCCGTGGTTTATTAAGTTTTCAAAGTTACACTGACTTTTTGATCACCCGCTATATTTAGATTACAAGTTTCGACAGTTTATATATCCTTCATCGGATCTGTGTTAAATATACAACTCTCACACGTAGAAACATAATAAAAAAGTTTTGACGAAAAACTTCATTTTATTAAGTTGTGCATGAGATGACTGTTGTAGTTCAAACAGAGATTAGATACCAGTATAACTTGTTGTTCCTGGTAATACAAATGTAAAAAAAAGGAACTAGCGATATTGGTTGTTGGGTTAGGTAATAATGAGATAGCTCTGCTGCAACGTTGTTACAATACACATAGAGGACAGGAAGTGCCCTACAACGTCTTGTTTCTGCGTCTGGGGGAAAGGTAATACGTACATAGTCTTTTGTGCTGCCAAGTGATCTGTCAAACTACGGTTGGAACACATCACACAGTGCATCACCGTAAGTTAGCTTCAGTATGGTATCTTACATTTTTATCCCAAATAAGTCAAAAGCATCTAAGTAAAAAGAAGAACGAAGGGCAGAAACATATAATTACAGAAACCTACGCGGTGAAGGCGGAATACCTCTGTTTGTTCGAAGTGTTAGCAGCCCCCGCGGAGGAAACGTCGTCTGTTTCAGGGCGCTCATCTGCTGAGCGCGCCGCTGCTCGCCGTCGGAGGTTCGTGTCCTCCCTCGGGCATGGATGTACTTGTTATCCTTAGCATAAGTTTGTTTAAGTAGTTTGTAAGCCTAGGAAATGATGACCAGAGGAGTTACGTCCCACAGATTTTCAAACATTCGAACATGCAACAAACATTGTACAAAATATTAGAGTATCTCTAATGATAATTCTTCCTGGAAGCAAAGAAGACACTGAGTTCATTAATATTTTAACATTGACTGCACAGTCTTTGTCCTTTTACTTCTTCGTTCAATATCACCGGTCTTTTGTGCGCGAGTAGCAGGCATTCGAGTGTCCGAATCGACTGGTTACAGTTCGATATGTCACCGACACTTCTGCATTACAGACACAATGAACTATTAATATTTCGAAGTTTCGTTTTACACATTAAGTCCTGAATAATCGCTTGTATATTTTATCATTTAGTGTTAGTTGGCCCACTTAAATAAATTTGTACTTGTTTAGTTTGTGCTGATCGCTGTATATTGACAGTTTTATCAACACGCAAGCACTATCGAATACTGTTGCTCACAGTTCATTCGATTTAAGTCATCACACGGGTTGCAGATTTCTGCTGTAGCACAGTCCTATCTGTCGCCACATGTAAACATAAAATAAACAAAACTGAACACTATTATCAGTTATTTAAATCATTTCAAAATATTAACATCTGAATGAGGTCAAGTATGTATTGGACATACATTTTTACTATCTTTGCCTTGTGTTGCAAATGCATTAAAAAAATCGCAAATTACTGAACTTTAATTTCCCGCGGAAATTTCCCGGTTAGTCTCGACAAAATAAGCCTCAAATTGCTTGTGAAAGTTCGAACTGTGCCTTCTAATTACGTCTGGTGTTGTTTGTGCATTCAACATAATTCTAAGTAATGATTTATTCATTATAGTAATAAAATCTTATATTGTTTTTTAAGACTGTTATCTGCAGCTAATGGCTGCTTAAATCTTGTAAATCTTAAAACTTCTGTAAATTATATCGGTTATCTTACAGTTCAATTAATGTCGTGCAAAGGTAGATCAGTTTCAGAATCTTAAATCCATTCATATTTATTCCGTCTGTGAGAGAATAACATTGTATTTTCTTAAAGCACACTTTTTTAACCGTCAATATACCTGTATGGATACGTTTTCGGACACAATCTTTGTGCGCCGCGTAATAAAGTTTAATCGTCACACCGCCCATGATGCAACAGTATTGCCAACTCTGACAACACTATCTTCAGATACAGAAGTAAAATGTTCACATTTGCTGTCTATCTTTCCCATGATACAACAGTATAGCCAACTTTGACCACACTACCTTCAGGTACAGAAGTAATATTTCCACTATTGCTGTCTATCTTTCCCATTATGCAACGTCGCTACCAACATTGTAAGAAGACTACTCCTGGGTAGCATACTCTATTTTTACTCGTTTTGTCTTGCCTATGGAATCTTTTACAAGTCATTGCAATGTATTGTAAATCATCACACATATACGTAAACATCACTTAAAGGCTATAACACATTATATACATTATATATAGATGAAAGTCATATAGCATATAACACATATATACAGTACACACTAATAAAAAGTTAATAAAACCTTTTCAAGTCCTTATAAGAATGTAGTCCTTTAGCTATTCTGGTTCTAAGGTTTACTAGTCTTTTGTGTCCCAACTTCGTCGCCGCTTTTGTGTCCCAGCCTCGTCGTAGGTGTCGGTGGCCGAGTGGAATGAGACCGACACGCTGGTGCAGGTACGGAGGGGAGCAGCCAGAAACTATAAACACTAGAGTAAATTAGAAAGATATATATTGCACAGAATGTAACAATACTTAACTTTTACATAGTACTGCAGAATGTTGATACATAGTGGTTAGAGGCCTGCCTAGTGCCTGTACAATAACAAAGTCTTCACTGGTGCCTATCTGATTACGAAGGTCCTAACTCGTTGCTATCTCAGTCCGAAGTGACCGATCCTTCAGTCGTGGCCACGAGCGGCGTTGTCGCAGAGGGCGCTCGTGGCTGTCGTCGTGAGAACGCCGCGCCGTGCGTGCATGGCGGCGCGCGGCGAAAGCAGGTGGCGCGCACTTTGTACTTGTGCGACACCACACCCCTCCCCCCCCCCAAACCGCCGCGCCGTCGTGGCGTAGGGCTGAGGGCCACGGCGACGGCATTGGGAGGAGGGCCTGGGCGGGGGCGTTACTGGTGGGACGGGCGTCGTAGCTGAGGCCGGGATCGACACGCCGTCCGCGCCCCGGCATCCGCCTTGAGATCCTCCAGGGAACCTGCCGAAACCTGGGGAAGGGCGCCCGCTTCCGCCCAGATTGACCAGGTCATCTTCTTCTGAGGTGCGTAGCCCAAGTTGGAGGGGCCCGCACGGTCCCGGAGTCCCTCTCGGGGACGCTTTCATCTGCGGCGGCGACAGCGGCGGCGTCGCGTCGATCTCCATCGGGACGATCTCGTAGTCCGGGGACGCTGGACCCGTTGACGAGCGATGTGGCTGTGCTCCCTGGCGGTGAACTGGGTCTGGAATCAAGAAACCCGAGACAGGATCGCGCGGTCTGTGCAGGCGCAATTGGTTTGCGTGGCGCCGCAGCTCCGACCCTGTGGAAGAACGTACAACATACATATTGCTACCGAGCACGCGCTGAATGGTGCCCGGCAACCATGTCTTCTTGTTTCCAGCAAACACCCTGTACAGCACCGGCGTGGAAACCTGAAAACGCGTAGCGCCATACGAACCGACTCGGTGCGTGGGAGGCTGCAGCAGGTGAAGGAGAGTGCGGTGACGGCGGCCGTGTAGCAGCTCGGCAGGAGACGGGCCGTCACGTGGCATGCACCGATACGTAGACAGGAAAATTTGAAGAGCTTGCTGCCTGGAGTGCTGACCTTTCATCTTCTCCATGTGAGACTTGAATGTTCGAACGAAACGTTCTGCTTCACCATTGGACTGAGGGTGAAAAGGTGCGGTGGTGATATGCTGAATGCCATTCACACGACAAAACTGTTGAAATTCCGCACTAAGAAACTGAGGTCCATTGTCACTGACGATAGTTTCAGGCAAGCCTTCGATGCAAAACACTGATGTTAAGGCACTGATTGTACTAGACGCCGTCGTTGAGTTCATGGCAATCACAAAAGGAAACTTGCTGAAAGCGTGTACAACAATTAACCAGCGCGTATTCCAGAATGGTCCGGCAAAGTCAATATGTAAACGTTGCCATGGTCCCTTGGGGCGTGGCCAGTCTGAGAAACGCTGTGGAGGAGCCGCCTGATGCTCCGCACGAACTGTACACTGTGATGTCATGCTCTCTATCTGAGCGTCCATACCAACCCAGGTACAATGACGTCTGGCCAGTTGCTTTGTCCTAACAATGCCCCAATGTCCTTGATGCAGGAGGCGTAACACTTCTCGTTGCAGGGAACGAGGAACAATCACTCTTGCATGGTCGTTGTCGGTATGCAACAACAGAACACCCTGACTTAAAGATAATGCATGACGTTGTGCAAAATAACGTCGAACCAGAGGCCGATCAATGTGTTTGGCTCTGGCAGGCCAACCAAAGCGAACAAAACGTGCTACCACACTTAAGTCTGCATCCGCATCTGTTTTCTGTTTCTATCTGACAACATGCCATTTCTGAAGAATCAAATGATACATCCTGGCCAACCGGAAGTCGGGAAAGTGTGTCCGCGTTGGCATGTTTAGTGGTAGGTCGGTACAAAATCTCATACTGATAATTAGACAATATCAAGGACCATCTCTGAAGCTTTTGTGCCGTACGGGGCGGAATCGGCTTTGTGGGTGAGAACAACGACGTGAGAGGCTTGTGGTCTGTCAACAAATAGAATTTTCTGCCATAGAGATAATGATGAAACTTTGCGACGCCGTAAATGATTGCTAAGGCCTCCTTTTCTATCTGACTGTAATTCTGTTGCGTCGGCGTCAGTAGCTTGGATGCAAAGGCAATAGGACGATCGTGACATCCAATACGATGTGAGATTACCGCGCCCAGACCGTACGACGAGGCGTCAACTGCTAACACTACAGGCTTCTGTGGGTCAAAGGGAATCAAACATGCATCACTGAGTAGTGATGACTTTAGTTTGTCAAAGGCAACCTGACAATCTTTAGACCATACAAAAGGAACATTCTTCCTACGTAAGTGATGCAGTGGAGCTGCAATCTGAGAGGCATTGGGAATAAACCTGAAATAATAGTTAAGCTTTCCCATCACTGCTTGCAATTCATGCACATTCTTAGGAGGAGGCAAGTCTTTGATTGCTCGAAGATGTGACTGTAAGGGATGAATTCCTTGGGCATTAATCACATGGCCTAGGTACTCTATTTCAGTTTGAAAAAAAGAACAAACACTTTGCTTTATTACAACGTAGACCTGCTGCAGTCAAAACTTTGAAAAGGCACTCCAGGTTTGCTAAATGTTCTTCAACTGTACGTCCGGATACCACAATGTCATCTAAATAGTTCGAGCAACAAGGTACCGAAACTGTCAGCTGTTCCAAAAAACGCTGAAAAATAGCAGGGGCGGAAGAACTGCCAAAGGGTAGGCGTTGAAATTGGAAAAGGCCTATGTGAGTATTTATGACGAAAAACTTTTTTGACTCGTCATCAAGTGGAATCTGTAAGTATGTCTCTGCTAAATCAATCTTAGAAAAGAAACGAGACTGTCCTAATTTGTCCATTAGTTCGTCCGGTCTGGGCAGGGGATAAGTGTCTACAATTGTTTGACTGTTCACTGTTGATTTGAAGTCCGCACAGAGACGAAGTTTTCCTGACGGCTTGGGTATAATTACTATAGGCGAGGCCCACTGACTCGCAGAAACAGGAGAAATCACCCCACTATCTTGCCAACGTTTAAGTTCTTCGGCAACTGTATCACGCAAGGCGATAGGCACTGGTCTAGCTTTACGAAATTTTGGAACTGCAGATTCTTTTAAAGTTACATGTGCCACGAAGTCTTTTGCACAACCTAGTTCCGGCGAAAACAAGTCACTATATTTGTCACACAATGCATTGATTTTATCCTGAGGCACTATTGACGAAATTTGAAACACATCTCTTTGAATTGATAAACCAAACAAGTCAAAAGCATCTAGTCCAAAAATGTTCTGTGTCGATTTGGCCTGAAGAACTACAAAAGAAACTGTTTTTGTTACACCTTGAAAAGAGGCGGGCAGGCTACACGTTCCTAGCACGGGAATATTTTCACCTGTATAAGCTGTTAACACTTGCTGTGACGGCGACAATTTTGGCGAACCCAGAAGTTCATAAGTATCTTTATTAATTAATGTAACAGCGGAACCAGTATCAAGCTGAAATTGCACAGTCTTATTTTCTATGGAGAGATTTCCGAAAGTTTGTGCTTCTGGCGCACGACAGGTGCGCGAATGTGGGCAACGTCTGCTACGGTTTGTTTACTGCTCTTGCGCGTGTTGCGTGCGGTAGGAAACGGCGCATACTCGGCACACAGCGGATTAACCACACTGTCACTAGATGACACTACCGCCGGACCGGCGTCCGCGCAATGCGAGGCTACTGCACTAAAATTACTTTGAGTAGCAACACCAAGACTACTGTTACTAGCTACACAGTACTGGGCACTTTTACAATGAGCAGTTGCAGAAGGCACTATTTTCACTACAGGAATACACTGTTCATAGTCAGTTTGCTTGTCCCGAACCCTTTTCCGTTCCACTGTTTTACGCGCTCGTCGGCGCTTGCTACGTGGCGCACTATATAGTTTTGCCATAGGCGCAGAACTACTTTCTTGCAATGGAGAACCAACGAAAGCACTGTTAAACTCCACAGTGTCTATGACATTGACTGTATGCACTACTCTCGCACTATGCGAAGCACTGTTTCTAACGTTACTGTTTGAGTTTTTAATTTGCATACACACAGACTGCACATGTCCCGATTTGCCACATTGATAACAGGTTGCGTTGCGACTAGGGCAATGAGCACGTTTGTGGCGAGATACACACTGGGGGCAAGACTTATGAACATTTTTCTGAAATGAGCGTTGGCGCCCGTTATTCAAATCACTGTTTCTAACACGACGGGGCGACCTTTGCGTCGCACTTTTACACTGGCTACTGTTCACTGTCTGTTCAGCACGGCCTGTACTATTGTAAGAATCACTAGTGCTACACTGAGAACTACGACTAGGAAAGCGTCCGTTGCGGCGCACTGAATTTACACTGTGGCTTTGCATTTCTACATCTGCTAAGTCAAAAGTGTCATGTGCTTCAATAAGCTGCAGTACACTGTCTAATGAAGGGTCAGACTGTTTCAGAATTGCTGCTCTAATTCTGGGGTCCTGAATGTTCTGCGTAATCGCATCTCTCAACATCACGTCACTATACGAAAGTCCACAAGAGCAAGTAAATTTACATTTGCGGGTTAAGCCCTTCAATTCCGTAATCCACTCTTGGTGTGACTGTTCCGGTAATTTTTTCAGTCTGAAAAATCGGTACCGTGCAGCAGCTACGAGAACTTTTCTCTCATAATGAGCATTTAGTGCCTCTACTATTTGTTCAAAGTCTACATCACGAGGAGATGCTTGCGGGAATAGTTTCTGCAGTAATACGAAGGTTCTGGGGCCCACCACGGACAATAAAAGATGCTTAACAGTCTGACCTGTAATTTGATGAGCCGCGACGAGTTCTTGAAACTGTGCGAAATAGTCGCTCCATTCTTCCTCACGTTCGTTGTACTGGCGGAACGTAGGAAGCGTTACGGCGGCAGGTGTGGGCTGCTGAAGCGGCGGCTGTTGTTGTTGGTTGGCTGCTTGCGCTGTGAGCTGGGACACAGCCTGTAGGAGTTGCGTGATTTGCGCCGCCTGTAACTGAATAATTTCCATTAAGTTTGGGTTCGGGGTAGTGGCCATGCTGACCGATTAGGCGCCGCGTATACAAGTAACTTATAACAAAACACAAATGCAATATGAAAGGAGGGCTCGCTCTGCAACAAAAAAGTCCACAAAACACGTAACAAAATATCTTTCCCCAAAATTCTCATATTAAGGGTGGGTGGGCGGGAGCAATTTCTGCGTGCTCCGACTGCTGCTGTCTGGCTGCTGTAAGCGGGCTGGTCCAAGGTTCGTCTATCACTCCTCGTCGCCACTTTTGTATCCCATCCTCGTCGCCACTTTTGTGTCCCAACTTCGTCGCCGCTTTTGTGTCCCAGCCTCGTCGTAGGTGTCGGTGGCCGAGTGGAATGAGACCGACACGCTGGTGCAGGTACGGAGGGGAGCAGCCAGAAACTATAAACACTAGAGTAAATTAGAAAGATATATATTGCACAGAATGTAACAATACTTAACTTTTACATAGTACTGCAGAATGTTGATACATAGTGGTTAGAGGCCTGGCTAGTGCCTGTACAATAGCAGTCTTCACTGGTGCCTATCTGATTCCAAAGTCTTTACTCGTTGCTATCTCAGTCCGAAGTGACCGATCCTTCAGTCGTGGCCACGAGCGGCGTTGTCGCAGAGGGCGCTCGTGGCTGTCGTCGTGAGAACGCCGCGCCGTGCGTGCATGGCGGCGCGCGGCGAAAGCAGGTGGCGCGCACTTTGTACTTGTGCGACACCACATAGTCAGTAGCTGTTTTCATGCGGTATATTGACAATTTCATAAGGTCCTTCGTACAATAACAACCACTTCTTATTTTTCCTTTTTAAGGCACAAGAATAAGGATGCGTTCTCAGTAATATGAGATCACCTATTTGATAGTCTATAGTCTTGGAGATATTTCTGTCAAATTTTATTTTTACGTTTTGCTGCACTCACTTCTAAAGCACGCAAAACATTACTCATTATAGCTTGTCGGTCATAAACATTATCATCTACTTTGTCGTGGTCTTCAGTCCGGAGACTGGTTTGATGCAGCTCTCCACAATACCCTATCCTGAGCAAGCCTCTTCATCTCCACATAAGAACGACAACCTACATCTGTCTGAATCTGCTTACTGTATCCATCTCTTGGTCTTCCCCTGCGATTTTTTCCCCATACACTTCCCTCCAACGCTAAATTCACAATTCCATTATGTCTAAGAATGTGTCCTACCAATCTATCCCTTCTTTTGGTCAAGGTATGCCAGAAATTTCTTTTCTCCCCAATTCTGTTCAGTACCTCCTCATTAGTTACGCGATCCACCCACCTAATCTTCAGCATTCTTCTGTAGCACCATATTT
The DNA here is from genome assembly GCA_026315105.1 of Locusta migratoria. Lineage (NCBI taxonomy): Eukaryota > Metazoa > Arthropoda > Insecta > Orthoptera > Acrididae > Locusta > Locusta migratoria. Next base: position 449,915,959 of record CM048748.1, read on the forward strand.
CAATAGCCTCAATCCTCTTCCTGTCCGCACTGTTTATCGTCCATGTCTCACTCCCATACAAGGCACCACTCCATACAAATGCCTTCAGAAAGGACTTCCTTAGGTTTAAATCAATATTCGATGTTAACAAATTTCTCTTTTTCAAGAACGCTTTTCTACCCATTGCCATTCTGCACTTTATATCCTCTGTACTGCGACCATCATTTGTTATTTTACTGCCCAAGTAACAAATCTCATCTACCTCCTTTATTGTTCCGTAACCTAATCTAATTCCTTCAGCATCACCTGATTTTCTTAGACTGCACTCCATTACCCTTGTTTTACTCTTGTTAATGTTCATCTTATATGCACCTTTCAGCACACTGTCCATTCCGTTCAACTGCTCTTCCGGGCCCTTTGATGTCTCTGACAGAATTACTATGTCATCGGCAAAACGCAATGTTTTTAATTCTTCACCTTGAACTTTAATTCCTTCTTCAAATTTCTCCTTGCTTTCCTTTATAGCTTGCTCAATGTACAAATTGAACAACAATGGAGAAAGGCTACAACCCTGTCTCACTCCCTTCCCAACCACTGCATCCCTTTCATGCCCTTCAACTTTGACAACCGCTGTCTGGTTTTTGTACAAGTTGTAAATAACCTTACGGTCCCTATATTTTACTCCTGCTTCTTTCAGAACTTGAAAAAGTTTATTCCAATCAACATTGTCAAAAGCCTTCTCCAAATCTACAAAAGCTAGAAATGTAGGTTTGTCTTTTCTTAATCTATCTTCTAGGATAAGTCGTAAAGTGAGTATTGCCTCCCGTGTTCCTACATTTCTCCTGAACCCAAACTGATCTTCCCCGAGGTCGGCTTCTACCAGCTTTTCCATCCGTCTATATATAATTCGCGTTAATATTTTGCAGCCATGACTTATTAAACTGATGGTTCTGTAGTTTTCACACCTGTCTGCACCGGCTTTCTTAGGGATGGGGATTATAACATTTTTCTTAAAGTCTGAGGGTACTTCACCTGTCTCATACATCTTACACACCAGGTGAAACAATTTTGCTGTGGCTGGTTTTGTGTCCCAACTTCGTCGCCGCTTTTGTGTCCCAGCCTCGTCGTCGGTGTCGGTGGCCGAGTGGAATGAGACCGACACAGGAATATAGACAGCACGCTGGTGCAGGTACGGAGGGGAGCAGCCAGAAACTATAAACACTAGAGTAAATTAGAAAGAGATATCTATTGCACAGAATGTAACAATACTTAACTTTTACATAGTACTGCAGAATGTTGATACATAGTTGTTAGAGGCCTGCCTAGTGCCTGTACGATAGCAAAGTCTTCACTGGTGCCTATCTGTTTACGAAGGTCCTAACTGGTTGCTATCTCAGTCCGAAGTCGTGGTGTCTTTCCGTGGTGGCCACGAGCGGGGTTGCAGCAGAGGGCGCTCGTGGCTGTCGTCGTGAGAACGCCGCGCCGTGTGTGCATGGCGGCGCGCGGCGAAAGCAGGTGGCGCGCACTTTGTACTTGTGCGACACCACACCCCTCTCCCCCATACCGCCGCGCCGTCGTGGCGTAGGGCTGAGGGCCACGGCGACGGCACTGGGAGGAGGGCCTGGGCGGGGGCGTTACTGGTGGGACGGGCGTCGTAGCTGAGGCTGGGATCGAGACGCCTTCCGCGCCCCGGCATCCGCCTTGCGATCCTCCAGGGAACCCACCGATACCTGGGGAAGGGCGCACCCCCCCCCCCCGCCCAGAGGGAGCAGGTCATCTTCTTCTGAGGTGCGCGGCCCAAGCTGGGGGGCCCGCACGGTCCCGGAGTCCCTCTCGGTGACGCTGTCATCTGCGGCGGCGACAGCGGCGGAGTCGCGTCAATCTCCATCGGGACGATCTCGTAGTCCGGGGACGCTGGAGCCGTCGACGAACGATGTGGCTGTGCTCCCTGGCGGTAAACTGGGTCTGGAATCAAGAAACCGGAGACAGGATCGCGCGTCCTGTGCAGGCGCAATTGGTTTGCGTGGCGCCGCAGCTCCGACTCTGTGGAAGAACGTACAACATACATATTGCGACCGAGCACGCGCTGAATGATGCCCGGCATCCATAGCTTCTTCTTGTTTCCAGCAAACACCCTGTACAGCACCGGCGTGGAAACCTGAAAACGCGTAGCGCCATACGAACCGACTCGGTGCGTGGGAGGCCGCAGCAAGTGAAGGAGAGTGCGGTGACGGCGGCTGTGTAGCAGCTCGGCAGGAGACGGGCCGTCACGTGGCATGCACCGATACGTAGACAGGAAAATTTGAAGAGCTTGCTGCCTGGAGTGCTGACCTTTCATCTTCTCCATGTGAGACTTGAATGTTCGAACGAAACGTTCTGCTTCACCATTGGACTGAGGGTGAAAAGGTGCGGTGGTAATATGCTGAATGCCATTCACACGACAAAACTGTTGAAATTCCGCACTAACAAACTGTGGTCCATTGTCACTGACGATAGTTTCAGGCAAACCTTCGATGCAAAACACTGATGTTAAGGCACTGATTGTACTAGAAGCTGTCGTTGAGTTCATGGCAATCACAAAAGGAAACTTGCTGAAAGCGTCTACAACGATTAACCAGCGCGTATTCCAGAAAGGTCCGGCAAAGTCAATGTGTAAACGTTGCCATGGTCCCTTGGGGCGTGGCCAGTCTGAGAAACGTTGCGGAGGAGCCGCCTGATGCTCCGCACAAACAGTACACTGTGACGTCATGTCCTCTATCTGAGCGTCCATACCAACCCAGGTACAATGACATCTGACCAATTGCTTTGTCCTAACAATACCCCAATGTCCTTGATGCAGGAGGCGTAACACTTCACATTGCAGGGAACGAGGAACAATCACTCTTGCTTGGTCGTTGTTGGTATGCAACAACAGAACACCCTGACTTAAAGATAATGCATGACGTTGTGCAAAATAACGTCGAACCAGAGGCCGATCAATGTGTTTGGCTCTGGCAGGCCAACCAAAGCGAACAAAACGTGCTACCACACTTAAGTCTGCATCCGCATCTGTTTTCTGTTCCTATCTGACAACATGCCATTTCTGAAGAATCAAATGATACATCCTGGCCAACCGGAAGTCGGGAAAGTGTGTCCGCGTTGGCATGTTTAGTGGTAGGTCGGTACAAAATCTCATACTGATAATTAGACAATATCAAGGACCATCTCTGAAGCTTTTGTGCCGTACGGGGCGGAATCGGCTTTGTGGGTGAGAACAACGACGTGAGAGGCTTGTGGTCTGTCAACAAATAGAATTTTCTGCCATAGAGATAATGATGAAACTTTGCGACGCCGTAAATGATTGCTAAGGCCTCCTTTTCTATCTGACTGTAATTCTGTTGCGTCGGCGTCAGTAGCTTGGATGCAAAGGCAATAGGACGATCGTGACATCCAATACGATGCGACAGAACGGAACCCAGACCGTACGACGAGGCATCGACTGCTAGCACTACAGGCTTCTGGGGGTCAAAGGGAATCAAACATGCATCACTGAGTAGTGCAGACTTTAAGTTGTCAAAGGCAACCTGACAATCTTTAGACCATACAAAAGGAACATTCTTCCTACGTAAGTGATGCAGTGGAGCTGCAATCTGAGAGGCATTGGGAAATAATAGTTAAGCTTTCCCATTACTGCTTGCAATTCGTGCACATTCTTAGGAGGAGGCAAGTCTTTGATTGCTCTAAGATGTGTCTGTAAGGGATGAATTCCTTGGGCATTAATCACATGGCCTAGGTACTCTGTTTCAGTTTGAAAAAACGAACAAACACTTTGCTTTATTACAACGTAGACCTGCTGCAGTCAAAACTTTGAAAAGGCACTCCAGGTTTGCTAAATGTTCTTCAACTGTACGTCCGGATACCACAATGTCATCTAAATAGTTCGAGCAACAAGGTACCGAAACTGTCAGCTGTTCCAAAAAACGCTGAAAAATAGCAGGGGCGGAAGAACTGCCAAAGGGTAGGCGTTGAAATTGAAAAAGGCCCATGTGAGTATTAATGACGAAAAACTTTTTTGACTCGTCATCAAGTGGAATCTGTAAGTATGCCTCTGCTAAATCAATCTTAGAAAAGAAACGAGACTGTCCTAATTTGTCCATTAGTTCGTCCGGTCTGGGCAGGGGATAAGTGTCTACAATTGTTTGACTGTTTACTGTTGATTTGAAGTCCGCACAGAGGCGAAGTTTTCCTGACGGCTTGGGTATTATTACTATAGGCGAGGCCCACTGACTCGCAGAAACAGGAGAAATCACCCCACTATCTTGCCAACGTTTAAGTTCTTCGGCAACTGTATCACGCAAGGCGATAGGCACTGGTCTAGCTTTACGAAATTTTGGAACTGCAGATTCTTTTAAAGTTACATGTGCCACGAAGTCTTGTGCACAACCTAGTTCCGGCGAAAACAAGTCACTATATTTGTCACACAATGCATTAATTTTATCCTGAGGCACTATTGACGAAATTAGAAGCACATCTCTTTGAACTGATAAACCAAACAAGTCAAAAGCATCTAGTCCAAAAATGTTCTGTGTCGATTTGGCCTGAAGAACTACAAAAGAAACTGTTTTTGTTACACCTTGAAAAGAGGCGGGCAGGCTACATGTTCCTAGCACGGGAATATTTTCACCTGTATAAGCTGTTAACACTTGCTGTGACGGCGACAATTTTGGCGAACCCAGAAGTTCATAAGTATCTTTATTAATTAATGTAACAGCGGAACCAGTATCAAGCTGAAATTGCACAGTCTTATTTTCTATGGAGAGATTTCCGAAAGTTTGTGCTTCTGGCGCACGACAGGTGCGCGAATGTGGGCAACGTCTGCTACGGTTTGTGTGCTGCGTATGCGCGGGCCGCGTAGTGAAGGAAGCGGCTCAGACTCGGCACGCAGGGGATTAACAACACTGTCACTAGATGACACTACCGCCGGATCGGCGTCCGCGCAATGCGAGGCTACTGCACTAAAATTACTTTCAGTATCTACAACAAGTCGACTGTCACTAGCTACACAGTACTGGGCACTATTACAAGGAGCAGTTGCAGAAGGCACTATTTTCACTACAGGAATGCACTGTTCATAGTCAGTTTGCTTGTCCCGAACCCGTTTCCGTTGCACTGTTTTACGCGCTCGTTGGCGCTTGCTACGTGGTGCACTATGTAGTTTTGCCATAGGCGCAGAACCACTTTCTTGAAATTGAGATCCAAGGAAAGCACTGTTCAATTCCACAGCCCGTATAACATTTACAGAATGAACTGTTCTCGCACTTTGCGAAGCACCGTTTCTAACGTTACTGTTCTTTGGGTTTTAATTTGCATACACACAGACTGCACATGTCCTGATTTGCCACATTGATAACAGGTTGCGTTGCGACTAGGGAAATGAGCACGCTTGTGGCGAGACACACACTGGGGGCAAGACTTACGAACATTTTTCTTAAATGAGCGTTGGCGCCCGTTATGCAAATTACTGTGTCTAACACTACGGGGCGACCTTTGTGTCGCACTTTTACTCTGGCTACTGTTCACTGTCTGTTCAGCACGGCCGGTAGAAAAATAAGAATCACTAGTGCTATACTGAGAACAACGGCTAGGAAAGCGTCCGTTGCGGCGCACTGAATTTACACTGTGGCTTTGCATTTCTACATCTGCTAAGTCAAAAGTATCATGCGCTTCTATAAGCTGCAGTACACCTTCTAATGAGGGGTCAGACTGTTTCAGAATTGCTGCTCTAATTATGGGGTCCTGAATATTCTGCGTAATCGCATCCCTCAACATCACGTCACTATACGAAAGTCCACAAGAGCAAGTAAATTTACACTGGCGGGTTAAGCCCTTCAGTTCCGTAATCCACTCTTGGTGTGACTGCTGCGGTAATTTTTTAAGTCTGAAAAATCGGTACCGCGCAGCGGCTACGAGAACTTTCCTCTCGAAATGAGCATTCAGTGCATCTCCAATTTGTTCAAAGTCTACATCACGATGAGAGGCGTGAGGGAAAAGTTTTTGCAATAATACGAAGGTCTGGGGGCCCACAATCGATAAGAAAAGGTTCTTCACTTTCTGACCTGTAATTCGATGAGCCGCGACGAGTTCTTGAAACTGTGCGAAGTAGTCGCTCCATTCTTCCTCACGTTCGTTGTACTGGCTGAACGTAGGGAGCGGTACAGCGGCAGGTGTGGGCTGCTGATGTGACGGCTGTTGTTGTTGGTGAGTAGCCTGTGCCGTCAACTGCGACACGGCCTGCCGTAGTTGAGTGATTTGCGCCGTCTGTAACTGAATAATTTCCATTAAGTTTGGGTTCGGGGTAGTGGCCATGCTGACCGATTAGGCGCCGCGCATACAAGTAAATTATAACAAAACACAAATGCAATATGAAAGAGGACACTCTGCAACAAAAAAGTCCACAAAACACGCAACTGAATATGTTCCCCCAAAATTCTTATAATAAGGGTGGGTGGGCGGGAGCAATTTCTACGTGCTCGACTGCTGCTGTCTGGCTGCTGCAAGCGGGCTGATCCAAGGTTCTATCACTCCTCGTCGCCACTTTTGTGTCCCAACTTCGTCGCCGCTTTTGTGTCCCAGCCTCGTCGTCGGTGTCGGTGGCCGAGTGGAATGAGACCGACACAGGAATATAGACAGCACGCTGGTGAAGGTACGGAGGGGAGCAGCCAGAAACTATAAACACTAGAGTAAATTAGAAAGAGATATCTATTGCACAGAATGTAACAATACTTAACTTTTACATAGTACTGCAGAATGTTGATACATAGTTGTTAGAGGCCTGCCTAGTGCCTGTACGATAGCAAAGTCTTCACTGGTGCCTATCTGTTTACGAAGGTCCTAACTGGTTGCTATCTCAGTCCGAAGTCGTGGTGTCTTTCCGTGGTGGCCACGAGCGGGGTTGCAGCAGAGGGCGCTCGTGGCTGTCGTCGTGAGAACGCCGCACTGTGCGTGCATGGCGGCGCGCGGCGAAAGCAGGTGGCGCGCACTTTGTACTTGTGCGACACCACAGCTGGTTCTCCCAGAGACTTCAGTAGCGCTGAGGTAATATCATCTACTCCAGGGGCCTTGTTTCGACTTAGGTCTTTCAGGGCTCTGTCAAATTCTTCTCTCAGTACAATATCTCCTATTTCATCTTCATCTGCATCCTATTCCCTTCCTACAATATTGTCTTGAAGTTCATTTCCTTTGTATAGCCCCTCTATATATCCTTTCCACCTTTCAGCTTTCCCTTCTTTGCTGAGAACTGGTTTTCCATCAATGTCCTTGATATTCATAGAGCTATTGTTCTTATCTCCAAATGTTTCTTTTATTTTCCTGTAGGCTGTATCTATTTTTCCCCTATTTATACATTCTTCTACATCCTTGCATTTGCCTTCTAGCCACTCCTGCTTAGCCATTTTGCACTTCCTGTCAATCTCATTTCTTAGTCGTCTGTACTCCATTTTGCCTGTTTCATTTACTGCATTTTTATATTTTCTCCTTTCATCGATTAAATTTAGTATCTCCTGTGATATCCAAGGACTTTTTGTGGGTCTTTCCTTCCTACCTATTTTGTCCTCTGCTACCTTCACTATTTCATCTCTCAATTTTACCCATTCCTCCTCTACTGTTTTATTTTCCCCCGTTTCTGTCAATTGTTGCCTAAAGCTCCCTCTGAAATTTTTAAGAACCTCAGGTTCCTTCAATTTATCCAGGTCCCATCTCCTTATTTTCCTACCTTTTTGTAGTTTCTTTAGTTTCAGCCTACAGTTCATAACCAACAAGTTATGGTCCGAATCTATATCTACCCCTGGGTATGTCTTACACTGTAGAACCTGATTCCGAAATCTATGTCTTACCATTATAAAATCTATCTGGTATCTTCCGGTGTCTCCTGGTCTCTTCCACGTATACAACCTTCTTTTGTGATTCTTGAACCAGGTGTTTGTTATAACTAAATTATGTTCTGCGTAAAATTCTACCAGGCGGCTTCCTCTTTCATTCCTTTTGCCCAGACCATATTCTCCTACTATCTTCCCTTCCCTTCCTTGTCCTACTACCGAATTCCAGTCTCCCATAACAATTAAGTTTTCCTCTCCCTTAATTGTCTGAATAATTTCCTTTAGCTCCTCATATATTTCTTCGATTTCCTCATCATCGGCAGAGGTAGTTGGCATATAAACCTGTACTACTGTTGTCGGTCTTGACAATGATAATGCGATCACTGTGATGGTCATAGTAGTTTACCCGCATTCCTATTTTCTTATTCATTAACAATCCTACTCCTGTGATACCCCCAATTGATTTTGTATTTATAATCCTGTACTCACCTGACCAGAAATCCTGTTCATCCTGCCACCGAACTTCACTAATCCCCACTATATCCAACATCAACCTATCCATTTCCCTTTTTAAATTTTCTAATTTTCCTACTCGATTAAGGGATCTAACATTCCACTCTCCGACCCGTAGAATGCCAGTATTGTCTTTCCTGATGATCACATCCTCCTGAGTAGTCCCCGCCCGGAGATCCGAATGGGGGACTATTTTACCTCCGGAATATTTTACCCGAGAGGATGCCATCATCATATGTTCATACAGTAGAGCTGCATGTCCTCGGGAAAGGTAACGGCTGTAGTTTCCCCTTGCTTTCAGCCGTTCGCAGTAGCTGTGTGGCAAAGCCACATTAGCTGATGTTACAAGGCCAGCTCAGTCAATCATCCAGACTGTTGCCCCTGTAACTACTTAAAAGGCTGCTGCCCCTCTTCAGGAACCACACGTTTGTCTGGCCTCTCCACAGATACCCCTCCGCTGTGGTTGCACCTACGGTACGGCTATCTGTATCGTTGAGGCACGCAAGCCACCCCACCTCGGCAATGTCTGTGGTTCAAGGGAGTGCTACTTTAGGAATGCTATTATACGATAAATTATCCTTAGATTCATCAAACATAATTTCATCTGGCGTATGCTTTGTAGATGAATGTGAAAGATTATTGTGAATGTTTTCAAATAACTTAAAATACTCCACCCATTTCGTGTGGCCATTTGATGCATAAGTTCTAATAAAGCGATTAAAGTAACAAAATCATTTCCACAGGCGAAGCTTCAGGGTGGTATTTAGATATAAGAACTTTTTGTATATTTTGTTCTTGTAAGAAATCATTCCATTTCTTACTAGTGAAGTAGCTAGCATTATCAGACACTATAATTGATGGTTTGCCCACTTGAACCAAATAAGTTCTGAAATTTCTAATTACTACCGAAGTAGTTGCTTATTTTAGTGAGTACAATTTTACATGTTTTGAAAAAAACATCATAAAAAGCTAACATATGCTTCATTCCACCCCTTCCAGTAGGTAGAGATCCACGTAAATCACGAGATACTAATTCTAATAGTTTGCTTGGAATAAATGGATGCAGATAAGTTTTTCTGCTGTAGGATACTGGTTTAGCGTTCTGACAAATGACACAAGAGCGTAGTAACTTAGATGCTTTTATTTTCAGATTAGGATAATAACAGTGTCTAAGAATTTTTTTCAGCACATTTATCTGGTCCAAAATGACCCCACACAAAGTGAGTAAACCAAATAATTTGATTTAGATGGGATTTTGTTAAACAAACTCGCCAATTGCCAGTTCTGTAATTATCTTTATAATACAGTATCTCGTTATTAAGGTAATAATCATCAACATTTGCTAATCTTTGTGATTCTAATTCCTGTTTGACTGCTTGTCAATGTGGGTCAGCATCCTCTAATGAAGCAATATTTTTGAACACGAAATGGAGAATCTTTAATTAGCATGATTTTGTAAGTTCCTGTCTACTCTGCTATATTCGGATATTCATATAAACCTTCAGGTAATTTTGAAAGACAATCGACTATTACATTATCCTTTCCTTTTATGTGGATTATTTCCAGATCATAGTTCTGCAGTATCATTGCCCATCGAGCTAATCTGTTATGTAATAATTTGCACGATAATAAAAACGTTACTGCCTGATGATCACAGTAGACTTTAACTTTTCTTCCAAAAATAAAATAGTTAAATTTTTCTTATGCCCACTCCACGGCTAGTACTTCAAGTTCGGTGGTGTGGTAACATCGTTCAGTATTACTTAAGATCCTACTTGCAAAGCTTATAATCCTGATTTCTTGCTTTCCATCTACTTCTGCCCATTGGATAAAAAATGATCCTACACCTGAAAAACTTGCATCCGTAGCTATACAAAATTCCTTTGTCATATCAGGATGGTACAAAATGTTTGCATTCACTAAAGATTTCTTGATTGCATCAAATACAAAACAACACCCCTTAGTCCAATTCCATGGAACATTCTTTCGGAGTAGTTTAAACAAGACATCATTATTTATTAAATTCAATAAATGATTTTAATTGTTTCTTGGTGGTTGGATAAGGAAAATTCTTTATAGCACTTATTTTACCTTTATCAGGTAGTATACCTGTTGGTGAGATAATATGTCCCAAGAATCTTAGTTCTTGTCTGGCAAACTTGGATTTTAGCAAATTTGCTGTTACACCATATTCTTGAAAACGTGCTAAAACTGCTTCTAATAATTCTAAATGTTCTTCCCATGTCTTAGTATCAATAAGTAAGTCGTCCACATATGCAGTTACTTTGTCAATTAAATCATGTTTTAATACAGTGTCTAAAGCTTCAATAAAAACTCCACCATTAACAGATAATCCAAAAGGCATAACACAGAAATGATATGATCGTCCAGCAAAAGTGAAGGCAGTATATTTCCTTGATTCTTCATCTAATAAAATCTGCCAATAGCTTGACCTTAAATCTATTGAAGATAAAAACTGCATTCCATGAAATTTCTGTAGTAGTTCATCCAACTTTTCAGGATGGGTTCTTACAGGAACAATTATTTTATTTATTTCTCTCGCATCTAGTACAAGACGAACGCTATTATCTGCTTTATAAATTGCCAAAAGAGGACTACAATATTCTGAATGAGAAGGTTCTATGATATTCCATTTTCAAATTTTCTTTATTTCTGTATTTACCTTTTCCTGTTTTGCCCCCGGTACCGAATAGGAAGTCCTACAATAAACTTTGTGCGGATATACATTCATGTGGTAAACATATCCTTTTATTATACCAGGTTTTTCATCAAAAACTTCAATATACTTCACTAACAATGAGGCTAGATCATCTTGTTACTGCTCTATGAACTAACCATATTCAGATACCTTTTCTAAAGCAGTTTTATGTATTCTATTCACCGATTCTTCACTAATAAATTGGTTAGCAAGACTATCTTCCTCCAATCTGCAAGCTGTAGGAGCCATATAAATTAATCTTCAAATTACAGCGTTTTATAGATTGTTTGTTCTCCACACCAGTTAAGGACAACTTTATCCGGCCACTTGAGCCACTTATAACTAAATAACCTAAAGAGAGGTCGATTTCTGCATCCCTCCCACATAAAATATTTAATCCCCAAATACATAGCGTGGTCAGTTTAGGAATTACGAGGTGTGCGTCATTAAGTACATCATCATCTACATTTACTGCCACCCAGCATTGAGTCTTTACTCTTTGAAAACTTAAACCTAATGCTTCAGTCACCGTACAAGATTGTACAGGAAGTGTGGGAACAGATACATTCTTTGAAATTAATTTATAAAAATTCTCACTTATTGCAGAGATTGAAGATCCTGTATCAATCACTATATCCCCAGGTACATCATAAATCTTGGCACTAATTACAGCTTGAACAAGAGATTCATTTTTCTTACATACGTTTGATGGTTCCTCATTTAAATCATCAAGTATATTTTGGCCATCATTGTATCTCAATACATTTATCTGAATGGTATCAGGTCCTTCCTTATTAGTAGCGACAGGTCCAGGAAGACAAAAACATGTCGGCACTAGTTCGACGGATTAGTTGTAATAGGATTGGATTCATCTTCTATAACGTCTATCAATCTTACTTGCTGATTAGAATTTTGGTTCTGCCTCGTAGTGTTTTGAGAAGACATCGTCGGTTGATTTCTCGATTGTGAAGTGTTCTGTTGATGATGTCCATTCGAAGGTACATTTAATGTTGGTCCTGTAGCTGAATAGTTTGTCTGTGGTATCTAGTTTGGTGGAGGATTATTATACCATTGCCAGTTTGCCGAATTGTAAAAGTTTCCATCATGTGTCAGTTTGAGTGATTCGGTATGGTTATTAAACTGCTATCCATTATTTGTAATTGAAAGTTTTGATTTCGTGGGTTTTCGAAGTTGTTGAAATTATTGTTGTGGTTATTATTATTCGAGTTAGAAGAATTACGGTTTCCGTTATTATTGTGATTTTTATGTTTCCCGTTTGGTTCGCCATTCTGGCGCCAATTACGGTTACTAAAATTTTGACCATTATTTCCATTTCTATTTCCACTTAAGCCCAAATTTCGACGCAGATTCTTTTTGTCGTCTTCAATTTGGTCCAGTACATCTACTTGTGCTAGAAAAGTTTCAACGTCATGGTCGGGTACATACATTAATTTTTCTGGGAGTTCGATTGGAAGTCTTCCTTTTAAAATCTTTAAAAATTCACGTTATATTGGGTTATCCCAATAGCGCGTTTTATTAATGTATTTTTCAAAATATTTCCGAAGTGTTCCTTTCTTCGGGTTATAAAATTCAGGGTAGTAAATTTCATTTCGCAAACGTTCTTGTTTGTTTCTTGAAAAATACCTTTTGGTAAGTAATTGTTCAAATTTCTCGGTAGATTCATACGTTTCTATAATTTCGTTCGCCCAAACTGTGGCCTCTCCTACGATGTGTGACACAATAAATTGCCGTTTACTATATTCATCCCAGTTGTACGGGAATACATTTCGGAAGCTTCCAATAAAAATAGTAGGATGTGTATCGTCTTTTTCTGACGAGAAAGTCTGAAAATGTCGATTCTTTAATATTTTCGGATCTCTGCCGGAGCGTGTAAAATTTGTGCATCCATGGTTACACGGCTCTCTATAATTACATGCAACCGGACTTCTAGGCAAATCACATCTGCTATAATTCGCGCAGTGAAATTTCGCACTTCTTGTTTCCAGTAGGTGGTTGAGAAATATTATTTTCTGCTTCGGGCTCCGGAATTACATAATTATGAGGATTCACATCCTTGCGTATGTTAGGTTGGCAATGGTGTCTTTTCTGTGTCCACACGGGAATACATTTACTAAAATTTTGCCCGTTGCTGGAATGTTCTGGACGAACATGCTCTGAAGTATTTGCTTCATGTGAAGGGCTAGTTTGATTATAATTACAGTTATTGCTATTATTTTCTTTATTATTTGACATTTTGTATAAATTTGATTGTAGTTCATTTTTAATTTTTTGTTTTATGGCGGTAGCCTGATTATCGAGCCATTCTTGTACATTACTGTTAATTCGTTTTCACGATTCGTGTAGGAAATTATTTAGTGCCTCATTGGCAGTTACTTGGAGATTCTGGTATTTACTATTTAGTTCCTCGATCGTATGTTGAGCTGTGTTCTGGAAATCATTAATTTTATTTACATCAGTTTGTAATTCTTCTACGTTTTGGGGAACTTCTTCTAAAGATGTTTTAAATCCTCCTACGTCTGTTCGTAGGTTTTTAAATTCCGCTATTAAGTGATTAGTTATTCTGTCGTGATGTGTATCAATTTCGGCTCTTCAATTTCGGCTTTTAGGTTAGTGGCGGTATTGTGTAGTTCTTGTTTTAAATGTTCATTCTGTTCGCACTGTCCATCCAAACGATGTTTTAAAAATTCATAGTTTGTACGAGTTTCTGCTCGGATTTCGTTAATGGTTTCTTCCTGGCGTTTGAATTGTTCATTTATTTGTCTGCAGTGTTCGTCTAACTTTTTGTCTGTTCTTCCCGAACAAGTTGTATCTGTTTAGTTAATTCATGTGTTTGTTTTTCTTGAGCAAGTTTGATTTGCTGATTCAGTTCTTGTGTTTGTTTTTCTTGATAAAGTTTGATTTGCCTGTTCTGTTCTTCTAATTTTTACAATATCAATGTAAATGGATTTACCATAGTGGTGGTATGGTTATTCGGAATCAAATTTTGCACTCGCGGAGATTCTGTTTTAAAATCGTGACCTCGCGATGTGCTTGGTTGTGGATTGAAATTTCCAATAGATTGTGGTAACGGCCTATCCTCGGCATGTTCACCTAATTCTGGTTCAGAATAACAATCCCGGTCTATTTCATTCCTGACGTTCAAACTGTCTTGTGATCGAATCATCATTCGGTTTGTGGGTTCCATTTCTGACCTGCATGTACGCCTAACCATACTATCAAATTTAAATTCTGTTCAGTACCTAACACTATCTTTATTACACAATTTAAAAAATTTACAATACCTCTACAATGAAATTCATGAAAATCCTATCAGAAACAATGTTAACCTAAACACTTTCAGAGAATCACAAACAAAACTACGTACTACCATACACTGTTACAAGCTACAATACAAAATATATTTTGCCTTGTGGGGCTCTGGATTAGTTTTCAATTAATCTTTATTGTTTAAATCAAACTTAATTCTGTCTGTCGATCAATCTATTGTGCAAAACACAGATGTAATTAAAAGTACTTCGTTCCGCAAGGCAAAATATGGAGTACAAATGATGTCCTTACCTTATACTTCCGTAGTCGGTAGAACATAAATATCCCTCTTTTGGTCACAATTTCTTACTTTGCACAGAATTATTCCATATAACGCTCGGAAGCATCAACATTATTATAGTAAGTTGGTCATGAAACAGAAAAATTATTAGATTAGTACATATGTATGCTATAACATAAAACATACTGATGATTAATTATTTCACAATATCTCACAGTAATTAAAAGTTTTTGAAAAATAACCACCTTTTTACGATTCTGCAACAAGTCTACGCGTCACAGCTACAATTGTTAATATTGACCAAAAATTGTAATATTTCATCCAGTTTCTTCCTTTCAACAATCTTGATTGAGTTTTCCGTCTCTTCCTTGATCTTGGATTCTTAGTCGTCTTCTGAAGTAGATTCTTCGTCTATCTTTCGGTATAATTTCTTAATGTTCGTTTCTTCAGTCTTCTTAAGTTTTCTTCGTATTTAGTCGAGCCCCACGTTCTAAGGCGACATTTTGTGACTGGGCCGCGACATGGTTTGGTTTGTGACTGGGGCGACAGTTGTGTAGACTTCGTTTTATATTAGAGTTATAACTTGCGACTTTTAAGCTGTAGATTACGTCTTGATTTTCACAGTTGTATTGGATGTATAGGTTCAAAATTTTATTTGTCACCTCAATATGAAAATTAAGTTGGTAGACCTGGTACTTCTTCGCAGTTAATAAAATTTATATCTTTGTAAATTTTTCACAGTAAATATTGTTTATGGATTTTATTTAAACTTAAGCCCTTTTTTAATGTTTGAGCATGAAAATCCGTTTCTAAGGGGCTGCTATTTTATAAACCAAAGAATAAAAATTCGAATCATTGAATCCCGGTAGTTCAGATAATTTTACGTCCGTCACAAAGATACTGTTTTGGCTGACCCTTTTCCTTTATAGAATTATTCTTTAGAAAATTTCACCATACGTTTCTCCTGACTAAAACTGTAAGATTTATTCCTTCACACATTAATTAATTTTGTAGGAACGTCAGATATATTTTTCACATTTAGTATATGCTGGGTCAATAGCAGGGAACTAAATACTGAATATCTGTTAAACACATTTTTAAGGTTCATAGATTCTCTATTCTGAAGTCAATAGTTACATTCGCAACACTTTCACAGTACACACTTTATAAGTTCACAATTCGTGATTATTTTCGTCAACGTTTGATTGTATTAATCTCTCTGGAATGTTCATCAGTTTATTACGGGAGGCAGAAGTTTCTAATTCTTCCGTCCTAGCCTATCGCGATCAAAGTCCAAAGATAATATTCACTTTTGCGTACGATCACGACATAAAAGTTTGTATCAAATTTTAAATATTTTCTCGCTTTTTTCCTATCTTGGAATAAAACCGCGTATAATACTTTAAGCTAAACACTGAGAGATAGTCCTGCTGAGAGCTAAGCACGTAGTGAAATATAGTGACATAGAGAGCTAAACACGTAGAGACCTAAGCACATAGAAAAAGCTGAGCACATAGAGAGAAACTCAACTGCGGGTACTATTTAAAATAGCAATCTGACAAATGATCTCTGATATACGAGATGTTTTGACCTAAGTATTCCCTGGATACTATTACTCTGAATTACGCTGATATAATTTGAATTTACTAAACATTTTGAAAAATGTGAAAATTCTGCCTCTTAACAAATTATTCAAATTACGTAACGATGAAAAATGTCGGAATACCGAGATTCTAATGCTATGGTCACGATGTGGTATTACAGCGGATAAGATGCCTGTCATCTCGACTGCTAGTGATACAAGGCCGTTGGGATCCAGCATGGCGTTCCGTATTGCTCTCCTGAACCCACCGATTCCACATTCTGCTAACAGTCATTGGATTGCGACCAATGTAAGCAGCAATGCCGGGATACGATAAACCGCAATCACGATAGGCTACAATCCGACCCTTATCAAAGTCGGAAACGTGACGGTACGCATTTATTCTCCTTACACGAGGCATCACAACAACGTTTCACCAGGCAACGCCGGTCAACTGCTGTTTGTGTGTGAGAAATCGATTGGAAACTTTCTCAATCTCAGCACGTTGGAGGTGTCGCCACCGGCGCCAACTTTGTGTGAATGCTCTGAAAAGCTAATCATTTACATATCACATCGTCTTCTTCCTGTAGGTTAAATTTCACGTCTGTAGCACGTCATCTTCGTGATGTAGCAATCTTAATGGCCAGGAGTGTACTTCCAACAAACTCCGCATTTAACTTCAAACCCTTATGCAAATGTTTCTCGCTGAAGCCTCCCATAAAATGGCGAAATAAATAAAAAAATTCTCTCTTACCTGGTCAAACTTCAGCTTCCAATTTGGGTTTATTACTTTTTCATTATTGAATGCAAAAAGGTTCAAAAGTTTGTAAACCTGTGGACCAAACTGCTATGGACATGAGTCCCTATACTTACAAACTACTTAACCTAACCTAAGGACAACACACTCACACACCAATGGTCCAGGGAGGACTCGAACCGCCGACGGTGAGCAACCGCACGTTTCGCAGCAAGGAGCCTTAGAATGCTCGGTCATTCCACCGCGGCAGTTATTGAAGCAACCTGCAAAACTATATCACGGTAGAGCACATAGTTAAGGACATGTGGCGCCATAAATGTGTACATTCGCGAAAATTAGGTTCGCTTAAAATAGCGCAAATTATCCTCTTTTTATCTAGATTTTTAATTCAATTTCAAATTATTATTGAAGTTTTTCTCGATTACTTGCTTAAAACGAAATATTCATTACATTAAAGCATTTCTAAGTTAACCAGACTTTTCGAGCAGTCCTATGAATGAGAATTCGATTCTCTATGGAATCAGATGTTTCACTAGTTGCATCTTAAAGTATGTTGACTCATTACACATCTCTTTTATATCCACGGAATTTGACGGCGACGTTGATTTAATAGACATGTTTCTCTAATTTGATGTCTAATTTGCTATCAGTCCAACTCTAAAAACTGTTTGGGTGAGCGCTGTGGAAGTAAAATAATGGAAAATAGGACCTCAATTAGTAAAGCAACTTTCAAATCTCTTACCTTTTTATTCGGTATTAGAAATGTGTAGACAAAAATATTTACTGTAACGATAGCAAAAATATCATTTTACTAGATCAAATATGGAATGAAGTCCATAAAAACATCTGAAAAATGCTATTCACAAAATCACTGTAACGTTTCCGATTTAAAACAGCTGTCAATCTCGCGCGTTCAGAGGGACACCAGGCCATTACAATTGCTACACCACGAAGATCACGTGCTACAGACGCGAAATTTAACCGACAGGAAGAAGATGCTGTGATATGCAAATTATCTTTTCAGAGTATTCACACAAGGAGAGCGCCGGTGGCAATACCTACAACGTGCTGCCATGAGGAAAGTTTCCAACCGATTTCTCATACACAAACAGCAGTTGACCGGCGTATCACTAGCAGTCGAGATGACAGACATCCGCATGGCTGTAATGGATCGTGCAGCCACATCTCGATCCTTGAGTCAACAGGGGGGGGGGGGGGACGTTTGCAAGACAATAACGAACAGTTCGACGACGTTTGTAGCAGCATGGACTATCAGCTCGGAGACCACGGCTGCGGATACCCTTCACGCTGCATCAAAGGCAGTAGCGCCTGCGATGGTGTACGCAACGACTAACCTGGGTGCACGAATAGCAAAACGTCCTCTTTTTTGGAAGAATCCAGGCTCTGTTTACAGCATCATGATGACGACATCGCGGTGAACACACATTGGAACATTATTCGATCCCTGCGAAACCCTACGTTTCAGCAGGATAATGCACGACGGCATGTTGCAGGTCCTGTACGAACCTTTCGGGATACGGAAATTGTTCGACTGCTTCCATGGCCAGCACATTCTTCAGATCCTCACCAATTGAAAACGTCTCGTCAATGGTGGCGGATCAACTGGCTCGTCACAATACGCCAGTCACTACTCCTGATGAACTGTGGTATCGTGTTGAAGCTTCATGGACATATGTACATGTACACGCCATCCAAGCTCTGTTTGTCTCAATGCCCTTGCGTATCAAGGTCGTTATTACGGCCAGAGGTGGTTGTTCTGGATACTGATTTTTCAGGATCTATGCACCTAAATTGCGTGAAAATGTAATCACATGCCAGTTCTAGTATAATATATTGGTCCAATGAATTCCCGTTTATCATCTGCATTTATTCTAGTTGTAGCAATTTATTGGCCAGTAGTGTATTTCAAACGTCAACTTAGGTTCCCATTTTCTCCGGATGTAATTGAGTTATTGCGATGCAAACACCGCCATTGTTTCCGTGATTTTCCATTGATCTTATAAGAAATAATATTTGATATTAATTTACAAAAAACATGAGCTTGTGTTGAAAATAATGTTTGTTTACACTATAGACTGTGTCATAGTAATTACTTAGTTAAGTCCCTTTCTTACGTTCATTCTTGACTAAGTAGTTTTTCAACTGTACCGTGCCCACTCTCCATGGCCAGCTCTCTGCTCCAGAGACTACATCTCTAAATGAACCAATCCTGTCTGTCGGTTTATCCGTTCGCTTATTGATGTGAGTAGCGAGCAGATTCGCCTGATACTGTAAAGGCACCTTCCTCTCTGCTGTGGTCCTAATATCTGGCTACTTATATCAACATACAAAATACAGGGTGTTACAAATAGGTACGGCCAAACTTTCAGGAAACATTCCTCACACACAAAGAAAGAAAATATGTTATGTGGGCATGTGTCCGGAAACGCTTAATTTCCATGTTAGAGCTCATTTTAGTACGGATGAGGCTTCATTCCAACGTGATCAAATTGTAAATTTTCACAATCAACATGTGTGGGCTGACGAGAATCCGCACGCAATTGTGCAATCACGTCTTCAACATAGATTTTCTGTGAACGTTTGGGCAAGAATTGTTGGTGATGTCTTGATTGGGCCTCCTGTTCTTCCACCTACGGTCACTGGAGCACTTTATCATGATTTCATACGGGATACTCTACCTCTGCTGCTAGAACACGTGCCTTTACAAGTACGACACAACATCTGGTTCATGCACGATGGAGCTCCTGCACATTTCAGTCGACGTGTTCATACGCTTGTCAACAACAGATTCGGTGACCGATGGATTGGTAGAGGCGGACCAATTCCATGGCCTCCACGCTCTCCTGACCTCAACCCTCTTGACTTTCATTTATGGGGGCATTAGAAAGCTCTTGTCTACGCAACCCTGGTACCAAATGTAGAGACTCTTCGTGCTCGTATTGTGCTCGGTTTTGATACAATACGCCATTTGCCAGGGCTGCATCAGCGAATCAGGGATTCCGTGCGACGGAGGGTCGATGCATGTATCCTCCTAACGGAGGACATTTTGAACATTTCCTGTAACAAAGTGTTTGAAGTCACGCTGGTACGTTCTGTTGTTGTGTGTTTCCATTCCATGATTAATGTGCTTTGAAGAGAAGTAATAAAAGGAACTCTAACATGGAAATTAAGTGTTTCCGGAATGTTTCCTGAAAGTTTGGCCGTACCTTTTTGTAACACCCTGTATAATCAACCCTTGTGCATCTTTTCTAAAAAAAAAAAAAATGTTCAAATATTTGTTAAGCTTAAGGGACTTAACTACGGGGTCATCAGTCCCTAAACTTACAAACTACTTATGAACTACCTACAACTAAGGACGGCAAAAATATCCATGCCCGAGGGGGGATTCGAACCCCCGACAAGTGGCCGTGCAGACCGTGACTGTAGCGCCTTAGTCCCCCTTTTTTTTTTTTTTTTTTTTTTTTTTTTTTTTTTTTTTTTTTTTTTTTTTTTGCTCTATGTGTAGTTCTGTTCGTTGCGGACGTTGATCAAGTTTGTTCGTTTTTGTTCGATGTGTTCTTGGCTCAGCTTTTTTATTACAGAGGCCGTTCAGCCCTCTGACCGGGCGCGCTGAGCCACGGCGCCCGGCACACCCTGTATAATCAACCCTTGTGCATCTTTTCTAAAAAAAAAAAAATGTTCAAATATTTGTTAAGCTTAAGGGACTTAACTACGGGGTCATCAGTCCCTAAACTTACAAACTACTTATGAACTACCTACAACTAAGGGCGGCAAAAATATCCATGCCCGAGGGGGATTCGAACTCCCGACCGTAGTGGCCGTGCAGACCGTGACTGTAGCGCCTTAGTCCCCTCGGCCACCGCGGCCGGCGCATCTTTTCTCAGATTAGTGTTCCTGAAATACGGAAACGAACTAGCCATCTACTACGATCACAGCGGAAGGTCGCGGGTTACGGTGGAACCCGACAGAGAAACTTTTATTGAATGTTCCTGATTTTCATTACGTCCCTTAAAGGACATTCAAAATTGAAAACATCAAGCTTAAGGTTTCCGTAATATTACTAAGCCCACAGTGGGACATTTTTATGAATCTTAGGCCGAGGGCCTTGTTACAGAACTTATTATCAGGATTATGCAGACAAATAAATCAAAGTTTCAACAAGTTTATTAATTAATATGGGCATTACACATTATAAAACAGCGTAACAAAAATAGGCACATTATAAAGATGTCTGATAAGCATGCAACATTAGATGAAACACAATAAAACGAACAGGTTGTCTGTGATCCAGACAAATCTACGAAAATTACTGTGTAGGCTGTGAAGCAGACTTGATCTAATATTACATATACGGTAGCACATCTACCAGGCACAAATAGTACACATTGTGGAAACTGGGCCGTGAAGCAGGCGCTATTATAATTTTTTTAATAAACATCTGTAACTATTCTGTGCTCTGCTTAGGAACATAGGAAACACATTCATTCAGTCTGAAATGTGTGGGCATTACGGAAGCCAAACAAAGCTACTGAATAAAGCCAACTACCTAACGGAGTATTTGAGAATGAGAACTGTTTTAGAGAACAATAAACCACAAATAAAATAATCTGAAACAAAAGGACACATCAATCACAAACCTGTAACAAAATCACACACAAATTACTCTTCTCACAATGAGGCACATGTTAGGCCTCTAACTGCTACCTACATGCAGTCATTTCCTTTAAGAACCTATGCCAGAAGTAATGGCAAATTTCACCACACCTCTGTAACGTGCTCTTTGCAACCATTGTACATTTACATGTACATCCATACTCCGCAAGCTACCTGATGGTATGTGGCGGAGGGTACCTTGAGTATCACTATCGGTTCTCCCTCCTATTCCAGTCACGAATTGTTCGCAGAAAGAAAGATTATCCGTATGCCTCTGTGTGGGCTCTAATCTCTCTGTTTTTATCTTCATGATCTCTTCGCGAGATATACGTAGGAGGGATCAATAAACTGCTAGACTCCTCGGTAATGGTATGTTCTTCCACTGGAGTTTATCGATCATCTCTGTAACGCTTTCTCGATTACCAAATGATCCTGTAACGAAGCGCGATGCTCTCCGTTGGATCTTTTCTACTTCCTCTATCAACCCACCTGGTACGGATCCCACACCGGTGAGCAATATTCAAGCTGTGGGAGAACAAGTGTACTGTAATCTACTTCCTTTGTTTCCAGACTGAATTTCCTTTGGAGTCTTCCAATGAATCTAAGTCTGGCATCTGCTTTATCGACAATTCATTTTATATGGTCGTTCCACTTTGAATCACTCCTAATGCCTACTCCCAGATAGCTTATGAAATTAACTGCTTCCAGTTGCTGATCTGCTATAATGTAGCTAAATGATACAGGATCTTTCTTTATACGTATTCATAGCACATTACACTTATCTACATTGAGATTCAATTGCCATTCCCTGCACCATGCGTCAATTCGATGCAGATACTCCTGCATTTCAATACAATTTTCCATTGTTACAACCTCTCTATATACTACCGCATCATCCGCAAAAAGCCTCAGTGAACGTCCGATGTTATCCGCAAGGTCATTTATGTACACTGTGAACGGCAACGGACCCACGACACTTCCCTGCGGTACACCTGATCTCACTCTTACTTCAGAAGACTTCTCTCTATTGAGAATGATATGCTGCATTCTGTTATCTAGGAACTCCTCAATCCAATCACACAATTGGTCTGATAGAGCATATGCTCTTACTTTGTTCATTAAACGTCTGTGCAGAACTGTATCAAACGCTTGCGGAAGTCAAGAAACACAGAATCTACCTGAGAACCCGTGTCTACGGCCCTCTGAGTCTCGTGGACGAATAGCGCGAGCTGGGTTTCACACGATCGCCTTTTGCGAAACCCATGCTGATTCCTACTTAGCAGATTTCTAGTCTCCAGAAATGTCATTATACTCGAACATAATACATGTTCCAAAATTCTACAACTGACGCATGTTAGAGATACAGGCCTATAGCTCTGCACATCTGTTCTGTGATATGCGCACTAAAGTTTCAATTCACAAGCACAGGAGTTCTAAGACTCCCCTTTGATGTAATTATGCTTGTTAAAGCAGCTATGTCACACGTGAAGAAAGCTCAATCTACAACGTGCAACACGTGTATGATCAAACTAACACACAATGAAACTACATTTTGCATGAGATTTTCGGCTGTAATTAGTGCACATATTATTAGAAACACGTTCCATAGTTAACAGCAACGTAGTAGCACTCTCAGATACACCGAATCTAAAATGACGACCACGTGCATGATCACACTATTAGACAATGAAACTACATAATATTTACTTAATTGAACTATAATTTCAGTACACGCGGGAATGATACTAACATTAACGTACATTACTGGAAGAGAAACGCTGGAGATGCAACCATAGTCATTTGATCTTACAAGGGGAGGCCGCCAATTGTGAAATTCATACTGCGCATAATAAAAGCTCATGGCCAGAGGTGTAATTTGGCAAAGCACCAAGATGCACTTCTCAGCCGTTCTCAAGAAATTCATCATTCATAAATTAAAAAAAAAAAAAAAAAAAAAAAAAAAAAAAAAAAAAAAAAAAAAAAAAAAAACACCGTTGCGTTGAAATACTCTCAATTATTAATAATTTTCTTCAGCGGCGTGGCGCAGCGATAAACGCTCCGGTTCCTAATCCGACGGTCGCCGGATCGAATCTCGAGGCATGCAACGTTTTTTTTATTATTTGTTTTTGTAATTAACATGTACACACACACACACACACACACACACACACACACACACACACACACACACACACACATATATATATATATATATATATATATATTGCCGGCCGCGGTGGCCGAGGGGACTGAGGCGCTCCAGTCACGGTCAGCACGGCCACTACGGTCGGGGGTTCGAATCCCCCCTCGGGCATGGATATTTGTGCCGTCCTAGTTCGTAAGTAGTCCATAAGTAGTTTGTAAGTTTAGGAACTGATGACTCCGTAGTTAAGTCCCATAGACTAAACAAACATTTGAACATTTGATTATATAATTATTCCCGCCAATCAGTTTCAAAAATTATGCATATAATATGTTGTTTGAAAGTCGTTTGTCGTCGAAAAATTGGCAACTTCGAACATCATTATGTTTTCAGCAAACAACTTTGTATTTCACAAGTGTTATTAATTGTCTTCATAACGTTTACCACATGTAGTTAACGGAAAAAGTATAAACGATATTCCGAAACGAATACGTATAGTCTAAGTCAAACGTTCGAACTAGAATAGATACTTCCCGAACACAAATTTGCTGTGGCAGGTATGAAGTATAAACTCCGTTACTCGCTCGTTACACTTGAAGGACAGATGTTGAATGGGCCGAAACGAGCCGCCGCAGAACAGCGTAGTCGCCTGCTAACTTCGAAAGAAGGTGGATGCGGTCCCTAGCGCAACTTATAATATCGTCGTAAATCAGTGCATACGTGAGAGTTTTGTTACACAAATAATTAAAAAAAGTAGAATGCCGCGATATTCGATCCGGCGACCTTCGAATTACAAACCCGAGCTCTTACCGCTGCGCCACGCCGCTGTAGAAAATTATTCATCGTAGAGAGTATTTCACCGCAACGGTTTTTTTTTTTTTTTTTAATTGTCGATTTTCTCGACAATGGCTGAGAAGTGCATCTTGGTGCTTTGACACATTACACCTCTGGCCATGAGCTTTTATTATGCGCAGTATAAATCGAATCTGAATTTCACAATTGGCGGCCTCCCCTTGTTAGAACGAAGCAATCACTAACCGTTGTCCTGAACACGCATTACAAATCCAAGTATTTGATCAATTAGAATCACTTTTGAAACTCGAAAACATAAAAACTCGGAACATAATAGCTGTGAAACAGCTGGAGTATAACGCAAACCTAACACGCAACCTAAATTTTAACCCACCAAAAGTTGTGTTACCAGGGAGTAGTCTTCAGCTGACGCCTGTCTGTCATCGCGGCGTTTAGCACAGTGGCAGCCCAGCGAACCACTTGCGGGTCCTCTCCGCGGGCCTCCTGTTGGTCACCACCCAGCTGGGACTCCGTTTCTCAACTCACAGTCACTGACTCTCTGAACACTATCGATATTCACTACAAGGGTCTTCAAATGCTCCCTTAAACTAATCTTTGCTACTGAGTTCATTCCTAAATATTACTGTTATTGAACAACGAAACCACCTGTTAAGTTATGCATGCAACTCACAGTCACGGGAGGGTATCAAAAGACTTGAGGAAAGCATGACACAATATAAATACTGTAAATAAATAAACTAACAAATATCCTGAAAAATTGTTTCGTTCTACATCATTGTGATAAACAGAGGTTTTGCGGAGTGTGAGGGTGACTGATTTAGTCCAGGCATTAGGGAGAGACGGGTGCACAAGTAATCACCTGAAAAAATGAGCTTATAGGAAATTAAATTTCAAGCAGAGTTTGTATTTCATAAAACTCGAACCGAGATGGCGAAATATGCCAAGAAACCGGTTTTTCTTAAATAAATAATAAGCTACAGCTTCGATGGGGAAATGTTAAACTACAAAGTTATAGACTTTATGATTATCTATTGTTTGCTTTTTTGTACGTATCGATTGCTTTGTTACATTTCAAGAGATATAAAAAAACGCATAAAACCTTTAAAAAGTAGATTCCTTATAACTCATTAACATTCACGTTTCCACAGTTATCATTTTCCGTACGCATGGCACGAAATAATTCAGAAACGTAATTGTTCGAAAAAATAAGAGAAATATTCAGTATTTTTCGAGATATTTCGATTTTTTTAAAGGCTTTCTCAAAAATTGGCTAGAGTTGTTCAGAGGTTTGCCCTAGAATAACGGATTTTGGTCTACTTTCTTCTTGAAGTGTTATAATATCATGCTATTAATTAAAAAAAAATTCTGTTAATTATAAGAACAAAAGAATGATTTTGAAGAACGTGCTCTTTTTTGGGCCCGTCATCTTCAATTGATTATTTCTATTTTTATATTATGAAAGGAACTGTTAAAGAAATATGTGACTGACATGTCTTTTTTTACAGATTTTAAGACAATATTGTTGCTTTAGACCTTCTGGATTGGAAATAAATATTTTTCTTAAAAAAAAAAAAAAATCTGTGGACGTAGTTAACATTTTACAGCGACTTGCTCCAAAGAGCTTAATATTAATTATATAAAACACTTCATTCAGCCAAGATCGCTAAAAGTTTATTTTCGCCCCTTAACCGGTTTCGGTGAGCTAAGTCGCCATCTTCAGAAAGTCCAGTACAATCACTGCAAAAAGTTATACAATGTCTACAAACTGCAAAGTTATTGTTTTTACTCATTAGTTTTATATAAATATTTTTACTCTTCACAGGGATATATAATCTGTATATGGTTCATCCTTTATTGTTAATGTAGACTTTGTGTCACTTATTTAACTGAAGGGAAAAGTTTTACAATCTTCAAATGACTTGGGACATAGAACCGTAAACTTAACTTTAACTGCAGTTTTATGTCATTTTTATTATTAATGATCTTGGTTTTTACTCTGTAGATATAACATTTGTCCTTGTGCTCTATGTAGACATTAAGTTATTTATGCAACGACTGACTTCTTGTCTCATAATATGAGAATTATTATCTTAACTTTTATATATTACATATTATAATAATAAAAAAAGGTATTTCACAACTCCACTGTACGACGCTTTGATGTATTTGGAACTGTGTACATATTACTTTATCTATATTTATAGTTATGAATTTCTACTCTATGTAGACTTAGTTGTCTTCTCATAATATGAGAAACTTTATCTTCGTAACTTCACAGTACTATGTTTCTTTGAAGTTGAATTTGCATCCATATTGTTTTGTATTGACACCACTGCCACCTAGTGGCAACCTGTAGCAACTCTGTTGTGCAATGCTTTTCTGTATGACGAACCACCCTGTGATGAAAAACTTTTACAAGATGTTTACGTGTGTTAGAATGTTATGTTTCTATTTTTACATATGACACTAAGGTAATGTACATGTTTTGTTAACTGTCATTCTATTTGTATACCACAATAAATTTGCAGTTTGTAGACAATGTACCACTTTTTGCAGTGATTGCAATGGACTTTCTGAAGATGGTGACTGAGCTCACTGAAACCGGTTAAGGGACGAAAATAAATTTTTTGCTATCGTGGCTGAATGAAGTGTTTTTTTATAAACTGTTGATCGTTCTCCAGTGGCGTAAAATGCCTTTTAACTTTAATATTAATTAGTTATACTAGTAATAAAAGTAATACTTGGATATGTTGCATTATTTTCTCGTGTTACTAACCGATTGGTAAAGTGAAGCGTGCTAGTAAGTAGTGGCTTGAGCTTAGAGCGAGGCGAGCGGCTGTTGGGCAGGGAGAACGGGAAAGGGGCGCGAATTCTCTGCAAGAACATTCTAAACGGGCCGCATTTGCAAAATCATTTCTATATTAATGGAAACATTTATGTTTTTTTTTTGGGGGGGGGGGGCAGCGTCCTTCAATCTATGTATATAAAAATGAATGTTTGTCAGTATGTCCTCTATGTCTTCATAAACCATTTATTCGAATGCAATGAAGCTTTGGTGAACAGTTCACCGTACGCCCACGAAGGTTCCTGACCCAAGAACAAAAGAGCACGACACATAGCTCAGGAGTACTCTTGTGTAATTCGCGAACGAATTAGTTCGGAAGAGCGCTCCCACAGGCGAACTACGCGAACTAGTTCGCAGATCCCTTGCCTCTTAGTTCGTCCGTTCCTTTTCCGAAGATTGACGGGGAACGGCGAGAGGACGTGAGAGCGCGCAGAATCGCGTGATTTGTGGGTAATGTTCCTTCAATGACCTATTAAATAAATAAAGAAATACATTTTAAAAATAAAATACTACGAGTACTCTGTATGCACAGTAGTTGAATATCATTGCATCACCCATTCGTGTAAATAACTGGTTTATTTGCTTAAGTATTTGATGTCTAATTTACCAAAAATACGGTTAATAACACACGCTTTGGCAACACTGATCATTATATAAAAAAGCTGTCATAACAAAAGAAAGAGCTCTTTTAGTAGCGATAGCAAAAGCAAAACGACCTACTTCGCTGCCGACCTGCGAACTAAAAGGAGAGCTACCGGTCGCGAACTAAGATATTCGCGATCGGTCGCGACGAACTAAAATATGCGGGATCGGTCGCGAACTAAAACATGCGTTACCGGTCGCGAACTATTATGCTAAACGTATCTCGCTTCTTAGTTTGTTGGATTCTTTTCCTGAGACCAACGAGCAATAGCGAGAGGGCGCGCAGGAAAATTAAAAATCACGTGTTTGCCTTCTGCTGAAGAGAGCCATTTCGAGATGAGCGTCTGCCTACTAGATTACGTAGTTCAGTGCTACAAAATTTCTGTTTTTAAGTATCCCGCACACTACAATATCTGACTAATAAATTCCATAATGCCAAGATATAGAGATAACTCTAAACTTAAACGCGAGAAATTATCCACAAACTGTTTCTTTTGGTTTGCGTGATATCGTTAGCGGCTCACGCAGCAAGCGCATCAAGCAGCTAGGTGGGGGAACTTCTCCCTCCACCTGTATGCGCAGACCACGCCGCTCAGCCGTCACTGGGAACGGACGAACTAAAAGAACGAACTAGTTCGTGGCAGAGCCGCGAACTTCAGTGAGCGCTCCCGATCGCGAACTATTATCCGCAAGTCTACTCAGGAGATATGAAGTCATAAGTAATGAGAGGCCACCGCGTGAGAACACCCAGATTTATGAGTCAGATACTGGAAAATGGGAGTAGTTGCGGACCTGCAACAAAGTTTGCATGTAATTTCGGACGTTTATGAAACGTTTTGTAAATGATACCGCCCCCACACAAAATGATGAAACGAAAATAAGTCTACCGTTCACAACCGTTTTCCTGTAGATGCAGTAAAACTCGCACATCAGGCATGACCTTCTATCAAATAAAGTTAGCATTACAGATTTGCATGTTACTATTTATTTTGATCCCTTGCATACAAAACTAAGCAATCTATTTTCTTAATCTCTATCTATATAAAAGTGAAATGACACTCACTGACTAAACAAGAAATCTCGAAAAATACTTCTCCTATGAAGCTGCAATTTGGCAGGAATGTAGTTTATATCTAGGAAACGTCAGCTACGAAAGTATTTTGTGATAGGTGCATTGTGGAGCTTACTTCTCCTACAGACTCACGAAATCTACAGTTTCATTTGGATCTTCACGAAATTTCGCATACTTGAGCTTCAAAACAGGAGTAAGGTCACCGTCTACCTTACATTTCACACGGTGCATGGGGGAGGGTACTTTGCAACACAAAAATGGACCACTAAATACCTTGGTCACACCATAACTTGAGAACGGCTCGACCGATTTCACAGATCCTTTTTTTGTTGTTTTTGTTATTCTCAGAACAAGGTTTGTATGAAATAAAACTGGAATATTTGAGAACAAGAAAGTGCGTTTTTCAGTGTGACCCTGCGTTTCTAATGCATAGAAATTATAGTTTTCTTCCGATATTAATGAAATTTTGCACACTCTACCTTAAAAACAAGAGGAACGTCACTGTCTGTATAAAATTTCGTTAGGTACCTGGTGGAGGGTACTTAACTGACGGAATTTTACAAAATGCATAGTTTTGCTCCAATATTGATGAATTTTGGCAGACATGACCTTCAAACCAAGAGGAAGATCAGTGGGTACATAAATGTTTGTATGGTACGTGACAGAAAACCTTGCTAGGAGAGGGAAATTTGGAAACGAACAGAGAGATGGGAGAGAAAGAGGTGGATGCAGAGAGAGGAGGGAAGGGATGTGGACTAGGATAGTGTAGGATAAATGAATACCCGGGCAACGCCGAGTTTACAGCTAGTTTTTTTTATAAATTGTTTATTTATTTATTTATTTTACAAAAATACAGTCTAGAGCGTGTAAGATACCTGCTACGGGAAGGTATCGATTTCATATTCAAATGTACCGCGAATTTGAGACCAGTGTCAAGCTAGTCAGGCTTATTTTTCAATGGCAGTACTATCGATATTGGAGACGGCGATAGTATTGTTGCCTGGAAGTAGGGTTGTGATTATTGAGAGGGCAGACTTTGCTAGGCGCGTGGATGAGATTGCAGAAGGGTGGGGACCGTGGTTGTGTGCAGTTGTCGTTCCGGCGGGATAGCCGAGGAAATGAGATTTTGAGACTTTAATGCTAATCCAAGCTGTTTGTTTAAGATATGGAGACGAAAGGAACAGATGACGTTGTAGAAACGATCTTTTGAAGTTTTTAAAAGGTAAAGTTTTTCATGAAATACTTGGCATGTTTATATGGCACAACTTTGCATTGTTAGGCTGAACTGATGGTAATAGTAACGGTCGGGAAAGATCTTGCTGTTAGCTTGTGGTCTCACGAGTCATGCTAGGGACCCCTTTCTGTGTCAGGAAAAGTATTTATTGTAATAGTTTAGTTTTGAAATTGCGTTTTTTATGAAATAGGAATTTCATAGGTAGTGTTCTTGAAATATGGTATTGTTGTAACATTGTTTGTGTAAATCGAGTTAAATTTATTAGTGGCAAAGAAATGTTTATCTCTGTTCAAAAATAATTTTGTAGGCAGATTGAATACCTGAGTTATATTTTTCTCTGAAAGATTTTAAAATCCAAAACATGACGTTAGTAATTTTCATGAAGTTACATTAGTTAGAAAATTAGTTAAATTAGTTCGAGTTTCTTAAACAGATTACCAGTTTATCCCTCATCACATTTTTATTAAGAGTGCCATAGATGTTTTCTGGAATTAGTTTTCCAGTAGTTAGTACAGCAGGAAGCAGTTTGGTGTTGCGCAAATTTATGGAATGTTGCTAAAAAAAATTAAAATAAAAAAAAAACAGGTTAGTAACTGAAAGTAACCGAAAAGTGAAAGTGAGGAAGAATCAGTTTTTGTCAAGCTTACAGCTTGCAGTTCAGTATGATTTACAGGTTTCAGGGTACAACAATACATACAGTGTTCAGTTCAGGTTAACAAGTGTTTGCATTGAGTCAGATTGCATTGACAAATATTGTGTTCGTTACATTCCGCTTGTACGACCACGTCTTGAGTATTGCTCAAGTATTTGGGACCCGCAGCAGATCGGTTTGAAGGAAGACATAGAGGCGGTTCAGAGGCGAGCAGCTAGATTTGTTACCGGTAGGTTCGAGCAATGCGCGAGTGTCACGGAAATGCTCCGGCAACTCAATTGGGGATCGCTGGAAGAAAGACGACGTTCTTTTCGTGAATTTCTGTTAAGTAAATTTAGAGGGCCGGAATTTGAAGCTGAGTGTAGTACGATCTTGCTGCCGCCTACTTACATTTCGCGTAAAGATCACAAAGACAAGATAAGAGAAATTAGGGCTCGTACGGAGGCATATAGGCATTCTTTTTTTCCTCGTTCAATTTGGGTATGGAATAGGAAAGGAAATGCCTAGTAGTGGTACAGTGTACCCTCCGCCACGCACCTTACGGTGAATTGCGGAGTATGTATGTAGATGCAGATGTAGATTGTTAGTTCAGTCAGAAACAAGTTTGTAGGGCCAGAATTATTAACACAGTGATTTTTAGTATCAGTAATTTTCAGACATTTAACTTTGTTACAACATTTTCATACAGAAACAATTAGCAATTTGTGTCTCATTACAATAAACATTACGCAGTCAGAATAGGTTTTGCAATACCTTTACATTCACACAGAATACAGTTAAAAATACGCAGTTAGATTAACATAACGTTGTTCAAAGGCATTCAGGTAGAACAAGTTCAAACACATTCAGTTATATTTCATTCAAGTTGCGTCAGTCAGTTACATTTCTTAGATCATATGGTAAAACACATAACTTTCGCAGCAGACGTAAATTTTGTAAGAAAGAAGGACAAGCAAGAAACTTTCAATCGGGCTGCCTATTTTAGTAAGAGCGTTACAAGAAAGTCCACCCGTTTGCAGAAAATTACATACAATATTTTTTTTTTTTTTTTTTTTTTTTTTTATCATGTGCATATGTTTGAGAGTATGTGCAAAACAGCAATCAATAGAAATTCTTAAGGCCTATAACTTTATATTTTAACATTTTCCCATCTCAATTATCGTCTTTTATTTATTTAAGAAAAAGCGCTTTTGCAACTTTACGAATTTTTATTTTTATTTTTATTTTTTTTTTAATTTTAATTATTTATTTTATTTATTTTTTGTATATTTCGCTGTCTTGGTTCGAGTTTCCTGAAATAGAAACTCTGCATGAAATTTATTTCCTATACGCTCAATATTTTTGTATTCAGGTAATAAGTTTTTGGAATTTAAGATTTCGCCGCCTCAGAATGCTAGGGGTCGAGTAATAGCTCCGCAGACAGTGATGGACGCGATTTTGAGACTGTTGTGCGGGTCTGCCGCACCGCCAGGCGCTGCCCGCGTGTGTTCAGGGCTGGCTGGAGTCCTTGTAGCCAAAAGTAGGTATACCAGCTGCTCTGGCCTCGCTCCCGAATTTGGTTTGGTTTGCCACCTGCCGGATGAAAGCGGCGGACCTCTACAACTACCCTCTGCTGGAGCTCCTAAAAACACAGCCTGGCGCATCCGCCATTTTCATTCCTATGAATGCTAAACACAGCACACAGCTTATACGAACAGTGTTGTTTTATTTAAGTTCAGTGCAATATTTTACAAGTGCACGGCATAGAGCCTTAGATAGTGCTACTTGGAGCTTTTATTCCGCTCTTATTTACATCGATTATGGAATATCTCCCACATTGTGCGATTGGATTCACGATTTCCTATCAGAAGGGACACAGTTCGTTGTAATTGACGGTAAGTCATCGAGTAAAACAGAAGTGATATCTGGCGTTCCACAGGGAAGCGTTATAGTTCCCCTACTCTTCCTTGTGTTTATAAACGATTTAGGAGACGATCTGAATAGCTACCTTGCACTGTTCGCGGATGATACTGTCGTTTATCGGTTAGTGAAGTCAACAGAGGATCAAAAGCAACTGCAAAGCGATTTAGACACAATTTCTACATGGTGCGAAAATTGGCAATTGACACTAAATAAAGAAAAATGTGAAGTAATACACATGACCACTAAAAGAAATCCGCTGAACTTCAATTACGCGATAAATCAGTCAAACCTTAAGGTCGTAAATTCTACCAAATACCTAGGAGTTACAATTACGAACAACTAAGACTGGAGAGAATACGGGGAAGGTGAACCAAAGGTTACGTTCCATTGGCAGAACGCTTCGAAGATGCACCAGCTCCACCAAAGAGACTGCCTACATCATACTTGTGCGTCCTCTCCTGGAGTACTGTTGCCTCTTGTGAGACCCTCACCAGGTGGGACTGTCAATATGAGAGGTTTGTTTGCCGTCTTGCAGTAAGTGTTTGTTGTCTGCCGTGACAAATTCAGCACATCTGATTTTTGTACTCAAATTGATGAAAGTACTTCTATTATGTTACTGATAAAGTTTGGGAATGTATTACAAACACTAAAACTAAAAACAATATTAGTATACAGGATCTAATGTTTATGGTCGTAGAGGCACACGGTGCCGATGTTGGCAATAACCTTTGAATGCTATTTGAAAACCTAAACGTATAGAATGTGTTGACCATGAAATAAATAAATAATTCTGTTCCTTCTCTAAGGTCGACAGGTTTTCGTATGCGACAGTACCCTTGTCTTGTCAGTAATTTAATAATCCTTACAAAGCAAACATTTCGTTGCCAACATTGGCATACTAGGCCGCCGCAGCCGTAAGTAAAATTTACCCAGTATTCTTTGCCAGTTATGTTACAGCCCATTATAGATAAGCGTCAATATGGGTATTTACTAATAAGAAACTGAATTGAGGGTGTATTTTGTGATAATCATCAGGTGCCGTACTATTCTTTCAAATTGCATATTACAAGTTATGACGCTAAAACTTCGAAATACCACAAGTAGCATTCAACGATAGTCGCCTGTATCAGCACAGTACGCTGCCACAGCCGTAACGAAACATTTTGCCCAGTATATTTATATTTTCCGTATTAGTGTTTGTAATACTTTCTCACAATAAGGTAACAGAAGTATCTTCAACAATTTGTGCAATGTCAGTACAAAAGTTTTTGATGAGGTGTATTTCTCAATATACTACATAAGACACACATATTGTGCTCCAAAAACAGTATGTTCTCGGATGCGTTGCTGTACTATGATATTTTGAGGCTGCTAATTGCCTACAGGCAGCTTCTCTGTTAAGAGGTAGTACTTTCAGAAGTTGTTGTTGTTGTGGTCTTCAGTCCGTAGACTGGTTTGATGCAGCTCTCCACCCTACCCTGTCCTGTGTAAATCTCTTCATCTGAGAATACGTTCGGCAACCTACATTGTTTTGAATCTGCTGACTATATTCGTCCCTGGGTCTTCCTCTACGATTTTTACCCCACACGCTTCCTTCTAATGCTAAGTTGACAATTCCTTGATGTCTCAGAATGTGTCCAACCAATCTATCCCTTCTCTTAGTCAGGATATGCCAGAAACTCCTTTTCTCCCCGATTCACTTAAGCACCTCCTCATTAGTTACGTGATCTACCCGTCTAATTTTCATCATTCGTCTGTAGCACCACATTTCAAAAGCTTCTATCATCTTTTTATCTGAACTCCTTATCGTCCACGTTTCACTGCCAAACAATGCTACACTCCAGACAAATGCTTTCATTCTTCCCATAGCCATTCTGCATTTTATATCTTCTTTACTTCGGCCAACAGAAGTTATCTTGCTACCCAAATAACAAAATTCATCTACTACTTTTATTGTCTCTTTATCTAATCTAATTCCTTCAGTATCGACTGATTTTCTGACATTTCATTCCATTACCTTCGTTTTACTCTTGTTAATGTTTATCTTATATCTTCCTTTCAAGACATTGTCCATTCCATTCAATTGCTCTTCCATATCTTTGCAGTCTCTGACAGAATTACTATGTCATCAGCAAACCGCAATGTTTTTATATCTTCTCCCTGCACTTAAATGCCCTCTCCAAATTTCTCCTTCTATTCCTCCACTGCTTGCTCAATATACAGATTAAACAACACTGGGGAAAGGCTACAACCCTGTCTTACTCCCTTCCTAACCTCTGCGTCCCTATCTTGCCCTTCGACTCTAATAACCGCTGTCTGGTTTTTGTATAGGTTGAATATAACTCTTCCCTCCCTACATTTCACCCCTGCTACCTTCAGAATTTAGAATAGTGTATTCCAGTCGACATTGTCAAAAGCTTTCTCCAAATCGACAAACGCTAAAAACGTAGGTTTCCCATTCCTTAGCCTATCTTCTAAGATAAGTCGTAATGTAAGCATTACCTCCCGTGTTCCTACATTTCTCCTAAATCTAAACTGATCTTCCCCGGGGTCGGATTCCACCAGTTTTTCCATTCGTCTGTAAATTATTCGTGTTAGTATATTGCAACCGTGACTTATTAAATTGATAGTTTTGTAATTTTCACACTTGTCTGCACTTGCTTTCTTTGCAGTTGGAATTACAATATTCTTCTTGAAGTCGGAGGGTATTTCCCCTGACTCATACATCTTGCATAACAGGTGGTACAATTTTGTCATGACTGGCTCTCCTAAGAAGAGCTAACAAAACCGTAAGTTCAAATACCGCAAACGATTTTTACTATTAAATATTGCTTCAAGTCATAATAAGAACTATTTACTTACAATACATAACTGTGGGCTCGGATCGGGTTCCCAGGTTTTGCGCCGACAATTAATGATCCAATTTTTCTTCTTTTAGAATCTTTCGGGAAACTAAATGTTCTGTAGCCACCTCTGGAATGATTTGAGCAGTTTATGGTAACACAACCACTCGTAATGTCGTGCTAAACTGCCGTGACGCAAATCCTATAGCAACTTACGAGCCACGGGAATGAAAATGGCGGATGCGTCAGCTCGTACTTACCCTCTACAACGCATCATCTCTCCTGCTGCATATGCTTCGTCGCGTACCTACTGACTGTTAAATCTTCGTGTGGGCTCTAAATGCTCTAGTTTTTGCGAGGTTTATGTAGTAGGAAATAATACATTGTCTGACTGAAGAAACTACAGCCTCGGAACTTGGACAACACCACAAGCTGTGATTCTGCAACTGCGGTCGGCCTATCTGTTCCAGTCAAGCTTTCGCACTGCCTAAATGAACCGGTAAGTTAAGCGTGCTCTTTCTGTATCGGTTTTACCTGACCAGATCACACACTGACGAGCAGTCGATCCAAATGTTATGTAATTTACTACCCTTACTGTTGGACTTAACCTCACAAGAAGTCTTCCAACCAATCTCAGACTGGCATCTGCTCTACCTGTGATTAATTTTTGTTTCGTCGTTTTATAGTCGCTTAAACAAGTTAGACAATTTAAAAAGGGAAATAGATAGTCTGAAGTTAGATATAGTGGGCATTAGTGAAGTTAGGTGGCAGGATGAACAGGATTTCTCGTCAGGTGAGTACAGGGTTATAAATACAAAATCAGTTGATGGTAACGCAGGAGTAGGTCTCATTATGAATAAGAAAATAGGAATGCGGGTAAGTTACTATGAACAGCATAGTGAACGCATTATTGTAGCAAAGATAGACACGAAGCCAATACCGACCACAGTGGTGCACGTTTATATGCTAACTAGCCGGCCGTTTATGAGGATATCGAAGAAATGTATGGGGAGTTAAAAGAAATCATTCAGAAAGTTAAGGGAGAAGAAAACTTGATTGTGATGCGGGACTGGAACTCGGTAGTAGGAAAGGGAAAAATGAATGAAAGAGGAGATCGCTTGGTGGAATTTTGCTAAGAGTACAATTTAATGATCACCAACACTTGGTTCAAACATCATGAAAGAAGGCTGTATTCGTTGAAGAGACCAGAAGACACTGCAAGATACTAGATAGACTTTATAATGGTGAGGAATAGAATTAGAAACCAGGTTTTAAACTGTAAGACATACCCAGGGGCAGATATAGACTCTGACCACAACTTATTGGTTATGAACTCCAGATTAAAACTTAAGAGACTGCAGGAAGGTTAGGAGATGGAACCTGGACAAATTGAATAAACCAGAGGTGGTTGAGAGTTTCAGAGGAAGCATTAGGCAAGTATGGCTGAAATGGGGGAAAGTAATACAGTAGAAGAAGAATAGGTAGCTCTGAGAGATAGGGTAGTGGAGGCAGCAGAGGACCATGTAGGCAGAAGGACAAGGCCTAATAGAAATCCCTGGATAACGCAGGATATACTGAACTTAATTGATGAGAGGAGAAAATATAAAAATTCAGCAAGTGAAACAGGAAAAAGAGAGTACAGACGTCTGAAAAATGAGATTGACAGGAAGTGCAAACTGGCTAAGCAGGAGTGGCTACAGGACAATAACTAGGGGAAAGATAGATACCGCCTGCAGGAAAATAAAAGATATTTGGAGACAAGAAAAGCAGCTGTATGAATATCAAGAACACAGACGAAAAAACAGTACTAAGCAAAGAGGGGAAAGCTGCTCTGTGGAAAGAATATATAGAGGGCCTATACAAAGGAAATAAACTTGAAGGCAGTATTCTATAAAGGGAAGACGAAGTGAAGGAAGATGAGATAGGAGACATAATACTGCGAGACGAATTTGACAGAGCGCTGAAGGATTTGAGTCGAAACAAGGCCCCTGGAGTAGATGATATTCCGTCTGAACTGCTGATATCGTTAGCAGAGCCTGTCATGAAAAAACTGTTCCACCAGGTATGCAAGATGTATGAGACAGGGGAAATACCATCAGATTTCAAGAACAACATTATAATTCCAATTCCAAAGTAAGCAAGTGCAGACAAATGTGAAAATTACAAAGCTATCAGTTTAATAAATCATGGTTGCAAAATACTAACACGAATTATTTACAGACGAAAAGAAGAACTTGTGGAATCCGACCTCGGGGAAGATCAGTTTGGCTTTAGGAGAAATGTAGGAACACGGGAGGCAATACTCACATTACGACTAATCTTAGAAGATAGGCTAAGGAAAGGGAAACCAACATTCTTAT
This sequence comes from Locusta migratoria, assembly GCA_026315105.1. Taxonomy (NCBI): domain Eukaryota; kingdom Metazoa; phylum Arthropoda; class Insecta; order Orthoptera; family Acrididae; genus Locusta; species Locusta migratoria. Next base: position 449,954,110 of record CM048748.1, read on the forward strand.
CGTTTGTCCATTTGGAGAAAGCTTTTGTCAATGTCGACTGGCCTACACTCTTTCAAATTCTGAAGGTAGCAGGGGTAAAATATAGGGAGCGAAAAGTTATATTCAAACTATTCAAAACCCAGACAACAGTTATTAGAGTCGAAGGACAAGAAAGGGCCGCAGAGGTTGGGAAGGGAGTAAGACAGGGTTGTAGCCTTTCCCCAATGGTGTTCAATCTGTACATTGAGCAAGCAGTGAAGGAATTCAAGGAGAAATTTGGAGAGGGCGTTAAAGTTCAGGGAGAAGAAATAAAAACTTTGTGGTTTGACGATGACATAGTAATTTTGTCAGAGACTGTAAAAGATCTGGAAGAGCAATTGAATGGAATGGACAGTGTCGTGAAAGGAAGATATGAACATTAACAAGAGGAAAACGAGGGTAATGGAATGTAATATCAGAAAATCAGGTGACGCTGAAGGAATTAGATTAGGTAATGAGACAATAAAAGTAGTAGATGAATTTTGTTATTTGGGTAGCAAGATAACTTGTGATGGCCGAAGGAAAGAAGATATAAAATGCAGAATAGCTATGGGAAGAAAAGCGTTTCTTAAGAAGCGCAACTTGTTAACATCTAGTATTAATTTAAATGTTAGGAAGTCCTTTCTGAAAGCATTTGTCTGGAGTGTTGCATTGAATGGGAGTGAAACGTGGACAATAAGGAGTTCAGATATAAAGATGATACAAGCATTTCAAATGTGGTGCTACAGACGAATGATGAAAATTCGATGGGTAGATCACGTAACTAAAGAGTGCTTAACCGTATCGGCGAGAAAAGGAGTTTATGGTATATCCAGACTAAGAGAAGGGATAGATTGGTTGGACACATTCTGAGACATCAAGCGATTGTCAACTTAGCATTAGAAGGAAGTGTGTGGAGTAAAAATCGTAGAGGGAGACCGAGGGACGAATACAGTAAACAGATTCAAAAGGATGTAGGTTGCCGAACTTATTCTCAGATGAAGAGGCTTGCACTGGACAGGGTAGCGTGGAGAGCTGCATCAAACGAGTCTGCGGACTGAAGACCACAACAACAACAACGTTCCATTACAAACCGATCTATACCCGCAGACGTCTTATGAAAGTAACTGCTTCTAGACATTCTTCTGCAGTCGTATGCTAATAGAATACATGGTACTTCTTTCTACGAGGGTTGGAACTTAAATAGTGCCATCTATTTATTCACAACTTATAAAAAAGGGTTACGTGTTTGCAACTGTTGCTGTACTGCAAAGTAGTCACCAGCGTCGTGTAGAACCCGTTGCCAGCCATGTGAATGGCGTAGTATACCGTTAGCAGAGCGTGTTCTGTTGATGGTCCGAATGGAGCGGTCTACTGCCTGTCGAATGTCTGGAACAGTTCTGAAGCGAATGCCACGAAGTGGTTCCTTCGTCTTCGGAATCTAATCAAAGTTACAAGGACTTAAGTCTGGGAAATATGGTGGATGGTACAGTACTTCCCAGTCCCATCGACTGAACAGAGCAGCCACAGCTTGCGCTGTATGCGCCCTCGCATTGTCGTGCAAAATGATGGATGGGTTGTTCAGAAAGTGTTACTGCGTCTCCAAAACGAGCATCACTTGCGACCAGATTTGCGAAAGAAGCGACAGCACACTCTCTGCGCAACCCACCCATCAGTTTGCACGACAATGCGCGGGCGCATACAGCGCAAGCTGTGGTTGCTCTGTTCGGTCGATGGAACTGGGAAGTACTGTACCATCCACCATAAACCTCGTACTTAAGTCCTTGTGATTTTCATTTGATTCCGAAGATGAAGGAACCATTTCGTGGCATTTGCTTCAGAACGTTTTCAGACATTCAATAGCCAGCAGACCGCTCCATTCGCACCAACAACAGAACAGGCTCTGCTAACGGTACACTACGACTTGCACATCGCTGGCAATGGGTTCTAGTCTTGTGTAGTTCGCGAACGAATTAGTTCGGAAGAGCACTCCCACAGGCAACTACGCGAACTAGTTCGCAGATCCCTCGCCCTCTTTCCGAAGACTGACGGGTAACAACGAGAGGACGCGAGAGCGCGAAGAATCGCGTGATTGCCTTCTGCCAGTTGCCGTCATTTGAGCTGTAGTTTTAGTAGTGGCAGCAAAAGCCAAAACGAACGGACGAACTGAAAAGGGCGACCGAGCTGCGAACTAAAAGGAGAGCTACCGGTCGCGAACTAAAATATGCGCGATAGCTCGCTAACTAAAATATGCGCGATAGGTCGCGAACTAAAATATGTGCGACAGGTCGCGAACAGAAATAAAATTCACGTGTTTGCCTTGTGCTGATGAAAGCCATTTCGAGGTTAGCGTCTGCCTGCTAGATTACATAGTTCAGTGCTACAAAATTTCTGCTTCAAAGTATTCTGCACTCTGCAATATCTGACTAATAAATTCGTTAATGCCAAAATATAGAGATAACTCTAAACTTAAACGCGAGAAATTATCCACAAACTGTTTCTTTTGGTTTGCGTGATATCGTTAGCGTCTCAAGCAGCAAGCGCATGAAGGAGCTAGGTGGGGAAACTTCTCCCTCCACCTGCATGCGCAGACCACGCCGCTCAGCCGTCACTGGGAGCGAACGAACTAAAAGAACGAACTAGTTCGCGGCAGAGCCGCGAACTAAAGTGAGCGCTTCCGATCGCGAACTATTATGCGCAAGTCTAATGGGTTCTACACAACGCTGGTGAGTACTTTGAAGGACAGTAACAGGTGCAAACATGTAACGTTTGTGTATCGGTTGTGAATAAATAGTTGCTGCGATATAAGTTCCAACCCTCTTATGTATGTCATCATCGTCAACGTCATGCAGGTTTTTGGGTCACGCATATTCTTGTTCTGGCATCTTTTACTAAAAGGTGTAGTTTTGTAATTTATGATGATATAATCAATCTTCTTTGCAATCGACTTAGTCTCACTTTTGTTACGGTCACTTTCTTCGCAATAACTTGCTGTCTCACCGTCCCCACTACATGCCTTGCAACCAGCCGATTTTATGTCGATTAATTACGTTTGTTACTCTGACATAGTTAAATGTGCAGATTCTCTTAGCCGTTGAGCAGTGCAATTCGTACACTACCGCAACAAGAAATTAGTAGACTTGGGAAGACGACGTTGCTTTCGATCCGATAATGGCAGGTGCCACCTGGAGAAGAGTAAGTCTCCTGCTAGTGTTGTGACCTTGTCGCCTTTTGTTTAGTACTCGTCCCAGTCTGGTTGTCAATAAAGGTACTGGTGCAGAAATTGAAGTCAGTGTAACAACTTTTCAGATTAATAATACTGAAGGGTGACAGCATTGTTCTATCCCTCTGACCAGAGACTTTACTTTTATTTTTTGAACTGGTAGTGAGTATAGCGAGAGAGAGAGACCTAGAAGGTGGTGCAGCGGAACGACCTCTTCGTGCGGCGGAACGCGTGCTTAAACCTTATCTTCAAAAGCACTCGTTTTGTATGATTAGGGTTGAATATGGCCGTGGGCCGTGTCAGACTTCGTAATCCTTGAGGTGTCCAGTCGCCCATAAAAATTTCATGTAAAATCTTTATACGTTGCAATATTTCAAAATCAGATACTTGCGCCGAGGGAAGAAGTCTTTAAGAGTCACTCTTCTTAAAATATTTCTAAAATTTCTAAGTTCTCTCATAGATAAGACCGTCAAAAGAAATTCTTCAGTTTGTGGTCGTTGCTATAGCCACAGATAAAAAGTAATATTTCTTTAATGATTATCGATCGATGTGTATGATCGATTAACCAAAGTTCTAAAAAAAAAACATTTATCGAAGTATTCTTGACGTAACTTTCCCACCAATAAAAAATCATAAAAAATCTTCCTTCAGATTGAGGAATATTTAAATTACATCATCTCCTCGTTTCATTAATATATTATTTATATAAAATAATTCTTCATAAATGATGTACTCTGACAGTTTCGTCAAGTTCAAACAAAATAACATTTATTGCTTTCTACGACTTTACATATGTAGTCACTGACAGACAGAAGGGAACTGACTTTTAAAATATGTTGTTTTAACATAAAACTTCGATAATAATGTCAACTCTCGCGACGACAACCGCAGAGATCAACATCTTCTTGCCTCGTGGCCGTCGACCCGCGACTTGATGTGGCCGGATATTTACTCCTTGGAATCGGCGTCGAAGATGTTGCCTTCGTGGGTTGAATCGCCTCACAGCACATGAAACATAAAAAACATACAAGTAAATCTTCTTGAAGAATCATATAACATTAAACATTTACATAAAAATCATTTAAGAACACAAATATAAGCATGTTATCCTGCATAAACTGAGCTGACATGAGATATGTAGCAGAGACAATAATCCGTCCCACTACAGTGGGAGTGAGTGCAAGTGGACGGACGACGTTAGGTGCTGGTTAAGACTGCGAGAGTATTCTTGTAAGCTGTGAGGATTCTTAAAAATTCTGATTATTGTATTATTTTTTTGTAATGGTCGTGTTGATAAGGTAAAAATAATAATAATCTGAACTTGCATATTATTATTATTATTATTATTATTTTTAAATAAGACAGGTTTATGTCACCCTTTTGTTTAAATAGCGTATTATCCCCAGTTTATATTAGACTGCAACTTTTAAATGGCAAGATAGACACAAGTTTCAATTTTATTTATGTTTCATCATTAATGTGCTGCAAGAAGCTGCTGCCTACAGATAAGAGGTGAGTGAATTTAAATTTATTTCGCACATACATAGTAGCAGGATTTGTCACGCGCTTAAATTTTTTGGATACAAGAATCGTAGACAACTAGTTTATCAGGTAGCTACCAATATTTCTTCCCAACCGTAGAAAGTACTCGACATGTCACTTTAATTACATCACTTGCTTATTGTTCACTTTTGTTATGTCATTCATATTCAATTGTAGAAGTCGTAACCAACTTGATTACCAGGTAATTACCGGTATTATTTGTCGGTTGTGTAACGTGCCTTTTTATACAGATATTAATTACACCACTTGCTGAAATTGGTTTGTTAATGAAATTTGGTCACAACTTCAGAAGGTGTCGGTAAACACAATAATTATTGTTAAGCTCGTAACTGAACCCATACTTCGTCAGTTTTGGCATTTAATAAACTAAACTTTGATCTGTTCTGTAAATAATTAATAAATTATACAATAATATCGACTTAGACTTTCCACACTAGAAAAAATAGTACAAATTTATCGATTTAGAAGTTCCTTTAGATTGTAGCCTATAAGCTCCTTGCATTGCTATCAGATACTTAGTCTGTCATTCTGCGAAAAGATGCCATGCTCAGTCTGTGTAGTAGTAATCTAAACTTTAATCTTTAATTAATTAATAGACACATAACTCTCAACTTTAGTATTTTTATTGTGTCATATAATTATCCCATCCGCTACTATCAGTCAATGTTCGAGATTGTCTATCACTCCAAGAGATGATCACATTTAATTTTGGATATTAAATTTGTGTCAAACATTGGTCAGTATTTAATTAAATTAATGAATAACTTGTCTGCCTGATTAACGAATCAGAACTTGAGCTACAACTGGACTTCATTCATTGTTTAACCTGACTCGTGTTCTGGATAGTTACGTGCTTTAACAGGGCCATACTCATTGCAGTCAGTCGATGCCAGGCTGATTAATTATAATATTGAATCTTACTTGATGTTCAGACATTCAGATAAGTTTTGACATTCACAGTGCTGTACCAATCTAGTTAGGTACTGTTGCATCTGCACACAAACCTTGTACACTCACACACCCTAGTTCCAGTCTCCGATCCCAACCACCTTATATTTTTATTTAAACATATAAGTTTCAATACAAGTTATTGACTCAAAAGTTTAATATTCAACTTTTGTACATGTGTCTGTTTCTTCTCTCTTCTCGTCCGTATGATGCTAGCTGCGCTGTCACCTATTTACTGCTAAGTTCGTAGCCGCGTTAAGACTTCGAACCTCCCTAGTAACTGCCTGAGTCCTCACTAGTAACTGACGGGCCGTCCAGACGTAAGTCTGCCTAGATATAGCTGCTTGTAGAGGGCGCACATCTTCGGTTACTCCCTCCAGGATGCGGGGCGCCTGCTTGTGATTGGCATTCTACATCTACATCTAAATCTACATAAATACTCTGCAAATCACATTTAAATGCCTGGCAGAGGGTTCATTAACCCCTTTCATAACTTTTCTCTAACAGCGTGCGGGAAGAAAGAACACTTAAATCGTTCCGTTTTCGATTTGATTTCTCTCATTTCATTGGGATGGTCATGTCTCCCTAAGTAGGTGGGTGCTAGCAAAATATTTTCACATTCTGAAGTAAACGTCGGCGATTGAAACTTCGAAAACAGATCACGCTGCAATGAATAACGTCTTTATTTTAATGATTTCCACCCCAATTCGTGGAACATTTCCGTGACGCTTCCCCCCCTCCCCCCCGTAACGTGATAAAACAAAACGAGCTGCCCTTCTCGGAACCTTCTCAATATCTTCCGTCAGTCCCACCTGGTGTGGGTCTCACAATGGGCAACAGTACTCCAGGAGAGGACGCACAAGTGTGATGAAGGCAGTCTCTTTGGTGGAGTTGGTGCACCTTCGAAGCGTTCTGCCAATGAAACGTAATCTTTGGTTCGCCTTCCCCACAATATTTTCTGTTTTCTCTCCAGTCAAAGTTGTTCGTAATCGTAAGTCCTAGGTATTTGATAGAGTTTACGACCTTAAGGTTTGACTGATTTATCGCATAATTGAAGTTCATCATATTTCTTTTAGTGGTAATGTGTATTAATGTGTATTACTTCACACTTTCCTTTATTTAGTGTCAATTGCCAATTTTCGCACCATGTAGAAATTTTGTCTAAATCGCTTTGCAGTTGCTTTTGATCCTCTGTTGACTTCACTAACCGATAAACGACAGTTCATCCGCGAACAGACTAAGGGAGCTATTCAGATTGTCTCCTAAATCGTTTATAAACACAAGGAAGAGTAGGGGATCTATAACGCTTTTGGTCGGACGCTGCCTTCTCCATGATCGTTCTCTTACGTCTGGCCACAACAGACAGTGACTGCAACACAGTCGGCCAGGAGATAGCGGAGTGACATAGCTGCCAGTTGTAGTGAATGTTTAGGGCCACAAGGCTCAGTGTCATATCAACGTGTGAAGCAAAAAGGATACCAGACTACTGAGATGCACTCGTGCTTCCTACAGCCAAGTTGGCGAGTTTGAAAGGAGTTGAACCATGGCGTTACGAGTGACGGGATGGTTCTTATGGAGTACCAGCTTCATTTATTAATTTATTCAAGCTCTGAGTTAGTACTTCTCTTATCACACTCTCTCTGTCAGTATCCTTTTTCGTCTTGTAAAAACACGTTATATTTATGGGAGAATATTCAAAGTTATAAGTGCAGTATCCAAACAAAGAAAGATAATAAGCAAAATACAAATGAGATATACAGGGTGTTACAAAAAGGTTCGGCCAAACATCCAGGAAATATTCCTCACACACAAAGAAAGAAAATATGTTATGTGGACATGTGTCCGGAAATGCTTAATTTCCATGTTAGAGCTCATTTTATTACTTCTCTTCAAATCACATTATTCGTGGAATGGAAACACACATCAACAGAACGTACCAGCATGACTTCAAACACTTTGTTACAGAAAATGTTCAAAATGTCCTCTGTTAGCGAGGATACATGCATCGACCCTCCGTCACATGGAATCCCTGATGCGCTGATGCAGCCCTGGAGAATGGCGTATTGTATCACAGCCGTCCACAATACGAGCACGAAGAGTCTCCACATTTGGTACCGGGGTTGAGTAGACAGCTTTCAAATGCCCCCAAAAATGAAAGTCAAGAGGGTTGAGTTCAGGAGAGCGTGGAGGGCATGGAATTGGTCCGCCTCTACCAATCCATCGGTCACCGAATCTGTTGTTGAGAAGTGTACGAACACGTCAACTGAAATGTGTAGGAGCTCCATCGTGCATGAACCACATGTTGTGTCATACTTGTAAAGGCACATGTTCTAGCTGCATAGGTAGAGTATTGGGTATTTTGACAATTGTCTGCACGAATTATTTCAATTTGTATTGGGTATTTTGACAATTGTCTGCACGAATTATTTCAATTTCCATTTAAAGAGAAATACCAAAATGAGCTCTAACATGGAAATTGTTTCCAGACACATGTCCACATAACATATTTTCTTTCTTTGTGTGTGAGGAGTGTTTCCTGAAAGTATGGCCGTACCTTTTTGTAACACTCTGTATAATTCGTAGCGTCTCATATTTATTGAGTTATATATTGTACAATTGTACAATTTTTCAGGTATATAAGGGCTGTATAAGTGATTATATATATATATATATATATATATATATATATATATATATATATATATATATATGTGTGTGTGTGTGTGTGTGTGTGTGTGTGTGTGTAATATCTCTTACGAATGCTATTAGTAGTAAAGAAGTAATAGATTAAAACTTTCCGGCCGTGGTGACCGAGCGGTCTGCGGCGTGCCAGTCACATTCTGCACGACCACTACGGCCGAGGGTTCGAATCCCTACTCAGGTATGGATATTTGTGCCGTACTTAGTATTAGCTAGTTCATACGTACTTTGTAAGTTTAGGGAGTGGTGACCCCATAGTTAAGTCCCATAAGCTCTACAAACATTTCAAAATTTGAAAACTTGGTGCGTGATGGGGTGGTTTTCCGTGAACGTTACTGTTTATGTATTAATGTCTCATGAACTACGTGTCGTACTGTTATACAATTACGAAGGTGCATTCAGTTGTATTTCCTACGCCTACAATTTGTTGTGTAGAAATTATAAATTGTAACGTCATACCGAATGCTGTAGTTTTAGACCATGAACAGCGGAAAAGTAGTAAGCGAGAAACTTTTTTTCCTTTAATTATTTTACTGCGGCTGTCAGAGAGAAAAAAATTAATAAAGGTTTGAAATTATCTTTACAGTTTGTTGCAAGTCGCTAAGTACTCTCATTCTCAAATAGTGTATGATAAAGTCTTGTCGCATTGTGTGGAATTTTTTTTTATTCCTATTGTTTATGATGTCATAGCTACTGAACCATCTGCCGTGTGTGATTCTTAACCGTCCAGAAACTATTAGCTCACGGTAAGGAATATGTGTATCAAATTATGTTGAAATTGGTCCAGAGGTTTAAGAGGAAATGTGTAGCATTGTCGTGTTAATACAGCAGTTGTTCTCGCATGCCATTGTTTATGATGTCATATATTATGACCTGTGGGTCGTACTATGATAAAATTTCGAACGTACGTTCAGTGGTATGTGTGTATACTGTCTGAAACCTATCGCGCGAATACAATTAATAGTGTACGAGTAATCAAGTGTAACGTCATGACACATGCTGTAATTATACGGCACGAACGCCGAAAAAGTAGTATGCGACAAACTTTTTTCCTATCATCATTTTGCTGGGCTTGGCAGCGCGAAAAAGTTTGCTAAATGTTTGAATTTATGTTTAAAGTTTGTTGCAAGTCATTTAGTGCTCTCCTCCTCAAATAGTGGACTGATAAAGTCACACTATCACGTGCCGTAAGACAGGGAACTTTTCATTATTTATGACGTCATATTTCCTGAACTATCTATTTTATCGCAAAACTCTTTCTTAGCTGATGTCTTCTACCTATAAAGTACATTCATGCCAAATTTCAGCTTCATAGGTGCAGTAGTTTCGAGAATTCGTCTTTAGTCAATGAGTGTTCTTTCGCTTTTATATAGGTAGAGATTGCCACATTAGGCGGAGGAGCTCAAACAGTAGTGTAACTGTGCTGGCTGCAGTGGTCACATGAACATTCTCAGACAGTAGAAAAGGTTCAAACAACGGGTATGCTGCCGGGTGACGTCGTCGACAACCGCCGATATTTCTGCAGAAGGACGCCCTGTCATTCTCAAGGCACAACTGCACTTAAGGAAGCAATGTGCAAGTATATTTAATACCTCGGTTTGCAAAGGGTAAACAGGGAAGATAACACACACAGTACATGTCACTGCAGAGTCAACACGACCAAACATCAAAAATATCGATAGTGACAGTTAATGAACAGGTGAGGCAGCGTTAATTTTGTCCCCCTAGTTTTTGACGAGAGACAGTGCCGGATTCCAAGCAGAATTTAAACAAAAACCACCATCTCTGTTTATAAGGTCGCTTGCTAGTTTAATTTCAACAGCTTCCTTAATAACACTATCCCAATAGGTGGAAGTGCATGCCAGAATCTCCGTGTTGTTGTATTCCATAGGATGACTGGTGCCAAGACAGTGTTCTGAAACAGCGGATTTGTTTGGCTGTTGTAAGCGCGTGTAACGTTTGTGTTCAATACAACGGTCTTCCACAGTTCTGATTGTCTGACCAATATATGACATGCCACAACTGCAAGGAATACGATATACACCTGCCTTACACAAACCAAGATCATCCTTTACGGACCACAACAGGGCCTTTATATTAGAAGGTGGTCGAAATACACATTTCACACCATATTTCCGCAAAATACGACCAATATTGTTGGAAATACTTCCTGCGTAAGGCAACAAGGCCATATATATTTAGGTGCCACATCATTACTATCGTCACTTACCCGTTGCACGCAGAGATCATGGTTTTTGTTTAAATTCTGCTTGCAATCCGGCACTGTCTCTCGTCAAAAAACAGACGGACAAAATTAATGCTGCCTCACCTGTTGATTAACAGTCACTATCGTTTTTTTTTATGTTTGGTCATCTTTGGTTGTCTTGACTCTGCGGTGACTTATGCTGTGTTTGTTGTCTTTCCCGTTTAGCATTTGCAAACCGAGGTATTAAATACGCTTACACATTGCTTCCTTAAGTGCAGTTGTGCATTGAGAATGACAGGGCGTCCTCCTGCAGAAATATCGGCGGTTGTTGACGACGTTACCCGACAGCATACCCGTAAGTTGTTTGAACATTCATTACGCCGGGAAACGTTAAGGTTTCACAATAGACGATGTCGAGGACGTCTTCCCGGGACATGGGTCCACCACGATTGTCAGGGCAGCAGTGGCAGACCGCACAGCTACCGCGGCGCTGATGAGAGGGTTTGTGAGTCCAGAAGGGTCGACAGGACTGCGGGCACGCACAACCCTGGTCCGTCATCAATTCGCGACACAGCGTCTACCGGCACGGATCGGCTGCCGCCGTCATAGGACCAATTGAAAGATCGAATAGCGGGCCGCGGTACTTGGCGATAACAGCAGATTCTGCCTGCACGTGACATGCTTGTACGGAGGTACAAGAAATAGGGATGGCCTTAGACAGTGGCACTAGATTCTGTAGTTCACCATATTCTATAAAAGGGTGGTACTGGATGGTTGTTCTAGATGCCACAAACTGTATGTTACACTTCTGGCCATTAATATTGCTACACCGACAAGAAATGCAGATGATAAACGAGTGTTCATTGGACAAACATATCATATTAGAACTGACGTATGATTACATTTTTACGCAATTTGGATGCTTAGATCCTGAGAAATCAGTACCCGGAACAACCACCTCTGGCCGTAATAACGACCTTGATACGCCTGGGCATTGAGTCAAACAGAGCTGGGATGGTACATACAGATACAGATGCCCATGCACCTTCAACACGGTACCACAGTTCATCAAGAGTAGTGGCTGACGTATTGTGACGAGCCAGCTGCTCGGCCACCATTGTACAGACGTTTTCTGTTGGTGAGAGATCTGGAGATGTGGTGGCCAGGGCAACAGTCCAACATTTTCCGTATCCAGAAAGGTCCGTACAGGACCTGCAACATGCGGTCGTGCATTATCCTTCGTAGTGTTTCGTAGGGAGCGGATGAATGGTAGACCCGCGGGTCGTAACACATCTGAAATGTAACGACCACTGTTCAAAGTGCCGTCGATGCGAACAAGAGGTGACCGAGACGTGTAAGCAATGGCACCCCGTACCATCACACCGGGTGATACGCTAGTATGGCGATGACGAATACACGCTTCCAATGTGCGTTCACAGCGATGTCGCCGAACACGGAGACGACCATCACGATGCTGTAAACAGAACCTAGATTCATCCGAAAAAAAATTACGTTTTGCCATTCGTGCACCCAGGTTCCTCGTTGCGTACACCATCACAGGTGCTCCTGTCTGTGTGAAGCGTCATGGGTAACCGCAGCCATGGTCTCCGAGCTGGCCGGCCGCGGTGGCCGAGCGTTCTGCGGCGCGTCAGTCACAGTCTACACGGCCACTACGGTCGGGGCTTCGAATCCCCCCTCGGGCATGGATATTTGTGCCGTCCTTAGTAGTAGCTAGTTCATAAGTAATTTGTAAGTTTAGGGACTCATGACCCCGCAGTTAAGTCCCATAAGCTCTAAAAACATTTTAAATGTCCGATCTGATAGTCCATGCTGCTGCAAACGTCATCGAATTGTTCGTGCAGATGGTTGTTGTCTTCCAAACGTCCCCATCTGTTGACTCAGGGATCGAGACGTGGCTGCACGATCCGTTACAGCCATGCGGATAAGATGCCTCTCATCTCGACTGATAGTGATACGAGGCCGTTGGGATCCAGCACGGCATTCCGTATTGCCCTCCTGAACCCACCGATTCCATAATCTGCTACCAGTCACTGGATCGCGACTTTCAACTCCTCCGACTTACACCACCTTATTGTTATTAATCCTCTACCACCATAGTGCAGAGACTGATACCTACTTCCACCATTCGTTTGCGATGTGTAGTTTGCAGAGTGAAATATAGGCGCAAACCTCAATTATTGTATATGTTAAGAGTTACTTTTTTTTCACACTGAGCGTTCTTCTGGGAGGTTTTACTGAACCAATGAAAACGTATGACGCGTCGCCACTGCCGGTACGGGCTTTAACCGGTCGGTTTCTGCCGTCTATATGGACAGACTGTGGCCACTGCGTTCTGCGTGCCGCCACGGCTGACGCTACGCAGCGACCGCCAGCGCGGCTGCTGCTACGGACTGGGTGTGCCCGGAATTCCCGGCTACCGGCTACACAGAGTGAGTGTGCGTGCGTGTGTGTCGGTGAGGCGTTACGCGATTTGGCAGCCAATCAGAGCGCGGCGCGCGTGCCGAGGCCGAGGACGCGACCTCTGGCGCTGGCGCGGCGAGCGAGGCAGCCCACGCCCACACAGAGCGCCGCCGCGGCCCAAAACAGAACAGATGCAGGCGGCGGGGGCGTGGGTGGCGGTCTGGACCACCGGGGGCGCGCGTGATCGAGGCCCGAACAAAGGGTTGGTATGAGTGGGATAGTGCACAAGTGATTTAATTCATACTTAACTGGAAGAGTGTAGAAAGGTGAAGTAATCAATCCACACAAAAAAAACAACACATGTTATATTTGAGTTTCGTTAGGAAGAGGAAACGCTGTTGGCGAATTTCTACACCGTATGTGTAATAAATTTACACAGAATCGATAGTTTCTGTATATTCATGGAGTCTGAAGCTGTTTCGTAGTTATATATTTTAATTAGACATAGTTTTCACGGCTTAACTCACATGAAAACCCTCTCTAATCAAAAGTGTGGTGTAGCACAAGTACAAAGTGCGCGCCACCTACTTTCGCGCCGCCATGCACGTACGGCGCGGCGTTCTTACGACGTCAGCCACGAGCGCCCTCTGCTACAACTCCGCTCGTGGCCACCACTGAACGACATCGTTCACTTGGGACTGAGATAGGAACCAGTTAGGACCTTCGGAATCAGATAGGCACCAGTGAAGACTTGGCTATTAGACAGGCACTAGGCAGGCCTCTAACTCAACTATGTATCAGCACTCTGCAGTACTGAATTGTGTAATAGTTAAGTATTAAGTATTGTATAAATTCTGTGCAATATATATCTCATTCTAATTTACTCTAGTGTTTCTAGTTTCTGGCTGCTCCCCTCCGTACCTGCACCAGCGTGCTATCTTTATTCCTGTGTCGGTCTCATTCCACTCGGCCACCGACACCTACGACGGAAGCGAGACACAAAAGCGGCGACGAGGTTGAGACACAAAAAAAAGAAACTTACGCACATTTAAAGTTGGCGCGGAAGTTTGCCACCACAATGGCCGCCGAGACGCTCTTCAGTTTGTCCGCTGTTCGCAGTCGGCCGCTTGCGCGATTGTGGGGGCTTGTTCGAGCTCAAGTACATATCGCAGCCTGTGTGGACAGACTAAAATTGCTCTCCCGCCAGGGTGTTTAGCGTGAACAGCTTCAGTATGCCTCCTAGAAAGCGAGATTCTATCGAACACTTTTCGGAGTTGGAGAAAGGAAGAACTGTTGCCAACAAGGATTACTGATTATCCTTGGCTGCATTCGATCGGAGAGGTACTACCCTTCACGAAAACATATTGCGCGATTTCTGTTGCAATAAAGATGTTAAAATGTATGTGGTTATTTATGAGACTGCTGTGGCGATGTAATTGCGCTTATCATTGAGGCCAGGTTAGATAATATACGACTAAAATCCGAATCTAGACAACTGGTTTTAATATAAGTAACTGTCACGGAGAAAGCAAACTTTTTTCTTTTAATACGTTATCAAAGTGTCAGTCTGTGTGTGTGTGTGTGTGTGTGTGTGTATGTGTGTGTTTGTGTGTTTGTGTGTGTGTGTGTGTGTGCGCGTGTGTGTGTGTGTGTGTGTGTGTCTGCGAGCGAGAGATACGGATAGATAGACAAAGAAATACAGACAAATTTTACTATCCAGTAAGTACAGTTACCTTATATAGGATAGTATAAATTCTTTAGATACTATCTTTTTCTTAAGGACTGCATTAATCTTATTAACAATTACAATCTGATGCTGTAACCTTGCTTTAAAAGTATATGAGATACAGAGTGATTCACGAAGGTGTGCAAATATTTTAATTTTGTTCTACAAGTAATATTAACGAAAGAAGTTCATGTAAACATAGGTCTGCAAATTTTTAGTTACAGTGTTACGGCTAATTAATGAGTTTGCCTGAAATTTTACAGCCTCACTAATCTAAAGCCGTCGTAACACTGTAAGAAGTTAAAGTAAAGCAGCATTTCCTTTTATGTTGTTTTTACTGATCTGATAAATATAATAAAAGATGTCCCAGACCTGTATCTGCAATAGTTTTCCAGAAATTAAAATCATTATACAAGTATAATTCAAAGATTATACCAGAAAATTAGCTTCCTTTCCATTACGAATGGTCACAACCGTACAACTTCCTTAACACTACCCTTTGTTTCTTCCGGCTTAACATGAATTCATGTGTGCTATGGTTGTAATAAAATGCATAGTTTAATAACATTCATAGTTAAGTTTATTAACATCATGTTCAAAAATTAAATTCTCAACTTGTATTGAAAGCTTTCTAAAATTCTCTAGAATTTAAAACGAATTGGGCCAAGCTGTTGATAATTACAAATTTTCCCAAATTATTTCTGAACTCTGGAATTTCTGGAAAACTACTGCACATACAAGTCTGGGACATGTTTTATTAGATTCACCAGATCAATAACAACAACAAAAAGAAATGGAAATCTTGCTTTACTGTAAAACCACAAAGTTTTTCGATGGCTTCATATTTGCAAGGTTGCTAAACTTCAGGCAAAATACTTGTAATGGCGCATTTGCGGACCTAGATTTATATGCATTTTAGTTTAAATTTTTGAGTAACATATTACAATATTTGCATATCTTCACGAATCACCCTATATAAGTTTCTCTTTTTATGAAACGTATCTAAGAGTACAATAAGGTTAAGTATTGTGGTATCAGTGGGACAGTCCACAAATGGTTTAAATCATACTTAACTGGAAGAGTGCAGAAGGTTGAAATAAGCATATCACATGATACAGATGAAAGAATTAATTCCTCTAACTAGGGAAGTTATCAGAAATGGGCTCCCACGAGGCTCGATCTTGGGTCCTTTGCTGTTCTTAATATATATTAATGGCTTGCCATTCTACATTCACGAAGATGCTAAGCTAGTACTTTTTGCTGATGATACAAGTATAGCTATCACACCTGACAATCAGGAATTAACTGATGAAATTCTAAATGATATCTTTCAGAAAGTTATTCAGTGGTTCCCTACAAATGGACTCTCATTGAACTTTGATAAAACCCAGTATATACAGTCTCATACAGTAAATGGCGTGACACAATTAATAAATTTAGACTTTGAACATAAATCTGTGGCTAACGTACAGTATTAAAAAATTTTAGGTGTTTGCATTGGCGAGGGACTGAATTGGAAGAAACATATTGAAGATCTCCTGATACGTTTGAGTTCAGCTACTTATGCTATCAGACTCAAAATTTGGTGATATACATCTCAGTAAATTAGCGTACTACGCCTATTTTCATTCATTGCTTTCAGATGGGATCATATTCTGGGTCAATTCAACACGGACTAAAAAGGTATTCATTGCACAAAAGCGTGTAATCAGAATAGTTGCTGGAGCCCATCCAAGATCATCCTGCAAACGTTTATTTAGGGATCCAGGGATCTTCACTCTAGCATCACAATATATATACTCACTCATGAAATTTGTTATTCACAATCCGACCCAATTCAAAAATAATAGCAGTGTGCATAGCTACAACACTAGGAGGAAGGATGATATTCACTATTCAAGGTTAAATCTAACTTTGGCTCAGAAAGGGGTGAATTATGCTGCCACAAAAGTCTTTGGTCAGTTACCAAGTAGCATTAAAAGTCCGGCAGATAGCCAACTAGTATTTAAAGAGAAATTAAAGGAATTTCTGAATTGCAACTCCTTCTACAATGTAAATGAATTTTTAGATAAAACTAAAATAAAAAAGCAATAAAAACCCTTAAAATATTGATTGTCAAGTGTAGAGAAAATTTTCTAAATTGACACGTTCCACATCATTACGAAATATCGTATATATGATCTACGGAACAAGAATTAATCTAATCTAATGTAAATGCCGGACACCTGACAACTAGTACCGGGCCGGGATGCGAATCCGGGTCTGCTGCTTGATAGGCGGGTGCAGTGTCGGCCACGCAACCAGCACACTTTGGTCACCACACCTGTACCAGATATCCCAGCACGTCTGCAGCGAGATGACAATTTGCCAGTCACCATTGCACTGATAGTCTATCTTCACAAGGACACCACATCGATATCGGACTTCCGCATTTCTTTATAGAAAGTATCCTATCTCTGAGAGATGGGCATCAGAGGATCATATAGGCAGAAGGACAAGGCGTAATAGAAATCGCTGGATAACACAGATTATGCTGAACTTAATTGATGAGAGGACAAAATATAAAAATTCAGCAAGTGAAACAGGAAAACGGGAGTAGAAACGTCTGAAAAATGAGACTGACGGGAAGCAGAAATGGCTAGAGGACAAATGCAGAACCGTAGAACCGCAGAACCGTAGAAGAATGTGTTTCTTTTTGTATTTGTATTGTACACAGATCTGCAGTTTTGATACAATCTTCAGGAAATTTTCCACATTTCACCTTCAAAACAAGACGAAGGTCACGATCTACGGTGGAGGGTACTTTACTCAGAGTACGGACTTCAACAAAAACTACAGTTTCCTTAGCATCTTTAGAAAAATTTTCACACTTGACGTTGAAAACAAGCGGAAGATCACAGTCTACATAAAATTGAGTATGGTGCATGGCGGAGGCGGACTTCGATAGCAAGCAAGAGTTTATTCCGATCTTGAAAAAAATTTATCATCTGGACACCAAACGAGAGGAACAGATGCTGGGTTTTCAGCTAGCTTTCTTTATATATAAAGCAGGGTGCCCGTGTGTTTGTGCATTTGTTTGTGTTTACGTGTTGCATACAAATGCACAGTTTTGTTTCAATCTTTATGGAATATTGTACACGTAAGCTTCAGTCCATGAGGACGGTCTCCGTAAGTGTAAGAATCACGTACGACACATAGTTCACGAGATATGACGTCATGAACAATGGGATACGCGAAAAACTGCTGGCTTTAGCGACAATTCTGCTCATTTTCTCCTAAACCACTGGACCGATTTCAACCAAATAAGGTACACATATTCCATATGTGAGATAACAATTATTTTATGAGTACGAACCACATACGACAAATGGTTCGGGAGATATTACGCCATTAACAATAAGAGTTGCAAGAAACTGCCACATTATGCGACGAAACTATATGAGAATGACAGTACTTAGCGTCTTGAAACAAACTTTAAACATAATTTCAAACCTTTATTAAACTTTTTCTCACTAACATCCACTTCAAAATAATGAAAGGATAAACGTCTCTCGCTTACTACTTTTCCGATGTTCATGGACTAATACTACAGCATTCGGTATGATGTTACAATTTACAATTTCCACATTACATATTGCAGTAGCAGGAAATTTTAGAGATAGTATACACATATACACCTGAATCTATCTTCGAAATTGTATCACAGTAAGACACGTAGTTCAAGAAATATGAGCACATAAACAGTGAGGTTTATGGAAAATCGTCCCATCATGCGCCAAGTTTTAACCTATTAATTCTTTACTACTGATCGTACTCGCAACAGATTTTACAGACATACAGCACTTATACAAATGAATACATACCTGAAAAATTATACAATTGTGCAATATACAAATCAATAAATAGGAGACCGTACGCAGTTTATATCATTTGCATTTTGACTGCTATCTTTCTTTGTTTGGATACTGCACGTATAATTTTGTACATTATACGAGACAGCGTTATTTCTTATATATTCTCCGATAAATACAACATGTTTATAGAAAAAAAGGAGATAGACAGAGAAAGAAGGAATAGGAGAAGTACAAACTCAAGGTAGGAATAAATAAATAAATACCAGGGCAACGCCGGGTTTTCAGCTAGTAATAATAATAAATATTATCATACAAAAATACGATTTATTACATTCGAATAAACTCGTTATCATAATGAAATTATTTTGTCTCAGTTCTTAAAATGCTACGAGATATTAGGTTCAATAAATTACTTCTCGACTGACTGACAAGCAATACACACCCTAAACCACTGGAGATACAGATATGTTACAAAATAATTCTTTTCCTTAACACACTGCACAGTTTCTTCATTGATAAATTGTACCCATGTGAACCTGGCTGGCTGTGTGTGTGTTTAGTAGACTTGCGCATAATAGTTCGCGATCGGGAGCGCTCACTTTAGTTCGCGGCCGCGAACTAATTCGGTCTTTTAGTTCGTCCGCTCCCAGCGACGGATGAGCGGCGTGGTCTGCGCATGCAGGTGGAGGGAGAAGTTCCCTCCCCCCCCCCCCCCCCCCCGCCCAAGCTGCTTCGTGCGCTTGCTGCTTGAGCCGCTAACGGTATCACGCAAACCAATAGAAACAGTTTGTGGATAATTTCTCGCGTTTAAGTTTTGAGTTATCTCTATATCTTGGCATTATGGTATTTATTAGTCAGATATTGCAGAGTGTAGCACTGAACTATGTAATCTAGCAGGCAGACGCTCACCTCGAAATGACTCTCATCAGCAGAAGGTAAACACGGGATTTTTAATTCTGATACGCGCCCTCTCGCTATTGCCCGTCGGTCTTCGGAAAAAAATCAAACGAACTAAGAAGCGAGGTATGTTTCGCATAATAGTTCGCGACCGATCGCGCATATTTTAGCTCTCCTTTTACTTCGCAGCTCGGCCGCGAAGTAGGTCGCTCTTTTTAGCTCGTCCACTCTTTTTAGTTCGTTCGTCCGCACTTTTTAGTTCGTCTGCTCGTTTAGTTCGTCCGCTGTCCGCTCTTTCTAGTTCGTCCGCTCTTTTTAATTCCTCCGCTCATTTTTGTTCGTCCACTCTTTTTAGTTCGTCCGCTCTTTTTGGCTTTTGCTACCGCTACTAAAAACGCTCTTTCTTTTGTTATGACAGCTTTTTTATATAACGAATCAGTGTTGCCAAAGCGTGAGCTATTACCCGTATTTTTGGGCAATTAGACATTTAATACTTAAGCAAATAAACCAGTTATTTAGACAAATGGGTGATGTAATGGTATTCAACTACTTTGCATACAGAGTACTCGTAGTCCTTTATTTTTAAAATGGATTTCTTGTGTCAGTGAACTATGAAACGACAGTTGAGCTTTTTGTGTTCCAACTTCGTCGCCGCTTTTGTGTCCCAGCCTCGTCGTAGGTGTCGGTGGCCGAGTGGAATGAGACCGACACAGGAACAAAAATAGCACGCTGGTGCAGGTACGGAGGGGAGCAGCCAGAAACTATAAACACTCGAGTAAATTAGAAAGAGATATATATTGCACAGAATGTAACAATACTTAACTTTTACATAGTACTGCAGAATGTTGATACATAGTTGTTAGAGGCCTGCCTAGTGCCTGTACGATAGCAAAGTCTTCACTGGTGCCTATCGGATTCCGTAGTCTTTACTGGTTACTAACTCAGTCCCAAGTCACCGATGTCTTTCCGTGGTGGCCACCAGCGGGGTTGCAGCAGAGGGCGCTCGTGGCTGTCGTGAGAACGCCGCGCCGTGTGTGCATGGCGGCGCGCGGCGAAAGCAGGTGGCGCGCACTTTGTACTTGTGCGACACCACACCCCTCCCCCCCAAACCGCCGCGCCGTCGTGGCGTAGGGCTGAGGGCCACGGCGACGGCACTGGGAGGAGGGCCTGGGCGGGGGCGTTACTGGTGGGACGGGCGTCGTAGCTGAGGCCGGGATCGAGACGCCGTCCGCGCCCCGGCATCCGCCTTGAGATCCTCCAGGAAACCCGCCGAAACCTGGGGAAGGGCGCACGCTTCCGCCCAGATTGACCAGGTCTTCTTCTTCTGAGGTGCGTAGCCCAAGCTGGAGGGGCCCGCACGGTCCCGGAGTCCCTCTCGGTGACGCTTTCATCTGCGGCGGCGACAGCGGCGGCGACGACTGCGTCGGAGGTGCGTCCACCTCCATGGGTACGATCTCGAAGTCCGGGGAAGCTGGACCCGGCGGCGAGCGATGTGGCTGTGCTCCCTGGCGGTGAACTGGGTCTGGAATCAAGAAACCCGAGACAGGATCGCGCGGCCTCTGCAGTCGCAATTGGTTTGCGTGGCGCCGCAGCTCCGACCCTGTGGAAGAACGTACAACATACATATTGCGCCCGAGCACGCGCTGAATGGTGCCTGGCAACCATGTCTTCTTCATACCAGCAAACACCCTGTACAGCACCAGCGTAGAAACCTGAAAACGCGTAGCGCCATACGAACCGACTCGGTGCGTGGGAGGCTGCAGCAGGTGAAGGAGAGTGCGGTGACGGCGGCCGTGTAGCAGCTCGGCAGGAGACGGGCCGTCACGTGGCATGCATCGATACGTAGACAGGAAAATTTGAAGAGCTTGCTGCCTGGAGTGCTGACCGTTCATCTTCTCCATGTGAGACTTGAATGTTCGAACGAAACGTTCTGCTTCACCATTGGACTGAGTGTGAAAAGGTGCGGTGGTGATATGCTGAATGCCATTCACACGAAAAAACTGTTGAAATTCCGCACTAACAAACTGAGGTCCATTGTCACTGACGATAGTTTCAGGCAAACCTTCGATGCAAAACACTGATGTTAAGGCACTGATTGTACTAGAAGCTGTCGTTGAGTTCATGGCAATCACAAAAGGAAACTTGCTGAAAGCGTCTACAACAATTAACCAGCGCGTATTCCAGAAAGGTCCGGCAAAGTCAATATGTAAACGTTGCCATGGTTCCTTGGGGCGTGGCCAGTCTGAGAAACGCTGTGGAGGAGCCGCCTGATGCTCCGCACAAACTGTACACTGTGATGTCATGCTCTCTATCTGAGCGTCCATACCAACCCAGGTACAATGACGTCTGGCCAATTGCTTTGTCCTAACAATACCCCAATGTCCTTGATGCAGGAGGCGTAACACTTCACGTTGCAGGGAACGAGGAACAATCACTCTTGTTTGGTCGTTGTCGGTATGCAACAACAGTACACCCTGACTTAAAGATAATGCATGACGTTGTGCAAAATAACGTCGAACCAGAGGCCGATCAATGTCTTTGGCTCTGGCAGGCCACCCTGAGCGAACAAAACGTGCTACCACACTTAGGTCTGCATTCGCAGCTGTGTCCTGTGCAACCCGACGAGAGTTCAAAGGAAAGTCTGCGACAGCGGAAGCATCTCTGGAGTCTATCTGACAACATGCCATTTCTGAAGAATCAAATGATACATCCTGGCCAACCGGAAGTCGGGAAAGTGTGTCCGCGTTAGCATGTTTAGTGGTAGGTCGGTACAAAATCTCATACTGATAATTAGACAATATCAAGGACCATCTCTGAAGCTTTTGTGCCGTACGTGGCGGAATCGGCTTTGTGGGTGAGAACAACGACGTGAGAGGCTTGTGGTCTGTCAACAAATAGAATTTTCTGCCATAGAGATAATGATGAAACTTTGTGACGCCGTAAATGATTGCTAAGGCCTCCTTTTCTATCTGACTGTAATTCTGTTGCGTCGGCGTCAGTAGCTTGGATGCAAAGGCAATAGGACGATCGTGACATCCAATACGATGCGACAGAACGGCACCCAGACCGTATGACGAGGCGTCAACTGCTAACACTACAGGCTTCTGTGGGTCAAAGGGAATCAAACATGCATCACTGAGTAGTGCAGACTTTAGTTTGTCAACGGCAACCTGACAATCTTTAGACCATACAAAAGGAACATTCTTCCTACGTAAGCGATGCAGTGGAGCTGCAATCTGAGAGGCATTTGGAATAAACCTGAAATAATAGTTAAGCTTTCCCATTACTGCTTGCAATTCATGCACATTCTTAGGAGGAGGCAAGTCTTTGATTGCTCGAAGATGTGACTGTAAGGGATGAATTCCTTGGGCATTAATCACATGGCCTAGCTACTCTATTTCAGTTTGAAAAAACGAACACTTTGCTTTATTGCAACGTAGACCTGCTGCAGTCAAAACTTTGAAAAGGCACTCCAGGTTTGCTAAATGTTCTTCAACTGTACGTCCGGATACCACAATGTCATCTAAATAGTTCGAGCAACAAGGTACCGAAACTGTCAGCTATTCCAAAAAGCGCTGAAAAATAGCGGGAGCGGAAGAACTGCCAAAGGGTAGGTGTTGAAATTGAAAAAGGCCCATGTGAGTATTAATAACGAAAAACTTTTTGACTCGTCATCAAGCGGAATCTGTAAGTATGCCTCTGCTAAATCAATCTTGGAAAATAATCGAGACTGTCCTAATTTGTCCATCAGTTCCTCAGGTCTGGGCAGGGGATAAGTGTCTACAATTGTTTGACTGTTCACTGTTGATTTGAAGTCCGCACAGAGACGAAGTTTTTCTGACGGCTTGGGTATAATTACTAAAGGCGAGGCCCACTGACTCGCAGAAACAGGAGAAATCACCCCACTATCTTGCCAACGTTTAAGTTCTTCGGCAACTGTATCACGCAAGGCGATAGACACTGGTCTAGCTTTATGAAATTTTGGAACTGCAGATTCTTTTAAAGTTACATGTGCCACGAAGTCTTTTGCACAACCTAGTTCCGGCGAAAACAAGTCACTATATTTGTCACACAATGCAGTGATTTTATCCTGAGGCACTATTGATGAAATTTGAAGCACATCTCTTTGAATTGATAAACCAAACAAGTCAAAAGCATCTAGTCCAAAAATGTTCTGTGTAGATTTGGCCTGAAGAACTACAAAAGAAACTGTTTTTGTTACACCTTGAAAAGAAGCGGACAGGCTACACGTTCCTAGCACGGGAATATTTTGACCCGTATAAGCTGTTAACACTTGCTGTGACGGCGACAATTTTGGCGAACCCAGAAGTTCATAAGTATCTTTATTTATTAAGGTAACAGCGTAACCAGTGTCAAGCTGAAATTGCACAGAATTATTTTCGATCGAAAGAGTCACAAACAGTTTGTGCTTCTGGCGCACGACATTTGCGCGAATGTGGGCAACGTCTGCTACGGTTTGTTTACTGCGCTTGCGCGGGCCGCGTAGTGAAGTAAGCGGCGCAGACTCGGCACGCAGCGGATTAACAACACTATCACTAGATGGCACTACCGTCGGATCGGCGTCCGCGCATTGCGAGGCTACTGCACTAAAATTACTTTGAGTAGCTACACCAAGACTACTGTTACTAGCTACACAGTACTGGGCACTATTACAAGGAGCAGTTGCAGAAGGCACTATTTTCACTACAGGAATGCACTGTTCATAGTCATTTTGCTTGTCCCGAACCCTTTTCCGTTGCACTGTTTTACGCGCTCGTCGGCGCTTGCTACGTGGTGCACTATATACTTTTGCCATAGGCGCAGAACTACTTTCTTGCAATTGAGATCCAAGGAAAGCGCTGTTCAATTCCACAGCCCGTATAACATTTACAGAATGAACTGTTCTCGCACTCTGCGAAGCAATGTTTCTAACGGTACCGTTCTTTGAGTTTTTAATTTGCATACACACAGACTGTACATGTCCTGATTTGCCACATTGATAACAGGTTGCGTTGCGACTAGGGCAATGAGCACGCTTGTGGCGAGACACACACTGGGGGCAAGATTTACGTACATTTTTCTGAAATGAGCATTGGCGCCCGTTATTCAAATTACTGTTTCTAACACGACGGGGCGACCTTTGTGTCACACTTTTACACTGGCTACTGTTCACTGTCTGTTCAGCACGGCCTGTACTATTGTAAGAATCACTAGTGCTACACTGAGAACTACGGATAGGAAAGCGTCCGTTGCGGCGCACTGAATTAACACTGTGGCTTTGCATTTCTACATCTGCTAAGTCAAAAGTATCATGTGCATCTATAAGCTGCAGTACACTGTCTAGTGAAGGGTCTGACTGTTTTAGAATTGCTGCCCTAATTCTGGGGTCCTGAATGTTCTGCGTAATCGCATCTCTTAACATCACATCACTATAAGAAAGTCCACAAGAGCAAGTAAATTTACATTGGCGGGTTAAGCCCTTCAATTCCGTAATCCACTCTTGGTGTGACTGCTGCGGTAATTTTTTAAGTCGGAAAAATCGGTATCGTGTAGCGGCTACAAGAAATTTTCTCTCATAATGAGCATTCAGTGCCTCTACTATTGTTCAAAGTCTACATCACGAGGAGATGCGAGAGGGAAAAGTTTTTTCAATAGTACGAAGGCCCAGGGGCCCACAATCGATAAGAAAAGGTTCTTCACTCTCTGACCTGTAATTTGATGAGCCGCGACGAGTTCTTGAAACTGTGCGAAGTAGTCGCTCCATTCTTCCTCACGTTCGTTGTACTGGCGAAATGTAGGAAGCGGTGCAGCGGCAGGTGTGGGCTGCTGATGTGACGACTGTTGTTGTTGGTGAGCAGCCTGTGTCGTCAACTGCGACACGGCCTGCAGTAGTTGAGTGATTTGCGCCGTCTGTAACTGAATAATTTCCATTAAGTTTGGGTTCGGGGTAGTGGCCATGCTGACCGATTAGGCGCCGCGTATACAAGTAAATTAGTACAAAACACAATGCAAGATAAATGAGGACGCTCTGCAACAAAAAAACGTCCACAAAACACGTAACTGAAAATGTTCCCCCAAAAATCGTATAATAAGGGTGGGTGGGCGGGAGCAATTTCTGCGTGCTCCGACTACTACTGCTGTCTGGCTGCTGCAAGCGGGCTGGTCCAAGGTTCGTCTATCCCATCCTCGTCGCCACTTTTGTGTCCCAACTTCGTCGCCGCTTTTGTGTCCCAGCCTCGTCGTAGGTGTCGGTGGCCGAGTGGAATGAGACCGACACAGGAACAAAAATAGCACGCTGGTGCAGGTACGGAGGGGAGCAGCCAGAAACTATAAACACTCGAGTAAATTAGAAAGAGATATATATTGCACAGAATGTAACAATACTTAACTTTTACATAGTACTGCAGAATGTTGATACATAGTTGTTAGAGGCCTGCCTAGTGCCTGTACGATAGCAAAGTCTTCACTGGTGCCTATCGGATTCCGTAGTCTTTACTGGTTACTAACTCAGTCCCAAGTCACCGATGTCTTTCCGTGGTGGCCACCAGCGGGGTTGCAGCAGAGGGCGCTCGTGGCTGTCGTGAGAACGCCGCGCCGTGTGTGCATGGCGGCGCGCGGCGAAAGCAGGTGGCGCGCACTTTGTACTTGTGCGACACCACAGAGCTGCATCTCAGCTCGAAATGACGGTAACTGGCAGAAGGGAATCACGCGATTCTGCGCGCTCTCGCGTCCTCTTGCTGTTCCCCGTCAGTCTTTGGAAAAGGAGCGGACGAACTAAGAGGCGAGGGATCTGTGAACTAGTTCGTGTAGTTCGCCTGTGGGAGCGTTCTTCCGAACTAGTTCGTTCGCGAACTACACAAGACTAATGTGTAGCTCAAATGAAATGAAGGCGCAAAGAAGTTTACGATATTTGCTGCCAGTGGTTGTTGAATAAAAAAATAGAAATCTTCAAAATTTTATTCGGGCGGGGATTGGAAGCCATTTCTCCTGCTAATTGCGCAGTTGCGGTGTCCACCGCGCCAACCGAACACTGCGTATTCGAAACCTGCACGGACTAGCCAAGCATGTGTGTAAACAGACACGACGTACAGACGTGTGTAATTTAAAGCGAAGGCGCAGAGTCATCTCTGAAACAGCAGAGAGAAATTGAAAGATCATTGATATTGTCGCCCGTGATACGGAGTGGCTCAAGTTAGCTTAAGCCGCCGGCACATGGAGCGTGTGTCTGAACGCGTGTGGTCTCCGTGCCGAGTCCACCGTGCGGCTGAACGCTCGGAGACGGCGCGACTTGGGCATACGAGGCAAGATGTGTGCCTCAGCGAGCTACACGCGACCGCAGCGCGCTCTAGCGACAGTTGTCGGCGGTGTCAGTTGCTGGAATCACACTGTTTACCAAATCAAAAGAGTGGAGTTCCTGCTTCACCTCTATTGAACCGCTTATTTCCGCGCTTGTGCTTATGTTCGTTATGTTCTGTGATGGTCCTAAATAAGAACAAAATACCTATGATCATAAGACTCTTATAAAAGTTGCATTTTATGTCAATAAGTGCAGCGAATAATAAAAGTTTCACGACAAACTGTGCGATATGAAATTGGAATAGGCCTTCACAACACAACATCCTTTCCGCCTGGTAGCAGGCATCGCCGTTACGATTGTCTGCGTACCTCTGCTGTGCTTCCAGGTCTGCCGCCGTCCCTGCTGTCCGTCGCCGTCGCAGTCGCTGTCGCCGTTTCAGTGCCAGGAGGATCTGCTACTTGCCGCTGCCGCTGTCGCCGCCCAGCCCTGCCTGGAGGCGCCGCCGCCAGGAGGCCCTGCCTCACCTGCTCGCCGCTCCGCTGCCCCAGTCCAGTCCAGCCCGGGCATCGTCTCGCCGCCCCCGCTACCGCCCGGAGGTTCTGCCCCGGGGGTCCTGCTGACCGCCGGACCGGTTCGTCGCTACGGAGCCGCCCCGATCCGCTGGGGTCGGTCCTCGCCGTCTACCCACCGCTGCTGCCGCCGCCGGCGTCGTCTCCGCCGCCGCCGCCCTCCAGCCAGCTGCCGGTAGTCTCCCGCCGCTCCACCGCCGGTCCACCAGCCCCAGCCGGCCACCTGCAGTGGTCGCCACCTTTCTCTTGAACTGTCCACTTTTTCTTTCTTTTCGACTTCTTTCCCTCTTTGTCCGTCGCGATGTCCAACACCCCAGTCACCATCATCACCTCCGTTTTATATACCACCCCCACCACCGCCCCCACCGTTACGACTCGGAGCTCTACGCACGCCCGCCCTTCCCACGACATCCCCCTCTCCGTGCTCCTCTCCACCACAGCCGCCTCCCAAGTCTCTGCTCCACCCCCATCTCCCCCTCACCTCCCCTGCAGACTTCCCCCCCCTCTCACCGGCACGGATCACCCATCGCCGGGCCACGGTCGCCGACACCCTGCAGTCCCCGCCTTTTACCGCTGCACCGCGACAGGGCCCCGCTCCCCGCCACATCCCCGTCGACCCCGTCCCGTAAAAAGACCACCAAACGTGGAAGCGCGGACCCCGTCCCTTCCGCCTCCAAGGAGGCTCCTCCTCGCCCTCCTCCTCCACCTCCACAGCCTGTCGACATCATGGACACTGCACCCATCACCCCAACCGGATCTATACACCTACCTCCTCTCCCGTCCCGATCCCCACTTCCTCAACAATCGTACCCTCTCCCTGGAACTCCAGAAGTACTTCCCTGCCGCCCCTATCGCCCAACTTATCCCCCGTAGGGACTGTCCTTATCAAATCCCCCAGCCCTACCTTCCATACCGACATGCTTCAGTGCCTCCCTGCCATCCACCTCGGCCCCCACACAACCCTCACCCTGTACTATACCTCCTCCTCTCCCCGTCAACTTCTCCCTCCCCGCCGTCCGCCCACCCTCACCACTGTGATAACCAAACTTAGTCCGGTTATCACAGAGGAGGAGGTGTTGGGCCAACTCAATGCCCACCCAGACATCTCCGTTCGCTCTGCCAAGCGGATCCATAATGCGACCGGACCCACCTACCTGATGCGGATTTTCAATGAATCTGCATCCTCCATCGATCGCCTCCTCCTCGAGGGGGCCCTCATCTATGACCGCCGCAAGGTAGAACCCTCCAGCTCTCCACCCCAATCCTACCGCTGTGCCAGGTGTCTCGTTTATAACGATCACCTGACACAGCACTGCCGCAACCCACCCAACTGTCCCCACTGCAAGTCCAATCACCTCCACAAACACTGTCCCAACCTCGCCTCCCCTCCTGTCTGCAACACCTGTGGTGGCCCCCATCCCACCTACTCCTATAAATGCAAATCCGTTCCCGCCCCCACCACTCCCGAACTTACCGTCCCTGTTCGTCCTGTCGATCCCCCTCTCCATCCCGACAAACTCCCTCTGTCCCCCTCCAACCGTAGAGGACGTTATCCGATTTGTCACGACAGTCCTCCAGAACATCCATTCCTTCCAGCGTCCCCATACCCTCCAGCAGATCGCCCTTGCCGCCCGTTCCGTCTTTCACCTCGAAACCTTCGCCACCCTCTCCCGTGCACATTCCCACTTCACCTTCTCCCGGCAAGTTACCCTAGTCTAGACACACCGTACCCTCTTTTCCCGTCGCCCCCTCCCCCTCCTCTCGCCCTTCCCTTTCTACCCCTATGGCAAGCCCTTCCTCTATCATAATGTCCGCTCTCTTCCTGCCAATAAACACCTCCTTATGCACACCCTTTCCCACCACCGCGTGGATGCCTTCCTCCTGAACAAGTCCTTCCTCCAACCCCGCCGTCCTATCAGCACCGCTCCCTACGTCCTCCACCGTAGCAAGTGCCCCCCACCCCTCGCCCGAGGTTGAGTGGTGATCGGCCACCTCCGCCATCACCCCATCCGGCTCCAACCTCTCCTTAATGACCCCACCGAACACCTGATCCTCAGCCTCTTCCTCCCATCCCTTATTGTCACCCTCGCTACCATCTATATCCGCAGCACTGCTCCCCTCCCATATGCCTTCCTCTCCCACATAGACCGCTCCTTCACGACCTATGTGATTGCCTCCGACCTTAACCTTTCTTCCCGTCCGCCCACTGAATTCCGGCGGTGGCATCAGTTCGTCACCACCTCGGCGACGTCCTTCCTCTTCCCCGCCCAACCCACCCCAAAAGCAACACCACGCCCGACGTCGTCCTGGCGTCTCCCAACCTCCTTGGGTGCATCACGGCAGATGTCCTCGATCTTATAGGCAGTGACCACGCCCCTGTCCTACTTACCCTTGACCACCGCCCACGCCCTGCCCGTGCTCATCGTCCTATGCCCCCTCCCAAATTCGTTCATGATTATTCCCGTGCTGACTGGGATGCCTACCGTCGCTCCATTGACACCTCGGTCGCAAGCCACCCACTTCCCCTCCGCACTCCTGACGATATTGATCATTCCTCCTCCTTCCTCTGGCAGACCGTTGCTGACGCAGTCCATGCCCACATCCCCACCCAGGCGATTTATCCTCACCGTCGTACCCTTCCTCCACATGCCGTCCTTATCCTTCGCGAATCCCATCGTCTGTACACTCCTTCCTCCGGACCCGTGACCGGGACACACTCCAACGCCACCGGCAAATCCAACGCCACATCCGAAACCTCTTGTCCACGAAAAAACGACGGGACTGGCGCCAGACATGCCCCCGCCTCAATTCCACTCTCCCTGTCAAGTCCTCCAAGTACTGGCATGCCTTCCGTCGCCTTACTGGCATTCACTCCTCCCCCCACTACCCGCTTCTCCATGATGACCGTCCTTTTCCTGACAACGCCAGTAAGGCAGAACACTTTGCCTCCTACCTCTATGAAGTCTTCTCCATTCCTGATAATCCTCTCTTTGACTATTCTCTCTTCCCAGACCCCCATGAACGAACCAATACCTCCATTCCTCCGCTCGCCCCTGGCTTCCAGTACTTGGACCACATCCCCCCCTCACAACTGAACACACCCATTACCGCCCGTGACATCATTGACACTCTTCGGACTAAACGCAACACCGCCCCTGGTCACGACCGGCTGACCTACCGCCACCTCCGAGCCTGGCCCCCCTCCTTCCACGAAGCTCTTGCTACCTTATATAATGTCAACCTTTTCACCGGCTTTTACCCCGACCTGTGGAAGACCTCCCATATTCTCATGTTCCTAAAACCTGATAAGCCAGGACCTCAACCTACCGTCCCATCAGTCTTACCTCCGTGTTCAGCAAGGTCCTGGAAAGCATCCTCTCCCGTCATATCCATCAGGATCTCCATCGCCACCAGTTCCTCCCCCTCTCCCAATGTGGCTTCCGACCCTCCTTCTGTGCCGATGACCAGCTCCTTCGCCTTACTCATCTCCTATCTGTCCAACTCAACTCCCGTCGCTCCGCAATTTTTGCCTCCCTTGATATCCAAAAAGCCTACGACCGTCTATGGCATTCCAGTCTCCTCTTCAAGATCTATTTCTACGCTGTTCCTATTAATTACGTCCACCTCATTGCTTCCTTTCTCACCCACCGCCCCTCCTATGTCACTGTCTGCAACTCCGACTCCCGTTTGTTCTACCCCTCTGCCGGGGTGCCCCAAGGCTCCATCCTCTCTCCTCTCCCTTATCTCATCTACTCCGCCGACATGCCCCAACCCGAGCCTCCCGTTTACCTTCTACAATATGCTGATGACACCGCCTTCCTAGCCCTCACCCCCTCCCTTGCCCGCTCCCAGATTTTGCTCCAGTCCCACCTCATCGAGTTCGCCTCACAGTGTAACCGGTGGCTCCTCTCTGTCAATCCTGACAAATCCCAGGCAATTATCATAGGTTGTACCACCCGCTCCTTCCGTCTCCATGATTTCTACCTCACCCTCCACAACCGCCCTATCCGTCACACTCCCACCCTGAAGTACCTTGGCCTAACCCTCGACCGTAACCTCTCCTGGACCCCCCTCCTCCGCATTGTCTGACAGAAAGCCCTCTACCGCCTTAACGTCCTCAAACTCCTCACCGGCCGGACGTGGGGTCTCATCCCCTCCACCATCCTCTACACCTACCGGTCCCTCATGCGTCCTGTCCTCTGCAGCTTCCATCCCACCTGGATCTCCGCTCCCACATCCTACTATAAAACCCTTCAAGTCCTCGAGCGCCAAGCCCTCCGCCTCGCCTACCGCATCCGGCTCCGTTCCCCCCCCCCCCCCCCCCGGATCCTGTATGACCTGATCCCGTTTCTCCACCTCCTTGAATATCTCCAGCATATCCGTATCCTCTATACCACCCGTAAAATAGACTCCCGCAACCCCCTGGTCCACCCCATCCTCACCAACCCTGGGCCTCTGCCACGCCTCTACCACGTTATACCCCCTTCCCTTCACCCCCACACCCTCCATGTCCTCTCCCAGGGTAATTTCCGCCGCCTCCCCCTTCCTGATGACGTCCTCCGTTCCGACATATACCCGTCCTACCAGCTCTGATCTCCCACCAACAGATAAAGTGGTCCCTCTCCCCCCCCCTCCCTGCCCTGGAATCCCTACGGCTCCTCCCTGCCACCCCCCTTTCCCCGCCGTTTTTTCCTCTCCCCCACGCTTCGCTCCCCCCCCCCCCTTCTCGGGGTCCTGGACCTACAGTTTTATCAGTGCTACGTCAAGTGTTGTGTGCTGTGCTCCAGTGAAGTATATGTTTTTTAACTTCGTCCACCGCAACCAGACAAGTGTCGCACCGTGTATTTTAATTAGTGTCTCCGTGTTCTCGCCGTCCTGTGTTCTTGTCGTCCTACATTGTTTTTAGGTCACCGTGGCTCATCATTTTTAACTAACTAAATTTGGTTTTAATCATCTGTCTATTGTAATGTACTCCAAACTGTCGCCTTGTCTATGTCACTTTATTTCTGTTGTTTTATCTCCTGTTATGAATTTTAATTCTCCACTCATATATGTATTTTTACTCTCGGCTGAAGAGCAGCCCATAGTGCTGCCGCCAGCCTACCGGTGTACTGCTGGTATAAAACACAATAAAGGAAAAAAAAATCACAACACAAAGATTATTGCAAGAGTATCGCTTTTTAGTAAATCTTAAAAGATCGTGCTTCCACGGTCAATGTTACTATACAATAGAAGAGTGTTAAGAACGTGTAAAATGCAATACGTGAAACAGTAAGTGCGTATTTTACTCTAAGTGAGGTGCAAACCGTCTTGTTCATAAAACGAATCCAACAAACTCACTCCTCAGAGGGTGTGCACTTCTTTTTACATAGCATCGAATATTATGCAGTATTCTTCTAAGAAATTTATTGGAAAGTCTTTGAGTCTATCAGAAAACCGAAGAAAAGAAGAAAAAATATTTTCTTCTATGGAGTCTTAAACCAACACCGCAACCTTCTTAGATATCGTAGTCCACGACTTAACCCCTACGCTGCGACCAGTTACGTTAACATTGAAACTTCATCTACGGTATTAGACGAGTCGTATATGCTACTGGATGATATGTTGGTTGTTGACATGTAATTACAACAAATGATACAAAGAACTATTCGTGTTGATAGATCTTCAGTCCGCCTTGACTAGAAGCGGCAGATTACTGTAATACGGAAATTTTTAACCACGTATAAGACGTTCCCAGTCATTTATTCGAACAAATAGTACCTTAATGGCCGGTTTCTCAATTTACTCAGTTACTTTTACTTTCTTTGAAATGTCATAAATTCGGAAGACCTAAGCTATATACATAAAAACCACGAAATACGACTGCCCCACACGTGGGGAAAGACTCGCCAACGTGCGGTTCGCTCGTTGTGACGTCAGGAGCTCGCCACGTTGGCCACACTCGTTCAGATACACGCTCCGTGTGCCGACGGCCTTAGATTCACTGTCACTCAGTTGCCGTGCTGTTGCGAATTTTTCCTGGAAATTTAATAAAGTGCAGCGAAACAGAAATGTTTTTCTCTGCGACTTCAGTCACGCACCAGGGTGCCAGTATCGATTATCATCGCCTGACAATCAAGTCGACGTCACAGCGATCGATTTGTTTTTATAGTGCGCCACTCGGCAAGTAATCTGTAACACTACTCTGGCAGTTGCATTAATATTTTTAAAAACTACTCGGTGTTTTTAAAAAAATTATTATTTTGCAAATCTGCTTACTACGACAGTCTGTAGTGGGACAAGATAGTCGTACTACATTTTCCTATGTTAGCCCTGTTTTGAAGTTATAAATAAAAAATGAAAGAAAACGAACCTTTTATTTAGAATACATACATATTTGATGTTTATGTAAATATTGTTATTTCTTATAATATGATTATTTAACTGTTTTGTTTATGTATGTTTCATGTACGATCGAAGCGCCGCAATCAACAAGGGCAGCGTCGTCGCCGCCGCAGCCAACATTACAGCAGACGGCCACTATTAAAATTTAACCGACAGCTACTGTGCTACGAATGCTGCTGCGCCTTCTTTATTGCCGCGCTTAAATAGTTTCAAAGAAGAAAGGAAAAGAATAGTAATTATAGTTAGTCTTGTTTGAGATTCAGTCCAAGCTAGTTGTCCATGTTCACGTTTCTTGCTAAACAGTATTAACACGAAGAAGAATAAATATTTGTTAATGTTGAAAGATGTCTTGCATTTATGAAGATTTATTTATGATCAAGAATATTTTATAGAAAGAGAAATTTGATTCTTGTGAAGAATTCTGACTTATTACAGAAAACAATTTAATTGTGATTGAATCACTACTGATTCACTTCGAATGTGACATTATATCAGTATCGAATGAGAATGTAGAGCAACAGTGTTTAGAAGGCTGTGAAATGTTAATATTTTCAGTACTAGTTAACGACAGCGAACAGAAGTAACTGTGTTTGATTTTGATGAAATTTTGGAAAGACCACAGACTGTTTTCCTTGCCCCGCTCGTGCAATAACCTGATTTATTTATTTTTGATTAACTATTTACAGAAATTATTCCTATAAATTTTAATTTATGTTGTGGTGCGGGACACTTCGGACGAAGTCTAGAGAATTTACACGGTTATCTTATGACAGTTGGTGTTGCTAGGGAACTGTAAATAACTAATCAACAACGTCCTAGTAACTGATAAAACGTTTCTATTGTCAGAATAATTTCATGATTGGAGACTAATGAAGAACACGAATAACAATATTAAACATCGCAGTTATTCTGTCGCCGTTCCACCTCAAGTCGACACAGCATGGCTGTACCCTTTTGAAGATCCGCATCGTCACCAGTCAGTCTTGATGAAACACTGTATAAATGCCTCCCGTAAACTTTCCCATGCTTCGCCGCCTTCATCCGTATCACGCACCTCGTTCAACCTAATATCTCCCCGTCTACAATTACGACGTCGTCGGCTGCATCTCATCTCGTTTTCGTGCTGTTCATTTCGAAGGCTGACGTGATAAACACTGCTATACATCATGCTCAACTATACAATTACTACTGCAGACTACAACTATTTGGAATTTTTTCCTATAAAATTTGCCTGCCATCTTTCCACAAAACACACGCACAACAAACAGACTGTTCCTTCTGTTGCCCATTTTAGCTGTACCTAGATGGCGCAAGATGTTCAAATGTTTGTAGAGTCTATGGGACTTCACTACGGGGTCATCAGTCCCTAAACTTACAAACTACTTATGAACTACTTACAACTAAGGACGGCACAAGTACCCATGCCCGAGGGGGGATTCGAACCCCCGACCGTAGTGGCCGTGCAGACCGTGACTGGAGCGCCTCAGTCCCCTCGGCCACCGCGGCCTGCTGGCGCAAGATGTGTTGTGTCCATATATCCCTGCTGCTAGTCAAGTAGCCACCACCATAAACCACAGACAGTGTCGAGGTGGGGTGGCTAGCGTGTCTCAATGATACAGATAGCTACACTGTAGGTACAACCACAGCGAAGGGGTGACCTTGGAGAGGACGGTCGTTGAAACTGCTTTTGTTATCTGCAGGGTCCACAGTGTTAGTGACGCCGTACAGCGACATTTTAATAATAAGAATTATATAATTTCAACACTGTATATTCATAATTCGTATTAGTTACAGTATAAGCTTATTTCGACTTAAAAGTCATCTTCAGGTGTTACGCCTGCAATACATAAGTTTTCATAACATTTAGTACTATGCTGCATACTTGTTTTATACAAAGGAAAAAGAAATGATACATACCATCTTCTGTTACGCTGTACATTTCGATCTTATTGTGAGGTGATTTCCTTTTTTCTTCCTTATATATATATATATATATATATATATATATATATATATATATATATATATATATATTGTTTATCCGTTGTCATATTCTAGTGCATGAGAACGGATAAACTATCCCACTGCCAGTCTTGGATAATTATGTAATAACGAAATTACCATTAATGATTATCCAAAGAGACAATCTCATCGTTGATCTGACATAAAAATATGACAAAACAAAATTATCAAAGATGAAAAAACCCAACATATTTCGTTTAATTTCAAATAAAAGCTTTCCCTCAAATGTACAAAATCGACACCACACTCATATAATCTATCTCTTAACACTCATAGATATATATTCTCTGTGCAAATAATGTAAACATACTACATCTCTGGGGAGGTGTCAAATAAATGTCAAAATCCGTAACTTCAGAAATATCTCGCATGACAACACAATATTATAAGTTACACACACACACACACACACACACACACACACACACACACATATATATATATATATATATATATATATATAAAAGATGAAAAAAAAATCACGTCACAATAATATCGAAATGTACAGCATAACAAAATGTGGTATGTATCATTTCTTTTCCCTTCGTATAAAACAAGTAAGCAGCATAGTACTAAACGTTATGAAAACTTATGTATTGCAGGCGTAACACCTGAAGATGACTTTTAAGTCGAAATAAGCTTATAGTGTAACTAATACGAATTATCAATATAAAGTGTTGAAATTATATAATTCTTATTATTAAAACCGTGCTTTCGTTGTAGTGGAGGTTTGAACCATTGGCATGAGCTGGGCAGATCCTTGTGCTAGTTACAACAAACGATGAGATTAATATTAAACTTACGGCAAATATTCTCAAAAATGCAGCGTCATCTGAGCAGTAAAAATTTACTACCAGCACGAGATAACTGTAATACTCCAAGGTGAATACAGTTTATTACATGTGTTAAATGTGGTCTCTCCATTCCATAGTGTGTGTGTGTGTGTGTGTGTGTGTGTTCGACGCCTGTAGGAGCTGCATCATTTCAGCTCATAGCCAGCCTATGAAATTGCTAAATTTTTACAGCCGATTTTACCGAGTACAGCAGCCAATCGCAAAATAATTAGTATATGTAGCTTCAGGTAAAAAATCAATAAACATAGCATGATGAAGCTGTGCTTTCTTTGCAGTGGAGGTTTTATAGCATTGTCTTGAAACATACGATCCCTGTGACAGTTATAGCAATCGATGTGTTTAATACTAAACCTACTGCACACGTTCCCAAAAAGGCAGCGTCATCTAACAACACTTGGATGACAAACCTCTGTGTGTCGCAAAGAAAAAAAAAAATTGCTTCCAGGATGAGGTTGCTATTATTTTCCAGCGATGAAGAGAGTTATTACATGTGTTAAATGTGGGCTTCCATTTCCTTGGGTGTTGTGTGCTTGACGGCTGTATTACCCACAGAATTTAAGGTCATAGCCACGCAGTCAGTTTGTTAATTTGTTACAGACAATCCTATCAAGTTTATTAGTCTACAAAACAGTTTGCATATTACCCTGAAGGGAAAATCCGTGAATAATAACACGGTTACATGATACAGAATTTTATTTGCTAATTGACACTCTTACATCGATAAATAAATTCAGTTATTGACACATGCTATTTTTTCATAGGATGCACACATTGTAGAGATGGTAGCCATTACACCAGTTACCTTAATGTAAACTAAAAAATTCAAATGTTTGTATAGCTTATGGGACTTAACTACGGGGTCATCAGTCCCTAAACTTACAAACTACTTATGAACTAGCTAACAGTAAGGACGGCAAAAATATCCATGCCCGAGGGGGGGGGGGATTCGAACTCCCGACCGTAATGTAAACCGGACGCCCCTACCACTGTTAATGAGGGTGATATCATGACAATCAAGAGTTCGTCGTCTGACACATTTCCTCTCTCTGGCAGGCTAGTGAATAATACATCCCATAGTTGGATCAATGAGTTGCATTGGACTGCTGGAAGCATGAATAAGCATATCAGAATATATAATAATAAAAGAATGATAATGGTGGACAGCAGTCTACTTACTTGATTCAAATGTGATATGCAGACCTCAAAAGAGACTAGAAGGTCCAGAAAATGTAGTTCATTGCCGTGGAGCGGGCATTGTCCACATGCATCCACGTATTTTCACTGGTATGATGCATTTTCGCTTTCTGGTTAAATTCTTTAAATTGTAGTAGTTTTCTGTTTCGCGAATGACACCTTTGTCATCTCGATATCCTTACTACTCGTTTTTCTGGGGCGATCCCAGTAGATTCGGTAGAGATTTTAGAAACGATAGGCAGTTCCAAGCCGGCCGCGGTGGCCGAGGGGACTGAGGCGCTTCAGTCACGGTCTGCACGGCCACTACGGTCGGGAGTTCGAATCCCCCCCCCCTCGGGCATGGATATTTGTGCCGTCCGTAGTAGTAACTAGTTCATAAGTAGTTTGTAAGCTTAGGGACTGATGACCCCGTAGTTAAGTCCCATAAGCTCTACAAACATTTGAACATTTGAGCAGTTCCAACATAAGCGGCAACTCATTGTCTTCGTATGCCCAATCACCAAATACATCCTCATTGCATTTTGATGCATCATCATTATTTGCTGAACAATGTTCCTCTCCCACATACATCTCTACACCATATCTTCTCTCTCCAGTCCTGATGTAGGTGGTTGTGGATACAGTCCTCCACATGGTGCCTGTAAGGTAATACATTTCTTAAAGTCCTCCCTGCTGCGCATAAATGTGGAATGGGGATGCAAGTGTGCATGGCCATAGCTGCTCTGACATTCTGAGACCTGCCGCATCCCATTAGACGCCACCTTATGCTGCACGTGCTACGTGTGGAAAACTGCAACTACCTGTTGGTAGCGCCTGCCCCAGTATGTCACATCTCCTGTAGCATTACAGATCCCTCTTTCTCTACCAGTTCCTGGAAGGACACCTGATCACATATTTTAATTAGCCTAATATTACGGCTGTAGGCTTACAGACAGAGAGTAGCATTTACAGTGTAATTTATATAGCCAACATCAGTAAAGGATTGTCCAGATTATAGTTTTCAAAATGACAAGCCAAGTTCGCACAATAACAATTTATTAAATGACGGTGCACTATGTCACCATCATCTGATCATATATATGTTATAATCTGGTCATCTTGTTAAAAAATTGGGTATAAAATAACAAGTGCAACATTGCAACACTGTTCCTTTCAGCAAACTGTGAACTACAGTTACGGTACACTGTACTATATATATATAGGCTCCACTTTTGCTATAGGCGATATAATCGACAGAATATATATATATATATATATATATATATATATATATATATATATATATATATATATATATATATATATATATATAGGGTATTTCACTAACTGTGTTTGCCTCTGTAACTTATAAAATAATAGGCCACGAGAAATTTTAATGCGGTGGGTCAACACAAGAAATGTTACACTTTCTGCGGAGCTATGCACATAGATTATTGTATCGTATTCCAAAGAGTTACAGCATAAGGTATAATTTTTTAAATGGAAAAATAGTTTTTTCTATCGTGCATTGGATTAGTTGTAACCAGCTGCGTCCAAATCAATTTAAACTACATTCCTATCACTGTTAGTTTGGGAGCTACAACCCTTCAAAGTTTCAGGAGCAGATACCACTCGCTGTACATAATACATGACTTTGTGGTGGGTGATGGATGTTTGGTGGTGGGAAGTTTATTTATATGAGATGTTCAAATGTGTGTCCATGTTCCGCAATGCATAATGCATTGCGCCGTCGAAAGGATCTGCGGACGAGATGTAAATCACCGGTGTGACGGAGCGACATGCGTCCTCGATGCGCCGTTTTAGATCATCTGGGGATGTGGGCTCAGTGACATAAACACGATCCTTTAGGTATCCCCACTAAAAGAAATCTACTGGTGTTAAATCGGGCGACCTTGCGGGTCGTGTTTATGTCACTGAGCCCACATCCCCAGATGATCGAAACCGGCGCATTGGCTTGTCATTTTGAAAACTATAAAACGATTAGATCGCCTCCAGACCCGACTATGTCAGGTAATCTTATTATTGTCCAGATTGTTGGAATTATGGGCATGGCCAGCTCATTTGTGATCAGACATGCACATAGCATTACACATGTATATTATGCACGTGTGATGTAACCACATCACAAGGACACTTTTATTATCATTGTGGTGCAATGTTCCACTTCAAAATTAAATTGATTCTAATATAAGCACTCCTTGTTAAACTAAATATTACAACAGTTTTTCATTAATTTAAATATCAAATTCGATAAAGTAAAACTGTTCTCACTACCTGACTAGGCTCCACTTTTGCTATAGGCGATATAATCGAATTTTTAGAGCCAGCAACTACACTAATTTTAAAACAATTCATTATCTGATCATGAGCCAACAGCCGCGAATGTCTGTCCGTGTGTTTGTGTGTGTTTTTTTATTTTTATTTTTTCATGAACGTGTTTCAGTGCTTCTCGATCATCTTCAGAATATAAAATGACTAAATATGTACTACCTGAAATTTCACAATAATTTGATTGTAAAATGAACAAATTTTAACTTTTATAATTTTATACATACTTAGTTCGCACTTTTTATATTCTGAAAAAAGAGAAGCCGGCTGCGGTGGCCGAGAGGTCTGCGGAGCGCCAGTCGCGTTCAGGACGGCCACTACGGTCGGGGGTTCGAATCCCCCACCTCGGGCATGGATATTTGTGCCGTCCTTAGTATTAGTTAGATCATAAGTAGTTTGCAAGTTTAGGGACTGATGGCCCTGTAGTTGAGTCCCATAAGCTCTACAAATATTTGAACATTTGAAGAAAAGAGATAATATTTTTATGTAGTCACAAAAAATGTTCAAATGTTTGTAAACCTGTTGGGACTTAACTGCGGGATCATCAGTCCCTAAACTTACAAACTTCTTATCAACCAACTTATACTAGCGACAGTACAAACATACATGCCCGAAAGGGGATTCGAACCCGCGACGTGGAACGGCCTCGCGCATCGGAGCACAGCGCCTCAATGCGCTCGGCGGCTTGCCGCGGCTTATGTAGTCACATTTTTTGGAAGTAAAGTCCATATTTTCCTAAATTCGTCCCCCCCCCCCCCAACAACCTGCTTATTTCGTCTCTTTTAATCAATCTCGCAGCTGTTACCCCCTTCTCTCCATCCCACAGCGTCCACAACCCATATCTCCCTTCCTTCAACTGTACCTGGGCCAGTATGGCCGAGATTTTCCTCAATCATTTAGAAAACTAATTTTCCACCAACAACTCTACAATATCCACAAAGGTCTGTGCTACCACCGCTATGTAGATGACGCCATTTTATTAGTTGAAGGAGATCACAACGATGATAATGACATAGCGCAGAGTAAATTCCAAAAATTTAGTACACAGTAGAGCACGCAAATAACGCAGCCATCAATTATATGGACATTGCGGTAACAAGAGAGACGGGCAAACATCGTTTTGGTGTGTACAGGAAAGTTAACTTGCTGATCTTATTATTAATTCAAAAGCTTGGCATCGAAAACGTGTCAAAATGACGTACCGCCATTTTATGGTTAATAGATTGTCCCACTCCCATGAACCACAGACATTGCCGAGGTGGAGTGGCTTGCGTGCCTCAACGATACAGATAGCCGTACCGTAGGTGCAACCACAGCGGAGGGGTATCTGTGGAGAGGCCAGACAAACGTGTGGTTCCTGAAGAGGGGCAGCAGCCTTTTCAGTAGTTACAGGGGCAACAGTCTGGATGATTGACTGAGCTGGCCTTGTAACATCAGCTAATGTGGCTTTGCCACACAGCTACTGCGAACGGCTGAAAGCAAGGGGAAACTACAGCCGTTATTTTTCCCGAGGACATGCAGCTCTACTGTATGAACATATGATGATGGCATCCTCTCGGGTAAAATATTCCGGAGGTAAAATAGTCCCCCATTCGGATCTCCGGGCGGGGACTACTCAGGAGGATGTGATCATCAGGAAAGACAATACTGGCATTCTACGGGTCGGAGCGTGGAATGTTAGATCCCTTAATCGAGTAGGAAAATTAGAAAATTTAAAAAGGGAAATGGATAGGTTAAAGTTAGATATAGTGGGGATTAGTGAAGTTCGGTGGCAGGATGAACAGGATTTCTAGTCAGGTGAGTACATGATTATAAATACAAAATCATTTGGGGGTATCACAGGAGTAGGATTGATAATGAATAAGAAAATAGGAATGCGGGTAAACTACTATGACCAGCACAGCGATCGCATTATCATTGTCAAGATAGATACGAAGCCAACACCGACAACAGTAGTACAGGTTTATATGCCAACTAGCTCTGCCGATGATGAGGAGATCGAAGAAATATATGAGGAGCTAAACGAAATTATTCAGACAGTTAAGGGAGAGGAAAACTTAATTGTGATGGGAGACTGGAATTCGGTAGTAGGACAAGGAAGGGAAGGGAAGATAGTGGGTGAATATGGTCTGGGCAAAAGGAATGAAAGAGGAAGCCGCCTGGTAGAATTTTGCACGGAACATAATTTAGTTATAACAAACACCTGGTTTAAGAATCACAAAAGAAGGTTGTATACGTGGAAGAGACCAGGAGACACCGGGAGATACCAGATAGATTTTATAATGGTAAGACATAGATTTCGGAACCAGGTTTTGAAGTGTAGGACATACCCAGGGGCAGACATAGACTCTGACCATAACTTGTTGGTTATGAACTGTAGGCTGAAACTGAAGAAACTACAGAAAGGTAGGAAAATAAGGAGATGGGACCTAGATAAATTGAAGGAACCTGAAGTTCTTAAGAATTTCAGAGGGAGCTTCAGGCAACAATTGACAGAAACAGGGGAAAATAAAACAGTTGAGGAGGAATGGGTAAAATTGAGAGATGAAATAGTGAAGGC
Organism: Locusta migratoria; assembly: GCA_026315105.1. NCBI lineage: Eukaryota > Metazoa > Arthropoda > Insecta > Orthoptera > Acrididae > Locusta > Locusta migratoria. The sequence goes on from CM048748.1 coordinate 449,996,853, forward strand.
AGCAGAGGACAAAATAGGTAGGAAGGCAAGACCTACAAAGAATCCTTGGATATCACAGGAGATACTAAATTTAATCGATGAAAGGAGAAAGTATAAAAATACAGTAAATGAAACAGGCAAAATGGAGTACAGACGACTAAGAAATGAGATTGACAGGAAGTGCAAAATGGCTAAGCAGGAATGGCTAGAAGGCAAATGCAAGGATGTAGAAGAATGTATAAATAGGGGAAAAATAGATACAGCCTACAGGAAAATAAAAGAAACATTTGGCGATAAGAAAAACAGCTCTATGAATATCAAGGACACTGATGGAAAACCAGTTATCAGCAAAGAAGGGAAAGCTGAAAGGTGGAAAGAGTATATAGAGGGGCTCTACAAAGGAAATGAACTTCGAGACAATATTGTAGGAAGGGAAGAGGATGTAGATGATGATGAAATAGGAGATACTATACTGAGAGATGAATTTGACAGAGCACTGAATGATCTAAGTCGAAACAAGGCCCCTGGAGTAGATGATATCCCATCAGAGCTACTGAAGTCTCTGGGAGAACCAGCCATGACAAAATTGTTTCACATTGTGTGTAAGATGTATGAGACAGGTGAAGTACCCTCAGACTTTAAGAAAAATGTAATAATCCCCATTCCAAAGAAAGCGGGTGCAGACAGGTGTGAAAACTACAGAACCATTAGTTTAATAAGTCATGGTTGCAAAATACTAACACGAATTATATACAGAAGGATGGAAAAGCTGGTAGAAGCCGACCTCGGGGAAGATCAGTTTGGGTTCAGGAGAAATGTAGGAACACGGGAGGCAATACTCACTTTACGGCTTATCCTAGAAGATAGATTAAGAAAAGGCAAACCAACATTTCTAGCTTTTGTAGATTTGGAGAAGGCTTTTGACAATGTTGATTGGAATAAACTCTTTAAAGTTCTGAAGCAAGCAGGAGTAAAATATAGGGAACGTAAGGTTATTTACAACTTGTACAAAAACCAGACAGCGGTTGTCAGAGTTGAAGGGCATGAAAGGAATGCATTGGTTGGAAAGGGAGTAAGACAGGGTTGTAGCCTTTCCCCAGTGTTGTTCAATTTGTACATTGAGCAAGCTATAAAGGAAAGCAAGGAGAAATTTGGAGAAGGAATTAAAGTTCAGGGTGAAGAATTAAAAACATTGCGTTTTGCCGACGACATAGTAATTCTGACAGATACAGCAAAGGACCTGGAAGAGCAATTGAACGGAATTGACAGTGTGCTGAAAGGTGCATATAAGATGAACATTAACAAGAGCAAAACTAGGGTAATGGAGTGCAGTGTAAGAAAATCAGGTGATGCTGAAGGAATTAGATTAGGTAACGAAACAATAAAGGAGGTAGATGAGTTTTGTTACTTGGGCAGTAAAATAACAAATGATGGTCGCAGTACAGATGATATAAAATGCAGAATGGCAATGGGTAGAAAGGCGTTTTTGAAAAAGAGAAATTTGTTAACATCGAATATTGATTTAAGCCTAAGGAAGTCCTTTCTGAAGGCATTTGTATGGAGTGTTGCCTTGTATGGGAGTGAAACATGGACGATAAGCAGTGTGGACAGAAAGAGGATAGAGGCTTAAGAAATGTGGTGCTACAGAAGAATGCTGAAGATTAGGTGGGTGGATCGCGTAACTAATGAGGAGGTACTGAACCGAATTGGGGAGAAAAGAAATTTCTGGCATACCTTGACTAAAAGAAGGGATAGATTGGTAGGACACATTCTTAGACATCAAGGAATTGTGAATTTAGCGTTGGAGGGAAGTGTGTGGGGTAAAAATCGCAGAGGGAGACCAAGAGACGCGTATAGTAAGCAGATTCAAGTGGATGTGGGTTGTCGTTCTTATGAGGAGATGAAAAGGCTTGCTCAGGATAGAGTAGGGTGGAGAGCTGCATCAAACCAGTCTCTGGACTGAAGACCACAACAACACAGATTGTTGAAACAGCCATTACGCGACCAGGAAAGAAACCCCCACAGCACACACCATTTTCTCCCTTCCCCCTCCTGTAGCTTGCCATTCACCCCCCCCCCCCCCCACTACCACTTCAACCCAATATATAAAAAATTGCAAATGCATTCATAAAACATAGTACTTGTCATAACACATAATAGGCGTATTGCACTTGCAACTACAAGGTTAATCTCTTCATTAATATGCAACTATGTTAAACGTAAAATCTGTTCACTTTACAATCAAATTATTTTTAAATTTTCAGTTTATACATACTTACTTTTTATCGTATTTTATATTCTGAAGATTATCCAGTAGGATTGAAACATGTTAGTGAAAAAAAAAAACTATTTGCAACTATTGGATAATGATCAAATAGCAAATTGATCTTAGCAGATAAAATATTGCAGACCCCAGAGGATCAATGAGGACAAATCAGTTAGGAAGACAAGGCCCAACAGTAGGTAAAGTTGATAAAAGAATAAAATGTGTAAATGCAGCCAATGGAGCAGATGTAAAGGAGTTCAGATGGCTAAAACATGAGTCTGACAGGAAGTACAAATGTACTAAGCAGGAGTGGACTGAGTGCAAATGCAAGTCTGTAGAAGAATGTATGACTAGGGAAAATATAGACACCACGTACAGGAAAAGAAAAAGAGTGATGGAGAAAATAAGAGTGACTGAGTGAATATGAAGGTCTCAGATGGAAAACCACTACTAAGCAACGAAGAGAAAGGTGGAAGGCTTATATAGAGGGCCTATATAAAGGAAATGAAGGAGTACTGTACAAGTGTCAGAGAAAGCAGATGAAATGATAGAGGCACGGCACTGCAAGAAGAACTTGACCTAGCAGTGAATGATTTTAATCGAAACAAGGCCTTTGGATTAGATGGTATTCCCTCTGAACTACATATATCCTTGCCGAAGACAGCCATTAGGAAACTATTGCACCTGGTGTGCAGACTTCAACAAGAAAGTAATTATTCCAATACAAAAAAGAGATTGCAGACTGGTTTGACAATTACAGAGTTATCAGTTGTATAAGTCATGGGTGGAAAATACTGAGACGAATTATTCCGTAGGAACTGGCATTGAGCCTTTCCATAGTCTGTGTAATGAGCAAGCTATGAAGGAAAGAGAGGAAAAATTTGGGAACGAAAGGAAATATCAGACAGAAGACATGCAGATGATAAAGGGGTATTCATTGGACAAATATATTATACTAGAACTGACATGTGATTACATTTTCACGCAGTTCGGGTGCATAGATCCTGAGAAATCAATACCCAGAACAACCACCTCTGGCCGCAAGAACGGTCTTGCTACGCCTGGGTATTGAGTCAAACAGAGCTTTGATGGCTTGTACAGGTACAGATCCCCATGCAGCTTCAACACGATACCACAGTTCATCAGGAGTAGTGCCTGGCGTATTGTGACGAGCCAGTTGCTCGGCCACCATTGACCAGACGTTTTCAGTTGGTGAGAGAACTGGAGAATGTGCTGGGCAGGGCAGCAGTCGAACATTTTCCTTATCCAGAAAGGCCCGTGCAGGACCTGCAACATGCGGTCGTGCATTATCGTGCTGAAATGTAGGGTTTCGCAGGGATCAAATGAAGGGTAGAGCCACGGGTAGTACACATCTGAAATGTAACGGTCACTGTTCAAAGTGCCGTCGATGCGAACAAGAGGTGACCGAGACGTGTAAGCAATGGCACCCCATACCATCACGCCGGGTGATACGCCAGTACGGCGATGGAGAACACACGCTTCCAATGTGCGTCCACCACGATGTCGCCAAACACGGATGCGACCATCATGACGCCGTAAACAGAACCTGGATTCATCCGAAAAAAAAAAGTGCGGACTACCGACAGAAGTCTGTACAGTAACGCAACCCACGAAGCTGCATGTGGGTGCGGTGGATTATGGGAGCACTACCATCACCACGGGCACGGAGAAATGCACAGTGCACTATTGGAGCAAATCTATGCTACACGCGCTGGCTGATGGGAGCACTGTATTTCTCCCGCGCCGAGTGAATAGTACGACGTTCAGAGCAATTTTCTTCTTTTTGTTTACTTGTGTTTTGTCTGTGCAGCAGTATAACGTAATATATATATATATATATATATATATATATATATATATATATATATATATATATATATATATCACTTCAGTGCAGTCATGACTCCTGCGAAGAAGCGTAAAGTCGGTGATAAGTGCCACCTGTTTAATGAGGACTGGATGACCAAATATTTCTTTATTGATGCAGGAAATAAAGCCGCATGCTTATTATGCCATGATACATTTGTTGTATTCAAGAAGTACAATCTGAAACGACATCACGAAACAAAATACAGTGACTTTTGCTGCGAACTTTCAGATGAAGAACGAAAAATAAAAGCAGCGGAGTTCGTGAAACGCTTGAAGAAGTAAACACCGCTTCAAAATAGAGCTACAGAAGCAAGTTTCATAGTTGCCTATAACATTCCTAAACGAAACAAATCTTTTTAGGAAGGCGAGTTTATCAAACAGTGCATGATGAAGTCTGTAAGTGTATTGTGTCCTGATGTTAAAACCAAATTTGAGAGCATTTCGTTGTCAAGGAGGACTACAGCGCGACGCATTGATTTAATTAATGACGAACTTGCAGACCAGCTAAAGACTGTGAGTGATGATTTTGTTTGGTTTTCACTGGCAATGGACGAAAGCACAGATATTGAAGACGCTGCACAAGTACTCATCTTTATCCGTAGAATTAATGAACATTTCGTCATCACCGAGGAATTACTTGGTATAGATAGAACCACTGGTCAGGACTTGTTCGAATGTGTTGTTAATTGTGTGGAAACAAGTAGCTTATCCTGGAACAAAATGGTAAGCATTACAACAGATGGGGCCAGAGCTTTCTGCGGGAAAAATATAGGTATGGCGAAACCTCTAAAAAACGAGTTACTAGCCAAAGACAGAGACAGTGATATTTTGGATTTTCATTGTATTTTTCATCAGGAAAGCCTCTGGAAGACTGCACTAGACTTACAGCATGTGGTAGATCCTGTTGTTGGTGTTGTGAACACAATAATAGCAAGGGCACTCCATCACAGACATTCAAATCTCTTTTTGAGGAGATGGGCAAAGAACATGAAGATGTCATCTACAACAGTGTGAGGTGCTTGAGCTTGAGCAAAGTACTAGAAATAGTCTGGCATTCAAGGATGACATTATTTTATTTCTGAACATTAAGGAGATATCTCATGATTTTGTTGCAAAAATAGGATGTGAAGAGTGGGGATATGAGATGATGTTTGCAGCTGATATTTTCGAAAAACTGAATGAGCTGAATGTGACATTGCAGGGAAAGGGGTTGTTTGCACATGAAATGTGAACACATGTCAAAGCATTTAAAACAAAACTAGGTCTGCAAACGTAGGCTTCCGCGGCAGTTGTCACTATCAATAAAATTCTTCTGGGTATGACACCGCGTCGTCATTTTATACTCTGTACCGACGTTTCGTCCACTGTTGCAGGCGGCCTTCATCAGACACAGACCCTGATGAAGGCCGCCTGCAACAGTGGACGAAACGTCGGTACAGAGTATAAAATGACGACGCGGTGTCATACCCAGAAGAATTTTATTGAAAACTAAGTCTGTTTGCAAGGCAAGCAAATGAAGGCAAATTTTGTCATTTCCCTTTACTAGGGAAACAGAAAGTACCTGGAAGTGTTCCAGCTAAGTTTAGGGATTATCTGCAGAGTTTAGAGGCTGAGTTTACTAGAAGATTTCAGGATTTTAAGAAAATTGAGCCTTAATTTAAAGTTTTATCGTATCCCATCACTGCTGATATTGACACTGCACCACAGGAGCTGCAACTTTAACTGATTGACATGCAGGCAGATCACGCAGTGAAAGAAATGTAACTTTAGTTGACTTATATGAATCTTTCTCAGCTGAAAAATTTCCACCTATCAAGAAATTTGCAGGCAAAATGCTCTCCATATTTGAGCGACGTATGTTTGTGAATAAAGTTTTTCTTGCTTGAAAATCAACAAGAGCAAATACTGAAGCTGTTTAACAGAGTAATTTGCAGGCTGTGATGAGAATATCAACTAGCAGTCTGAATTCAGATTAAAAAAATAATAATAAATAAATAAATAAAAATCAATAAAAATAAATAAAAAAGTAGCAAAATCGTGAAAGGATGCATATGTTCCATTAAACTTGTTTTAAAATTTAATGTACTTGAAGAAGATATTAAATTAGCAAAATAAATGAAATTGAACACAGTTATCTTATTTGAGGATGTCAGAAGGAAAGAGGTACAAGTGACATTTCCCAGAAAAATGAGATTAGTGAAACTATATCATGATAAAGCGTGTGTAATTATTGAGGCAGAGGAATAGAAGTGGACTCTCATTTTGCTTAGGTACCCGTGCTTCCGGAAAGCATCAGTCCCGAAACCTTTTGAACTTTTGACTTTAGTCTTATCAAAATTATAAGAAGTATACTTATACCCCTTTACTTCTGACTCTATCGTTTATATCTAATGATTTTTATGATACCTTTTATGAAATGTAAAGCTAACTAATAAATGCGTTTCAACGCTTTCACTGCTACACACGAAATTGCAACTCTGTGTTTGATAAGTGATTAGAAATAAAGAAAAATTGCACTTACATAAAAATGTTGGGAATATATATTATATATACCGCCAGTGTATATATGACATTAGAAGTGAAAGGTTTATAAGGTGCGGCCCTCCGCTAGCTTCTGTGTCTATAATATGGCCCCCGATTCAAAACAATTGCCCACCCCTGCCCTATTCAGTGCTAACATTGATGTCTCGTCTAATGTTATGCCTTTTACTTCAAAATTATTCTGCACCGAATCTAAGTACTCTCTTATTGGTCTACCTCGACTCCTCTTGCCCTCCGCTGCCGAGCTCATGGGTCTCTTAGGCAACCTTGCTTCTCCCATGCGTGTAAGATGACCCCACCATCTCAGTCTGTTCGCTCTAACTGCTTCATCTATGGTGTTCATTCCCCGTTTTTATTTGATTTTCTCATTATGGACACCCTCCTGCCATTGTTCCCATCTATTAGTGCCTGCAATCACTTTTGTTACTTTCATATCTGTAACCTCTACCTTATGAATAACGTAACCTGTATCCACCCAACTTTCACTCTCATACAACAAAGTTGGTCGAAAGATAGAGCGGTGCACCGCTAACTTAGTCTTAGTACTTACTTACTTCTTGCAGAAGAGAGTAGATCATAGCTGAGCATTCACTCCATTAGCTTTGCTGCACCTCGATTCCAGTTCTTTCGCTATGTTGCCATCCTGTGAGAAAATACATCCCAGGTGCTTGAAACTGTCTACCTGTTCTAACTTTGTTCCTCCTATTTGGCACTCAGTCTGTTTAAATCTCTTTCCCACAGACATTAATTTTGTTTTGGAAATGCTGATCTTCATTTCATAATCCTTGCACCTCTGATCGAGCTCTGATATATTAGTTTGCAACCTTTCAATCGAATCGGCCATTACAACTAAGTCATCCGCATATGCGAGACTGCTTATTTTGTTTTCATCTACTTTAATCCCGTCCTGCCAGTTTTACTGTTTTGAACATATGATCCATGAATAGAATGAACAACAGTGGTGACAGGTTACAGCCTCGTCTTACACCTGAAACTACCCTGAACCGTTAGGTGTAAAACCCAGTGGGGCCCTGGGAAAGTAAGGCTAGCAACCTGCTTCCTAGGTACTTCAATAACATGCTGGCAACAATCAAAGCTTTACAAACATTTGAAAAACATTATTTTCTGCCTGGCGGAGTCGATTCCATGACCCTTTAAATAAGAACACGTTCTCTTACCGCCTTTTTTATGCTTCAGGTAGATGGATGCGGACGTAGGTTCGTTTAATTGTATGTTAATCATTTCATTGTTCCCTCAGTTTTTAAATTTTATTTTTATTTTTGCAGAGGGCGAGCAATCCTCTAACCGAACGCAATGAGCCACCACGCCAGCTAAAAATGTGGAACGCTTCACGATATCGCGTGTCATCCGTGCTCAGGGGCCGTGCTAACTTCTCTGTATCGTTTTAATTGAATACCTCCCGGGAATAAGAATGCAACCAGCAAATCAGTAAGTTTTCAGGAGAGAGGAAAATTATTTGTGAGGCCTATTTCGTGATGTATACTATTGGAACTCGTTGCATATGCTGGTATAAAAATCTGTTAACTATTAAAAGCATTTTTTTACTATTGTAGCTTAAGGATGTAAAAGGATGTATGATCAGCAATATATTTTGGAGTATTTCTTACACGTAACATAAGAGACATATTGTACTTGCACTTATTATTCAAATTAAAGAAAGTAATATTAGAATTGATTTATGAAAATAACAATGTGAATGAAGATGTCAACAAAATACTGTGACAACAAAATATTTCACAATATAGATGTGATTTAAAAATTCATTTTAAGCATGATTTTACAATGTTATTATGGTTTGCAGGTCTCATTATTTAACTTATTTTGAAGTGGCATTGGTATGCTGAAACCACATTCAAAAAAATCTCATTGTTAAACTCTAATGCTGCCTGTGCACTGCTAGTTGCAAGTCTACAAATTCAAGTACAACTGACGGTGCTGAGCATCTGGGATGTAGTTGCACTTGTGTAGAAGATCTTTCTTCTTTTTATCGGTAATTGGTAATAAATCCTCATATAAAGGCACCAGTGATTCAGGAATAATACTTATTCAGGCAGAGATATATTGTCCTCGTTGTTTCTTATGGCGCAAAGTATATACACACCATGGCCGTACAGTACCATGTGATTTCTTCATGTGAACAGAAAATAGATCATCTTTTGTAATTTTAAGCCACATAGCCTCGGTTATTTTGAATTCTTTTGGACGAGAGACATTAATACTTGTACAGGACATATATATTGCTTTTCGCAGAGATAGTTATTCCCATTAGGGTCTTACATGGATAAAACTAAGGCTTCTAAAACATACTTTGAAGATGTTACATCCTTATTCCTCGTACCTTTGTTTTTGCCTTCTGTGAAACTTCTACAGTGCCTTTCCGTGTTGTATATTCTTTTGCACTCTGCTTTAGAAACTTCCTTTTCACATCTATCCATTCATCTATTTTTTTTTTTTTTTTTTTTTTTTTTTTTTTTGCCTACGGCTTTCATTTAATTGATTTATTACACCTGGTGATGAACCAACACTATCCGGTATCTTGGCGGATGTTCCATGCTTATTCCATGGAGGGAAAAGTTCAGCTGGTTGTAAACCAGCTTGATGTTCAAATATAGAGGCATCCTATTTCCACTGAAGTCACACTTTTGGAAAATTTGTTGGTTACTTCCTTATTCCAGGGAGGTATTCAATTGTAGCATGTGTACCGCCGAAGCGAGTACGCTGAGCCACGCACCGCTCCCTAAACACACTGTCACAGGGTTAATTGATAACGTGTGTATGGTGATAGATCCGTATCAAAATTCTTTTTATTTCCTAAACCATTGATCAACTGGAGTTCCCACTTGGGGCACTTTGATGTACCATAAATGTGGACGAATTTGTAAGGGCGGTGGTCATAATAGAAACACCATTACTCATCGCCAGTTACAATCGGTTTCGTGGAAACAGCATCACTTTAGGCTGACGTCTTTGGAGTGCGTGCATTGATCTTAGGATATGTTAGTTTACGTAGTTTGTAAGTATAGGGAGCGATGACCACTGCAGACATTTGAACATTTTGAAACCTGCATCGCTCGATGCCTGGCAGCAGAGCATCGGTTAGTGCTATCAGCGCCAGAACCGTTCTGCAGGGGTTTGACGACAGTGATTGTGTCCTGGTGCTCGTGCCTTGGCCACCACCTCACCTGAACCACATTGCACGCTCCTGGCCTGCTGTCTGATGCCAGCTACCACAAACCATCGGCGCATAATGTGCAGGTATTGCGTGACCTGTGCCCGCACAAGTGGTGGAACATATCTCCGGAAAAACTGCCAGCGCCTTGTCGAGTTACAAGAGCGACATCGTTCAAGTGTTTGTAAAGATTAAGGGACTTAACTGCGGGTTCATCAGTCCCTGAACTTACAAACTATTTATGAACTAAATTATGAACACTACTTATGAACGCTAAAACTACTTATAAACACTAAAGACGACACAAACATCCATTTCCGAGGGGGCATTCGAACCTCCGACAGGGAACGGCCTCGCGGATCGGATCGTAGAGCCTCAATGCGCTCGGACGCTCTGTCGCGTCTGCGACATCGTAACTGACCGACATACGCAGTCATACCGACGATCCGCCGCGAAAGGTATACGTCTAGCGCGACAGCCATCTAGCGGCGAAACACGTGCAACTACCGCGGACCATGATTATTAGCAGACACTTTATCCGCGCGTCGTAATAGAGACCAGTTCTAAACTCCCGTGAATCCGCGCATGCGCACTAGGCAGCGCTAACGCCCGCGTGCGCAGAAGCGATTATTGCAGGAGGCTTTCTGCTTGTTATTTGTCCATGACATTCGTGGTTAGGACTGATTTGTGATTTCAGACTTCCGTGTTGCGGTGTTTGCCCGTTTTTTCAGTTAGTATAATTTCATAAATTCAGTAAATAAACAAAAAACGTGTTTTTCAGCAGATCTTTATACTAGGTGTTTATGAGAAGGCGTTTCTACATTGGTTGCTTTATACTTATAGAAATGAAATGGAACAGAGAGACGTTGAGTCATTATTCGGGAGTACAGAGAGGAAAGTTGTTTGTATAACCCACACGATCCCTTTATCATGCGTTACGTCAGCAGTCGTTTACTCCTCAATGATGTGCGTACAACTTTACCAACAGCAGCTCTTCAAAACAGGTCACGTCCTTCCTCATGAAGTTCCAAATTTGTTGAGAATTTCCGTGACTCACTTATTAGCTGTGAGTATATTCCTCTGCCTTCCTTCTTTCCGGCCACAGTCTGTTTTTCGTCATTGTTGTGCCGTAATCTGAAGATTTACTGTCACAGCTCCAAAAAAGTGCCTTATGTGCGAAATACTGCATACATGTAAATTTAGACGGACATATACATTTGCAACCTAGTGTCGTAATACAAAGCTGTCACGCGGTCTTAGGCTCCAAGTCACGAATCGCGCAGCTGCTCCGCCGAAGTTAAGACTCCTCCTTCAGCCATTTGTGTCCATGGCATGAGTTAATTTAAGTAGTGTGTAAGTTTAGGGACCAACAACCTAAGTAATTTGGCCCTTAGCCAACACAAACTTTGAACTTTAATATAAAACGAAAGTGTTGAGTCTGTAATTCAAAGCAATAGTGACTCAATTCTGTTCTAACTACATAAGAGAAAAATAAATACTTAATAAAAAATGACAACTTCACATTAAGTAGAAACATTAAGCTCACAGAAATAATTTAAATGAATTATACTCCAGCAAATCACCGCTTCCCTCGAGTTCTTGAGTGGTATGAATGGACGATTAGATGAGCTCTGTTTTCTTGGCGTTTGATGCGCGTTATTGCAGTCTACAGCGCATGCGTGAATTCGCGCGAAGGAATATCCGCCGTGCATCATGTAATAGGTTTACGTGAAGCAGTGCATCACACATGTGGCGCTGCTCCATAGGCGTACGCGTCAGGTGTGTCGTGTAATACGGCCTTTAGTGGTACTATCACCTGAAAGCGCGTGTGGCAAACCCCACGGGCAAACCTTCCCTTTGCCAATATCATTCGGAGCACAATAGCTTTAGGTAAGCATCACAACTTCTTGATGAGTCATGCAGAAACACCTCCGTCTGCTGCAATGAATTCGGTGACATTTTGAACTGTTTAGTCTGCGCGGCTTGTTCGCCGCTTCAATTGTTCGCTGCCGTCACGAAATAGAGACTACTACCGAAAAAACCTTGAGTTCCTTGAATAATCACTAACATAGACCTACATGCCATCATACCCAACGTTTCAGTGACAGATTTTTCCAATTTAAATAAATTACACAATAAATGACATGTGATAACATATGCACGTAATTTGTGTGCATAGATCCTGAGAAATCAGTACGCAAAACAACCACCTCTTGCCGTAATAACGGCCTCGATAGGCGTGGGCATTGAGTCAAACAGAGCTTGAATGACGTGTACAGGTACAGATGCCCATGCAGCTTCAACACGATACCAAAGTGTAGTGACTGGCGTATTGTGATGAGCCAGTTGCTCGGCCACCATTGACCAGACGTTTTCAATTGGTGAGAGATATGCAGAATGTGCTGGCCAGGGCAGCAGTTGAACATTTTACGTATCCAGAAAGGCCCGTAAAGGACCTGCAACGTGCGGTGGTGCATTATCCTGCTGAAATGTAGGGTTTTGTAGAGATCGAATGAAGGGTAAAGCCACGGGTCATGACAAATATGAAATGTAACGGTCACTGTTCAAAGTGCAGTCGATGCGAACAAGAGGTGACGGAGACATGTAACCAATGGCACCCTATACCATCACGATGGGTGATACTCCAGTATGGCGATGACGAATACACCCTTCTAGTGTGCGTTCACCGCGATGTCGCCAAACACGGATCGACCACCATGATGCTGTAAACAGAACCTGGATTCATCCGAAAAAAAAAAATGACGTTTTGCCATTCGTGCACTCAGGTTCGTCGTTGCGTACACCATCGAAAGCGCTCCTTTCTGTGATGCAGTGTCAAGGGTAACCGCAGCCATAGTCTCCGAGCTGATTGTCCATGCCGCTGCAAACGTCGTTGAACAGTTCGTGAAGATGGTTGTTGTCTTTCATACGTCCCCATCTGTTGACTCAGGGATCGAGACGTGGCTGCGCGATCCGTTACAGCCATGCGGATAAGATGACTGTCATCTCGACTGTTAGTGATGCGAGGCCGTTGGGATCCAGCACGGCGTTCCATATTGCCCTCCTGAACCCACCGATTCCGTATTCTGCTAACAGTCAGCCAGCAGCAATATAGTAATACGATAAACCGCAATCGCGATAGGTTACAATCCGACATTTATCAAAGTCGGAAACGCGATGGTAAGCATTTCTTCTCCATACACGAGGTATCACAATAACGTTTCACCAGGCGACGCCGGTCAACTGCTGTTTGCGCATGAGAAATCGGATGGAAACTTTCCTCACGTCAGCACGTTGTAGGTGTCGCCGCCGGAGCCAACCTTCTGTGAATGGTCTGAAAAGCTAATTATTTGCATATCACAGCATCTTTTTCCTGTACGTTAAATTTCGTGTCAGTAGCACGTCATCTTCGTGGTGTAGCAATTTCAATGGCCAGGAGTGCATTAGTTGCCACGACGCCTTCTGCGGTGCTTTGTTTTTCGTTGCAGCTGTTTTTCGAAGTCTAAAGATCGCGAACACCGCAACTCTCGAAGCATTGCACTTCTGAAGACCTCACAAATCTAGGACACCCGTGAATGCTTCGTGACTACATATCCAATTTATAAAACAGAGTGTCCGTATATTTGTACGTGTTGCATACAAATGTTTATATAGCTCATGGGACTTAACTACGGGGTCATCAGTCCCTAAATTTACAAACTACTTATGAACTAACTAATACTAAGGACGGCACAAATATCCATGCCCGAGGGGGGATTCGAACCCCCGACTGTAGTGGCCGTGTAGACCGTGACTGGAGCGCCTCAGTCCTCTCGGCCACCGCGGCCGGCGTTGCATACAAATCTACAGTTTTGTTCCAATCTTTATGAAATTTAGTACACGTAAGCTTCAATCCATGAGAACGGTAGTCGTAAGTGTAAAAATCACATACGATATATAGTTCACGAGATATGACCTCATAAACAATGAGATGTGCGAAAAACTTTCGAAATACACTGTACTTAGCGACTTGCAACAAACTTTAAACATAATTTCAAACATTCATTAAACTTTTTCTCGCTGGTAACAATAGTAAAATGATGAAAGGAAAAAAGTTTCTTGCTTACTAATGTTCCGCTGTTTATGGAGTAAAACTACGGCTCTCGGTATGACGTTACAATTTTTAATTTGAACACTACAAATTGTAGCGACAGGAAATTTTACAGACAGTATACTAACTGTGTGGTCAACAGTCCGTAGCTTACAAACTTAAACCTGCCCCAGGGAGGACTCGAACCTCCACGGCGAGCAACCGCGCGCTCCGCAGCGAGACGCCTTAGACCGCTCGGTTACTCCACGGCGGCGAATCACAGTACGACACGTAGCTCATGAGATATGAGCACATAAAGAGTAACTTTCATGGAAAACCGCCCCATTACGCACCAAGTTTTAATCTATTACTTCTGTATTCCCAAGAGATTTTACAGACATACAGCTCTTATACAAATGAATATACACCTCAAAAATAAATAAATAAATACCCGAGTAGCGCCGGGTTTACAGCTAGTAGAATATATGTGGGGTCTTTGTGAATGAAATTCTATAATCGCGTTCTGACGTGTGCAACATTCTTTAGCGGCCAGGCGCGATTGTCAGGCAGTGAGGAATGTTTTCCTGTGAATTATTTGCACCCACTGTTTAATTCTTTGATTCACGTTACGGCTCGATATTTCAGCTAAGTACTACAGCCTTAGATGTTCGTAGAGTCCACCTTTAGAAGAGTGTTTTGCGACGGCTCGGATGTGTACACGGCGTTTAGCACACTTGCGTCACGAACCCGTCACAGGCTCTGACACCACACGGCCCATTCTGTAGAAGTCTGACAGTAGGAGGCGGCGTCGTAATAAACGCCGTGAATAGTACCACTAAGCAGCGTCGTATGTCGCTCAGTTACCATGTCGCAAACGCGGCGGAGCGGCTGATGATGCAGTGGTGTATGGGAGGGTGTCGTCTTTAACTGACTGCAATAGCATACAGGATGACTTAGACAAAATTTCTTGATGGTGCGAAGAATGGCAGCTAGCTCTCAATGTGGAAAAATGTAAGGTGATGCGCATGAGTAGGAAAAGCAATCCCATAATGTTCGAATACAGCATTAGTAGTGAGCTGCTTGATGCTGTCGCGTCGTTCAAATATCTAGGCGTAACACTACAGAGCGATATGAAATGGAACGAGCATGTAAGGACAGTTCTGAGTAAGGCGGACAGCCGACTTCGGTTTATTGGGAGAATTTTGGGACGATGTACTTCATCTGTAAAGGAGATAACGTATAAAACGCTTGTACGACCACGCCTTCAGTATTGCTCAAGTGTTTGGGAGCCGCAGGAGATCAGTTTAAAGGAAGACATAAAAGAAGTTCAGAGGCTAGCAGCTAGGTTTGTTACTGGTAGGTTCGACCAATGCGCGAGTGGTACGGAAATGCTCCGGAAACTCAATTGGGGATCGCTGGAGGAAAGACGACCTTCTTTTCGTGAATTTCTGTTGAGGAACTTTAGAGGGCAGGAATTTGAAGCTGAGTGTAGTACGATTTTACTGCCTCCTACTTATATTTTGGGCAGTGATCAGAAAGACAAGATAAGAGAAATTAGGTCTCGTACGGAGGCATATAGACATTCTTTTTTCCTTCGTTCTATTTGGGAGTGGAATAGGAAAGGAAATGTGTAGTAGTGGTACAGTGTACCTTACGCCACGCACCTTACGGTGGATTGCAGAGTATGTATGTAGATGTAGATGTAGAGGTAGATTGAAGCGCTATACTCCGATCCGCGAGGCCTTTCCCCGTCGGAGGTTCGAATCTCCACTCGGGCATGGATTTTTGTGTCGTTTTTAGTGTAGGTTTGTAAGTAGTTTGTAAGTTTAGGGACTGATGACACCGCAGTTAAGTCCAAATGTTCAAATGTTTGTAAGTCTATAGGACCAAACTGCGTGGTCATCAGTCCGTATCTTACAAACTACTTAAACCGATTAAACAGAGGTAAACTAATCTAAGGATGACACAGACACCCATGTCTCAGAGAGGACTCCAGCCTCCGACGGCGAGCAACCGCGCGCTCCGCAGCGAAGCGGTTTTAGACCACTCAGCTACTCCACCGCGGCCGTAGTTATTTCCTTAAGGGGAGACGGAAGGCAATTTTTATCCCTATTCTGCCAATGCCATTTTACCCTTTGATAGGTACCCTTTTCAAAGGAACTATAACTGATAAAACAACTAAATTTTACTGCATATATATAACATATATGTCTCAATTTACAAGTAAAATGAACATAATAACTCTAACTGTTTTGAAGAAAATTATTTTTATTTTTTCAGCAGTAAAATGTAACCTTTTTAGTACATTAATTATTATAAAATAGTTGATTGTTTTGTGGTTCTCAATTTACTTGTAATGATTTATTACCATCTTCAGTTCACAAAGACCAAATTTCATCTTTCTAACCCCATTAGTTTCTCAAATAATAGCACCTGAATGTAAAAAAAATGTAGTTTTGAGAAAAATCAATTTAAAATTTAATACTGCAATTCTAGTATAGTTATTTTTGAGAATTATTTACCACTAATATTTTCCTGTACCATACTGAGCATCATCTGTATCATACTGACCTTCTTTTCTTCTCTTAGTCCCTCTTCTTTTCTGTCTAACTCCTTTTGTCCATTTTAAATTAGCATTATCGGCTTTGCGGATTCTCTCTTTATCTATTTTCACCAAGGATTTTGCAATATTTCCACTCGATTGTATGTCCAATAATTCCAAAACATCCAATTTTCTAGTTACACCATCATTGGAGCATAAAATAGCATTATGAACACCAAGTTTGAGGGTTGTGATCTGAACAAATACAGTTTTTGGTAACGTTCGAAAACATACTAAGTTTGGTTGTATGGCTATCTTCCGCAGCAGGTGTTAAAATTGATTATAGGAGGTAATCCGTCTTATGCTGACTGCAATTAAGAGATTTATTTTACACAAGACGCATTGCGCTTTTTATTTTAAAAGCATCTTCTCTCGTCTGTAAATGATACAAAGGCTTGTACAGTTCGTTTTCGATAAATAGATTAAAAACAGTTTTTAGAAAACATTGTGCACGTTAGGCCGGTTTTTAATCTATTTATCGAAAACGAACTGTAGAAGCCTTTGTATCATTTACAGACCACAGAAGATGCTTTTAAAATAAAAAGCGCAACGCGTCTGGTGTAAAATAAAACTCTTAATTGCAGTCAGCATAATACGGATTACGCACCTACAATCAATAATAACAAACATGATCGGAACAAAAAGTATCGATAGTAGATACAGGGTAGGAACCATTGAAGCGATAAAGACAATAGAAGCATGAAACAATATACAAGCAGTAAAAGAATGCTGTGTGCATTTTCTCCGCATGGCGCAAAACGGAAGGCGTTGACAGATTGCACAGAGCATCAGAAAAACCATCATAACTCACGAAAAAATTGTCGGATTTATATAAAACAAAAACCGTTTCACGCAGGAAATACCAGGCATTTCAAATACGCTAAAATCTAAAAATCGAATTCTTTGAGCCCAGTTGCCTTCCGTCTTCCCTTAAGATTAACAAACATTTGAACATTGGAATGATGTCGCTCTTGTAACTCGACAAGGGGCTGGCAGTTTTTCCGGAGGTATGTTACACCACTTGTGTGGGCACAGGTCACGCAATACCTGTACATTATGCGCCGGTGGTTTGTGGTAGCTGGCATCAGACAGCAGGCCACGAGCGTGCCATGTGGTTCAGGTGAGGTGGTGGCCAAGGCACGAGCACCAGGACACAATCACCGTCGTCAAACCCCTGCGGAACGGTTCTGGCGCTGATAACACTAACAGATACTCTGCTGCAAGGTGCCACTGCCTCTTGGGAAGAAGCCAGGCATCAAGTGATGCAGATGTCAAAATGTTGAAATGTTTGTAAAGTTGTGCAGTGGTCATCGGTCCCTAAACTTAAAAACTACTTAAACTAACTTACCCTAAGATCAATGCACGCACTCATGCCCGATGGAGGAGTCGAACCTCCGACGGCGAATAGCCATGCGCGCCAAAGTAAGGCTGGTTGTAAACACGCCGATTTTGAAAGGCCGGTAAAATATCAGCCCATATTTTATCGGTTGAGGACCGCTTGCACGCACGCCGAAGTTTTGCTGGTCAAACGAGCAATCGGTTGGCTATCGTGGTGTAGTGAAGCTGATTTCAAACATTACTGAATTTCAAATATTTTTCCTAATACTATGACAAATATTGCTGACATGTATACAGCTGCATGCGGCGGACTCAGCATGGGACACGGTCCCGTCTAGTATAACACCGTCTGTAGCGGTGCAGTGCGGCAGACGCACAACGGCAGCCACATGCGTCTGGCGCTGCATAGGAATCCCACCTTTACGCAGCCCAGGTGGAGGATAGGCGTGTCCTCTACACGGTCGCGCCTCTGTCCGGTTGTCCGAGGCGCACAGTTTTCCTGTTCCGCCTCTGTCGCAAAGTGAAATTTCAAGTCATCCGATATGCTTCGAAAAAAAAAATGTCTTATGGAGACGAATATAAGCTACATCCTTCTGTGTATTTAGTTTCTTTGTAACATTTTTACTTTTTGCGTAAAAAATATAAAAAAGACTATTTTCGGATTTGTGCACGTTCTGCGCTAACGTAGCTTTCCAAAACGATTTTGTAGAAACTATTCAGTAGAAAAAAAAAAAAAAATTCTGTATCTTATAGCCAAAAGCCACTGCTTGATATTGGACTCGTTTTCTTTTAGTTCTTGTCCACAGTTATTGTTATAAAAAAAGTACAACGCCGCGCATATTTTGAAGAATTTGCAGTGAAAAATGTACTCGCTGGCCAGTTTGCTTTTGGTGCGTTTTACACCGTACATTACTGCGTATGAAATGTAGTCATCATATCGAAATTGTTTTTAACGGTGGAAGGAGAGCCATACCTCTTTCCATTCTCCAGAAAATATGTGAGATACGTTTGACGCGACGCGGTCGGCAGCTAGACTCACGCATAATAGTTCGCCATCGGGAGCGCTCACTTTAGTTCGTCCGCTCCCAGTGGCGGCTGAGCGGCGTGGTCTGCGCATGCAGGTGGAGGGGGAAGTTCCCCCCACCTAGCTGCTGCGCTTGCTGCTTGAGCCGCTAACGATATCACGCAAACCAAAAGAAACAGTTTGTCGATAATTTCTCGCGTTGAAATTTAGATTTATCTCTATATCTCGGCATTATGGAATTTATTAGTCAGATATTCCAGAGTGCAGAATACTTCAAAACAGAAATTTTGTAGCACTGAACTATCTAATCTAGCAGGCAGACGCTCACCTCGGAATGCCTCTCGTCAGCAGAAGGCAAACACTTCATTTTTAATTCGCGCATGTTTTAGTTCGCAACCTATTGCACATATTTTACTTCGCGACCTATCGTGCATATTTTAGTTCGCAACCTATCACGCATATCTTAGTTCGCGACCGGAGCTCTCCTTTTAGTTCGCAGCTCGGCCGCGAAGTAGGTCGCTCTTTTTGGTTCGTCCGGTCGTTTTGGCTTTTGATGCCGCTAATAAAACTACAGCTGAGCTGCATCTCAGCTCGAAATGACGGCAACTGGCAGAAGGGAATCACGCGATTCTGCGCGCTCTCGCGTCCTCTCACTGTTACCCGTCAGTCATCCGAAAAGGAGCGGACGAACTAAGAGGCGAGGGATCTGCGAACTAGTCCGCGTAGTTCGCCTGTGGGAGCGCTCTTCCGAACTAGTTCGTTCGCGAACTACACAAGACTAATCTGTAGCAGTGCAGTGCGGCAGACGCACAACGGCAGCCGCATGCGTCCTTCGCTGTATAGGAATTCAGCCGAGGTGGAGGGCAAACGTTTCCTCGGTCAGGCCTCTGTTCGGTTGTCCGAGGCGAACCGTTTTCCAGTGCCTCTGTTCAACCTCTGCCGCAAAGTGAAATTTCAAGTCATCCAATATGCTTAAAAAAGTTATCTTATGGAGACGAATATAAGCTACATCCTTCTCTATATTTAGTTTCTTAGTAACATTTTTACTTTTTGCGTAAAAAAAATTAAAAACACTATTTTCGGATTTGTGCGTATTCTGTGCTAACGCAGGTTCCTCAATCAATTTTGTAGAAACTATTCGGTAGGGAATATATATATATACTGTATCTTATACCCAAAAGCTACCGCTTTGTATTGGACTGGTTTCCTTTTAGTTCTTGCCCACAGTTATTGTTATAAAAAAAAAGTACAACGCCGCGCATATTTTGAAGACTTTGCAGTGAAAAATGTATTCTCTGGCCAGTTTGCTTTTGGTGCCTTTTACACCGTACATTAATGCATACGAAATGTAGCCAACATTTTGTGTCCCAGCCTCGTCGCCACTTTTGTGTCTCGTTTCCGTCGTAGGTGTCGGTGGCCGAGTGGAATGAGACCGACACAGGAATAAAGATAGCACGCTGGTGCAGGTACGGAGGGGAGCAGCCAGAAACTAGAAACACTAGAGTAAATTAGAACGAGATATATATTGCACAGAATTTATACAATACTTAACTTTTACATAGTTCAGTACTGCAGATACATAGTTGAGCTAGAGGCCTGCCTAGTGCCAATACGATAGCAAAGTCTTCACTGGTGCCTATCTGATTCCGAAGGTCTTAACTGGTCCCAATCTCAGTCCCAAGTGCCCGATGTCGTTCAGTGGTGGCCACGAGCGGAGTTGCAGCAGAGGGCGCTCGTGGCTGTCGTTGTAAGAACGCCACGCCGTGCGTGCATGGCGGCGCGCGGCGAAAGTAGGTGGCGCGCACTTTGTACTTGTGCGACACCACACCCCTCCCCCCCCCAAACCACCGCGCCGTCGTGGCGTAGGGCTGAGGGCCACGGTGACGGCACTGGGAGGAGGGCCTGGGCGGGGGCGTTACTGGTGGGACGGGCTCGTAGTTGAGGCTGGGATCGAGACGCCGTCCTCGCCCCGGTATACACCTTGCGATCCGCCGGAAAACCCGCGAAAACCAGCGGAAGGGCGCCCGCCCCCGACGAGAAGGAGCAGGTCATCTTCTTATGAGGTGCGTGGCCCAAGCTGGGGAGGCCCGCACGGTCCCGGAGTCCCTCTCGGTGACGCTGTCAGCTGAGGCGGCGACGGAGGCGGAGAGGCCGACTGCGTAGGAGGCGCGTCGACATCCATCGGGATCTCGTAGCCCGGGGAAGCTGTACCCGGCGGCGAGCGATGTGGCTGTGCTCCCTGGCGGTGAACTGGGTCTGGAATCAAGAAACCCGAGACAGGATTGCGCGGCCTGTGCAGGCGCAATTGGTTTGCGTGGCGCCGCAGCTCCGACCCTGTGGAAGAACGTACAACATACATATTGCGACCGAGCACGCGCTGAATGGTGCCCGGCAACCATGTCTTCTTGTTGCCAGCAAACACCCTGTACACCACCGGCGTAGAAACCTGAAAACGCGAAGCGCCATACGAACCGACTCGGTGCGTGGGAGGCTGCAGCAGGTGAAGGAGAGTGCGGTGACGGCGGCCGTGTAGCAGCTCGGCAGGAGACGGGCCTTCACGTGGCATGCATCGATACGTAGACAGGAAAATTTGAAGAGCTTGCTGCCTGGAGTGCTGACCTTTCATCTTTTCCATGTGAGACTTGAATGTTCGAACAAAACGTTCTGCTTCACCATTGGACTGAGGGTGAAAAGGTGCGGTGGTGATATGCTGAATGCCATTCACACGACAAAACTGTTGAAATTCCGCACTAACAAACTGAGGTCCATTGTCACTGACGACAGTTTCAGGCAAACCTTCGATGCAAAACACTGATGTTAAGGCACTGATTGTACTATAAGCTGTCGTTGAGTTCATGGCAATCACGAAAGGAAACTTGCTGAAAGCGTCTACAACAATTAACCAGCGCGTATTCCAGAAAGGTCAATGTGTAAACGTTGCCATGGTCCCTTGGGGCGTGGCCAGTCCGAGAAACGTTGCGGAGGAGCCGCCTGATGCTCCGCACAAACCGTACACTGTGACGTCATGTGATCTACCTGTGCATCCATACCAACCCAGGTACAATGGCGTCTGGCCTATTGCTTTGTTCTAACCATACCCCAATGTCCTTGATGCAGGAGGCGTAACACTTCTCGTTGCAGGGAATGAGGAACAATCACTCTTGTTTGGTCGTTGTCGGTATGTAACAACAGAACACCCTGACTTAAAGACAATGCATGACGTTGTACAAAATAAAATCGAACCAGAGGCCGATCAATGTCTTTGGCTCTGGCAGGCCAACCAAATCGAACAAAACGTGCTACCACACTTAGGTCTGCATCCGCAGCTGTTTCCTGTGCAACCCGACGAGAGTTTAAAGGAAAGTCTGCGACAGCGGAAGCATCTCTGGAGTCTATCTGACAACATGCCATTTCTGAAGACTCAAATGACACATCCTGTCCAACCGGAAGTCGGGAAAGTGTGTCCGCGTTGGCGTGTTTAGTGGTAGGTCGGTACAAAATCTCATACTGATAATTAGACAGTATTAAGGACCATCTCTGAAGCTTTTGTGCCGTTCGTGGCGGAATTGGCTTTGTGGGTGAGAACAACGACGTGAGAGGCTTGTGGTCTGTCAACAAATAGAATTTTCTGCCATAGAGATAATGATGAAACTTTGTGACGCCGTAAATTATTGCTAAGGCCTCCTTTTCTATCTGACTGTAATTCTGTTGCGTTGGCGTCAGTAGCTTGGATGCAAAGGCAATAGGACGATCGTGAGATCCAATACGATGCGACAAAATTGCACCCAGACCGTACGACGAGGCATCGACTGCTAGCACTACAGGCTTCTGTGGGTCAAAGGGAATCAAACATACATCACTGTGTAGTGCAGACTTTAAGTTGTCAAAGGCAACCTGGCAATCTTTGGACCAAACAAAAGGAACTTTTTTCCTACGTAAGCGATGCAGTGGAGCTGCAATCTGAGACGCATTGGGAATAAACCTGAAATAATAGTTAAGTTTTCCCATTACTGCTTGCAATTCGTGCACATTCTTAGGAGGAGGCAAGTCTTTGATTGCTCTAAGATGTGACTGTAAGGGATGAATTCCTTGGGCATTAATCACATGGCCTAGGTACTCTATTTCAGTTTGAAAAAACGAACACTTTGCTTTATTACAACGTAGACCTGCTGCAGTCAAAACTTTGAAAAGGCACTCCAGGTTTGCTAAATGTTCTTCAACTGTACGTCCGGATACCACTATATCATCTAAATAATTCGAGCAACACGGTACAGAATCTGTCAGCTGTTCCAAAAAGCGCTGAAAAATATCGGGGGCGGAAGAACTGCCAAAGGGTAGGCGTTGAAATTGAAAAAGACCCATGTGATTATTAATGACGAAAAAATTTTTGACTCGTCATCAAGCGGAATTTGTAAGTACGCCTCTGCTAAATCTTGGAAAAGAAGCGAGACTGTCCTAATTTGTCCATCAGTTCCTCAGGTCTTGGCAGAGGGTATGTGTCTACAATTGTTTGACTGTTCACTGTTGATTTGAAGTCCGCACAGAAACGAAGTTTTCCTGACGGCTTGGGTATAATTACTATAGGCGAGCCCACTGACTCACAGAAACAGGAGAAATCACACCACTATCTTGCGAACGTTTAAGTTCTTCGGCAACTTTGTCACGAATTGCGATAGGCACTGGTCTAGCTTTACGAAATTTTGGTACAGCAGATTCTTTCAAAGTTACATGTGCCACGAAGTCTTTTGCACAACCTAGTTCTGGCAAAAACAAGTCACTATATTTTTCACACAATGCATTAATTTTGTCCTGAGGCACTACTGACGAAATTTGAAGCACATCTCGTTGAATTGATAAACCAAATAAGTCAAAAGCATCGAGTCCAAAAATGTTCTGTGTAGATTTGGCTTGAAGAACTACAAAAGCAACTGTTTTTGTTACACCTTGAAAAGAGGCAGGCAGGCTACACGTTCCTAGCACGGGAATATTTTGACCCGTATATGCTGTTAGCACTTGTTGACACGGCGACAGTTTTGGCGAACCCAGCAGTTCATAAGTTTCTTTATTAATTAATGTAACAGTGGAACCAGTATCAAGCTGAAATTTCACAGTCGTATTTTCAATGGAAAGATTCACAAAAAGTTTTTGCTTGTGGCGCTCGACAGGTGCACGAATGTGGGCAACGTCTAATACAGTTTTTCTGCGTTTGCGCATGTGCGGGCTGCGTGCGGTAGGAAGCGGTGCAGAATCGGCACATAGATTAATATCACTGTCACTAGATGGCACTACCGCCGGATCGGCGTCCGCGCAAGCATGCGAAGCTACTCCAGATTTACTAACTACTGCACTACACTTTTGAGTAGCTACAGCAATTCTACTGTCTCTAGCTACACAGTACTGGGCACTTTTACAATAAGAAGTTGCAGAAGGCACTAGGTTCACCACAGGATTGCACTGTACATTGTCACTTTGCTTGTCCCGAACCCTTTTCCGTTGCACAGATGTACGCGCTCGTCGGCACTTGCGGTGTGGCTCAATACATAGTTTTGCAATAGGTGCAGAAGAATTTCCTTGCAATTGAGAACCAAGTAAAGCACTGTTCAATTCCACAGCGTCTATGACATTGACTGTATGCACTGCTCTCGCACGTTGCGAAGCACTGTTTCTAACGTTACTGTTCTTTGAGTTTTTAATTTGCATACACACAGACTGCACATGTCCCGATTTGCCACATTGATAACAGGTTGCGTTGCGACTAGGGCAATGAGCACGCTTATGGCGAGATACACACTGAGGGCAAAACTTACGAACTTTTTTTCTGAAATGAGCGTTGGCGCCCGTTATTCAAATTACTGTTCATAACACGACGGGGCGACCTTTGTGTCGCACTTTTACACTTGCTACTGTTCACTGTCTGTTCAGCACGGCCTATACTATTGTAAGAATCACTAGTGCTACACTGAGAACTACGGCTAGGAAAGCGTCCGTTACGGCGCACTGAATTTACACTGTGGCTTTGCATTTCTATATCTGCTAATTCAAAAGTATCATGTGCTTCTATAAGCTGCAGTACACTGTCTAATGAAGGGTCAGATTGTTTTAGAATTGCTGCCCTAATTCTGGGGTCCTGAATGTTCTGCGTGATCGCATCTCTCAACATCACGTCACTATAAGAAAGTCCACACGAACAAGTAAATTTACATTGGCGGGTTAAGCCCTTCAATTCTGTAATCCATTGCGTGTGGGTCTGTTCCGGTGATTTTTTCGGTCTGAAAAATCGGTACCGCGCAGCGGCTACGAGAACTTTTCTCTCGTAATGAGCATTTAGTGCATCTACTATTTGTTCAAAGTCTACATCACGAGGCGATGCGTGGGGAAAAAGTTTTTGAAGTAACACGAAGGTGTTGGGGCCCACCACAGACAATAAAAGATGCTTAACAGTCTGACCTGTTAGTTGATAAGCCGCGACGAGTTCTTGAAACTGTGCGAAATAGTCGCTCCATTCTTCCTCACGTTCGTTGTACTGGCGAAACGTAGGAAGCGTTGCGGCGGCAGGTGTGGGCTGCTGAAGCGGCGGCTGTTGTTGATTAGCTGCTGGCGCTGTCAGCTGGGCCACCGCTTGCAGGAGTTGCGTAATTTGCGCCGTCTGTAACTGAATAATATCCATTAAGTTTGGGTTCGGGGTAGTGGCCATGCTGACCGATTACGCACCGCGCATACAAGTAACTTATAACAAAACACAAATGCAATATGAAAGAAGGGCTCGCTCTGCAACAAAAAAGTCCACAAAACACGTCACCAAATATGTTCCCCCAAAAATCTTATAGTAAGGGTGGGTGGGCGGGAGCAATTTCTGCGTGCTCCGACTGTTGCTGTCTGGCTGCTGCAAGTGGGCTGGTCCACGGTTCTATCACTCCTCGTCGCCACTTTTGAATCCCATCCTCGTCGCCACTTTTGTGTCCCAGCCTCGTCGCCACTTTTGTGTCTCGTTTCCATCGTAGGTGTCGGTGGCCGAGTGGAATGAGACCGACACAGGAATAAAGATAGCACGCTGGTGCAGGTCCATAGTTCAGTACTGCAGATACATAGTTGAGCTAGAGGCCTGCCTAGTGCCAATACGATAGCAAAGTCTTCACTGGTGCCTATCTGATTCCGAAGGTCTTAACTGGTTGCTATCTCAGTCCCAAGTGCCCGATGTCGTTCAGTGGTGGCCACGAGCGGAGTTGCAGCAGAGGGCGCTCGTGGCTGTCGTCGTAAGAACGCCGCGCCGTGCGTGCATGGCGGCGCGCGACGAAAGTAGGTGGCGCGCACTTTGTACTTGTGCGACACCACACAACATATCGAAATTGTTTTTAACGGTGGAAGGAGAGACATACCTCTTTCCATTCTCGAGAAAATACGTGAGATACGTTTAACGCGACGCGGTCGACTGCTACGCGGCTGTTGCCGCCTGCTGTGCCGAGTGCGGAGCTGCCTCGTGTCTCTGTTCCTAATAATCTGCCGATACAGACCCAAGTTGGAAAGAAGCAAATTACTGAAATAAAAAGACTCTGAGATTCATAAACCTAAGATGCTGATTGTGTATTTTTACGGTCTGTAGGCTCTGGTTTAGTTAACTTTGTGACAGGCATGACAACACTATGAAAGATAAAATTCCCGTTACCTACTACTAAATGATAAGGAGAGCTTTTTTCTACTTCTTGAAACACATTTCTTGAATGCTGGTAGAACTTCCGGGTTATAAGGCAGTGGTCCATAAAACTTTTCAGTTTCTCCTAACGTCTCGTCCACAGCTGCGCCGGACAACTTCAGAGATCTTCTTACTTGCGTTGAGTCTTGCCGACTGATGAGTCGAGTGTCTGAGAGCGCCTTATATACTGTGAAAAGTTGGCGTGGCCAAGCTGTCACGTTATCAGCAGAGATAATCCTTGTCAGAGATAAAACATCACTATCGATTGCAAACGGTCAGAGATAAAATCTGTCGATCTTTCAAAGCTACGTCCATATGTCGGTAAGTTTCATAGCTTTCCCGTTAAATTTTTCCTTATGTTTATATATTTCAATAGCTTCCCTGTATTGGCGTAGATAATAATTCGTCATTGTAGATAAAACTGATGTTTTGGAAAACCTCACTGTATGACTTCCAGATTGTTTGAAATGTTCAAATATTTGTATAGCTGACGGGACTTAACTACGGGGTCATCAGTCCCTAAAGTCACAAACTACTTATGAACAAGCTAACACTAAGGACGGCACAAATATCCATGCACAAGGGGGGGATTCGAACCCCCGACCGTAGTGGCCGTGCAGACCGTGACTGGAGCGCCTCAGTCCCCTCGGCCACCGCAGCCGGCCTTCCAGATTTAAGAGCATGCTCTGCCACAGCTGATTTCAATGTTTTTCCTAGTCGGTAAAGACTTTTGTCTTCCTTCAGCCTAGTTTCTATACTTCTTTTTGTGGTTACAATATAAACTTTACTACATGTACACAGAGTTTTATAAACGCCACAAGCAGAAAGAGTAGGTCGTTTATCCTTCACAGAACGGAGTACCTGACATACTTTCTTAGTTGGTCTGAAAACCGGGCTGGCCGCAGTGGCCCAGGGGACTGCGGCGCTTCAGTCACGGTCTGCACTGCCACTACGGTCGGGGGTTCGAATCCCTCCTCGGGCATGGATATTTGTGCCGTCCTTCGTTGTAGATAGTTTATAAGTTTAGGGACTGATGACTCCGTAGTTAAAGCTTAACAAACATTTGAACATTTTTGAATTTGATGACCCCGTAGTTAAGTCCAATAAGCTCAACAAACATCTGAACATTTTTCTGAAAATCAGTCTGATGTGTTTGCGTAATATTTTCCCTATTTGATCAGTTACTTTTCCTATAAAGGGCAGGGAAACTGTGTTCTTCCAACGCTTTGTTTGATCACGTGTTCTTAGACTAGTGTTATTTGGTCGCAGAACACTGTTTATTTCTTTATCTGTATAGCCATTTTTCTTGAAAGCTTGCTTCAGGTATTTTAATCCAGCATTCAGGTGTTCCGGAGTGCAAATTTTCTTGGCTCTGTCAACGAGACTTTTGATGACACATGTCTTCTGCTGTGGGTGATGATTAGAGTTCTTATGTAAATATCTGTCTGTGTGTGTAGCTTTTCGAAAAAAAATTTTGTTTCAGTTTTCCATCTACCTCTCTCATAACTAAAACATCCAAGAAGGATATTGCGCTGTCTTTTTCCATTTCCATCGTAAACTGGATTTTTTTATTTATGTTATTCAAATGAGAAAAGAATTCATCCAATGCTTCTTTACCGATGTCTGAAGATGTCCGGCGCAGCTCTGGACGAAACGTTAGGAGAAACTGAAAAGTTTTATGGACCACGGCCTTATAACCCGGAAGTTCTACCAGCAACTATGACATCCGGTCGTGAAAGCCTTCATTGTACAATTCGTGGAGCTTCAGTCCACTGCTTAACCATAGATGACGCTAGGAATGTCTCTCGTCAGTATTCCTGAATTCTATACTAGTTTAACAAGTTCAACAATTACAAAAATACTAGCATAGCTTTACTAATTACTAACAAATATTATGGCTGCAGATGGTATTTATCATCAGAAATCATGACAGAGACAAAATAGGAATGCAATATCATAAAAATACTGGAAATACAAGCGCAGATACCGTCAAAGATGAAGAAAAAAGCAGGCGTCAGTATCTTAGTGTTCAGGATCATGGAAGAGCTACGAATAAAGACCTAATGCAGTTAAACAAGGAAACTTTTTTTTTTCTGGGTTTGAGGTCCGTCTGATATGCAAAACACTGTTTTATTATATACCCAAACTAGTTTCAGCAACTCTGTGCCATCATTAGTGAGTTTCTTCAATTTATTTAGTGCTGTGAAAACAAAATACATTGGTTTTACTATTGTACATTGCGTAAATTTTGGCATAAAAAGTCATCACTCTTATTTTGGTTTTTACCTTATTTTACATTCTGTGGTCATGTGGGACCCTTTCTACATAATTATGTACTGGTAACGTTGTCCAAACTCTTTGAGTCTTTTGAGGATTTTAAAAGACGCTATCAGTAGGATACAAAAGCAGTTTCTGGCACCAAAATTAATTATGCATAATTAGAGTAATTGCAATTGCATGTACTTAGAGTAATTGCATAATTGCTATTACGTGTACTTAAAGTAATTGCATGTACTGAGAGTACTTGCAATTACGTGTACTTAGGGTAATTGTTTATTTATTTATTTATTGTTTATTTGCAGTTGCATGTGTTCACTCCTCCACGTCTGGTGTGGAACTGAGCTCACCCCACTGCATCACGTGACTATCTACGTCACCTCCCCACCCCACCACGTGACCACCACCAACCAATGAGAGCACAGCATGTGACCACCCCCTCCCCCACCCCCACCCTACCCTGTGACCATCCCCAACCAATATTCTGCAGTCATTCAGAATGTTTTGTCATATGCAGGATTCGAATCCACGCTCCTATCTCTATACCACAAGTCCCGAAGAATGCATCTAGAATCTCGCCTATATGGAGGTTATTTAGAACTTCGCCTGGAAATATCAGTCAAAACTATAATTTGGAGAACGTCCTGGAGTCTTGCTAGGGGATAGTCCACTGGTTGTGGTGTGAATTTTGTGATCTGTGACCTGATTTCCCCTAAAAAGAGAGATAGAATTCTATTTGCCGCATTTGAGCACTTACTTTGTCGTTGGGTCGAGAACAGGGGTATTACAATGTACGATTACCGGCTGGATAGTGTTTTTGATCTTGTGCAAGACTGTTTAAGCCATCCCCCATTAAAGAAATTACATCGCTACGTGCAGTTAATGTCTTATGTGCGCAAAAAGAAAACTGGAAATGGCGGATATGGAGACCAAGAAAAGGAAGCTTGGATATATGGCTAAAGCAACTGCCATAAAGGACGAGTACAAAGTAATGCTGCAGAAAGACGAAGCTATGGCATATGTGTAAGCCAGGCTTAAACAGAGGGTGTGGAGAAATCTGGCTACGACTGGGACTAATGAAATATTGGCTTTTTACAGTAAACAGTCAGGGAGAATTAGTACTGTCAGGGAGAATTGTACTGACCGAAAATAGCGGAACACGTGAAAAATGTATAGCATTCTCATTTGGGGAAGGGACTACATTGTATCCAAATGTGGAGGACTGGGGGCAGACATTTGCAGAGTTAAAAACGGATGGAATAACAAGCAATCATTTGCAATAATCGTAAAACCTAGTGTTCCATACCGAAATTCCCACAGGAGTTGGTAACGTACACACATAGAGACACACAATGCTATAACCAGGAAATAATGGGAAAAGTTAAAATTCCCGATTGTTCTCATCTAGAAGCATTGTCAGAAGGTGCAGAGCTATAAAGGACTTGGAATGCAGGAGGAAACGAAGATACGTAATGGAGTTCGGGAACATACCTGCCCTGTACCTTTCGAACTTCTGGCTGGAGCGGAAATAGGAGACGCCGATGTGGATATAAAATTACGAGTTACAGCGGAGGAAATTAAAGTTACACATAACGAGAATAATAAAGAACGAGTTGTATTCTGAGTCTAGATGTAAATAACCTTATTTCCTGTATGTAGAAATATGTGCTAAATGTAGTAAAAGTATTGTGCTGTACAATTTGTGTTCTTATTTACTATCAACGGAAGCATGAGATTAAAGGTACTAGCTCTGTGGTGCGACAGGATTAGTGTAGGATGTACGAATCTCCCAGTTTTTGCTTAGTATGAGCCTCATTTGGACATCCACCGAGTACAAGAAGAAGTGGTTAGGGTTAAGTGTTCACAGTATTTGTCGGTAATACGCATGTGTGCGGTTGTCTCTTTATGGCTTGTAAAGGCTGTCTTTATTGGGATGATGGTGTATTAAGAGCTATGGTATAGCTGCAGCATTTCGATCGTTTTTTATTTTTATGTCTGTTGTTACAATCAATGTAATTCTATCTTCGTAAAAATAGCTGTCGTGTATTTGGAATCTGGTGCGGCCAGGAAAAATTAAACCGATAACTTCTCCAGGTCAGGTGCGAGCGTGGACAGGTATGTTTACATGTATAGGACGTACACACGCTCCGAACCGGAGTCTACGATGCGTCAACTGGTCCGCATTCGCCTGAAGCCATAAATAACATGGAATGTGAGTATGCATGCATGTATTTCAATAGTTCATACCGAACAGCTGGATTGGTTTCTTTGCTCTAAAAAGGGCTAGATACGTGTCCGCTGCGCTGTAAACAGGGAAAAAAATCTGTAACAGCTATTTCTTGTAGAGACTTACCGGGATTAGGAGAAAAAAAATCAGAAGACAGGTTTCATATAGCAGTGATTGGGTGTTGTTGTATTCTACAGCTAAGCAAAACGTCCGAATGTTTGCTGTGGTTTGAGTTATTCTTATCGATTTTCTAAAACACTAGGTTTCGTTTCTGTAATATATATGTATCGAAAAATTAGCGCACATCCTACTGTTTATGTATAACGACCGCTGTACTCGTCTTGTATGGTAAAAAGAAAACGTGTTTGTGCCAGCTGCGAAGGTATAATACAAGGAAATGCAATATTTTTCGGTAATACGCTTATGTATGGTTGTAAATTCCGGAAAATTGTCTTGAATGAGCTAAAAATACCGATTTTTTCGAATGCACTTACATAAATTTCAAGCTCTTCTACAGAAAAAAATAGCGTGAAATACCTATTTCGGATGCAATTTCTTTAAAAA
The DNA here is from genome assembly GCA_026315105.1 of Locusta migratoria. Lineage (NCBI taxonomy): Eukaryota > Metazoa > Arthropoda > Insecta > Orthoptera > Acrididae > Locusta > Locusta migratoria. Next base: position 450,028,510 of record CM048748.1, read on the forward strand.
TTAAGTAATTTTCAACCTCTTCTCCTCTTCGTTACAATACAGAGGTGCTTCGTCTGGGAAAATAGCATGGAATGCTGTTGGAGTACTTGTATTATTATTTAGGATACGTAGTTAAAATCCTGAACGCTGCTTGTTGACGGTTGTATATGAGATAGCTCAAACCTAACAGGGTTTTTTTTTTTTTTTTTTTTTTTTTTTTTTTTTTTTTTTTTTTTTTTTTTTTAAAAGGGCCGGCTTGTCATACATTCATTGCAATACAGAGGTGATTCTTCATTCCCGGAAAAAACAGAAATAGTATCTCAGCCTCTTACAGGGAGCTGAGTTGTAGATGCGCACATAGAAAGAAAGTGTAATGGTTGTGGTGTATTCATCTCATCTGTTAGTGTTGCTTACGATGTGAATGGATACCTCCTGCTAACGTTGTGGCGATGTTGGTGGTGGAAAATTATTGTTCTTCGGTCGAGAAGCATAGGGTTCGACATAACTCAGATAGTTTGGTGTCTTGAATGCATCTTGCTAGCGTTGTGGCGATGTTTGTGGTGGTAAATTATTGTCCTTCGGTCGAGAAACATCGAATTCAATAAACCCTATGGTTAGGTGATTTAAACTTGGGTAGTTACCATTTTGGAAGCGTGTTTAATCGTTTGTTTAGTCTCTAAAGGACTGCTCTTGGCGTTCGATAAAAATTATTCGGATGTTGTATTAGTAGATATATAAATATAAGAAAAAGAGTTTGTTGTTCAACTGAATCGTCCCTTGTTAGCTGTTCTATGTGTGTCAGTCATTCTTACGATGTAATTGGGTGTGTTACAGATGTTTATCGAGAGTATAGATTTGTTAGAAGGTGGAATACGGCGACTGTTTGTGCTCGAATGCTCGAGGTATGTAGTATATTGACTGACAGAAAGCGTTCCAGAAATACTGTCTGGTGGAGTATGCAAAGCAAAAGAGGTGCATTATCAATCGGTTAGATTTTCGGAAAGGATCTACCAACGACGTAGAGTTACCGAGTTGTCGTTTGCTAGTTAGTTTAGAACTTTAGTAGAAAAGAGCTGGGTTGGAGATGGTTGTTGTGCCGTATGCTAGATGGGGTAGAATTTAAGTAAAATTGTTTGAAATATGTGCTACAGTTGTGTTGCGATTGAGCTCAAAAGAAATCGCTTTAGGTTAATGTTCTTAAAACATTGCGCTTTGTACGTTACGAAGTATTGCCTTTTTTATTTCGTGTTAGTGGTGTTTAATTTAACGAGTGGTACGCGCTGGTGAATTATTTCCGATCTTGTAACTTATACATACGTAGTAAATTCGACTCGTTTATCATGGAGACAATGCGACGTTACATGGCGGCATACTGGAGTGAAAATCGGCAAGGAGACTGGAGAATACCACATCATACAGTTTAAGAATGGCGGTATGGATGTTGTACATTTTTAGCATCGGCGAAAGCGTTTTTCAGAGTTTAGGAGTTCTGGAATAACTACAGAAATTCCACAGAGTGGGAAGAGCAGATAGTGTTCACGCAAGATGACGTGGGTATTATAACATATTAGATTTCGAAGGGTATTAAAAAAACCGATTGATATTTACACTGTACTGTTTAACATAGGGAAAACATTGATTTGAGAGGGTTCTAAAACTCCGTTCAGATAAGCTTATACCCGTAATTTCCGTGGGGAGTCTGGCATTCTATATGTCATCGACTTTATTTTCTCGAGTATCGAAAACTGTGTCATATGGTGACAGAGAGCGTGTAAGGTTTAGAACATGTAAGCGAGCAAAAAAGAAGTCTTAGCCCCTTCACAGAGCTGTATTCCATTTGTAAAGTGCACTAGCGATGTGTTTCTGAAGACGTTCTAATATTGTAACTGGGAATGGTCGCTGGAGAGCGGATGCAAAGTGTGTCTAATATTTGTTATATCGTAAAGCTAAAAGTTGAAACTGGTGCCTGGAATTGTTACTGAGATGTCTGAAAAGGATTTGTGAGACGTATTTTGAAAATACAGCGTCTTAGGTGCAGGCACGATTCACGCAGTGTATGGCTAAATCTGCTTACAACTGTACTTGGAAAATAGTTGGAATACTCGTCGATGATAGTGATATCGAGAGAAAGAAGTTACATCCCGCGTTGGCAGCAAGACCGCTGAAAAACACGCGCAAACGACTATATCAGTTAAAAATGCAGTAGTTTGAGATGTATTTTGCTGCAAAGTGTTAACAGACGAGGCGATGTAGCGGAATAGGGATTCGTTTTTAATTTCACGAAAAGATCTGTGACTTTCACGGTAGTAGCGAGCCTTTTTTTTTCAATTAATGTTTCTGCTATGGATACACATGCAACCTGAATGCAGTGTGTAATAATAATAAATAAATGTGGTCGCGTGTGTGTTTTGGAATAAGAAGTATGCAATAAGCCTATCGCGTTTTTTCCCTACATAATACTGGTTCGAGAAAGGGCGATATAAGTTACATTAAAAACATATTTCTCCCATTCTCTGCTAGATTGTTTTACTTGTGGGGAATAGGAAAGAGAGAGAGGTTCTTAAAAAAGTATGATTCAGTCTTTGCTGTCACTGTTTTTGAGAAGTGATATACTTTTGATAATTTCTAAGGTTTGTCCACAGAGTGCAGTGACGAGTGCTTCTTCTTCACGCGTGTGGAGTGCAATTATTTGCTTGGTCTTTACAGGTAACACTCGGCCAGAGCACGTGTGTGATTCACCGCCGCCTGTCGGCTAGCGATGCGGCCATGTGCGTTGTTTTGAAAGGCTGAGGGGGAGCAGGTATCAGCAAGGGGTTGAATGGAGAGGACGGCCCCTATTGTCCGTCTGAGTTCTGCTTTTCTTGCGTGGAGAGACACAGCAAATTGTTTTCTTGCGCGCGGACTGTTTCACTGCAAATTAGAACTTCACAGACATTGGTGTAGAGGCAGTACAAGGAGCTATAACGTTCATAGGGGAAAAATGTAATGCAAAATAAAATAATAATCTGGGCGGTCAGATCGCTGTGTCCGCGTCGCCGGGCTGGCTAGTGCCACAGTTAAATAATAATAATTTTTGGTGCGGGCTTCATGGGAATTCTTTCGCGAGGTGCGGGGCGCGACCCGGACGGCGTGCTGGGGTCGACTGCGCGGGCTCCGTAAGTGCACTACGATAATTTTTTTTTGCGTATGTATGCAAGTACATGAACATTAGGGGGCTGAAGCTGGGTTAGTGGGCAGTCGGCCTGTGTGTCGTGTCTCCGCTGTCGCAGCGGCTACGGCCAGCGGACTGAGGCACACAATAGAGACTGGTCAGCTCCAGAGGAGGATGCAGGTGGCCAGCGTCTGCACACATGGCTTCATTGTGTAGGCTGAGTGGGGGGAGAGGTGGGATCAGAGCCATCTGTTGTCAACGGCTGGAACTGCTGCTTTCAGTCGATTTCAATGGCAATGGATTGAAAATTCGATATAACTACTAGAGTAATGGGAGAACATATGTGTGGCATTACAGATGATCTTATATATGATTCATCTATATACACATCTAATTTTGAATGCGATATGAGCTCTAATTAAGGCTCTTTTTATCATGTTATCAAACAGAATGCTCTGATTTGCTTTTATATATAGAAACAGGTGCAGTCTGAGGGTGCTTTTCCTGACAACGCCAGTAAGGCAGAACACTTTGCTTCCTATCTTTCCGACGTCTTTTCCATTCCTGATTATCCCCTCTTTGACTACTCTCTCTTCTCAGACGTCCATGAGCGATCCGATACCTCCACTCCTCCGCTCGCCCCTGGCTTCCAGTACTTTGACCACATCACCCCCTCAGAACTGAACAAACCCATTATCGCCCGTGACATAATCGACACTCTTCGGACTAAACGCAACACCGCCCCCGGTCATGACCGGCTGACCTATCGCCACCTCGCAGCCTGCCCCCCTCCTTCCATGAAGCTCTTGCCACTTTATATAATGTCATCCTTTTCACTGGCTTTTACCCCAACCTGTGGAAGCCCTCCCGTATTCTCATGTTCCTAAAACCTGTTAAGCTCCCATCCCAGACCTCATCCTACCGTCCCATCAGTCTTACCTCCGTGTTCAGCAAGGTCCTGGAAACCATCCTCTCCCGTCGTATCCACCAGCACCTCCATCGCCACCAGTTCCTCCCCCTTTCCCAATGTGGCTTCCGACCCTCCTTCTCTGCTGATGACCAGCTCCTTCGCCTAACTCATCTCCTATCTGTCCAACTCAACTCCCGTCGCTCCGCAATTTTTGTCTCCCTTGATATCAAAAAGCCTACGACTGTGTATGGCATTTCGGTCTCCTCTTCAAGCTCCAGTTCTACGCCCTTCCTATTAATTACGTCCACCTCATTGCTTCCTTTCTCACCCACCGCCCATCCTATGTCACTTTCTGCAACTCCGACTCCCGTTTGTTCTACCCCTCTGCCGGGGTGCCCCAAGGCTCCGTCCTCTCTCCTCTCCTTTATATCATCTACTCCGCCGACATGCCCCAACCCGAGCCTCCCGTTTACCTTCTACAATATGCTGATGACACCACCTTCCTAGCCCTCACCCCCTCCCTTGCCCGCTCCCAGTTTTTGCTCCAGTCTCACCTCACCGAGTTCGCGGAGTTCATGGTGTAACCGGTGGCTCCTCTCCATCAATCCTGACAAATCCCAGGCAATTATCATAGGTTGTACCACCCGCTCCTTCCGTATCCATGATTTCTACCTCACCCTCCACAACCGCCCTATCCGCCACACCCCCACCCTGAAGTACCTTGGCCTAACCCTCGACCGTAACCTCTCCTGGACCCTCCATCTCCACACTGTCCGACAGAAAGCCCTCTCCCACCTTAATCTCCTCAAACTCCTCACCGGCCGGACGTGGGGTCTCATCCCCTCCACCATCTTCTACACCTACTGCCGGCCGCGGTGGCCGAGGTGACTGAGGCGCTCCAGTCACAGTCAGCACGGCCACTACGGTCGGGGATTCGAATCCCCCCTCGGGTATGGATATTTGTGCCGTCCTAGTTCGTAAGTAGTTCATAAGTAGTTTGTAAGTTTAGGGACTGATGACCCCGTAGTTAAGTCCCATAAGCTTAACAAATATTTGAACTTTTTTTTTGAACACCTACTGCTCCCTTATGCGTCCTGTCCTTTGCAGCTTCCATCCCGCCTGGATCTCCGCTCTCACATCCTAAAACCCTTCAAGTCCTCGAGCGCCACGCCCTCCGCCTCGCCTACTGCATCCGGCTCCCTTCCCCCACGCGGATCCTGTATGACCTGATCCCGTTTCCCCACCTCCTTGAATATCTCCAGCATATCCATATCCTCTATACCACCCGTAAAATAGACTCCCGCAACCCCCTGGTCCACCCCATCCTTACCAACCCTGGGCCTCTGCCACGCCTCTACCGCGTTATACCCCCTTCCCTTCATCTCCACCCGCTAGATGTCCTCTCCCAGGGTAATTTCCGCTGCCTCCCCCTCCCTGATGACGTCCTCCGTTCCGACATATACCCGTCCTACCAGCTCTGATCACTCAACCATAGATAAAGTGCCCCGTCTCCCCCCCTCCCCTTCCACTCCCCCGCTTGGCTATCCCCTCCCTGCCCTGGAATCCCTACAGCTCCTCCCTGCCGTCCCCTTTCCCCACCGTTTTATCTCTCCCCCACGCTTCCCCCCTCCTTCTCGGGGTCTTGGACCGACAGTTTTAACAGTGCTACGTCAAGTGTTGTATGCTGTGCTCCAGTGAAGTGTGTGTTTTCTAACTGCGTCCATCGCAACCAGACAAGTGTTGCACCGTATATTTTAACTAGTGTCTCCATGTACTCGCCGTCCTGTGTTCTTGTCGTCCTACATTGTTTTTTTAGGTCACCGTGGCTCATCATTTTTAAATAACTAAATGTGGTTTTAAACATCTGTCTATTTTCATGTACTCCAAACTGTCGCCTTGTCTATGTCACTTTATCTCTGTTGTTTTATCTCCTGTTATGTATTTTAATTGTCCACTCATATATGTATTTTTACTCTCGGCTGAAGAGCAGCCCAATAGTGCTGCTGCCAGCCTACTGGTGTACTGCTGGTATAAAACACAATAAAGGAAAAAAAAAGTCTGAGGGTGCTCCACCAGATCAGAGGGGTGAAAGCCTTCTAGGGCAACCAGAAATCGGTCATCCCACAAATTTGTTGTTGCACCAGGAACCTCCCAACTACGGCAGTCAAATGTAATTACCATAATTACATTCTTCCAATGCTGCTGCTGCCGCTGTCGCTCCAACACTCTGCGCCTGAATGACAGCAGAATATCGGTTGGGGATGGTCATATGGTAAGGATGGGGGTGAGGAGGTGGTGGTGTCCACGTGATGCAGTGGGGTGAACTCAGCTCCACACCAGACATGGAGTGAACACATGCAATTGCAAATAAACAATAAATAAATAAACAATTACCCTAAGTACACATAATTGCAAGTACTCTAAGTACACATAATTGCAATTATGCAATTACTCTAATTACATGCAATTGCAATTACTCTAATTACGCATAATTAATTTTGGTGCCAGAAACGGCTTTTGTATCCTACTGCTATTTATAGTGTGAAACCGTAAATTTGGTATGTGGGGATATTTTGTTCAGCTGCCTACTGTCTATTACTTACAGTTTCTTTTGGTGTACACTTTCTCTTCCACATTTTCGTAAATACCACACATGTAATACACATATTTAGTGAACTCTTTTGTATCACAATCACTTCCCACTTTAGGAATACGCCTGTGTTTACTCTGTTAAATATGTGTATGTGTTAGTTGACTTTCAGTTGTTCTCCAGTGGAATGGCGTTGGATTTGAATAGTGTTTCTTTTGTCTCTATGTCTGTGAATGTCGACTTTTTAGGCCTAAATTTACGCAATGTACAATAGTAAAAGCAATGTATTTTGTTTTCACAGCACTAAATAAATTGGAAAAAAAACTGATGATGGCACAGAGGTGCTGAAACTAGTTTGGCTATATAATAAAACAGTGTTTTGCATATCAGGCGGACCTCAAACGAAGAAATTTTCTTTACTACAAACACGGCAAGAATAAGAGCTGGAAATCAAGAAAATGATGAAGGAAACTATGATTTGCAAAAATTTGTCATATTGATATATCTTTCAATCTAAGACGTATGAAAAGCGTACCAGGTGTCACCGAGAAGAAAAGTGTTTCTGATGCTATATACTGCAGCACAGTCATGATTAAACATATCAGTAGTATAAAGGTTCTTTCAATTATTGAATTTGCAGTGACACTTATAAAAGAAATGAGAGAAAAATAAATGTGATTTTAATTACATTCCTAAAACGTATCCCTAGTTTTTCTTTAGTGGGTATGACGTGTCACATACTATTTTGATTCTCTGTTACACCTTCCTTACTCAGCATGTGGCTCTCTTTGAACTGTCGTCTGTTTAGTCGGAATAGCTCAAGAGCTTATAACGAACTTCCATTGAGCAGACAAGTTTGTCTCTTGCTCAACAGGCCTTTCACTGCTCTTATACTGTCAGAATACAGACACGCACACACATTAATCGACTTTGGAAGCGGACTCAGAAATTAAATCTAATTTTATCGAGAGGGTTTGCGGTGGACATGCAGCACTTGCTGCGTTGCCCTGCTGCGTGAAGTGTGCGTCGGACCTTAATTCCAGTGACGTCAACATCACAAAATTCTTCCTCGCATGAATCGCAAATAGCATGTTGCTGACATAACTCCACTACATATCCTTTGGCGACATCTCTCTTAGAGCCAGGAGCTTTTGGAATCTCAGATGATGTAGGTATTCTTGCTGCTATGCATGGAAATTACTTTCTCCTCTCGTCTTTGAATCTAGTAATTTGACACCCTGCTATCTCAGTAATAAGTAATTTTATTCGTTAAACCTTGCTCTTCAGCGGTATTTTATTAGTTAAACCTTCATTCAAGGGTTCGCAAATCGATTCCGTATTTCTTGATTCCCAGAAGGCTTGTGACACCGTACGTCACAAACGGTTTTTAATCAAATTGCGTGGTTATAGTGTATCGCCCCAAATTTGCGATTGGATAGGGGATTACCTGTCAGAGAGGACACACTTCGTAGTAATCGTCCATTTTTGGGGTATTGCTGCCCAGTGTGGGATCCTTATCAGGTGGGTTTGATGGAGGACATCAAAAGAGTCCAGAGAAGGGCAGCTCGTTTCGTATTGTCAAAATACAGGGGAGACAGCGTTACGGAAATGATACAGGATCTGGGATGGGAATCATTACAACAACGGCGCTTACCGCTGCGGCGTGGGCTAGTTACGAAACTCCAATCGCCAACATTCTCCTCCGAATGCGAAAATATATTGTTGACTCCCACTTACATAGGTAGAAACGATCATCAGAATAAAATACGCGAAATCAGAGCTCGAACGGAGAGATTCAGGTGTTCTTTCTTCCCGCGCGCTATTCGAGAATGGAATGGGAGATAAATAGTATCATGGTGGTACGATGAACCCTCTGCCAGCCACTTAAATGTGATTTGCAGAGTATCCCATGTAGATGTGTCGTTTCCATAGAATGGATTGGTAGGCAGGAGCTAATTTTTTACCAAACAAACCGATTGTAATATTACTTAGAAAGTGAATTTATTATGCAAACATACAGTTTTTTTAAATGGAACAATGGTTGTTCCTATTATGCACTGGAATTTTTAACACCAGCTATGTACAAAGAATATTGAGTGACATTTTTATCACATTTACTATGACAGCTACAACCGTTCAAAGTTTCGGGGCCGAAGGCTGCGATAGCGTAGCTGACTGGCCGAGTGGCTAGCCCCTGGGGCACGGCCCACTCTCATGACCACCAGCCAGTAAGCTACGCTGTCGTAACCTCCGGCCCCAAAACTTAGAACAGTTATAGCTGCCAAACTAAACGCGAAAAAAATGTCATTCAAAATTCTTTCTACATACCTGGTGTCAAAAATTCCAGTATTGATAGGAAGCACCATTGTTCCATTTGAAAAATTGTATGTTTGTATGAGAAGTATACTTTTTTTCAATCTGTTTTTTGGCTAACAATACGAGTCCTTGACTACCAATCCATTGTGTGATAATTGCACATCAATCGCACTTTCGGTTTCCGCAATATTTGCAGTGCAAGTGTTAAGTAATTCACCATATATATAGTTTTTTCGTTAGTATGTACTGTACTTCCTCGATTCACGTCATCAATACAGATTTTCTGTGAACTTTTGGGCAGGAATTGTTGGTGATCTCTTGATCGGGCCTCATGTTCTTCCTCCTACGCTCACGTTATCATGATTTCATACGGGATACTCTACCTGTGCTGATAGAACATGTGCGTTTACAAGTACGACACAACATGTGGTTCATACACGATGGAGGTCCTGCACATTTCAGTCGACGTGTCCGTACGCTTGTCAACAACAGATTCGGTGACCGATTTATTGGTAGAGGCGGACCAATTCCATGGCCTCCACGCTCTCCTGACCTCAACCCTCTTGACTTTCATTTATGAGGGCATTTGAAAGCTCTTGCTTACGTTACCTCGGTACCAAATGTAGAGACTCTACGTGCTCGTATTGTGGACGGCTGTGATACAATACGCCATTCTCCAGGGCTGCATCAGCGCATCGGGGATTACACGCGACGAAGGGTGGATGCATGTATCCTTGCTAACGGAGGACATTTTGAACATTTCCTGTAACAAAGAATTTGAAGTCACGCTGGTACGTTCTGTTGCTGTGTGTTTCCATTCCATGATTAATGTGATTTGAAGAGAAATAATAAAATGAGCTTTAACATGTAAATTAAGCGTTTCCGGACACATGTCCACATATTTTATTTGTTTGTGTGTGAGTAATGTTTCCTGAAAGTTTGGCCGTACCTTTTTGTAACACCCGGAAATCTCGAATCCTATGTTAATGCTATATAGGTTGGCAAAACTTAGTTGGCAAAAACTTATACAGCCATCTTTGTTTCGGTGAAGTAAGATTCTCTTTGGCGACCGGTAGGCAGTGGTTTTGCCTCTGAGTAAGAAATTGTAGCAGTCGGGAGTCGGTCTGGAAAGGATCGCGTCTGGTAGCCAAGCGAGAGGATCGGGTGGTAGATGGAGAAATTGAAGCTGCCACCTGATGAGGTGATTCTACCTTCTCCGTGCTTTTTTATTCAGTGAAGATAGGTGATTAACGTAACCGGTTGCATTATTAACAAGAGGCAGCTTCTACGAGGTATGTCCACAAAGTGAGTTACGTTTGGTTATATAAAACAAATGTGTACAGATACAGAAATAATATTTATAGTACAAAAATATACAACTATTAAACTACTTTTTACATAGCTTCCTAAATTTTGTAGGCATTTGTCACGGCGTGGCAGAAGTCTTTGTATGCATTCTTCGTAGAAGGTTGCCGCCTGTTTATTCAACCATGTGGTGACATGTTCTTTCAGCTCGTCATCATCGCTGAAGTGTTGACCACCATGGACAGGTTTTAGGTGTAAGAATAAAGTCGCTAGGAGCGAGACTGACGGAAGATGATCAAACACGTCCCAGTGAAAATCCCGTAAGAGTTGTTTGGTCACATTCGCCTTGTGAGGTCGGGCGGCAACGTGAAGGGTAGAAGAAGACTCCTTTCATCTCTTCTTACACCTAAAATCTGTCCTTTGTGGTCAACACTTCAACGATGAGGAGCTGAAAGAACATGTTTGCCACATGGTTGAATACACAGGCGGCAACCTCCTATGAAGATGGCACACAAAAACTTGTCCCACGCTATGACAAGTGCCTACAAAATTTCGGAAGTTATGTAGAAAAGTAGTTGAACAGTTGCAGATTTTTATACAATAAATATTTTTTTTGTATCTGTTCATGTTTGGTTTATATAACCAAACGCAACTTGCTTTGTGGACATACCTCGTATTTATGCACTTTCTAAAGCTGATCTAGTGAACTGCGCAACTTGAAGCAGAAAGAGCTCTGTGTGCGGGAGAGGAAATGCGGTTGAGTATACAGGAGGAAATTGAAGCAACCAGCACAAACAGTTCCAACCATCATTTTTTATTTTATAATTATTATTTATTTATTTATTTGCATCTGTTGGCTGCTTCCCATTTATTTTCACGGCACAGTCAGAGACAAGATACAAAAGACAACTGGCGAACAAATAGAATACAACCGTACAACAAAAGGAGAAGGTGGAGAGAGCGAGCGGGAAGTACTCCAGTTCCGAGAACAGGCGGCATACCGAGAGGTGGCCTTGCGGCCGTCAGATGTGACCGCGGCGGCGTCCGCGGCCTGTACAGGGTACAGCAAACAGTCTGTACAGCGCAGGTAGAGCCGCTGTTGCCGGTCGGTTCATACCTCTGGCTGTCACTGTACACACAGCAAGTGCGTCACGAAAATACACGTCAGGCAATCCTTAAGGTAGGAGGCGTGTCTACTGTACCACAGGTGTCACGTTACAACTGACAAGGAAAGTACTTGGGCTCGAACAAACAAAAATCAAATGTTTGTTAAGCTTATATGGGACTTAACTACGGGGTCATCAGTCCCTAAACTTACAAACTACTTATGAACTACTTACGAACTAGGACGGCACAAATATCCATGCCCGACCGTAGTGGCCGTGCTGATCGTGGCTGGAGCGCCTCAGTCCCCTCGGCCACCACGGCCGGCTCGAACAAACACATATACACCAAAATCGTATGAGAGATAATGTAAAGATCCCTTATTGCACTAGTGATAATCCCGCATCTGCAAAACTCTGCAGTCGTCCGTTAGAGGCCTCTGCGTGTGCCATGCCGCATTGCACTTTGACCTGTCGATTCGTCAGTAGGGACGGTGTAGTCTGCCTCCGAAGTTGTGTTTTGTGATGTTATTTGTGTGGTGAAGCGTTAGATGGGGCGGCGATTGCTAATCAATCCTACTAATGTATTGCGATTAGTTGAGATGAAGTTACGAAGAAGATGGTATTAGAGTAGAAGATGAATCATTTGCATGCTTTCTCGTATCTGTTATCGTACAGAAATATGAGCATACGTTAGATACTGTTGTTACAAACTCATAATAATGATAATAGGGATGATAATGACAAACAACTCATTGCAAGCGGTAGTGCTACGGTAAGTACGGGAAGAGGCGATGGAAGCAGTGGCAGTGAATAACAACAGTCTTTCGGGAAGAAGGTTAAAGTTGCAACTATCATCACGGCTTTTGATGACCGCTAGATAACATGTACGAAGATTATTACATAAGTTATAGTTAAGATACCTGCATTACGTACAATTACATCTGCAGTGCTATCTAGAGCATGGTTGCAGAGCTTTGCAGAAAAACGACACCCACCAGCACATTGAGGTGTACGTAGAGATCCTGCCATCAAACGTTCATACAGACATGTCTGTTCGAGCCCATGTACTTTCCTTGTGAGTAATATTCTCGAACGCGACTTTAAATCTACGAGAGTACTGGAATTAAAATTAGTGTCCAACACAAGAGGAGTCACCATGTCACACACACACACACAAGGGCAGCCACAACGGAAAACGTTATAGGTCAGCGAAAAAATTGCCTCATCTAGAAATGTGACGCATCAAGTCTGTAAACAGTGTAGGTAGATGTGGCAAAGATTCCTCTGAAGGTAGAAGGCCATGCTGCTAAGTCAACGCTATCAGTTTAGTGCGAAGTAAGTGTATACAGTGAGTGGTCAAGCATGCTAAGACAGAAACCGTGTTCCGTGAGAATAAACTGAAACGAAAAGTAAGAAATAAATATTAAATAGCACTGCAACTTTAATCAATAAATGCAGGATATCAAAATCAACAATTTTTTCTATCAGCTGGTACGTTACTTAAACAATATTCAAAACCTTCAAATGTTTCTATGGGACCAAACTATTTTGGTAATAAGTCCGTAGACTTACAAACTACTTAAATTAAGTTAAACTAACACACACATCCATGCCCGAAGGAGGATTCGAACCTCTGACGCGAGAGGGCTCGCGATCCGCAACGTGGCGCTCAAGACCGCTCGGCTACTCCCGCGCGGCTAAACAATATTAACAAGGTTAAATGGAGGAGAAAAGAATTAGCTTGCTGGGGAGTAGAAATAGGACGATTGTTAAAAGAGTATGGATTTAAGAAATAATGAGAAAAAATTTACAAAAAATAAATAAATAAATAAATAAAAAATGGAATCTTATGTCTGGTAGTAACTAACACGATATAGCGAGTGAAAGACAGTGCTCAGAAAAAGTGCAAAGGAGTGCATGCAATGCAATACCCATTAGTGTATTACAAGACTGTCTTTAGTACTACGTGACGTCACAGATGGTAAGTAGCAAAATAAGAGGTTCTACACACACGCATTTCTCAATGCCATCACTAACTAGGATGAGCAAGACGAAAGGAAAATAAGCATGTGACGTTGCCTAATGGTAGCGAAGTTCTTAAACAATGCATTCACAACGTTAAAAATACAGCCAGAAGGCAGAGATAATATACATTTGTTAATAATAACAACAATGAAAAATGTTTTAAGCTATATATTTAATATATTATGAAGCTTTCTTCATTGATAAAGGGTATTGGCGTTTCAATGTCGAATGCAAGAATCGATAAAGTAGTTTACAGGTTCTATGGATAATACCACATACACACATGGGCTGCTATAGGCTGCGGTAGGTGACCCACTAAGACAACATATAACTATGCCTTCCAAGCCGCGAAGCCACCTCTCGGTGTGTCGTTATCATGTAGTCAGACTCACTGGTTTCACAAAATCGATATCCATCTTGGCGCAGCAGAACAGCACAGCAACGGAAATGCCACACTCTACAAAAAACATCTGCCAACAGCTTTTTGCCCAGGTGTGTTCTGGTGTGCACGAGGTGGAAAGAAAATTCCACTACCCTAAAATGTCATTTGTACGTCTCTATAGAATCACATAAAATCAAACACATTTGTTTTGATTATTAGTAACAGAAAAGTTCTCGTGAAGGACGAAAATACAAAAGTATTATGTACAGATAGAAAGACGTGGAGAGAGAGTGTAAGGCAAACACACACACACACACACACACACACACACACACACACACACACACACACACACACGAGGGAGAGAGAGAGTGTGTGTGTGTGTGTGTGTGTGTGAGAGAGAGAGAGAGAGAGAGAGAGTGCAAAAGTCACTGTTTCCTGTTTTCGAACAGAGTACTTTATTTACAAAAGTAAGATCATTTATTTACATTACCAATAACTAGTGGAAGAAAGATTTGGAGAAAGATAGAAGAATACTAAACCTCCCCCCCCAAAAAAAAAAAAAAAAAAGAATCATCTAAGCTACACTTTAGCAATGGAAGATACAGTACATGAAATAATAGAAGGGGGAGAAGTGAAGTATGAATAAGAAATTTCAGAGAATTGTAGGAGGTTATATGGAGTAGTATGTTGAGATGAGAAGATTAGCAGAACCTAAAGAGACGGACGAAAGACAGTATGAACTATAAACTGAGAACTAAACGAAACTTCTTAAGTTTGGAAATTAGGAAGTAGGTAAAAGCCAACAAAGACTTGAAAAAATGTAAGACAGAGAACACGGAAGACAGAAAGTGGTCTGAAGAAAAGTGAAACAGTAGGTGATACAATAAAGGAAACTTGAGGATAAGGTAGAAATAATTGAAGAAGATAAATTGGAATGTGGCCTGAGGAAGAAAGAGTCTAGAGCAAAAGGGAAAAGAAGAAGTAGAAGAAAAGAAAAACAATGCGGAGAAACAAGAAAGTGGAGGATAAGGTAGAAACCCTGAAAGATGATAATGTAGGATGTGACCTGAGGAAGAAAGCGTATCGTGCAAACGGAAAAAAAAGAAGTAGAAGAAAGACAGAAATACACAATGATCATGATACTGATAGGTAGTGTAAGCGCAAGAGTCGAGTAAATAAAAGGAGGAGACAAGAAGGCAAAGTGAAGTTATCGTTGGCAGAAAACGGCTCAAAACTTGCTCAGTCAGCTCTGCATTAGTTCCCGTCGACGGAGGCTGCAGCCGCGGACTTTTACTGCGATGGCCGAGGGTTCGAGTGCCGGGCAAGGCAAGGCAAGGCCCCTTCACTCGCCTCGCCGCGTTGCTGATCCACCGCTGGCGCTACCTCCACGTCGCCTGCCTAGACAAGCCAGCAGCCTCGTCCATGATACGAGAGCAGCGTGTCTTCACGACGTAACGCACACTCACAGGTGTTTCACAACTGAGGACTCTCCCTAATGTATAAAACTTTCTCGGACTTCTTGTCGCGTCAATTCTTGATAAAATTTCAAGCTTTCGAAGATATCCTCCATCTTCTTCAGCAGCTCCTGACGAACGAGATGGAGGATTTCTTCGAAAGCTTGAAATTTTATCAAGATTTGAAACTTGAAATTTTATCAAGAATTGACGCGGCAAGAAGTCCGAGAAACTTTTATACAGAAGTGTCGCCGTGAAAGACTTCGTACTCGACTCTCCCTAATGTTTGGCTAATACTGGCCAGTCGTCAGCGAAGGCCGTTCTTTAATGAAACAACGACCAATGGTTTTATCCACGGTAAATAGATTTTGCTCTTTTCGTTTCATCCGTGACCTTTGATGAAATCGTGTCTTAAGTACTAGGGATTAAAAGTCGTGCATTCATTGATCAACATTTGATTTGTTAAGATTATCCATTATGGATATTGCTCAGCACAAGTGTATTTTCACTATGTCTATATTCAGATTAGTCACAAAGCGAAATTGCACTGATATTTTCTTAAAATTGTCAATACCGAAATTAATATTTTTAACATTAACCATCACTGGCAGGAAAAACGATGCCCTAGGCAGTAAAAAAATTAATTTTACTACACGATTTATGGATGTGTAGTAGCTTTGGACCCTTTAATTTTGTACAGATTAATTATTTTCTCGTAAGTAGATGGATTATCACACATTGAGAGTATTTTTAATTTTTTGTTTTGTTTTTTATTTATTTTTTATTTTTTATTTGACAGAATAAATTACACAGGTGGTAAAATTTTCTGAGCTTCAATGTCATGATACCGATGTTGGTGGTATATTTTACACTTTTAATTTTTTTGTAATTTTGATAGGTCTTTTGGAGAGTAGATGTGGCTGGAGACTTTGGAAGAATACCTTTTAGAAGCCAGCAACGAATTTTTTTTATACTGCGACAGCCATTTTAACACGTGTCAGGAACACTTTGAGATCTGTCCCACGTAAGACGTAAGTAAAATTTTATTACAATGACACAACGTTGCTTTTGAGCGGGCACTTCCCACCACAAACTTGAAACTGCAGTATGGCACACATAAAATGTAGATCCAAAGAGATTCGGTCCATTGCGTTGAAGCTTCAACTGTCAATAATCTTGAGCTTCATGGAACAGTTTGGCAATTTGAGAATGTTGTTTACCTCACACAAAAATCTGTTCAAAAGGAAGTAAGATTAGGGTTTAACGTCGTGTCAACCGCGTGTCACTAGAGACGGAGCTCACGTTCATATTTTCGGGGAAGAATGGGGAAGAAAATGTTAACCCTTTCAGACCTGATTTTTTTCTGGAGTAAGGAAATGATGATTATTTCGTTTGCTGTATTCCTCTTAAGTTACATTTTTAATGATTTTAGAAGCAAGATTTACGCTGTTGTATGCGTCCATTTACATACTACAAAATTGTATATGCTGAAAAGCAAGGCTTCTTTTTATGGACTAAAATAATTAATTTTGTAGCACTAACTTTTTTACTAAATAAACTGATCATTCAATAGATACCACGCAAAATAATTACTGCTACTTTTCAGTTGTACAGTGGAATACAAGTAACCCACAACTTGCGCAGTGCAACACTGACTACATGGTATTTTTACAGTGATCTCCCGCAGTTTACAGTAAGTGTGCAGGATGAAGAGGTTGAACACTCATAGTCATATGTTTCTGATCTATCTTACACACTGTAAGAGTTATGTACACAATTGTAGCTAGAGGGTCTGAAAGGGTTAAAGGTACTATGTACATAATTGTAGCCAGTAGGGTCTGAAAGGGTTAAAAGAACCATCCTGGCATTCGCCCGCAGTAGTTTAGGGAAAATCACGAAAACTGAAGGGCCGATTGTGAGTTGACAGTGTTGCCATGTTGCTCGGTGAACATTTGTTCAGGTGGACGTGGTCGGTCCTCTGCTGAAAGTCGTGGATGGCTCGAAAGCGGACGCTGTTGGTGGATTATGTGCATCGTTCTAGAAGTACTGCCATTACAACTGTGGGACGTGGGAGTACATATTCACACAAATCTCCCACATTTCACTTTAGTTGATAACTTTTTTTGGGCGGAGGGGAGTGGTGTGGAACTTTGAAGGGGACACATTTTCTGTGGCAATTTCTGAATGGTATATATATGTCACAGAAGATTTAGGAAGGGAGACATGTTTGGTCCACTGGCGAAAATTTCGTACGCCTCGAAAGCTGATGGGCTGCAGGCACTGTTGGTTGTGGCTCTGCATCGTTGCACAATCACTGCCCTTGCAACAAACGTGGGATACACACGCATCTGGCTTGCTGGAGAGTGGGGAGGGAGGTGGAAGAGGCCACTTTGCTGATCACACGGCAGCTGGTCGCAAAGTGTTCCCTGACAGGTGGTGACTGTCGATGGTGTTGTACGTGGAGGCTCGCTGGAGAGAGTGTTTCCGGGAGGTGCTCAGTTGGCCTCTACGGTGACGGCGTCCTTTTCGGCGTCAACCTTGGCGTCTCCGGCGGCTTCGTTCTTGTCGTCCGGCTTGGGCGCGGCGGCGGCGGGCGCGGGGTGCGCTACGGCCAGCGGCAGCACGGGGAGGTAGTTGTAGCTATAGCCGTAGGGCAGCAGCGGTGGCGGCACCAGGTACGGGTTGTAGTGGTAGGGGTAGGCCGAGTAGTAGTAGGGGCTGTAGAGCGCGAGCGGCGCCACCAGCGTGTGGTTGGCGGCCGCGGGGGCGGCCTCCGCCTCCGACGCGTTCTTAGCGGCTGGGGGCGGCGCCGGCTCCTCGGCGACGAGGGCGGCGGCGGCGGGCAGCAGCGCCACCGGGCCCACCACTGGCAGCGAGACGGTGTCGGCGCGGCTGGGCGCCAGCCGCTGGTTGGTCGAGATGAGCGCGTTGTAGACGCGCGGCACCCGCAGCAGGCCCGCGCGGCCGCCGCACACCACCGCCGACACCACCAACAACAGCTGCCACACCTGTCCAGGCACACACAGAAAAACACTTGTTATGACGGCTTCACAGTAGCCCCTACTAGCCAGCAAATCACTTAACTAATAAGTGTTCCTGTCAGCCTAAAATCACAGAGTGACATATACAGAGAAGAAAAACCCCTAAACCTATGTCTACGCTCCCCTCGTTGTTCCGTAAGATGCCAGCAGATGTCAGGCGGTTCCCCGGCTTAGTTCTGGTAGACTTCAACAAGCCTTTCAGTATAACAATTGGAAGTAGGGAGCATTGGGAGAAAATAGTTCGACACGCGCAGCAGGCCCGCGCGGCCACCGCACGCCACTGCCGACACCACCACCAACAGCTGCCACACCTAGACAGACACAGACAGTGAAACAAACACCTCTTATGCCGGCTGCACAATAGCCCCTACTAGCCGGCAAATCACTTAACCGATAAGTGTCACTGGCAGCCTACAACCACAGAGTAACATATACAGAGAAGAACCCCCCCCCCCCCCCCCAACCTCTGTCCTACGCTCCCAACGTAGTACTGTCAGATGCCAGCAAATGTCAGGCGGTTCCCTGGCTTAGTTCTGGTAGACTTCAACAAGCCTTTCAGTATAACAATTGGAAGTAGGGAGCAGTGGGAGAAAATAGTTCGACACCCACAGCAGGCCCGCGCGGCCGCCGCACGCCACCGCCGACACCACCAACAACAGCTGCCACACCTGTCCAGGCACACACAGAAACAAAAACACCTGTTATGGCGGCTTCAAGGTAGTGAGAGGTGGCAGCCCATCTCTCATCTTTATTATCAATGTTTACTGCTGACGTATTGTCGTTCAAAAATGTTCAAATGTTTGTATAGCTTATGGGACTTAACTATGGGGTCATCAGTCCCTAAACTTACAAACTACTTACGAACTAGCTAACACTAAGGACGGCACAAATATCCATGGCCGAAGGTGATTCGAACCACCGATATAGTGGCCGCGCAGACGGTGACTGGAGCACCTCAGTCCCCTCGGCCACTGCGGCCGGCATATTGTCGTAATGAGTCCTGTACATACAATTTTCTATTGCTGTCGGGAATATGATGCAGGAAAGATTTTTGCTAAGGTGAGATGCAGAGCTGACTTGGCCCTGAGGGGGCGAATTCACAGAGTAACATATACAGAGGAGCAGCCCCCTCTAAACCATTGTCCTACGCTCCCCTCGTAGTTCTGTAAGATGCTAGCAGGCGGATCGCTGGCTTAGGGTGCCTCTCACATGTCAGAGGGTAGCGTGGAGGGGAGAGCTTGCACCGCCTGCCACGAGGCCGCGGCTGTGTCCGGCTTGCTGGCGTTTGAGGGGAGGTGGTGGTGGGGGCAGCCGCTACCAGCCGCCTGCTCTGGACAGTTTAAAGAGCTGCTTCTGACCGCAGCGCCATCATGGGACATCTTACGGAATTGCTGGAAACTCTCCCTCCCCGCACCCCTGAGCGTAGGACCGGGCCCTTACGGAGGTTTCCCGTCTGTATATATTTGTCTGTGGCGAATTGCTTCCTACCTGCGCCCTGCGGCGCCGTAGGGGGCCGGGCGCGCTGGTCTTGGATACAGACAAATAAATATATACAGACGGGAAACTTCCGTAAGGTGCGGGGCGGGGGGTGCTGAAGTAATTCCGTAAGATGTCCCATGATAGCTCTGCGGTCAGAAGCAGCCCTTTAAACTGGCCAGAGCAGGCGGCAGGTAGTGGCTGTCCGCACCACCACCTCCCCTCAAACGCCGGCAAGCCGGACACAGTCGTGGCCTCATGGCAGGTGGCACGAGCTCTCCCCTCAGCCTCCCCTCCACGCTACCCTCTGACGTGCGAGAGGTACCCTCAAAAGCGCATCTAGTGTCCTCTACCGGTACTAAGTCAGGGAACCACCTGACACCTGCTAGCATCTTGCGGAACTACGAGGGGAGCGTAGGACAGTGGTTTAGACGGGGCTGCTTCTCTGTATATGTTACTCTGTGCCTTGGGTGGCACACTGGCAGGGCAGTAGGTCGTAAAAATGTAGCCTTGTTTCCCAAACTGTGAAGGAGAGGCATCGTCTGCGCTTTTTAGAAGAAGATAGCAGGGCACACGGCTGTGGCCGAGGGTACGAAAGAGAAAACGACGGAATGTTGCTGGAGGCTAGGCAGACGCTCCCACGGGCGACGGTTAGAGCCGTTTAGTGAGAATCGCGCCAAAAGTGTGTGTGGAAGGGATGCCGTCTTTGATTGGCTGATGTTCAAAGCGCCAGCTTTTCGAAATCAGCGGTTGTCTTGTGAGATTTTATTGGCTGGAGTTCGAGAACTCAACGCTGATTGGCTTTACGTAAAAACGGCGTTACCTGCGGGGGGGGGGGGGGGGGTCTTGCGTGGAGACGCAGTGATAGAAGTGGACTTCATGTTTCGTAGCGCGAGAGTACGGACGCGTCTGGTGGCATCCTGTCCTCCCAGTGTGTGGACTTGGAGATTTTGCTTATTGAGCTGATACTTGGACGAGTGAACTTGTGTAAGTTTCAGGGTACACTGTGTGATTTATACTTCACCTGATTGCTCTTGTTTTCTGTTTGAAAAAGGTCAGCCAGCCAATACTAATGCACCGAAGCACTAGCTGCAATATACTCAATTTCTGGAGTCATTTAGACCTTCAGTACTCGTGCGTACTTGTCTACGCTCACTGAAGTGGTCCTGACTTGGCAGAATTGTTTGAGATCGTAGGCACTGTGTACTGCCGAACTCACAGAGGCTGATAGCAGGGAGTACAGCTTCCGAGCGATGGAGCGAGTTTTTTATTTCGTGGCCGCGCAAATTTTCAGCTCACAGTCGCCCTGCCCCCACGCCACTGCAGCGCAGCACCTTCACACGCAAGTTGTCAGTTACTAATGTATGGCAAAGCGCTCGCCAGCAACATAGAGTCGGATACATCAGGTTCTGCCTTATAGTGGGGATTGTGTAGTTAGGAAAGTCAACCCTGCACTGGTATTCCGACTCGATAATCCCGCTAAGAACATTATATTATTTCACGATACTGGTTTCTGACTTGCCAGTCGTTACTAATTTCCAGTTTCGTAACAATTTGAGTAACTTCATATGCATTAGATTGTTCTTTCTTATTTGGTTGTAAATGTATTTTTGTTGTTATGATTTTAGTATTGGATTAATCATTGTGTGTTTTATCCTGATTAAAACGGTGCAATAAATATTGTTAGATTTGAAAGATGTTTTTTTTCTCAACATTATTAGTAGTCAGATCCCAGTTAGTTCGTTACATTTTTGGTGGGGACAAATTATTAATTATATGTTATACCACTTGCAGGAAACGGAAGAGTTTCATTACAATTAGGACTGAAACAGGTGAATATTGTATCATTAAAATTATTTAATATGATGTTAAATATCACTAATTAATTCAGTGTCAGCTGCTCCTGTCTTCCTATTGTATTAACCCACATTCACCTTCCCCAGCCGAAATCATTACAATCCATTTGATTTTTCACTACCACACCTTACAGTAGCGCCTACTAGCTGGCATATCACTTAAACGATAAGTGTTCCTAGCAGCCTACATCGAAGGAGTACCTCTAGGTGCACCACCACCACCTAAATAACGGCCTCGCAAAATCGGAGACCACGGCTGCGGTTACCCTTGACGCTGCGTTACAGACAGTAGCGCCTGCGATGGTGTACGCAACCACGAGTGCACGAATGGCAAAACGTCATTTTTTCAGAGAATTCCAGGTCCTGTTTACAGTATGCTGTGTTTGCCGTCATCGCGGTGAAAGCACATTGGAAGCGTGTATTTGTCATTGCCATACTGGCGTATCACCCGGCCATTGGTTACACGTCTCGGTCACCTCTTGTTGCATCGACGGCACTTTGAACAGTGGCCGTTACATTTAAGATATGTTACTATCCGTTAGCCTCTACTAGCTGGCATATCACTTAACCGATAAGTTAATGAAATAAATCGAAATTTACGATCAGTTATGGCCTCACTGTACTAGGCGAATGAAAATTTCTGCCCGGTCGGGATTTGAACCCGGGATCTCCTGCTTACTAAGCAGACGCGTTCACCACTCCGCCACCGAGGACACAATGAACATCCCGACTACAGAGGACAGTTCCCTGCAGAACAAAATAGGCTGTGGTTATAGGAAGGAGACAGCGTGGCGAATGGAGATTTGGGTGTGGCAGGAGACGTGCAGGGGAGAGTCCTCTGCAGTCGGGTTGATCACTGTGTCCTCGGTGGCGGAGTGGTCAACGCGAGTGCCTAGTAAGCAGGAGATCCCGAGCTCGAAACCCGGCCGGACACAAATATTCATTCGCCGCACTTGGGTATTTCATCTAAACCTAGTACAATGAAGCCATAACTGATCGCAAATTCCGATTTATTTCATTAACTTGAACGCTGTAATGTCGTCAAACATATATATTATTGTAATCGATAACTGTTCCTAGCTGCCTACATCGAAGGCGTACCTCAAGGTGCAACACCACCACCTAAATAAAGGCCTCGCAGAATCGGAGACCATGGCTGCGGTTACGCTTGACGCTGCATTACAGACAGGAGCTTCTGCGATGGTGTACACAACGACGAACCGGGGTGCACGAATGGCAAAACATTTTTTCGGATGAATCCAGGCCCTGTCTACAACATAATGATGGTCGCGTCCGTGTTTGGCCACATCGCGGTGAACGCACATTGGAAGCCTGTATTTGTCATCGCCATACTCGCGTATCACCCGGCGTGATGGTATGGGATGCCATTGGTTACACATCTCGGTCACCTCTAGTTTGCATTGACGGCACTTTGAACTGTGGCCGTTACGTTTCAGATGTGTTACGATCCGTGGCTCTACTCTTCATTCGATTCCTACGAAACCCTAAATTTGAGCAGCATAATCCACGACTGAATGTTGTAGGTCCTGTACGGGCCTTCCTGGATAGAGAAAATGTTCGACTGCTGATCTGGCCAACATATTCTTCAGATGTCTCACTAATTAAAAACGTTGGTCAAGCAACTGGCTCGTCACAATGCGCCAATAACTCCTCTTAATGAACTGTGGTATCGTGTTGCAGCTGAAAGGGGATCTTTACCTGTACACGCCATCCAAGCTCGGTTTGACTCGATGCCTAGGCGTATCAAGGCCGTTATTACGGTGAGAGGTGGTTGTTCCGGGTACTTATTTCTCACGATCTATGCACCCAAATTTCGTGAAAATGTAATCACATGTCAGTGGTAGTATAATATATTTGTCCAATGAATACCCGTTTATCATCTGCATTTCTTCTTGGTGTAGCAATTATAATGGCCAGTAGTGTACGTTACCACTAATTGATTTGAGCAGTGTATAAACAACGCTCTCACAGAAAACTAATGGTTCAGATCACCTTTTATCCACCTCTTGTGAATGAAAGTTGCAGTTATTATACGGACATTTGGAGGTTCCTGGAGAATTAACCATTCTTCAAAATGTAGACCACAACAGCAACAATTGAAGTTTATCGTGTGGAACGATTGTGAATTAAATCCGAAGATAAGTGATCATTACTAATTTCGGTAATTGGTAGGGACGAGCGTCTAGTGCAGTCGAATTGATTGCAACGCCGAGAGAGTGTTGAGGGGCGGAGAGGACGATGAATGGCGCGGCCGCCAGCAGCAGCTGAGGGTCGATCCAGCGGCCACTCTTCCGGTCACGAAGCAGGCGCCGCAGTCACGACCGGCTACTGTGCAGGGGAGACGACGCGATAAAGCACAGCCAAGGGCGAGCAGGCGGGTTACCGGGTGCCGTCGCCAAACACTCGACTCATCAGTTAGCAACGAGCGTGCGTGGTACACAGCCGAGAGAAATGGAAGAGTAACTCTTTGTTTAGAAATTACACAGGTGGTCCAGTATCTAAAGTGAGTATATTTTAGACTGAAAGTCATGGTAGAGGTATGCGACATTCATTGTAAAATTGAAAATGCTGGAGATTGCTTGATTAATCAAAACATGTTAACAGTAGATTATTTATTTTCAGTACTCAACATGTTTTTCGGGCGTAGCCCATCATCTGGTGATCTGTCAATAACATACATGTACAGCCAATTAAGTATATACAAAAAATTATTTGCAATATATAATTAACATGTCAAATATTTTTATAGTTTTACATAATTTGGAATTACATACCGATATTATATAAATTTACATATGATGTATTCAAATTTGTCATGTAAAATACTGTTGTTGTGTATTGACAAATAAGAATAAACATCAGTTGTTATTAAGGTAATATTTATATAAAATAAAGATTATATATATAAAATATTTTAGAAAATCTTATTGACAGATCTCCAGATGATGGGCTACGCCGAAACATGTTGTGAACTTAAAATAAACAATCTACTGATAACATCTTTTGATTATTGAAGCAATCTCCAGCATTTTTAAAATCATTATTGAAAATGAGTATTTTGGGATCAAAAACTACGAGACAGATGTGAATATTTCAAATATGGCGAAATGGTCATACACATTAAGAGACGGAAAGTACACGAGAGGCTATATACCTTACAACGTTTCTGAAGATATGTAAATATCGCCGTTACCAATGTTTATACCTATAAAAGCTTTCGATACAGAAAAATCATACCTGATTGAAAAATGTTCAAATGTTTTTTAAGCTTAAGGGACTTAACTACGGGGTCATCAGTCCCTAAACTTACAAACTACTTATGAACTACCTACAACTAAGGACGGCACAAATATCCATGCCCGAGGGGAGATCCGAACCCCCGACCGTAGTGGCCGTGCAGACCGTGACTGAAGCGCCTCAGTCCCCTCATCATCAGGGAATTAAGGAAATAGTTGAAAACATATGAGAGACTAATGATCATAGCGATTCAGACAAAATTTCTACTTGGTGCGAAAATTATCAATTGACACTAAATAAAGAAAAGTGTGAAGTAATACACATGACCACTGAAAGAAATCCGCTGAACTTCAATTACGCGATAAATCAGTCGTAAATTCTAGCAAATACGTAGGAGTTACAATTACTAGCAACTTAGACTGGAGAGAACACATAGAAAATATTGAGGGGAATGCGAATCAAAGATTACGTTTCATTGGCAGAACGCTTCGAAGATGAACCAGCTCAATCAAAGAGACTGGCTACATCACACTTGTGCGTCCTCTCCTGGAGTACTGTTGCCCCTTGTGGGACCCTCATCAGGTGGGACTGACGGAAGACATTGAGAGGGTTCAGAAAAAGGCAGCTCGTTTTGTTTTATCACGTTACGGGGGGGGGGGGGGATACGGCACGGAAATGTTGCACGAATTGTGGTGGAAATCATTAAAAGAAAGACGTTATTCATTGCGGCGTGATCTGTTTGCGAAGTTTCATCACCGACTTTTACTTCTGAATGTGAAAAGATTTTGCTAGCACCCACCTATTTAGGGAGACATGACCATTCCAATAAAATAAGAGAAATCAGATCGAAAACGGTAAGATTTAATGTTCTTTCTTCCCGCGCTCTATAAGAGAATCGACCGGTAGGGATAAGTTATGAAAGTGGTTCGATGAATCGTCTGCCAGGCACGCAAATGTAATTTGCAGAGTATCTATGTAGACGTAGATGTAGATAACATTTCAGATTTGTTTTATATTCTCTAAATATGTAATGTGCAACCAATGTATTCCGGAAAATGTGGACATTTGATTGAAACTATTTCACATCGGTCTTTATGACTTAGTATTTACCTATAAATGTTCGAAATCTGATCGTCCAGTTTTTAATATTTTTTGTTGTTTGAAAAAGATAAATATACGACGCTTACAAGCTATATATTTCTTCATATGCCAAAGTTCACTTCAATGAAACCATCTGTTCTAACCGTTTGAAGAAACACTTCTCTTTGTCAAAATAATAATAAAGATAAATCTTTGAATAGTAACTTACAAAAAATCATTTTCTACAGTGTTCTTTCATAAAACGGAATGATATTTGAATAACCAAAATAATAGTCTTCTTACTCTAATTCCAAGGTTTCTAAGAATGTACAAAAATGTTCAAATGTTTTGTAAATCTAAGGGACTTAACAGCTGCAGTCGCTAGGCATACAAACTACTTACACTAACTTATATTTGTGCTAAGGACAACGCACACATACATACAGCCATGCTTGAGGGAGGACTCGAACCTCAGACAGCGAGCAACGGCGCGCTACGCAGCAAGGCGCCTTACAGCGCTTGGCCTCTCCGCCGCGGCTACGAATGTACACTTCTGTCAACTCTAATGAGAAAATTCTTCACTTGTGTGGCAGTTCCTGCATAGCGACTTTATAATACTGTCAAGGGTAAATTTGGTCCATCTATGCAACTAAAAGAGGAACCAATATTGTGTCGTCATGCGCTTATCAAACTATTACGTACCCACTCACTCCCTTCTACAACTCCTCTCACACATTGTGTAGGCTAGTGCGCTCAAGAGATCTACGAAGGTCAAGCAGGATATGAGCACCGTAACGTACAAAGACCTGTTACTTAAAATGAGAAAAATAACACTACATTTTCTGTCATTTCTTGTAGTACTTCTTACCAAAGGCGACAGGTTTTGGGGAGATCAGCAACAACAAATGTTCGTAGCACGTACGTTATACCAACAAAAAAGATGTGGACGTGTGAAATTATTTGTGACGCCCTTATACAGCTCCAGATGTGGAGGTATAGGACAATTTATGGCGGCATAATACTCTTTAGTGTTTCGAAAAAAAAGATGTGGACGTATGGGATGATTTGTGACGGCATAATACACCTCAAAGTTTTGAAAAAGGATGTAGACGTATGGGACGATTTGTCATGACATAGTACACTTTAGTGTTCTGAAAAAAAAAAAAAAAGAAAAAAAAAGAGAGAGTGTGAACGTATGGGACGATTTGTGACAGAATAATACGCCTTATGTTTTTATCAGTGTGGTGACTATGCTGACTCCTACATTGGGAGTAGGGGAAAGTCGGAAATATGACAACATTAAGGCATATTAAAATCTTTCTGGCCCTAACGTTGAAATCAAATACTTTATTTATGGAAAAATGATTGTTTGGTGTATCCCCTTCATAATCAAGCTGTTAAACATTTCTTTAAACTGAAGATTCTCCAGACTGACCTATTTTGGTTAGTGGTAGTACCATTCGTCAACTTACAGTGAGGATAAGATGAAATTGGCTATGGCTGAGATCACGAAATGAACATTTTATTGATGCTTATCTATTTATGAGAAAAGTCGCAAACACAGCCTTTCTCCTTTGCGTACCTGTTTATCTGAACATGAGCCCACTCTTGGCATCGAGATCATTGATACCATATTTGTGTCTTTCCTTCCTCACCGGTAAGGATACAGCCTCGTTCATCGATATAATCGTAGTCACTGTCGGCGTACTCAATTTCAATGAATGCGTTAGAAGATGTGTTGCAGAGTTCTGTTCTAGGATCCTTCTTTCAGTCCAAAACCTCACCATCTTGCGTAATTTATCTTAATTTATCTTTTTGATATAGACTTTAACGTACCCAAATTCTTGCACTGTTAAATCATTAAATCTTTATTAAAGTACCAGTAAATGCAGAAGGCTTAAGAGGGATCAAGTAATATTCTTAAATACAAAATAGAAACAAATTGTTACAAAAACAGCGTCCATTTCCAAGCCTCCGTTAAAAAAAAGGGCCAAGAGGATCTAGTTCAACAGACAAACATAAATAGTGAGCTAAGGAAGCAATACCAAAGTGCACGTAGCACAGTCTGTTGAGTTGTCGGAGAAATTAGAAATTGGTCACCTTAAACTTCTCATCAACTTATCCGACCTTGCCGTAGCATGCGTTTTTTCCCTAACGATAAGTATTACCGTAAGAATTTCGTACTTTTTCAACATTTCAAATTATCTGCAACACTATAAGAAGCTGCGGACTTCAACCATTGCAAAAATGGACCTCTATATCTACATAAATACTGTGGAAGTGCCTGGCAGAGAGTTCATCGAACCTTTTTTATCATGTTTCTCTACAGATCCATTCCCTAATAGCTCGTGGAATAAAGAGACACCTAAATCTTTCAGTTTTCCACCTGATTTCTCTGATGATCATGTCTTCCTATGTAGGTGGGTGCTAACGAAATATGTTCGCTAACGGAAGAGAAAGTTGATCTAACAAATCTCGCAAATAGATCTCGTCGTAACGAATAACGCCTTTGTTTTAACGATTTCCACCCCAACTTGTGCATCATTCCCGTGATACTCTCTCCACTATAATGCGATAATACAAAACGAGTTGCTCTTCTCTGAACTTTCTCTAATTGGTCCGTCTGTCCCACTAGGTGAGGATCCCACAATGCGCAGCAGTATTCCAAAATAGGACGCACAAGTGTATTTAGTAGAACTGTTGCATCTTCTAAGTGTTCTACTAACGAAACGTAGTCTTTGGTTCACTTTCCCTACAATATTATCTATGTGTTCTTCCAGGTTCAATTGCTGGTAATTGTTACTCCGAGGTATTTAGTTGAATTTACGGTCTGTAGTTTTGACTCATTTATAGTTTAAATGAAGCTTAACGGGAATCTTTTACTGGTCATATGGATGACTTCACACTTCTCATTATTAAAGGGCAGTTGCCATTTTTTGCACCATGCAGATAGCTTATCTAAATCATTTTGCAGTGCTTTTGATCTTCTTGTGTCTTTATTAATCGATAAGTGACTGCATCACCCGCGAAAAGTCTAAGGGAGCTACTCAGATTGTCTCCGAAATCGTTTATAAAAATAAGGAACAGTAATGGTCCTATAACACTTTCCTGGGGAACGCCAGATACCACTTCTGTTTTACTCAATGACTTTCCGTCAATTACAACTTACTGTGTCCTTTGTGACAAGGTATCACGAATTCAGTCGCACAAGTGTGGCGGTATTCCATAGGCACGCATTTTGATTAGAAGACCTTTGTCAGGTACAGTGTCGGAACCCTTTTGGAAATCTAGAAATATGGAATCTATTTGACATCCTATAAAGACCTAGATATATTTCAGAAAAATGATACTTTCTGAATCCGTGTTGACTATGGGTCAATAGGTCATTCTCTTCGAGGTAGTTCATAATATTTGAGGAAAGTACCGGGAGATCAAAAAGTCAGTATAAATTTAAAAACTTAATAAATCACGGAATAAGGTAGATAGAGAAGTAAAAATTGACACACGCGCTTGGAATGACATGGGCTTTTATTAGAAAAAAAAAGTTCAAGATTTGTCCGACAGATGGCGCTTCATCTGATCAGAAAAGCAATAATTAGCATAACAAATTAAGACAAAGCAAAGATGATGTTCTTTACAGGAAATGCTCAATATGTTCACCGTCATTCCTCAGCAATCGCTGTAGTCGAGAAATTATGTTGTGAAAAGCACTGTAAAACATGTCCGGAGTTATGGTGAGGCATTGGCGTCGGATGTTGTCTTTCAGCATCTCTAGAGATGTAGGTAGATCACGATACACTTGCGACTTCAGGTAACCCCAAAGCCTATAATCGCACGGACTGAGGTCTGGGGACCTTGGACGCCAAGCATGACGAAAGTGGCGGCTGAGCACACGATCATCACCAAACGACGCACGCAAGAGATCTTTCACGCGTCTCGCAATACTGGGTGGAGCACCTTCTTGCATAAAAATTGTTCGTTCCAGCAGGTGTTTATCAGCCAGGCTGGGGATGATGCGATTCTGTAACATACCGGTGTACCTCTCACCAGTCACGCTAGCAGTTACAAAACCAGAATCACACGCCATCTGTCGGACATTTCTTTTCTAATAAGAGCCATGTTTTTCCAAGCATGTGTGTCAATTTCTGCCTCTCTGTCTATATTATTCCGTAATACATAAAGTTTTTGATCAGCCGGTATCTATATATATAAAAATAAGTTGTTGTTCGTTAGTCTCGTTAAAACTCGAGAACGGCTGAACAGATCTGGTTACTTTTAGTCTTGAAATATTCGCGTAAGTGCAGAGAAGGTTTAAACGGTTGTAAAATATGGAAAAGTTGTCTGGAAAAGAGGAATATCGGGAAAAACTGAAACAGTTTTTTCCAGTGAGCTATCAAAACTGTTCGTCCGATAGCGACAAAATTTTGTACATTACATGTTGAAA
The DNA here is from genome assembly GCA_026315105.1 of Locusta migratoria. Classification (NCBI taxonomy): domain Eukaryota; kingdom Metazoa; phylum Arthropoda; class Insecta; order Orthoptera; family Acrididae; genus Locusta; species Locusta migratoria. The sequence continues at coordinate 450,058,886 of CM048748.1, forward strand.
GCAAGTAGAAGGTTCGCATAAATAAAAATTTGGAAAAGTCGCCAAGAAAGTAGGAAAATTTAGGAAACACCGAAAGCAATTTTTTCTGTGAATAAAAGCATTACTTGAGTACGGCTCGACAGGTCAAAGTTTCTCTGAAATAACTTTTTTGGAGAATCTACCGGAAAATTGGAGAATTAAAAAAAAATGCGGTTTTGAATGTGTCTTTGATTGAATTCAGCGCTATAACTGACAATTCGCATGACGTAGAGGGGTAATTCTGTTTTTGTTTTGTTAATTATGGTCTTGGAAAAGTATTCGGTAAAAAAAAGAAAAAAATAGGAACAGTTAAAATGGAAAGTAGCAAAATTCTAACTAAGTTCCTTTTTCAATGTGTTTCTAAGTGTACTCAACACTATAAGTTGAGAACCGTTCATCCGATTGCTATAAAATATTGCAAATTCGACCTTCAAAGCGAGAGGAAGGTTTGAGTGAAGTAAAAGTTTGGAAAAGAAGGTCATAAAATAGGAAAATTTGTGGAAAAATGAAATAACTCATTTCTTTGGGATATCAATATCATTCGTACGACTGCGATAAAATTTTGCAGATTTGACGTTCAAGAGTACATACATATTAGCAATTGCGAAGTATTGCCGGGTCGATTAGATGACTAGATGCCCGATGAACTTCGTATCAGTTACCTCTTAACATAAACCGTTTTAATCTAAGTCATATGTATTTCAGATCGAATAGCTTTATAAAGGCATCATCAGATAGTCTAAGTATCGGCTCGATAGTGGGTGGAAAGAGTGGGCAAATCACGCACACATGTCCAGGATAATGTTCATGTCACATTCGTGGAAGTTCAGGAAAGATTTAAACTGTGATAAAATATGGAAAATTTTCGAGGAATATTTAGATTTAAATCGAGCGGATATTTTGACTATCTGATGATACCTTTGTAAAGCTACTGGGTCTAAGATACACATAATTTAAGTTAATATGGTTTTTATTAAGAGGTAAGTGGTACGAAGTTCACCATGTCATTTAGTATGTTCTAAAATCCTGCTGCAAACCGACGTCAATTATATAGGCCTGTAAGGTAAGTGTAAATAAATTAACGGAGAAACTTCCTGGCAGATTAAAATTGCGTGCCGGAACCGGGACTCGTACCTGGGACCTTTGCCTTTCGCGGGCAAGCGCACTATCGACTGTGCTATCCCAACACAACTCACGATGCCGCCTCACGACTTTACTTCAGCAGAGTGAAAGTTTCATTCTGGAAACATCCCTTAGGCTGTGGCTAAGGGGTGCTAGTCTTGCATGGTTCGCAGGAGAGCTTCTGCGAAGTTTGGAAAGTAGGAGGCGAGGTACTGGCGGAAGTAAAATTTGTGAGGCGGCATCGTGAGTCGTGTCGGGCTAGCACAGTCGGTAGAGCGCTTGCCGGCGAAAGGCAAAGGTCCCAGGTACGAGTCCCGGTTCCGGCACGCAATTTTAATCTGCCAGGAAGTTTCAAATAAACGGTAATTTATGGGTTTGAGAGTATGCTGGGGGTTTGGATTGCAGAGACTAAGCAGTGTGGGTAGATGTGAAGGTGATGCGATTAAACCGTCCAGGTGAGTCTCGCCTCGCTGTCGAGATGCACAGGCCTCAGTGCCACGTTTCATCTTCCCCCCTGCTCTGCTGGTAGGAAACGCGTGGAGGAGATGGCGCGTGCTCAGAATGTGTCTGGCCTCCCGGAGGGACTGCGCCGCCTGTTCAGTTCCGGTGACGTGGGTGGCGGAGGACGACGACGCTCAGCTGTCCACACACGCGGCGAGAAGGCGGATGTGTGACGGTATAATGCGGACATTCACGCTGCGGAGCACAACCTGCGTGCTTTCGTACAGAGGAATGTGGACGGTGGGAAGAGCGATCGTTTTTACACCTGCCAAGTCGCCGTACTGAGGATTTGCTTCAGGCAGTGAAGGAGTTGTCACGAACGGACACAGTGTTGCACCAACAGGTGTTTACAGCCCGGAGCGTCGGTGAGATGAGTCCTCACCGCTCACGGAGATTTCTCCTGACTGGCACACCGATTCGGTACTGCTTCTGACGCAAACGCTGGGATTACCAATGATGAAAATCAAAATTTAACGATCTGAAAAAAGTATATATGCACACTCAAACACCGTATGATAATTTGAACCAAGTCTGGGATTCGAACCCGGCGCCGGCTCAACAGAAAGCTGCGCCCTACAAATCTTCACACATTGCTTCAGTCTGCAGGAATGTGGTACTTGGAATAATGGTCTCTGAAGCATGTCGTTTAGTTTGCTGTTCAGTAGCCTTAGGCATAATAGTTCGTGATCGGGAGTGCACACTTCAGTTCGCGGCTCTGCCGTGAACTAGTTCCTTCTTTAAGTTCGTCCGCTCCCAGTAATGTCTGAGCGGCGTGGTCTGCGCATGCAGGTGGAGGGGGAACTTCCCCCACCTAGCAGATTTCTTCCGGGAGTGCTAGTCTTGCGTGTTTGCAAGAGAGCTTCTGTGAAGTTTGGAAAGTAGGAGGCGAGGTACTGGCGGAAGTAAAGTTGTGAGGCGGCATCGTGAGTCGTGTCGGGGTAGCTCAGTCGGTAGAGCGCTTGCCCGCGAAAGGCAAAGGTCCCAGGTTCGAGTCCCGGTTCCGGCACACAATTTTAATCTGCCAGGAAGTTTCATATCAGCGCACACTCCGCTGCAGAGTGAAAGTTTCATTCTGGAAACATCCCTTAGGCTGTGGCTAAGCCATGTCTCCACCATATCCTTTCTTCCGGGAGTGCTAGTCTTGCGTGTTTGCAAGAGAGCTTCTGTGAAGTTTGGAAAGTAGGAGGCGAGGTACTGGCGGAAGTAAAGTTGTGAGGCGGCATCGTGAGTCGTGTCGGGGTAGCTCAGTCGGTAGAGCGCTTGCCCGCGAAAGGCAAAGGTCCCAGGTTCGAGTCCCGGTTCCGGCACACAATTTTAATCTGCCAGGAAGTTTCATATCAGCGCACACTCCGCTGCAGAGTGAAAGTTTCATTCTTCCCCCACCTAGCTGCTTCATGCGCTTGCTGCGTGAGTCGCTAACGATATCACGCAAACCAAAAGAAACAGTTTGTGGATAATTTCTCGCGTTTAAGTTTAGAGTTATCTCTATAATCAGTCTCTAATGATGATGATGATAAGTAACAGGCCTTTGCACGTTACGCTGCTCATATCCTCCTTGGCCTTCGTAGATCTCTTGAGCATAGTAGCCTACACACTGAGTGAGAGGAGTTGTAGAAAGGAGTGAGTGCCACACAAGAGAAGAATTTTCTCATTAGAGTTGATAGAAATGTACATTCGTAGCCGCGGTGGAGTGGCCGAGTGCTGTAAGGCACATTGCAGAGAAGCGCATCGTTGCTCGCTGTCCGAGGTTCTAGTCCTGCCTCGAGCATGGCTGTATGTATTTGTGCGTAGTCCTTAGCATAGGTTTAAGTTAGTGTAAGGGACTAATAACCGCAGCTGTAAAGTCCCTTAGATTTACAAACATATGAACACTTTTTGTACATTCTTAGAAAACTTGGAATTAGAGTAAGAAGACTATTATTTTGGTTATTCAAATATCATTCCGTTTTATGAAAGAATACTGTAGAAAATGATTTTTTGTAAGTTACTATTCAAATATTTATCTTTATTATTATTATTATTATTATTATTATCAGTATTATTTTGACAAATGTGAGAAAAGATGGTTTCATTGAAGTATTATGGAGGTTAATATAAATAACTTTCACATATGAAGAAATATATAGCATGTAAGCGTCGAATATTTATAATCAAATATCCACATTTTAGGGAACTCATTGGTTGCACATTACATATATAGAGAGTATAAAACAAATATAAAGTGTTATATAATCATTGAGTCTGTCAATTGTTTTCAACTAGCGGAATTTTTTTCAGCAATCAGTCGTACAAATATATTGATTTATTCGCAAATCTAGATTTCGACCACTGCGTGGTCATTATCAATGCTTAAAAACAATTAAAATATTTCAAACATCTCGACCTCCATGTTGTAAGTTTTTTCAGTACGAACGCAACTTCCAACATGGAGGTCGAGATGTTCTAAGTATTTTAATTGTTTTTATCATTGATAATGACCACACAGTGGTCGAAATCTAGATTTGCGAATAAATGAATATATTTGTACGATTGATTGCTGAAAAAAATTACCACAAGTCAAATACAATCGTAGATCACAAATTCCACCATGGAATCAAGTCTGTTTTCAACTACTTCCTTAATTTTAAAACAAAACGTAATGATGATTAACCTTTATTACTAAATGTTGAATACACAAGTCATACTTGACTACAGCTCAGGAGTAATGCTATTTTCTTAATATCAAGAAATGCTGAATTTTTTATACGCAATCATATGTATTGGATATTACGGTATCGAAAGCTTTTATAGGTATACATTTTGGTAACTGCGATATTTACGTACCTCCAGACATGTTGTAAGGTACATAGCCTCTCGTGCACCATCTCCCTCTCAATTTGCATGAGCATTCCGCCAGACATGAAATATTCACAGCTGTCTCGTAGTTTTTGTTCCCTAAAATACTCACTTTTGATACTGCGTGCCGTACACGGCTTCCGGAACTGATCGCTGTCTTACCAGTGGAGGGGAACAATGTCGCATCACGCTCATCTATGGCAGATATACTTGCGATCGATGAGAGGAGGTCAAAAATAGTGTAAGGTCGAAGGGTAAATCTATGAGTCATTAGAGCTAGGATTGCTACAATTAAGCGACGATGCCGTTTCAAAAGAAACGCTTCTGGCATTCTCGGTTTTCACGGAAGGCATTCGAAATCGAATTACTTCTGATGGGCGGAGATTAGAATCCCTGTCTGCTGGAATCTGAGTCCGGTGTCTAGACACTTTGATACCTCACCCAATCATGGTGAAGGGTGAAGAGAAGTAAGAAACTGCGTAGATGGCTGGTGTAACAGGTAAGGAAACTGAAATGCAGTTATTTAATCGACAAATTAACATTTCCGGATGACACGACTGTTGTAGCAGGGAGTGGAAAAGACACTGAAATGTGTGAATGCCATGAAAACAATGATAAAAACGTGGTCTAAGTGGGAGACCAAATGACTATCATATTTTTTAAATTAAAAAATAATAAATAAATAAATTGTGGTACGTGAAGTTCAGATAGCAATCAGCAGTTCTAGAGAAAATTGACTGATTTTGTTTTCTGGGTCTTTCAATTACCTAAGTGAAATACCTAACGGTCGACGTGGTTCATTACGTACTGTTGTACACTCACACTAAAGTACCGGGAGGATCACTAGTTCGAATCTTGTCATACCATTTATTTTTGTTCTGTATTAAAAAAACTACGCTACTGCAATATAGAAATCATTTAATATGCGGCAGTTAACACCATTCTAATAATAATTTTAATAATTCATGTCTGCCTTTTTGTTTATTCTTAATACCGTTATTTTTGTGTAAGGTTACTAATAACGACTGTTTCAAATTACGTACACGTCACAAATTTCATTTTTGGAAAAATAATAAAAAATCAGATACTCTTCATAAATGCGGTAAAATAATGTAAAACAATAGTTTTCCCGGCATCAACAACATCAGACAAACGTTGCGTTTTTACAGACAATTTTTTCTCGATATATCAGCTGCAAAGCAAACGTCATTTACGTTCATGAAAATTCCTCTTTTATCGAATAGTATAGAACCGAACCACGCATACCTCACTGTTTCTTCTCAAATTGTGGGGGACATCTTCTGATGACTTACTAAATGAAGCTTTATGTTCTCATCTGAATCACCAATTTCGCCATTACCGCAGATATTTCGCGTTCTTATTGGATGAAACATCCGCTGATTTGCAGACACTTAATGAAGTGTTTCACTTGAAGGAAAAATACACGTGACAATCCTTTATTCCAACTACCGATGCTATGATTAAGTTCATGGCCAATCTAACAAGGTTACGAATTCGCACTGCCGTAACATTTCGTACAAAACGAGCAGCAAATTTCTCGTTGGATGCATCTCTTCTCTCTCTCTCTTCAAACTTACTTATCTGACGGTACGATTCGTTCATCCCTCTCCGAGACAGCCTCCACGACTGCTTAAATCACTCTGATCCACTGCCTTCGGTTTATAGCGACAATGAGCTCCATAGACACATTTTAAGTGGTCTTGCGCCGCTGTATCGATGTTCACCTTGAATCCGTACGCCTACCTGGTTTGAATCACAATAATTTCTTCAGTAAGTATTATAGAAACTATACACTCGACCTATGAATAAGAACTTTCAATGTGGTCTATTTTTCCTTAACGTGGCTGTATATTTGAATGCCATTAAGGGGGAGAGAAAGCAGCGAAACACATCTCATTATAGAAAGTTAAGCAGAAGTTTTTGCAAAAGATCTAACCGTGTCTAGATAGAGTAAACAAAATAGGCGGAGGCGTCTTTGTCGCCATCAAAAGTAGTATTTCGTGTAGCGAAGTTGATAGTCGCTGTGAGTTACCAAAGGTAGATATTGTACTCGAAAATCGTAAAAAGTTAATAATTGGTTTCTTTTACCGGCCTCCCGACTCTGACGATACAATAGCAGAATAGCAGAAAGGTTCAAAGAAAACATGTGTCAAATTGCAAACACGTGCCCGACTCGCACAATAATAGTAGACGGTAATTTTAATTTACCCTCAATCAGTTAGCAAAATTATATTCTCAAATCAAGAGGTACGCATAAAACATCGTGCGAAATTGTACTCAACGCATTCCCTGAGAATTACTTCGAACAATTAGTTCATGAGCCAACTGGAATTGTAAAAAAAAAAAAAAAAAAAAAACGAGACGAAAAGTAAATTTATTCAGGAGAGCAGATAGAAATAAAATCAATTGCTTCTTGAAAGAGAGTTTCCACTCATTCCATGATGATGATGATGATTGGTGTTTTAGGGCGCTCACACTCATTCCAAACACTAAACGCAAGTGTAGACCAGATGTGGCTCCAAAGAAGTAATGTCGACAGCAGTTGACAGTTTTATATCAAATAAATTAATATGAGGTCAGGACACTGTTGCAAAAATAACGGAAAAGGAATCATAAATTTAAACGAACACAAAATTCCCAGGATTGGCGATCGTACACAGAAGCTCTAAATTTAGCGAGGACTTCAATGCGAGATACCTACAATATTTTTCGCAACGAAACTCTTTCTTGAAATCTGAGTGAAAACACAAAGAGGTTTTGGCCATATGTTGAATATACTAGGGTCAAAAGACAAACAATACCCTCATTACATGATAGTAATGGCGATTCTGCCGATGATAGCGGTACTAAAGCAGAGTTACTAAACACAGCATTTCGAAACTCATTCACAAGAAGACGAAACCAATGTTCCAAATATTTCAGATTTCGAATTACATACAGAGTCCAGAATGAGTAACGTTGGATATCAACGGAGTAGTAAAGCAACTGAAATCAGTTACCAAGAACAAGTCTTCTGGAGCGGACTGTATACGCATTATATTTTTATTTGATTATGCTGAAGCGATACATCCTTACTTAATAGGCATATACAACAGCTCGCTCAAAGCACGATCTTTAGCAAAAGACTGGAAAGTTGCACAGGTCAAGAAAGGCAGTAGGAGTAATCCACTAAACTACAAGCCTATTTCATTGACGTCAATTTTCAGCAGGGTTTTGGAATATATCCTGTATTCAAATATTATGAATTACCGCGAACAGAATGATCTATTGACGCAAGGTCAACACGGATTTAGAAATTATCGATCATACGAAACACAACTAGCTCTTTATTCACACTAAGTGATGAGTGCTATCGACAAGAGATCTCAAACTGATTCCGCATTTCTTGATTTCCAGAAGGCTTTTGTCACCGTACCTTACACCGTAACCACACACAAAATGGAAATGGAGGTTTCAGTTCCACTATTTGGCGTTTAGCTCCTAAACACACTCCGGACTAAACGTCGTTGAATTGACAGCGTGCATAATCAGTGAAGATTAATTCATCCCTTTTGATGGTCACGAAGGAGGCAGGAACTGTAGCAGGCACGAAAAGCTTCAGTTATGCCGAACAAATGGATAAACAGCGCGAGAGCCGGCATAATCGACGAGAGTTCATTGACGTCGAAGGAAGGTCAGAAAGCACTACCTATGAGGAAGACGAAGGATTACTGTATGGTGCTGGAGTCTGAGAGTAAATCGGTAAGCTTGGTCTATTAAAAAATTCAAATGTTCAAATGTTTGTATAGCTTATGGGATTTAACTACGGGGTCACCAGTCCCTAAACTTACAAACTACTTATGAACTAACTAATTCTAAGGACGGCACAAATCACTACGGTCGGGGGTTAGAATCCCCCCTCGGACATGGATATTTGTGCCGCCCTTAGTGTAGATCGTAAGTAGTTTGTAAGTTTAGGGACTGATGACCCCGTAGTTAAGTCCCATAAGCTATACAAACATTTTTGAACGGCACAAATATACATGCCCGAGGGGGGATTCGAACCCCCGACCGTAGTGGCCGTGCAAACCGTGACTGGAAGCGCCTCGGCAACCGCAGCCGGTGGTCCATTGAAAATAATCTTCAAACCCGTTTATCTCGAAATGACGTTCCACATACTTGTGTCCAGTTCAAGACGAAAAGTATTGAACCCATCATTATGACAAGTGATAGTTGATTATTTATACAAGTGTCTTGTTCGTTGCATAATTAGAGACAAATAATCATGAATATCGAAGTAAATCGTTTCAACGCCTGCAACATCTGTAAAGGTCATTTTTGTCACCTGCATTGAGGTTCATATTCTTAGAAAATAAGTTATTCATGTAAACCAAAAACTTGTTGATTTCAGATGTAACTCGGAATGGGTACAGTGGACGCAATTGGAAACTCATGCTCAGAACCTTCGGCGGACATCAAAGCCTAACGTTCTTATACAGGGTGTTACAAAAAGGTACGTCCAAACTTTCAGGAAACATTCCTCACACACAAAGAAAGACAATATGTTATGTGGACATGTGTCCGGAAACGCTTAATTTCCATGTTAGAGCTCATTTTAGTATTTCTCTTTCAATGTAAATTGAAATAACTCGTCCACACAAATGTCAAAATACTCGATTGTTTCGTTAGTATGTACTGTACTTCATTGATTCACAGATTTTCTGTGAATGTTTGGGTAGGAATTGTTGGTGATGTCTTGATTGGGCCTCATGCCTTTCCACCTATGCTTACTGGAGCACGTTATCATGATATCATACGGGATACTCTACCTCTGCTGCTACAACATGTGCATTTACAAGCACGACACAACATGTGGTTCATGCTCGATGGAGCTCCTGCACATTTCAGTCAACGTGTTAGTAAGCTTCTCAACAACAGATTCGGTGACCGATAGATTGGTAGAGGCGGACCAATTCCATGGTTTACTCGCTCTCCTGACCTCAACCCTCTTGACTTTCATTTATGGGGGCATTTGAAAACTCTTGTCTACGCAACCCCGGTACCAAATGTAGAGACCCTTCGTGCTCGTATTGTGGAAGTCTGTGATACAATACGCCATTCTCCAGGGCAGCATCAGCGCATCAGGGATTCCATACGACGGAGGGAGGATGCATGTATCCTCGGTAACGGAGGACATTTTGAACATTTCCTGTAACAAAGTGTTTGAAGTCATGCTGGTACATCCTGTTGCTGTGTGTTTCCATTCCATGATTAATGTGATTTGAAGAGAAGTAATAAAATGATCTCTAACATGGAAATTAAGCCTTTCCGGAAACATGTCCACCTAACATATTTTCTTTATTTGTGTGTGAGGAAAGTTTCCTGAAAGTTGGCCGTACATTTTTGTAACACCCTGTATGTGGCTGAAATTATTCACATACATTCACACAAACAGTTAGAATTATGAATGAAACAATGTCGCAAATAATGTAAATAAATCCCACAAAATAAGTGACAAACTTTGGTTTTCCCCCCTTAAAAGGCAAACTTTGGTTGCCCCCCTCCCCCCCCCCTAAAAGGCAAACGAAATGATGATACAATTCGTGAGAACGTATTAAAAAAAACTATAATCTTTGGTAGCAGACGTCTCTAGCAAGGGAAGTTCCTTTGGTTACATCACTGAACCAGAACATTGCACATCGTATATCGTAAAAATAAGTAACTATTAAGAATAAAGTCATTAGATGTCTCCGTGGGTCGAGACTGACTGGTGCTGTTTTCAAAGGATACATTATAGCGTTGCTTTAGTGAAAACACTTTGATGTTATCTGTGGTGATTATATCTTTGAAGCATTGCAAAGATAGAATTGATGTTATTTCGTGGTATTTTTGTGTGTTACAAACAAATTAAGTACAGATCGTAGTTTATTTTTTAGAACAGTGCCTCCATAGCGTCGGCGTAATATCGATCTGCGTACGTGCAACTAATCTTTCTTATTACGTGATCGTTGTCAATGAGACCGACGAAGATCATTTTATCATACGACGGTCTCAGTTTTAGATTTCTCGTAATTTTCCGCTAAGCGCAGGTGAGTGTTATTTTCGTCACTTACCCTGTATGCGGGTGCCGTGCCGGCAATCCTTTGATGTGCCGCTATCACTGCGGTCGGACGTATTACTGCCGAGATAATAACGCACGGCTCTGACGCCATCTGTCAACGGCACTGCCGACGGCTTCTCCCAAACCAGGTGGAGGTCCGTTCACTTCCTCTGACTTCATAACAGCGTTCGGTGATGGGTCTACCGTGCACGACGTACTATATTAGCAGTTATACAGGGTTAGGCAGTAACTGTTGCCACCAAGAATAACTCCGAAAGTATGATTGTCGCTGGAAAGTTTGTGGGACAAAAGTTACTGCATGGGACAACGGGGGCCAGAATATGACGTCGTTTTTTGTTGCTAGGTGGGGTCGCTTCAGAGATATGACGGTCCAATTTGTCTTTCTAAATGGAACGCTGTAGTTCGGTGCTTATTTTCTGATAGCGGCTCTCGACACGCATCCAATATAGTGTGACAGTAAGGTCCTTCAAGGTCAACGAAGGTCAATAAGGGTTCAATACTTTTCGTCTTGAACTGGACACAAGTATGTGGAACGTCATTTCGAGATAAACGGGTTTGAAGATTATTTTCAATGGACCACCGGCTGCGGTTGCCGAGGCGCTTCCAGTCACGGTTTGCACGGCCACTACGGTCGGGGGTTCGAATCCCCCCTCGGGCATGTATATTTGTGCCGTTCAAAAATGTTTGTATAGCTTATGGGACTTAACTACGGGGTCATCAGTCCCTAAACTTACAAACTACTTACGATCTACACTAAGGACGGCACAAATATCCATGTCCGAGGGGGGATTCTAACCCCCGACCGTAGTGATTTGTGCCGTCCTTAGAATTAGTTAGTTCATAAGTAGTTTGTAAGTTTAGGGACTGATGACCCCGTAGTTAAGTCCCATAAGCTGAACGTCTATTTCTGTCGAGGAACTCCTAGAACAGTTAAACAATTAGCTGATACCTTCTTTTTTGTTATTGTTTCTTTTCACTTAGTCTTAAGATTGTCGTGTGCGTAGGACTATTTAGGTTAAACTTCATGTATTGTCTTATTCCATGACCATGGAGTCTTGTCTTACTTCTCAATTAGGTCGTGCTGAACAGAAAACCATTTTATTATTATTATTATTATTATTATTATTTACAGAAGGTATTCAAAGTGATGACCACTGGTATCAATTCATTGTTTCAGTCTTCTTATCACGGATTGAGTGATATTCCGTGTCACTTCGGCACTTACCGAAGCACTAGTTTAGTTCATAAGAACGTTCATTTTTCGTTGAACGTCAAATGATCAAAATTTATTGCAATCGGATGAAAGTTTGTCAACTTGTAGTGTTGAGTACATTTAAAAACACATTGAAAAGGGAACTTGGTTCGAATTTTGCGACGTACCTTTTTAAGTGTCCCTATTTTTTTACTGAAAACTTTTCCAAGACCATAATGAACAAAAAAAAAAAAAAAAAAAAAAAAAAAAAATTACTCCTCTCCTTCGTGGGAATAGGCAGTTATAGAGCTGAATTCAATCAAAAACATATTGAAAAACGCACTTTCAGTTTTTCTCAACTTTTTCTATTTCCCGGTAGATTTTCCAAAAAAACTATTTCATACAAACCTTGTCCTGTCAAGTCGTACCCAAGTGAAGCGCTTACAACCATGCGGCAATTGATTTTTATTCAGAGAAAAAAATCGCTTTCCGTTTTTCCTAAATTTTCCGGGCGACTCTTCCAAATTTTGATCTGATGCGAACCTTCCTCTTGCTTTCAACATAAAATGTACAAAATTTTATCGCAAGTGGACGAACGGTATTGATAGCTCACTGGAAAAAGCTGTTTCGGTTTTTTCAGATTTGCCTCTTTTCCGGACTTTTCCATAGTTTATCACCGTTTAAACCTTCCCTGGACTTACACGAATAGTTCAAGACTAAAATTAGCCAAATTGGTTCAGCCGTTTTCGAGTTAAAGATATCGGTTGGAGGTCATCTCTACCATGTACCTTTCAACCATTTTTGAAGTACGTATGTACACGTGAAGGAAAATAATCGGAAGTTCGTCTCAAGGAAAAGTTGTAGACGACGAAACCGGATAGGAAAAAGACTGTGCTCCCGACCGGTGCGGGGCAGCAAGTGGTGCCGGCTGCAGCCACTGTGCGAGGCGCGCGGCCAGTACTGGCGCCGTCCATTTGTCTCTGTCAGCCCGCGGGCAGCAATAACTGTCCCCCGCCTGTCTCTTCAAGGCGACGCGGCCGGCGTGGCTAACCGAGCGAGCTGCGCCGCGCGGTTGATATGCGCGCGGCGTCTGTCGGCTCGCGTGCAGTCCAGTCACAGGTGAGAATAGACGTGCGAAGACCAGCGGCTGTGTCACGTCTCTAGACAAAACGCTTTTGTATTACGTAGTCCCAATCGGTCCTGACATCATGCAGACCGGAGAAACGATCTAATCATATAATACTGCTGGAACTCTGCAAGCATGAATTATCTCGAACAGAATGATCTATTGACCCACGGTCAACACGGATTTAGAAAATATCGTACACGCGGGAGTACAACTAGCTCTTTACTCACACGAAGTGGTGAGTGCTACCGACAAGGGTTCTCAAATTGATTCCGTATTTCTTGATTTCCAGAAAGCTTTTGACACCGTACCTCACAAACGGCTTTTAATCAAATTGCGTGGTTACGGTATATTGCCTCAAATTTGCGACTGGATAGGGGATTTCCTGTCACAAAGGACACAGTTTTTAGTAATCGATGGTAAGGCATAGACTACAACAGAGGTGATATCGGGCGTTCCACCGGGCAGTGTTATTGGTCCTCTGTTGTTCCTTATTTACATAAACGATTTAGGGGAAATCTAAGTAGCTCTCTTAGGTTGTTTGCAGATGACGCCGCCATTTACCGTCTAGTAAAATCATCAAATCAAAAGAAATCCCTTAAACTTTGTTTACAAGATAAATCAATCAAAATTGAAGGCCGTAAACTCCACAAAACACCTATGAATTACTACTACTTCAGACTTAAATTAAAAAGAACACGTAGATAATGTCGTGGGAAACGTGAACCAGAGACTGTATTTTATTGGCACAAACCTTAAAAAATGCAACAGAACTACAAAAGAAAGTGCATGCACTACACTTCTCCTTCCATTTTTGGAGTATTTCTGCCCAATGTGGGGTCCTTATCAGTTAGGTTTGACGTAGGACATCGAAAGAGTCCAAAGAAGGGCAGCGCGTTTCGTATTGTCGCGATACAGGGGAGACAGTGTTACGGAAATGATACAGGATCTGGGATGGGAATCATTACAACAACGGCGCTTATCGCTGCGGCGTCGGCTACTTACGAAACTCCAATCGCCAACATTCTCCTCCGAATGCGAAATTATATTGTTGACTCCCACTTACATAGGTAGAAATGATAATCAGAATAAGATACGAGAAATCAGAGCTCGAACGAAGAGATTCAGGTATTCTTTCTTCCCGCGTGATATTCGAGAATGGAATAGGAGATAAATAGTATAATGGTGGTTCGATGAACCATCTGCCAGGCACTTAAATGTGATTTGAAGAGTATCCCATGTAGATGTAGATTTAGCAGATGAACAAGGATCGGTTAAAAATGTATACATGAATCTTTTTTTTAATTTACTACGGTTTCAACAAGTCTTTATTGCCACCTTCGGATGTTTGAGCACTTCATTACTTCACAATTGTTAAATAGGCCTGACATTAAGAAAGTCGTCGGCCCGGTGGTCTCTGAATAAAGCGATTGACTGGAAACCGATGGATCTTGATTTCCAACCCCGGTCGTATCACGGATTTTTTTCAGTCTTCGTTTTAACCCAGCCTTCACCTTTGAACGATGTGAGGAGTCGCCAGAAACGAAACGTGGTTCGGTTTGCACGTTAAGGTGTAGGTCATCTTCTTCGGTTGGATAGCTGGGGAAGACTAGCGACACGCAAGTCGCCAGAGTGGCGTCCAATTGGAGGACTTGCACCAGGCCAATGAGCCACACCAAATTATTATTAAGTCAAAAGTAAAACAACCAATGTTGATATATGGGAAATATGGCTTCATTTGGGCCATGTGGAATAAGTTTACACTGGTTTACAGGCAAGATCGCTATTTATTCAGATTGATCAGTTTCGACGCATCTGGGCATCTTAGACACTATCAGCAATTTCTTTCAACCCTTTCATTCCAACATTATGATTTCAGCTTAGAAAAGTCTCTCGACAGGACGTTAAACCCTAAGCTTCCTTCCTTCCAGCTGTCGTAGACCGTGATTCATATTCCAAAATAGTGGTTACGAAAGTGGGTACGAAAGTTCGTCGGTTTGCGTTCTGCTTAAATCTGTTATATTTTACAAAGTCGATAGCACAGATAATATACAGCAATGGGTCAAAACTATTCCTATGTTTGTAAACCTGTGAGACGAAACTGGCGAGTTCATTGATCCCTAGACTTACAAACTACTTACACTAACTGTAACTTACACCAAAGACAACATACACACACCCACGCTCGACGGAGATCCGTTATACGTGGTGCCTCAGACCGCACGCCCATACCAGCACGGCAGCAATGAACGAAGACACGCTTAAACCGTTATCTTACGACGAAGCTTAATCTTCTGAAATTTTCATTACTGTAAAACAACGTAAAGCTGCATAACGTTTTAGATAATTATAACTATAGTTGAAAAAGACTGTGACGGAAAATGTGGCAGACCACCACACATTGCAATAAAAATAACAAATTTTCAGTTTGGTTGTATGATATGAAATATTTATTTAAAATATCACGTATCGATTTCATTCACGTGATGGAATGATGATGTTACATCATGTGAAAGAAGTCGATACGTGATTAAAACATATGTCACATCGTACGACCAAGCTGGTAATTTGTTATTTTTATAACTACAGTAGTTGTTTTTATTATCACTCATTAAATAATTTTCATGCAGCACTCCACTTCTCTCGCTTGTCATCTGTTGCTGCCGTTTTTCCATAACTGCCGCATCGCATACGATCGACGATAGGTCTTATGCACCCCATATCTGAGCCTGTCGCTGCAATTCTTTGTCTCTACCGTCCATTCGACTGCTGTTGGCACGGTAATAAATAGTGGCAAGAAAGACAATTACGTTATCAGGAAGATACCTATTATCTTATACCTTTCTGTGACGTTTTATTGTTCGACACATACAGTTTTACAGAGAAAATTAACAGTTTCGACCATACCCGAACAGAATCAGATCGTAAGCGAAAGTAACAGATAACTGACAAGTACACTGAGAGAACCGCATTTACCTGCGATCTTTCTTTACGGATGTGAATGAATTAATAACATCTCTTGTCATCTTAAGGTAGCGTAGACGAATGAATTCTTTTGAAACCCCACTTGATTATGACAGATAATGAAATATTATAGAAAGAAAATAATTAGTACTAGTGCCCGAAAATTTCGATACCTTTATGGTGTTCTTAGTTCAGTGATTCATAGTGCGCTATGCGGTGTTAGTATTTTTGTATCTTCTTTTTATGCTACGTGTTCCGTACACGACATGCAATACTGCGACTGAGAATACTCTTACAGTAAAATCTACATCGACGTCCACGACAAGCCATGGTCACACAGCTGTTTGTTTTCCTTGATCTTGCCTTCTGCCGCGGTGGATTCTACATCTCCATTTACATGGGATACTCTGCAAATCACATTCAAGTGCCTGGCAGAGGATTCATCAAGCCACCTTTTACTTTTCATCTCCTATTCCACTCCCTAAATGCGCACGGGAAGAAAGAACACCTGAATCTCTCCGTTCGAGCTCTGATTTCTCGTATTTTATTCTGATGGTCACTTCTACCTATGTAGGTGGGAGTCAACAACATATTTTCGCATTCGGAGGAGAATGTTGGCGATTGGAGTTTCGTAAGTAGCCCACGCCTCAGCGATAAGCGCCGTTGTTGTAATGATTCCCATCCCAGATCCTGTATCATTTCCGTAACGCAGTCTCCCCTGTATCTGGACAATACGAAACGAGCTGAACTTCTCTGGACTCTTTCGATGTCTCCCGTCAAACCTACCTGATGAGGATCCCACACTGGGCAGCAATACTCCAAAAATAGAAGGACAAGCGTAGTGTATGCAGTTTCTTTTGTAGTTCTGTTGCATGTTTTAAGCGTTTTCTCAATAAAACGCAGTCTCTGGTTCGCCTTTCCTACGACATTATCTACGTGTTCTTTCCAGTTTACGTCTGAAGTAATAGTAATTCCTAGGTATTTTTTGAAGTTTAAGGCCTTCACTTTTGATTGATTTACCTTGGAAACAAAGTTTAATGGATTTCTTTTCGTACTCATGTGCACGACTTCACACTTCTCGTTATTTAGAGTCAATTGCCAATTTTTACACCATCCTGATATCTTATTTAGATCGTTCTGCAGTTGGTTTTGATCTTCAGATGATTTCACTAGACCGTAAATGGTGGCGTCATCTGCAAACAACCTAAGGGAGCTACTTAGATTTTCCCCTAAATCGCAAAGGACCAATAACACTACCCTGTGTAACGCCCGATATCACCTCTGTTTTAGTCGATGCATTACCATCGATTACTACGATCTGTGTCCTCTGTGACACGAAATCCCCTATTCAATCGCAAATTTGGGGCGATATACCACAACCACGCAATTTTATTAAAAGCCGTTTGTGAGGTACGGTGTAAAAAGCCTTCTGGAAATCAATAAGTACGGAATCGACTTGCGAACCATTGTCGATAGCACACATCACTTCGTGTGAATAAAGAGCTAGTTGTGTTTTGCATGAAAGATATTTTCTAAATCCTTGTTGACCTTGGGTCAATAGATCATTCTGTTCGAGGTAATGCATAATATTTGAATACAGGATATGTTCCAAAACCCTGCTGCAAATTGACGTCAATGAAATAGGCGTGTAGTTTAATGGGTAACTCCTACTGCCTTTCATGAAAATAGGTGTGACCTGTGCAACTTTCCAATCTTTTGGTACAGATCCTTCTATGAGAGAGCGGTTGTATATGGCTGTTAAGTAAGGCGCTATCGCCTCAGCAAAATAATGGGTATACAGTCCGGACCAGAAGACTTGTACTTGTTAAGTGATTTTAGTTGTTTCACTATTCCGATGATATCTACTTCTACGTCACTCATTACGGCCTCTGTTCGTAAATCGAAATCTGGAATATTGGTTTCTGGGAAGGTTGTGCACTCTAAGGCGCCTTGCTGTGGAGCGGTATTTTTTGTAAGCCCAGCGACTGATAACCTCAGTAGTTAGGTCGAATAGATTTATAAACATTTTAATTTTCTTGCCTTCGTATGCACTTTTTTAAGACAGACTATTGTAGCTAGCATACTGAGATTAAGAGAAAGCGACCCTTTTGAATGGATAGATTGCTAACTACGAAAGCCACTCTCCGTCTTGTTTGTGTCGGCTGTCACGCACTTAACGACTTCGGCTGGGCAGCTTGTGATAATGGGCAATATTGCTGTACTGGTGCAGCGTTGAAGTCCCCGCGGCTGAGAAACTTTCCGCTAGTAGCACGCTCCAGCGCGCTATGGCTGTTGAAACAAGACGTATCTTTATATTCCCTAGTGTGATGTTATCTAGCGCCGCGAGTTTTAAACTTGCATGCGGACAGCACTGAATGTTAATGCCCTACTTTCCGGTAGGAAAGGGCGTGCTTACAAGGGGAACACCAAGTATGGTACGAAAGGATTTTGATGGGTCGCAGGTATGTTGTGAGGGAATTCCTCCAGACCATCAACCTAAAAGGATTTATTCCAATGGGCCTTGATTTCTAAGAAAATCGAGATCAAATTCGCAGCAAATTACCACGCGTAATGTGTCTAACGTGTCTACTTATACATGGCGGTTACCGCTCAGCGAGACAGCGTGGTGTAATCGGCGAGATACGAGGCTCTTATGCAGAAGACCGGGGTTATACACCTAGTGACAAAACAATTTTCAAAAATTGTAATTGCTACTTTTTATATTAAAAAAATAATTAACCAAAGTAAAAGGTATAAATAAAGAAAAACAAAAATTATGAAAAGTCAAACGATTAAAAAATAACCAAGAAAAAATAAAATAAACAAGCTTCCCCTTCGGGTCATTTATTTTTCACTTTTCTTCATCACTCTTCTTTAATTGTGCATAATTATATGCCTTTATACCCACTCCTATGTTACAGCTTGAGTAAACAGTCAGGATAATAGCAAATAACACAGTAGCAACTGATTATTTTACTTACTGTGCAGTGTTATTTACTCACTGTCGCCATCGTGACTATCTTTAACACCTGTACAAATTGTCACAGAAGCACCGAAAACACAGAACATTGTAGCACCACACACATCTAATAAATGCTACCGCTTTACAGGAGCAAGGTGTTTTTATCAGCGATAGCGGGAAACACTGGTCGTTCACATTCAAAAACAATGTTCGGTCGTCAATTAATTGCGTCGCAAACCAGGCATATTTAATCATGGGAACGAAGACTGGTGCACTGAACTGATGTAACAGTAATGGATGTATTCGAATCGAGTCTTCTCGTGAAGCGATTAGCTGTTAATAATTCATTATTTTTGCTTTTCTTTCTATATATATCATTTTTTTAAATATAAAAAGTAGCAATTACAATTTTTAAAAATTGTTTTGCCTGTAGGTATCGAACCCGGGCCTCCTACACGGGAACCTAGCACCTTACCGATTACACCACGCTGTCCCGCTGAGTTGCAACCTCCATGTGTAAGTAGACACGTTACGCGTGGTAATTTGCTCCGAATTTGATTTCGATTTTCTTAGAAATTAAGGCCCATTGGAACAAGTACTTTAAGCTTGATGGTCTGGAGGAATTCCCTCACAACATTCCTACGACCCATCAAATTCCGTTGGTACCATACTTGGTGTTCCCCTTGTTGGAGAAATTAAAACCTCAGGATACGTGTGAAATGCACGTGGAATGTTACCAATATAAATCGCGCAGTTGGTACTCATTCACTTTCACGGAGTGACTGAGCATGTTTCTCGGTTTAGTGAGCCATTAACGTAATCAGCTGTAAATAGCGTGCTTGATGAGGTTGCTGTTCTGATGAAGCATTGAAGTCTCCAGAGCTGACTACTTTGGTGTTTGAGATGTAATGGAAAGTCTTTGTCATCTGAGGAAACAACACAAATCGCTTATATCTTGCGATATTCTCCATCGCCGCGCCTGCATACGTTTTAAGACCGCTAATCCGTAAACAACTCGCGCACAGCATGGAACTTTAATCGTGGATAACTTCCAGAAAGCAGCGAACGTGCTTAGAGAAGCTAAAGTGTCAAAATACTTTTGAAGTGCATACGCAGATTTACAAATACAAACAGTAAAATTAGTGTCCATGCACTTTAAAGGAGTTTCTAAGCATATTTCCCGGTTAATGTCTTCAGGAGTAAATAGGGTACTTGATGAGCAAGGTTGCTGTTCTAATGATGTGTTTATGTGTCCAGCAGTGAGTAATTCACCGTTTGTGATACGTTGGAACGCGTAGTAGATGCGGAAACAAATACAATATCTCTATCTTCCTTCTCTATCGCCGCGCCTATTCATGTCGTAAATCCGCGGGTACCATGTAATTTTAATGCGTTATTCCAGCGAGCATCGAACGTGCTTAAAAGGATTAGAATACTTGCGATGTGCACATACAATGCTACCAATATAAACAGCACAATTTGTGCCCATGAACTTTAACGGAGCGACAAGTTTGTCTGGTAAGTCGCCAATTAACGTTTTCCACTGTGAACAGCGGGCTAGGTGAGCAAGGTTGCTGTCCTAATCGAGCGTAGAAGTCTCCAGGGCTGTGTAATTTAGCGTTTCTGATGCGCTGGAACGCCTGGCAGCCGTGGAGACAACATAAACCTCTACCTGTCTCCTATAGCTCCTTTACTGGCGTATCTCAACACCTCGTAAAGTCCCTAATTCGTAAATAAGACCTCGGGCACCATATAAATTTACTACAATTAATGTTTTCAGCTCTAATGAGCGTGCTTGACGAACAAAGTTGCTTTCCTAATCGAGCGTTTAAGTCTCCAGGGTGGAATAATTTAGTGTTTGTGATGTTATGGAACGCCCAGTAGCTGCGCAAACAACACGAATCTCTCTATTTCTACCCTGTGAGACTCTCCATCGCTGCGCCAGCACATCTCCGGTAAAGGCTCCCATTTGTAAACAGTCCGCAGGCAGCTTGGAAACTATAATGCGGTGCTTCCAGTAAGCAGTGAACATGCTTAGAGAAGTTAGAGGGTCAGAATACTTGTGAAAGTAATTCACGTTCATAGTTTGTATCCGTGCACAAGCACTAAGCATGTTTATCAGTTCCGTCACGCAGTTAACGTCTCCAGCTGTAAACAGCGTGCTCGATCAGTAAGGTTGCTATCCTAATCGAGCGTTGAAGTCTCCACGTGTTACTGTTTTGAGAAATGCAGACCTAGCCCGCACATGTTCACGGTAAGCGATAAGCGGACGGACGTCCGCGGCGAAGACGTCACGAAGTATGCGATGAGTAAGGTTTCTGTCCTAACCGAGCGTCGAAGTCTCCACTTGTCATTGTTTCGAGAAATGCAAGCTTGCACATATTCACAGTAAGCTAGAAGCGGACGGACGTCCACGGCGAAGACGACACGAAGTATGCGATGAGTAAGGTTGCTGTCCTAACCGAGCGTTGAAGTCTCCACTTGTTATTGTTTCGAGAAATGCAAGCTTGCACATATTCACAGTAAGCTAGAAGCGGACGGACGTCCACGGCGAAGACGACACGAAGTACGCGATGAGTAAGGTGCTGTCCTAACCGAGCGTCGAAGCCTCCACTCATTATTGTTTCTATAAATGCAGACTTAGCCCGCACATGTTCACGGTAAGCTAGAAGCCGACGGACGTCCACGGCAAAGACGTCACGAAGTACGCGATGAGTAAAGGTTGCTGTCGTAACCGAGCGTCGAAGTCTGCACGTGTTATTTTTTTGAGAAATGCAGATCTAGCCCGCACATATTCACGGTAACCTAGAAGCGGATGAACGTCCACGGCGAAGACGTCACGAAGTACGCGATGAGTAAGGGTGCTGTCCTAACCGAGCGTCGAAGTCTCCACTTGTTATTGTTTCGAGAAATGCAGACTTAGCCCGCAGATATTCACGGTAAGCTAGAAGCCGACGGACGTCCACGGCGAAGACGTCACGAAGTACGCGATGAGTAAGGGTGCTGTCCTAACCGAGCGTCGAAGTCTCCACTTGTTATTGTTTCGAGAAATGCAGACTTAGCCCGCAGATATTCACGGTAAGCTAGAAGCCGACGGACGTCCACGGCGAAGACGTCACGAAGTACGCGATGAGTAAGGTTGCTGTCCTAACCGAGCGTCGAAGTCTCCACTTCTTATTCTTGCGAGAAATGCAGATTTAGCCCGCACATATTCACGGTAACCTAGAAGCGGATGAACGTTCACGGCGAAGAAGTCACGAAGTACGTGATGAGTAAGGTTGCTGTCCTAACCGAGCATCGAAGTCTCCACTTGTTATTGTTTCGAGAAATGCAGACTTAGCCTGCAGATATTCACGGTAAGTTAAAAGCCGACGGACGTCCGCGGCGTTGACGTTCACGTTCACGTTGGCGGGGCAAGTGAAAGCGAGCGCCGACTGTGTGACCTCCCGGTGCGAAAGGCTGTTCCCGACCCGCCGCGCCGGCGTCAGGCGTCGACTCCCCCGCGCGAGCGCGCGGCGCTGTAGCGCTGGCCACTCACCTTCATGGTCCCGTTGCTGCGCCGATCGACGTGCAGTGTCGCGGCCGCGGCTGCGGGGGCCTTATATAAGGTTGCTTCCCCCCCCCTCCCACCCAGGCTGACCATGCCCCTCCCCCGCCGCCTAGTCACTTGGTCGACTCGGCGTACATTAGCAAGGTCGATGCCGCCTCATTCAGTGTTTGCCTGCGGAAAAGCGGACGTATGCTTTTACTGAAGACTTTTAACACTGCCCGATATCAAAGCTATGAAAGCGGTTAGATAAATAGTGTCCTACAAGCGTTTCGCCTGTATTACAACACTGGAGCGTGAGCTGGAACGCTGGACGCGTGACTACAGCCGTTCTGGTGTCCTAGTTTCAAACACTGCCACAGGTCGTGATTCTAATTATGTACTGTTGTTATAAAACGCTTCATGAGCAAGAGATATGTAGCTACCCAGAGAATCTTATTCGCTGCCTTTACGAAAACTGAGCAAGATATGCCATATGTCCAATACGTTAAGAGATTGTAAAGTATTAATTACAAATACTCTACTTTTTGATAAGTTATTTAATCCGAACCGCGTGTTTCGGCGTGAATGCCATCGTCAGGGTGTACCATAAAATCTTAGACCCCTACTGCAGTCAGGATAATTAAAACCATCCATATATTTAAATCTCGGAATTTATAAAACTCAATGTAAGCAATGCGAAAAAATTTATATAGGTCAGACTGGAAGAAGCTTCATTATTCGATATCGAGATATATCCATGTATATGCTTCGCAAATCGCGAAATTTCCCGACGTCTGCTGCTCCTGTAAGATGAACAAACGATCTGTAACGCATGAAAATTTGTGCCGGACCAGGACTCGAACCCGGGTCTCCCGCTTTTCGCGAGCGGTCGCCTTAACCTCTCGGCCACCCGTGCATGCTCCTCGGCCAGACCTAAACTTCCATGTGTTGCACTTGCCTCTTTCCCTCACATGCTCGCACACGTTATAGTGTGAGTCCCGCAAGAGGGAGAGACAAAATTCTACCACCGTAAGCTTGTCAGGCGTTAATGTTTATTATTTATTATTATTATAAGGGAAAGAGGCAAGTGCAACACCTGGAAGTTTGAGTCTGGGCAGGGAGCGTGCATGGGTGGCCGAGTGGTTAAGGCGACCGCTCGCGAAAAGCGGGAGACCCGGGTTCGAGTCCCGGTCCGCCACAAATTTTCATGTGCTCCAGATCGTTTGCCCATCTTACAGGAGCAGCAGACGTCGGGAAATTTCACGATTTGCGAAGCAAATAAATGGATATAATTATCTCTGCTGCAGATCACCGCCAACGTCTGTTCACTTGGAACAGACATAATAATATCGATATCGAGAGCATGTTGAAAATAGCGAAAGCAACCAGTCGACTTTCTTCCATCACTTGAAGAAAGAACAACATATAGAAGACGATATAGAGCAGGCCATGCGAAATTTACATATCATTCGAAAGGGAGCAATAATGAACGTTCTTGAAGAGGTTGATATTTATTTACACACGTAAGTTTACTCTGAACAAATTTTAAATAAACAAATCGAGATGAAGCACAAGCATTTTATTAGTATCATCCTTCCAAAGAGATAGATGGAATTTGCTAATACGTCAGAGATTTTATTGTCACGAAATTAAAAGTCATCATTGGAAAGCATATAATTACGACTAAAAAGTCATAAATTATTATGATCCTCAAACAGCAGAATTAATTGCACAAATCAATATATGGCTAATCAATTACATACAAAGCAGAAACATACTCTTGACATACTAATAAGACCAGATGTACTCGAGATAAGAAATAATTACATAGTAACCTCGTAAAATCGCTGACATATTGTCAAAATACCTGTCACGCATCAGTAAAAGAATTATTTTAAAATATAATTATGCAGCTACATGAAGAGCTATAACAAGAACTGTCAGATCTATTACATCTAATATATAAAGGAGAGTGTCCCTATGTTTGTACGTGTTGCATACAAATCTATAGTTTTGTTCCAATCTTTATGACATTTTGTACACGTAAGCTACAATCCATGTGGACGGTCGCCGTAAGTGTAAGAATCACATACGATATATAGTTCACGAGATATGACGTCATAAACAATGAGATTCGCGAAAAACTGTTGCATTTTGCGACAATGCTGCTCATTTTCACCTAAACCATTGGACCGCTTTCAATCAAATTTGCCGGCCGCGGTGGCCGAGGGGACTGAGGCGCTCCAGTCACGGTCTGCACGGCCACTACGGTCGGGGGTTCGAATCCCCCCTCGGGCATGGATATTTGTGCCGTCCTTAGGATTAGCTAGTTCATAAGTAGTTTGTAAGTTTAGGGACTGATGACCCCGTAGTTAAGTCCCATAAGCTTAACAAGCATTTGAAAATTTTCAATCAAATTTGGTACACACATTCCTTACCGTGAGGTAACAATTGCTATATGGTTAAGAATCACATACGGCACATGGTTCAAAAGATATTACGTCATATCCAATAGAAATCGCAAAAAATGCCATATAATGGCTTTCGAAATACACTGTATAAGAATGACAGTACTTAGAGACTTGCAACAAACTTTAAACATAATTTCAAACCTTTATTAAACTTTTTCTCGCTGACAACCATAGCAAAATGATGAAAGGAATAAAGTTTCTCCGTTATTACTATTCCGCTGTTCATGGAATAAAACTACGGCATTCGGTATGACGTTACAATTTACAATTTGTACACTACAAATTGTAGCCGCAGGAAAATTTTACAGACAGTATACACACATACGGTTGAATGTAGTTTCCTAATTGTATCACAGTACGACACGCAGTTCATGAGATATGAGCACAAAAACAATAACGTTCATGGAAACCGCCCCATCACGCACCAAGCTTTAATCTAGTACTGCATCACTACTAATTGTATTCCCAAGACATTTTACATATTTATAGCAGTTATAAAATTAATATGTACCTGAAAAATTGTACAATTGTACAATATATAACTCAATAAATTTGATACACTACGACCTATACTGTATATGTCGTTTGTATGACATACAGTCCTTATACAATTGAATGTATACCTGAAAAATGGCAGAAATAAATAAATAAATACCTGGGCAACGCCGGGTTTTCAGCTAGTATGTAAATAAGAACTAAAACACATAAGATAAACAGCGATCTTTCAAGGATAAGAAGAGTTACCAATTAATGTATGTATTTAAATATTTCTAAGTTGCAATTATCCTGTTAAATAGTGTACCCACCTACGTATATTACAGTACACCTGACGAGGGCATTCACGCCGAAACAGGCCTGCCGGATTAAATAATTTAATAAACAGCAGCGTCTTTGGAATTAATACTTTTCAATTTCTCTAAATGACATATACGACGCAGTGAACCCAGAAGATTAAAATCGTTGAGAGACAGTAGTACTCATCGAAACAAGAGAGCCGCGCTGGAGCAGCCGCGTGATCTGAGGCATCATGCTACGCACTGGGCGACCGCTCCTGCCGGAGGTTCGAGTCCTCCCTCGGGCATGGGTGTTTCTATTGTCCTTAGCGTAAGTTAGTTTAAGTAGTACTCAAGTCTAGGGACGGATGGCCGTAGCAGTTCGTCCAATAGGTTAATAAACATTTGAAATACAATATGTCCGATAAATATGGGTCGAATGCCGCATATTTCCGGAGATAAATAAACGTTTAAAGGGAAGGACTGCGCTACGGTTGCTTGCGGATATCAGCACAGTCGTTACACTGGCATTCTGTCAAAAGTGTGAGCAGGGTACTGTGACGTCTACATCTACAGACATACTTCGTAATCCTAAAAGTCGAACACTGTACGACACAAGAGCTATGTTTTATCACTAAAATTAGCAAATAAGGTCCGTGTGAACTACCGGTTACTCCCTGCTATAAAACCTTGTTCCCTGGCCCAAACTGAGAACCGACTTGTTTCAAATTACTTCAATAACAGGAAGTTGATACTGCTGTGGTCAATATACATAGCAGCTCACACGTTATTACACACAGATATTAATAAGCAAGTCACAACAATTAAAGTTATCTTAGAAACTCGGCTAAGAAAACATTTATGGCGCAACGAAATATAGACACGAGAAAATTTGCGTTTAACTTGTCCTCATCACTTGTGAAGAACAATATTAAATAAAAGAGGAAAGATGCTCTAAAACTACAATTTATAGGCAACTTACGGATTACGCTGAACTTAGACTTGTTTATGCCGACAGAAAACAAACAAAATGGGGAACCAATTTTGTTAATACAATAAAAGTGCATCTCTTACATGGATCAATGCGGACGGTGCCCAGCCTAAATTATACATGATTTAACGCTACTGGAGGGAAGGATTCACAAACAACACTCATTCTCTCACACACATGCAATGCCACAGCGAAACTCACCAAAAACAGCGTGCTGAGACGAGGCGGAAGCAGGCGTCGCTATCGTAGGCGAAATTCAGCAAGTCGGAGGTAGCACAAGACACAATATACAAAAACACTTTGAAGCTGGCTATGGTCCGTCGTGCCTGTTTTGTGATGGTGCGTGTGTATAGCGAAGTTAAATTATATCTGAATTGAACCGCGAGCAAACACGCTAACAGCGACACACGGCTAAGTTACATGAACGCACTCCACTGAAGGTGAAGTGATTGAAAGTCGGATTCATTATACAAAATCACGATGGATTCTTAAGTAGTAGTCTGTTAGAAATCGATCTAGGTACTGGTTTTATACTAGAAGTGGCGTGAATTCAGGCGACTAGCTGCAAACCCCGGAAGTCGGAGCTCGGACCCACGTGGTTCCGAAAACTGATAAAATACGACAGGCCTGTTTCGGCGTGAATGCCATCGTCAGGTGTACTGTAAAATACAAAGGTGCGTATACTATATAATTTAAGAAGATACTTGTATTTTATACATACATAGGTAGCTCTTCTTACCCTTGTAAGGTCGCTGCTTCTCTTATATGTGTAGGTTCTTATTTACATATGTAAAAGAACCGTTCTTGTTATAGCACTTATATAGATGTATATATACTTTTTTTAAAAATAATTCTTATGTTGTCGATGGTTGACAGCTATTTTGACAGATATGTCAGCGATATTACAAGTTTACATGCAATTATTTCTTTGCTATTTTATGGAAAATATCTAGTCTTATTGGTATTTCAAAAGGATGTTTCATTACTAGTATGTAAATGATTAACCATATATTCCAGAATGAAACTTTGGAAAGTAGGAGGCGAGGTACTGGAGGAAGTAAAGTTGTGAGGCGGCATCGTGAGTCGTGTCGGGGTAGCTCAGTTGGTAGAGCGCTTGCCCGCGAATGGCAAAGGTCCCAGGTTCGAGTCCCGGTTCCGGCACACAATTTTAATCTGCCAGGAAGTTTCAACCATATTTTATTTTGTTGAAAAAAATTTGGTTTAATTTTTAGGTTTTTATGGCTCATAATAATTATATGCTTTCCAGTGATTACTTGTAATTTCATGACAATAAAATATCTGGCGTATTTGTAAATTCCGTCTATCTCTTCGGAAGAATGGTACTAATGATATTTTCCAAGTACCGCTTGTGTTTCATTTCGATTTGTTCATTTATAATTTGTTCATGGTTAACTTGCGTGTGTAAATAAATTTCAAGAACGTTCATTATTGCTCCCTTTTGCCTGGTATGTAAAATTTCCTAGGCCTGCTCTATATTGTCTGCTACGTGTTGTTCTTGCTTCAAGTGATGGAAGAAAGTCAACTGGTTGCTTTCGCTATTACCAACATTGTCTCGAAAACGAATTATGAAGGTTCTTCCAGTCTGACCTATATAAAATTTTTCGAATTGCTTACACTGAAATTTATAAATCTATCGGACCAAACTGCGTGGTCATCAGTTCGTAGCTTTCAAACCACTTAAACTAAGGTAAACACACATACCCATGCCCCAGGGAGGACTCGAACCACCGACGGCGAGCAACCCCGCGCTCCGCAGTGAGGCGCCTTAGACCGCTCGGCTACTCCACCGCGGCTAAGACACCATCATGAGCACCCAAGTACACAAACAAACGTAGGCTACAACACGACTCGAACTACGCATATTATTGCAGTCTGCCTAATGGTGGGTAGAGTACTGTAAGACTTGATGCAGGCGCGTCGTTCAAATATCTAGCGTAACATTGCAGAGCGATATGAATTGGAACGAACATGTAATGACAGTTGTGAGTAAGGCGGACAGCCGACTTCGATTTCCAAAAATGTTTAAATGTTTGAAAATCTATCGGACCAAACTGCGTGGTCATCAGTCCGTAGCTTACAAACTACTTAAACCTAGGTAAACTAACCTACGGACAACACACACACCCATGCCCCAGGGAGGACTCGAACTTCTACGGCAGGCAACCGCGCGCTCAGCAGCGAGACGCTTTAAACCGCTCGGCGACTTCGATTTATTGGGAGAATTTTGGGACGATGTACTTCATCTGTAAAGGAGACCGCGATTAAACGCTTGTACGACAACGTCTCGAGTATTGCCCACTTGTCTGAGACCCGTAGCGGACCAGTTTAAAGGAAGACATGGAAGTAGTTCAGAGGCGAGCAGCTAGGGTTGTTACTGATAGGGTCGACCAATGCGCGAGTGTCACAGAAATGTTCTGGGAACTTAAATGGGGATCGCTGGAGGAAAGACGACGCTCTTTTCCAGAAATTCTGTTCAGGAAATGGAGAGGGCCGGAACTTGGAACTGAGTCTAGAACGGTTTTCCTCCCGCCTACTTACATTTCGCGTAGTGATCAAAAGACAAGATAATAGAAATTAGGGTTCGTACAGAGGCATATAGAGAATCTTTTCTTTTTTCTCTTGTTCAGTTTGGGAGTGAAATAGGAAAGGAAATGCCTAGCAGTGATGCAGTGTGCCCTCCACCACACATCTGACGGTGGATTGAAAGACAACCGTCTGTCGTCTTCCATATATTTTTTGTATATTTCTGTAAATTATGATTTATTTAATGTCGAAAGACTTAACTTGAACCCCACTCTTTTCAAGGTTTGAGGATTAGCATTTTTATTTCATGTGTTAAAATATTAGTTAATATTGCTAGGTTTTTCTTATTTTGTTATGTTAATAATTTATTATCATATTAATTAATGTGGCAAAAGTGTGACTTCTCCGCTACGCCACTGTCCCTGTGAGAATGTGTACTTGTTTTACTTTTAAGTGTGTGCGAGAATCTATGGCTGTCTGAATGTGGGGGGGGGGGGGGGGGGTGATAGCTCGCTTTGCATCGTTCTCTCTGGCTCAGAGTCGATAGCTGCTGAGGCTACCAAAGTGGTTTCTACACCCTTTGGTTACAGTCCAGTCATCGAGCCTTCTCTAGAGCGAGTCTCTCCGTCCCCACCACCGCTGATCTTGGTTTTTCCGGCTTCCGGTGGCTTCCCGGGTCTCGTGGTCGCTCGGGCTGGTCGTTCTGTGCTGGTCTTCTGGTGAGGTAAGGTTAGTTCTGCTCTTGTTTTTGGAGATGGTAGCACGTTTAACTTAGATTAGTGAACTTAGAATCATGTTTTGTAATATTTTCTCCGATCGTGTGCGGAAATGTGTTCTCGTTTTTCAATTCAGTGATTTCCAATAGATAAACGCGGTGTGTGTGATTCTAGTTGCAGTTTGACAACGGCCCGGTATGTTAAAACCTTTTGAGATCATGTGGCGGTGTATGAACTCTGTGTAAATACTTTCTAGCTTTGTGGGGCCCGATTTCTAACAAGTGATATGTTCATTTTTGTACAGTCCACGTAAAAATCTTCTCATCGTTTCCTTCCGTGAGTGATATGTGTTCCACGTGGTTGGTTCACAGAACAGAACAAAGACTTCAGCTTCCACTCTTGTTTGTTTCATGCCCATCAGGCATGTGACTATGCAGGAATCCTTCTGATTTCCACTAATATTTCGCGACCTTCTCTCCCCGCCTATTTTAATTTTGCTGTCTCTTCTCCGACTAGTAGTATGCGCTCTGCCTTTGTCTATAATTATTAATTTTATTTTTCCGACTTCTAATTATTTCATTTTTTTTTTTTTTTTTTTTTTTTTTTTTTTTAGGCAGGACCTAATCCGTCTCTGTAATCGCCCCGTATCGCGTGTAGCTGTATTTCATTCGCTTCCTTATATAATTTTAAGCATTTATATGGGTTCCATGCTGTAGTTAATTTTCTTTATGCTTCGGAAACTGAATAAATAATTTAATAAAACGTCTTTAAATGACATATATGACGCAGCGAGCCCAGAGGATTATAAATACATTTACAAACATTTGAACATATGGTGTCTTGTCTATTTACTAAAACGGTTTCATCTTTGTCTTCACTCTTATTGAGCTGTTTGTACATACAAATGTAGTAATACACTAGATGACCCGGCGAACTTCGTATCACTTACCATTTTAATTTATATCATATATATTACAGGCTCTGTAGCTCTATAACGGCATCATCAGATACTCTAAGTATCGGCTCGATAGTCGGCGGAGAGATTAGGTAAATCATGCACACGTGTCCAGGGTAATGTTCATGTCACATTCATGGAAGTTCAGGGAAGGTTTAAACGGTGATTTTTTATATTTTATTGCGAGGAAAATTTAGATTTAAAACATGTAAAATAATGACTTGGTTGTCCTGTTGGGTGCGTTCAGAAATATACTTTGAAAGATTAAAGTTCGCTTTACAGGATCTGAACCAGTATATGAACTATCGTTGAAAGTTAAATGATCAAAATTTTATCGCAACCGGATCAACGGCTCTCAACTTTTAGTGCTGAGTACATTTAGAAACACATTGAAATCTTTAAAATCTTTATTTTTAATGAAAACTTTTCCAAGACCGTAAAGAACGAAAAAAAAAAATTTACCCCTGTGCATCGTGCGAATAGTTATAGAGCTGAATTCAATCAAAAACACATTTCAAAGCGCACTTTCAATTTTTCTCAAATTTTCCAAAAAATTTATTTGTCCTGTCAAGCCGTACTCAAGTGATGCTATTACAACGGTGTGACAATTAATTTTTATTCATAAAAAATAGCTTTCGGTTTTTCCTAAATATTCCTACTTTCCGGGCGAATTTTCCAAATTTTTATTTGATGCGAACCTTCCTCTTGCCTTCAACATGAAATGTACAAAATTTTATCGCAATTGGATGAACGATATTGATAGTTCACTGGAAGAAGCTGTTTCAGTTTTTCC
Source organism: Locusta migratoria (assembly GCA_026315105.1). Classification (NCBI taxonomy): domain Eukaryota; kingdom Metazoa; phylum Arthropoda; class Insecta; order Orthoptera; family Acrididae; genus Locusta; species Locusta migratoria. Next base: position 450,090,499 of record CM048748.1, read on the forward strand.
CGATTTTCCTATTTTTCGGACAACTTTTCCATATTTTATCACCGTTTAAACCTTCCCTGGACTTACACGAATATTTCAAGACTAAGATTAGCCAAATCAGTTCAGCGGTTCACGAGTTTTAGCGAGACTAACGAACAGAAATTCATATATACTGGGTGTTTCACTAAGTGTGTTTGCCTCTGTAACTTATAAAATAATAGCTGACGGGAAATTTTAATGCGATAGGTCAACACAAGAAGTGTTACACTTTCTGCGGAGCTATGAACATGGTTTATTGTATCATTTTCCACAGAGTTACAGCACAAAGATATAAATTTTTAAATGGAACAATAGTTTTTTCTATCGTGCATTGGAATCGTTGAAACCAGCTGCGTCTAAATCAATTTAAACTACATTTCTATCCTTCAAAGTTTCAGGGGCAGATACCACACGCTGTACATAATACATGGCTGTGTGGTGGGTGATAGATGTTATGGCGGTGGGAAGATGATTTACACGAGATGTTCAAATGTGTGTCCATGTTCATCAATGCATAATGCAATGCGCCGTCGAAAGGATCCGCGGACGAGATGTAACATCGCTGGTGTGACGGAGCGACATGCGTCCTTGATGCGCCGTTTTAGATCATCTGGAGATGTGGGCGCAGTGACATAAACGCGATCCGTTAGATATCCCCACAAAAAGAAATCTACTGGTGTTAAATTGGGCGACCTTGCGGGCCATGAATGAGGACCATGGCGCCCCAACCATCTTCCTGCAAACCTGTTGTTTAGTTCTTCCACAACAGCACGCGCAGGATGGGCTGGGTGACCATCGTATTGCATCCACATATGGACTCTCGTGTGTAGACATACATGTTCAAGGAGACCACCGAAACTGTCGGCTATAAAAGCGCTATATAACTCATCTGTCAGTGTACCTGGGAAGTAGTGTGGACCGATGATTTCAACCCCAAGGATTCAACACCACACGTTAATAGACCACCTACGTTGACGGTCGACAGGGCGTACCCACCGAGGATTGTCTGCGGCCCAGTAGTGCATGTTATGGCGATTCACTGCACCATAATTTGTGAACGTGGACTCATCAGAGAACATAACGCTTTGTAAAGACTCCAGCGTGAAATTACGCATGGGCCACTCACAGAATGTCACTCTTGCACGGAAATCGTTCCCATGCAGCTCCTGGATCAGTGACAGGCAGTACAGGTGAAACCTGTGGTCGTGTACTATACGCCACACAGACGTGAGACTGACACCAGCGACTGCAGCAACGGCTCGTAAGCTGACATGAGGATTGTAGTGTAGTGCAGCTAAAACAAACACCTCCGTCTCCTCACTTCTTGCGGGTCTTCGACTGTTACTGCGGTGCATTACCAAGCTGCCTGTTACCCGAAGTCGTTGTTCGGCAAGTAAGAACGTAATGGCTGCCGGGGCTCTTCGCCTAGGATATCTCACGGCATACGCCGTGGCTGCTTCAGTGGCATCGTGTCGGCACTCGCCGAGCATCAGCAACATGTCGACGTACTCGTTGTTCGTGTATGCCATCGTCAATCGATGTCAGTAACTGTGGTATATTGAGCCCCGGTTGTTTGTTTGGCTCCAACTGTCGGGTATAAGGCCGTGTGCGGCGACAGTCGGCAGTCTAACAGCGCATCGAGGAAGCTTCTCGCTCCGTGACACCGGCAACGTTACAACTCGGCCACACCACACTTTGAAGGCGCGTTGCATTATGCGCAGCGTTTGTAGTATCTGTCCCTGAAATTCTGAAGGGTTGTAACTCCCAAACTAACAGTGATAGGAATGTAGTTTAAATTGATTTGGACGCAGCTGGTTTTAACGAATCCAATGCACGATAGAAAAAACTATTGTTCCATTTAAAAATTATACCTTTGTGCTGTAACTCTTTGGAAAATGATACAATAAACTATGTCCATAGCTCCGCAGAAAGTGTAACATTTCTTGTGTTGACCTACGGAATTAAAATTTTCTGTCACCTATTATTTTATAAGTTACTGAAACACCAACACACGATGACAAGGACAAAGACAAAGCCAAAGCCTGTATACCCTCCTTTTGCAGCAATGGAAGCAGTAGTTCTCCCATGGAGACGATCGTAGAGGTGCCGAATGTAGTCTTGCGGAATGGTCTGTTACGCAGTTTGCACCTGGTGCCTCAGTTGAACTACATTTCGTGCCGCTCAAGTAGACCGCGCAACATGACGTTGCATCCGGTCCAAAACATGCTCAGTGGGGGACTGATCTGGGGATAATGATGGGCAGGTTAGCTGACACCTAGAAGAGGACGTCGGGATGTACAGGATATGCGTGGACGTGCATTGTCCTGTTGGAAAAGCATACCGCCTTCTTGGCGCATGGACAGTAGCAAGACGAGTTTATTGGTGGTTTCGATGTACCGTGCGCCAGAGGAGAACGGATAGTGTAAGATATAGCATACCTCACTATGATGTCAGGTGTCGGCCTCGTTTGCCGCGTACACTCCATATTTCCCTGCATAACAGCACACAAGCGTAACACCATCATTAGCACCAAGGCAGCAGCGACTCGGATCACTGAAGACGACTCGTGCCCGTTCGTCCCTTCAGAAGCACCTGCCGTCACACCACTGGAGGCGGGTTGAAAGATGTTGGGACGTCAGCGGAGGAGAATCTAATGGCACACATGATAGTGCCTCATTGCGTGGGTAGCCATATGCTACATTGGCCATTCTCCTCTAATGATCGTCTAGAGAACACTGAACAGTGCATGGTACACTGAAACCATTACTCATTGATTCAGAACGTATCGCTCTTGCGAAACACAGCTTGCCCTTTATTCATATGAAGTGATAAGTGCCATCGACAAGGGATCTCAAATCGGTTACATATTTCTGGATTTCCGGAAGGCTTTTGACACTGTACCCCACAAGCGGCTTCTAAAGAAATAGCGTGCTTATGAAATATCTCCCCAATAGTGCGATTGGATTCACGATTTCCTATCAGAAATTACAAAGTTCATTGTGATTGACGGTATGTCATTGAGTAAAACAGAAGTGATATCTGGCGTACCCCAGGGAAGCGTAATAGGTCCCCTACTCTTCCTTGTGTTTATAAACGATTTAGGAAAATAGCTCCCTTAGACTGTTCACGGATGATGCTATCGTTTATCGGTTAGTGAAGTCAACAGAGGATCAAAAGCAACTGCAAAGCGATTTAGACAAAATTTCTACATGCTGCGAATATTAGCAATTGACACTAAATAAAGAAAAGTGTGAAGTAATACACATGACCACTAAAAGAAATCCGCTGAACTTCAATTACGCGATAAATCTGGAGAGAACACTTAGAAAATATTGTGGGGAAGGCGAACGAAAGACTACGTTTCATTGGCAGAACGCTTCGAATATGCACCAGCTCCACCAAAGAGACTGCCTACATCACACTTGTGCGTCCTCTCCTGGAGTACTGTTGCCCATTGTGGGACCCTCACCAGGTGGGACTGACGGAAGATATTGAGAAGATTCAGAGAAGGGCAGCTTGTTTTATATTATCACGTTACAGGGGGGGGGGGGGGGAGCGTCACGAAAGTGTTGCGCGAATTGGAGTGGAAATCGTTAAAAGAAAGAAATTATTTATTGCGGCGAGATCTGTTTGCGAAGTTTCAAGCACCGACTTTTACCTCTGAACCTGAAATCAGATCTAAAACGGAACGATTTAGGTGATCTTTCTTCCCGCGCGCTATTAGAGAATGGAACGGTAGAGAAAAGTTATGCCGCGGTGGAGTAGCAAGGCGGTCTAAAGCACATCGCTGTGGAACGTGCGGTTGTTCGCCGTGGAGGTTCGAGTCCTCCCTGGGGCATGGGTGTGTGTGTTTGTCCGTAGGTTAGTTTACCTAGGTGTAAGTAGTTTGTAAGCTACGGACTGATGAGCACGCAGTTTGGTCCGATAGTTTTACAGACAGAAAAGTTATGAAAGCGGTTAATGAACCCTCTGACATGTACTTAAATGTGATTTGCAGAGTATCTATGTAGATATGTAGATGTAGATCCCATCTTGCTACCACACCAACAAGGCGACATGCTTTTCCAACAGGACAATGCAGATCCACATGTATCCCGTACCACCCAACGTGCTCTTCAAGGAGTACGTCTGCTACCCTGGCCAGCACGATCCCCAGATCTCTCCCCCATTGAGCAAGTTTGGGACCGCATGTAACGTCATGTTGGGCTGTCTGCATGAGTGGCTCGAAATGTGGTCCAACTGAGGCACCAGGTGGAAATTGCATGGCAGGCCATTCCGGAAGACTACATTTGGCGTCTCTACTATAGTCTCTATGGAAGAATTACAGCTTGCATTGGTGCAGAAGGAGGGTATACACGGTACTAACGTCGATATAGTGCACCCTCTGGTGACTGTACTCAGGTTAGATTAGATTAATACTTGTTCCATAGATCATATATACGACCTTTCGTAATGACATGGAACGTGTGAGTCTAGTAAATGTTGTCTACACTTGACAATCAACATTTTAAGGATTTTTATTACATTTTTTGTGTTTTTTTTATTTACTTTTTAATTTTTTTACAGGTTTATCTAAAAATTCACCTACATTGTAGAAGGAGTTGCCATTCAGAAATTCCTTTAATTTCTTTTTAAATACTAGTTGGCTATCGGTCAGACTTTTGATGCTACTTGGTAAGTGACCAAAGACTTTCGTGGCAGCATAATTCACCCCTTTCTGAGCCAAAGTTAGATTTAACCTTGAATAGTGAATATCATCCTTCTTCTAGTGTTGTAGCTATGCCCACTGCTATTACATTTGAATTGGATTGGATTGTTAATAACAAATTTCATGAATATATGTATCGTGAAGCTACAGTGAAGATCCCTATAACCCTAAGTAAATGTCTGCAGGATGCTCTTGTGTGGGCTCCAGCAATTATTTTGATTATACGTTTTTGTGCAATGAATAGTTTTTTACTCAATGTTGAATTGCCCTAAAATATGATCCCATATGAAAGCAGTAAATGAGGTGTAGTAAGCTAATTTACTGAGATGTATATCAGCAAATTTTGCAATGACTCTGATAGCATAAGGATAGCATAAGGATAGCATAAGGATTATATATCCTCAGCGCAAAGTTCCCGCTGATAAGCTGTTTGGCAGACTGCACTATCGCCGCGGTGGAGTAGCCGAGCGGTCTAAAGCGTCTCGCTGCGGAGCGCGCGGTTGCTCGCCGTGGAGGTTCGAGTCCTCCCTGGGGCATGGGTGTTTGTGTTGTCCTTAGGTTAGTTTACCTAGGTTTAAGTAGTTTGTAAGCTACGGACTGATGACCACGCAGTTTGGTCCGATAGAATTACAAACAAACAGACTGCACTACCATGAATGGACACCACGTGGAACAGCTCCCATAAACAAATATTTATCTCGGAAAGTGTGCGTTTCAGGACCCTTGTTTATTCGACTTATTTTTCTTAAACTTCCCGGAGGTTTATTAAAACTGTGAGCAGGGCCTGAATTCGTACGTAGGACCTTTACCTGTAGAGGGAAAGTGCTCTACCGACTGAGCTAGGATGGCATGCCTTTTCGCCCGTCTTCATAGATTTGCCGGCCGCGGTGACCGAGGGGACTGCGGCGCGTCAGTCACGGTCTGCACGGCCACTACGGTCGGGGGTTCGAATCCCCCCTCTGGCATGGTTATTTTTGCCGTCCTTAGTGTTAGGTATTTCATAAGTAGTTTGTAAGTTTAGGGATTGATGACCCCGTAGTTAAGTCCCATAAGCTATACAAACATTTGAACATTTGAACCTCATAGCTTTACTTCCGCCAACACTTCGCCTCCTACGTTACAAACACGAGTTCCCTGTGAACCTTGCAGCAGTAGCACTCCTTACATTTCGATGAGTATTACCACCTCTCAAGGTACACGATAATTTTAACACCTATATGTTAAACGTTCTCTGGATGGCGACTTTAATTCTAGTAAAGAAACGACCTCTCATACTTGAACAATCAGCAACAAATACTCGGGAGCTAATAAGAGCATCGAAACAGACTCGGGGAGTAGTGAACACAGATGTCGTAGCGAGAGTAAATATCGAAATTCCCAGTCCACCAAAATTAAACGAAAAATATCTGTTGATCCAAAAATCGGTATAAATTTGAAAACTTAATAAATCACGGAATAATGTAGATGTAAAAATTGACACACATGCTTGGAATGACATGGGTTTCATTGGAACAAAATAAATAAATAAATAAAACAATGTTATTGGGCCTTTTATCTTCGAGGAACTGCGTGATTCTGGTTTTGTAACTGCTATCGTGACGGATGAGAGGTGCGTCGATATTTTACAGAATCGCATCATCCGCAGCCTGGCTGATTAACACCTGCTGAGACGTACGATTTTTATGCAGGATGGCGCTCCACCCAACCTTGCTAGTCGCGTGAAAGTTCTCTTGCACGCGTCGTTTGGTGATGATCATGTGCTCAGCCGCCACTTCCGTCATGCTTGGCCTCCCAGGTCTCCAGACCTCAGTCCGTGCCATTGTTGGCTTTGGGATTACCTGAAGTCGCAAGTGTATCGTGATCGACCGACATTTCTAGGGTTGCTGAAAGACAACATCCGACTCCGGACTTGCTTTACAGTGATGTTCACAGCATTATTCCCGGACTACAGCTATTGTTGACGAATAATGGTGAACATATTGAGCATTTCCTGCAAAGGACTTCATCTTTGCTTTGTCTTGATATGTTATGCTAATTATTGCTTTTCTGATCAGATTAAGCACCATCTGTCGGACATTTTTTGAACTTATGTTTTTTTCGGTTCTAATAAAACCCTATGTCATTCCAAGCATGTGTGTCAATTTTTACCTCTCTATCTACATTATTCCGCGATTTATTAAGTTTTCAAATTTATACTGACTTTTTGATCACCCGGTATATTTGTTCAAAAAAGCAGATAAAAATTCGACTAACGCTTTCCTGAGAGAGAATTCCCACTCTTTCGAAACTAACAGTATGCGTGTAGACCAGATGTAGCTTACATTCAGAGAAATAATATCGAAAGCTATCGACAGACACAAAATCGCCAAGACTGGCAATCTTTTACAGAAACTCTAAATTTAGCTCTAACTTCAAAGCGAGAAGTTTACAGTAGTTTCCGTAACGAAACCTTGCCACGTAATTTGACAGAAAATCCTAAGAGATTCTGGTCGTATGTAAAGTATATGTTCAAATGTTTGTAAAGCTTATTGGATTTAACTGTGTGGTCATCAGTCTCTGTGCAAACTATACTGGCGGCAAAACACAATCAATACTTTCACTTCGCGATAGCAAGGATGATTCTACTAATGAAAGTTCTGGTAAAGTAGAATTGCTGAACAGAGCTTTTCGAAATTCCTTCAGCAAAATGACGAATCAAATACTCCTGATTTCGTATCAACAACTGATGCAAGCTTACGTAATTTTTGTAGTAGATATCCCTCGAGTATTAAAGCGACTTAAATCACTTAACGAGAGTAAGTCTCCCGGTTCCGATTGCATACCAGTTAGTTTCCTGTCAGAGTATGCTGATGCAATACCCTCCTACATAGCTATCATACACAACCGCTTGCTCTGCATAACTTCCGTACCCAAAGTTTGGCATGTTGCAAAGGTCACTCCAATATTCAAAAAAGACAATAGGAGTGATTCGCAAATTTACAGACCTATACCATTAATACTGGTTTGCAGCAGGAGTTTAGAACATATACTTTGCTCAAACATTGTGAACTACCTCGAAGAGATCGACCCACTGACCTATACTCAACACGGATTCAGAAAGTATCGTTCTTGTGAAACATAGATTAGATTACATTAGATTAGATTAATACTTGTTCCATAGATCATATATGCGACATTTCCTAAAGATGTGCAACGTGTCAGTCTAGTAAATGTTGTTTACACTTGACAATCAATATTTTAAGGATTTTTATTAAATTTTTTGTTGTTTTTTTTATTTTTTTAATAAACTTTTTTTTTACGTTTTGTCTAAAAATTCATCTACATTGTAGAAGGAGTTGCCATTCAGAAATTCCTTTAATTTCTTTTTAAATACTAGTTGGCTATCTGTCAGAGTTTTGATGCTACTTGGTAAGTGACCAAAGACTTTCGTGGCAGCATAATTCACCCCTTTCTGAGCCAAAGTTAGATTTAACTTTGAATAGTGAATATCATCCTTTCTCCTAGTGTTGTAGCTATGCACACTGCTATTACTTTTTAAATGAGTGAATATATATATATATATATATATATATATATATATATATATATATATATATGTGTGTGTGTGTGTGTGTGTGTGTGTGTGTGTGTATTGTGAAGCTACATTGAAGATCCCCAGATCCCTAAATAAATGTCTGCAAGATGCTCTTGGGTGGGCTCCAGCAATTATTCTGATTCGACGTTTTTGTGCAATGAATACTTTTTTACTCAATGTTGAATTGTCCCAGAATATGATCCCATATGAAAGCAATGAATGAAAATAGGCGTAGTAACCTAATTTACTGAGATGTATATCACCAAATTTTGCAACGACTGTGATAGCATAAGTAGCTGAACTCAAACGTTTCAGGAGATCTTCAATATGTTTCTTCCAATTCATTTCCTCGTCAATACAAACACCTAAAAATTTTGAATATTCTACCTTAGCTACAGATTTATGTTCAAAGTCTGAATTTATTAATGGTGTCATGCCGTTTACTGTATGGAACTGTATATACTGGGTTTTATCAAAGTTTAATGAGAGTCCATTTGTAGATAAACATTTAATAACTTTCTGAAAGATAACATTTACTATTTCATCAGTTAATTCCTGTTTGTCAGGTGTGATAGCTATACTTGTATCATCAGCGAAAAGTACTAGCTTAACACCTCCATGAATGAAGAATGGCAAGTCATTAATATATATTAAGAACAGCAAAGGACCCAAGACCGAACCTTGTGGGTCCCTATTTTTCATAACTCCCCAGTTAGAGGAATTAATTGTTTCATCTGTATCATGTGATATGTTTATTTGAACCTTCTGCACTCTTCCAGTTAAGTATGGTTTAAGCCATTTGTGCACTGTCCCACTCATACCACAATACTTAAGCTTATTGTACTCTCAGATACGTTTCATAAAAAGAGAATTTTATATAAGGTGATTCGCGAAGATTTACAAATATTTTAATATGTTACTCTAAAAGTGAAACTAAAATTTATATAAATCTAGGTCCGCAAATGCTTCGTTACAAGTATTTTGTCTGTAATTTAGCAACCTTGCAAATATGAAGCCATCGCAAAACTTTGTGGTTTCACAGTAAAGCAAGATTTCCATTTATTTTGTTGTTATTGATCTGGTGCATCTAATAAAACATGTCCCATACTTGTATGTGCAGTAGTTTTCCAGAAATTCCAGAGTTCAGAAATAATTTGGGAAAATTTGTAACTATCAACAGCTTGGCCCAATTCGTTTTAAATTCTAGAGAATTTTAGAAATCTTTCAATAAAAATTGAGAATTTAATTTTTGAACATGATGTTAATAAACTTAACTATGAATGTTATTAAACTATGCATTTTATTAAAACCATAGCACACATGAATTCATGTTAAGCCGGAAGAAACAAAGGGTAGTGTAAAGGAAGTTGTACGGTTGTGACAATTCGTAATGGATAGGAAGCAAATTTACTGGTATAATCTTTGAATTATACTTGTATAATGATTGAAATTTCTGGAAAACTATTGCAGATACAGGTCTGGGACATGTTTTATTACATTTATCAGATCAGTAAAAACGACATAAAAAGAAATGCTGCTTTACTTTAACCTCTTACAGTTTTACGACGGCTTAAGATTAGTGAGGCTGTAAAATTTCAGGCAAAATCATTAATTAGTTGTAACACCGTAACTAAAAATTTGCAGACCTATGTTTACATGAACTTCTTTCGTTCATATTAGTTGTAGAACAACATTAAAATATTTGCACACCTTCGTGAATCACCCTGTATTTCATATACTTTTAAAGCAAGGTTATAGCATCAGATTGAAATTGTTAATAAGATTAATGCAGTCCTTAAGAAAACAAATAGCATCTAAAGAATTTATACTATCCAGTATATGGTAACTGTACTTACTGGATAGTAAAATTTGTCTGTATCTCTTTGTCTATCTCTCCGTATCTCTCGCTCGCTGACACACACACACACACACACACACACACACACACACACACACAGACTGACACTTTTATAACGTATTAAAAGAAGAAAGTTTGATTTCTCCGTGACAGTTACTTCTATTAAAACCGGTTGTTTAGATTCGGATTTTAGTCGTCTATTATATAACCTGACCTCAATGATAAGCGTAATTACATCGCCACACGAGTCTCATAAATAACCACATACACTTTAACATCTTTATTACAACAGAAATCGCGCAATATGTTTTCATGAAGGGTAGTACCTCTCCGATCGAATGAAGCCAACGATAATCCGTAATCCTTGTTGGCAACAGTTCTTCCTTTCTCCAACTCCGAAAAGTATTCGATAGAATCTCGCTTTCTAGGAGGCATACTGAAGCTGTTCACGCTAAACACTCTGGCGGGAGAGCAATTTCAGTCTGTCCACACAGGCTGCGATATGTACTTGGAGCAAGAACAAGCCCCCACAACCGGATAAGCGGCCGACTGCGAACAGCGGACAAATTGAAGAGCGCCTCGGCGTCCATTGTCGTGGCAAACTTCCGCGCGAACTTTAAATGTGCGTAAGTTTCTTTTGATTAGAGAAAGTTTTCATTTGAGTTAATTCGTGAAAACTATGTGTAATTGAAATATATTACTACAAAACAGCTTCAGACTCCTTGAATATACATAAACTATCGGTCCTGTGTAAATTTATTACACAGACGGTGCAGAAATTCGCCAACAGCGTTTCCTCTTCCTAACGAAACTCATCTATAACATGTGTTTTTTTTAGTGTGCTAAATGCAGCATATTAACGGAATTTATCGTCAGACACGATTTTTTGGCACTTTCTCAGTATATTCTGCGATTGTGAAACTTTTGTACAAACATTAAGTTCGAAAGAGTTTCACAATTTACGTCTTTGCTTTAGTGCTGTATTCTACAATATTTAGATATTTCGTAGCTTCAAACAATCAAACAGGGCTGCTTGAAACAATTAATGTTAAAAAGCGATTGAGAAAGTGAAATATGCCACCGGATACTTAACTGAAAAATAGCTTCTTACCTTGTGAATACAGCAACCAGCCACTACCAAATTCTTTTAAGAACACGAAGTATACCATAATTTTTTCTTAACTAATGCATCTAACATAAGCATTAGAGTATTTAGCAATAATTTAGCGCGTCTAATGCTGTAAGCCAAATACCTTACAGTAGCCTGAACTACTCAAAAGACAACAACTATTGTCATAGGGTTCAACTTCACAAAGTGCATCCAGTGTAGCTATGTGTCATGTATATATGGAACTATACAAAGTTCTGCAAACCACTTTCAGTTGTTATACCTATATGTAAAGCAGATTACCTTAAAATTCTGCGTTACAAGTTGCTAATATTAATTTCATAAACAAAAATTCGAACTGCATTGATGCAACTAATTTAGTGACCCCAATAATTATTTTACACAATTATAAAATGAAACTATTTGAACTTCCTGTCCACCAGTACTGCCTAAAGTAGCTCCTTTTTAAGAGCTACCAGCCTGTTATTTATTTCCTTGCATCTTATATTGACTGACAGCCTGTTAAACAAGAATAACCGTCTCTGAACACAAGTAAGAGGGCTACTTGTATTTCTGAGAAATATAAATGAGAAGACATTATTCGATCTATTTATTCCTTTTTTAAATTGATTTATGCATTTTAACTCTGAGCAGCTCTTCATGTACATTGCAATAGCCAAACTATACAGACGTGACTATCAATTGTGTGTATATCCCGCAGTAGGTATTTAATACACGATTTACCTGCTAACAACACCCGTATTTATCTGACGCTTGCCACTACCATGGCGGCCGCGCGAAGTTGTTGTTGTTTGTTAAGCTTATGGGACTTAACTACGGGGTCATCAGTCCCTAAACTTACAAACTACTTATGAACTACTTACGAACTAGGACGGCACAAATATCCATGCCCGAGGGAGGATTCGAACCCCCGACCGTAGTGACCGTGCTGACCGTGACTGGAGCGCCTCAGTCACCTCGGCCACCGCGGCCAGCCCGCGCGAAGTTTCAAATTATCCCGCAACAGCAGCGCCGTTATGGAGTCCAGTAATTTTTACAAGGTCTTTGAGCTCGAATGCTGATAACGACCACATATGTAAAATATACGTAGTGGGGTGGCGACACGATCTTCAGCGTTCTCTGCGGTACCACGCTGTACCATTAGTTGCAATATTTTCGAAAGTCAGCTAGTGGCTTTCTGAAATCGAGATATTAAGTGTGCGAACCAGTGAGTTAAGCATTTCTTATGGGAATCATGCCTAACGTTTGTGTAGCGTATAACTCTTCCAACAGAAGAAATAAAACTGTAAATGTTCCTTTTTCAGATAAGTACTGTTTAAAATATTATATGTTAATTATTTTGCGCATTTGACTTATGTGTTTATCAACACATTATTTTATGCAAGGGTTTCCGTTGAAAACAAGCTACTACTGACATAGAAATGTGTTGTTCCAATGAAAAGAGAGAACTGGTTTCCGACAACAACCGATTATTGAAACAATATTTATATAAGAATTGAATTTAAGCATTAGGGTAGTATCCCATTAGATTCCTATCTGATTATGCTGAAGCGATAGCTCCTTACTTAACAGCCATATACAACCGCTCTCTCAAAGAAGGATCTGTACCAAAAGATTGGAAAGTTGCACAGGTCACACCTATATTCAAGAAAGGCAGTAGGAGTAACCGACTAAACTACAGGCCTATTTCAATGACGTCAATTTGCAGCAGGATTTTGGAACATATCCTGTCTTCAAATATTATGAATAATCTCGAACAGAACGATCTGTAGACCCAAGGTCAACACGAATTTAGAAAATATCGTTCATGCGAAACACAACTAGCACAATATTCAAATGAAGTCATGGGTGCTATCGACAAGGGTTCACAAATCGATTCCGTATTTCATGATTTCCAGAAGGCTTTTTACACCGTACCTCACAAACGGCTTTTGATCAAATAGCGTAGTTATGGTATATCGCCGCAAATTTGCGGTTTGGTAGGGTATTACCTGTCAGAGAGGACACAGTTCGTAGTAATCGATGCTAAGGGATCGACTAAAACATAGGTGATATCGGGCGTTCCACAGGGTAGTGTTGTTGGTCCTCTGCTGTTCCTTATTTACATAAACAATTTAGGAGAAAATCTCAATAGCTCTCTTAGGTTGTTTGCAGATGACGCCGTCATTTACCGTCTAGTAAAATCATCTGAAGATCAAAACAAACTGCAGAATGATTTGAATAATATATCAGTATGGTGTAAAAATTGGCAATTGACTCTAAATGATGAGAAGTCTGAAGTCGTCCACATGAGTACGAAAAGAAATCTGTTAAACTTTGTTTACAAGATAAATCAATCAAAAGTGAAGGCCGGAAACTCCACAAAATACCTCGGAATTACTATTACTTCAGACTTAAAACTGGAAAGAAGACGTGGGAATGTCGTGGGAAAGGCGAACCAGAGACTGCGTTTTATTGGCAGAACCCTTAAAAGATGCAACGGAACTACTAAAGAGCCTGCATACAGTACGCTTGTCCGTCCATTTTTGGAGTATTGCTGCGCAGTGTGGGATCCTTATCAGGTGGGTTTGACGGAGGACAGCGAAAGAGTCCAGAGAAGGACAGCTGGTTTCTTATTGGCCCAATACAGGGGAGACAGCGTTACGGAAATGATACAGGATCGGGGATGGGAATCATTACAACGGTGCTTATCGCTGCGGCGTGGGCTATTTACGAAACTCCAATCGCCAACATGCAAAATGCAAAAATATATTGTTGACTCCCACGTACATAGGTAGAAATGATCATCAGAATAAAATACTGGAAATCAGAGCTCTAACGGAGAGATTCAGGTGTTCTTTCCTCCCGCGCGCTATTCGAGAATGGAATGGGAGATAAATAGTATAATGGTGGTTCGATGAACCCTCTGCCAGGCACTCAAATGTGATTTGCAGAATAGCCCACGTAGATGTAGATGTAGAAACATCGCGAAATATATTTAACGCAATTTTCTTCTTGAAAGCTAAAACTGAAAGGTAAATTCAGTATATAAAGTCATTCGCTAATTGCAGTTTCCTAGTATTTTGTGCAGAGTACCGTAGTATTGACTACTACTTTAATAATCTTACGACAAAGCCTAAACTTAATTGCCTGTTCTGTTGATTAGGTAACGTAAGTACAAAGCTCCAGTGAAGGTGGATATTTCCTTTGTCCATGCAATAGTTTCTGTTCTGAACATTAAACGAATTGAAATTTACGTAAACTTACTGTAGAAAGATAGTCTCTAGTTCCTCTACCATACTTACAAAATTTTCTGTTGAAAACAGCATACAACAAAAACGTAGATTGGTCTTACATCATATCACTGCTGATCGTCTGGGATACTGTACTTAAATAGAAGCTGCTGACACTGCTAGCCCAAAGTCATACACTATACTCAGAGGTAATATTTCTTCCGGCTAAAACTGAAGGGCGCAATAAGTTATATTTTCGTAATATTCTAACCTACTGTCATGTACCACGCCCCTCTCTGGACTTCGGATACGATGACGGACGGTTGCTCAGTTTCCTTCAGCCGCGGAGGAGCGGTCGAGCGCATTGAGGTGCTATATTACGATGCGCGAGGCTGTTCCCTGTCGGGTATTCGAATCCCCCCTCGGGCATGGATGTTTGTGTCGTCTTCAGTATAAGGTAGTTCATAAGTAGTTTGTAATTTTAGGCACCGATGACGCCGTAGTTAAGTCTTATAAGCTTCACAAACATTTGAGTTTCCACCAATCTAGTCGCGGTGTTGCCTCTCTACAGTAGTCTATCTCATTGATCATGCCTTTAGGATGGCCAGATGCCAGATGTCCAGTTGCTAGTCCTTATTACATCGGCATTTAGTACTAATTTATTAGGGTATTTTTTTCCCTGTAATTTCACAACTTCTTATTTTTAATTTTCTCAGTTAAGTAAGCCAATTGATTTTAATGCTATGTGACAGAAATCCATAACCAAAAGAAATTCATCTCTAAAACAAATGCTCTATGGGTTCGCCCTTCAATGTGACAAAATTTCCGCGCTGAATGACCCAGAATTGCAAAATTCTGTAATTTTATTATTTAGGAAATGTTGTAATTCTAGGTATGCCTGCCATGCAGTAAATTCTTCATCCTACGAAAACCTCAGTGCATGTGATGTTAAGAGAATAGGAGACAAACACACACACACACACACACACACACACACACACACACACACACACACAGTCCTAACTTAATTTCAATGTATATACTTTTATCAACTACAAATTCTGCAATGCATTGACCGATGCTACTGTCCCAGCACACACATACGGTTCTTTCTCTAACTCACAAAACACAATTTGCAGTGTAATGTTCTTTGTTCAGTAAGTATAAGTTCGTGTTCCATACACACCTCATCGAGCAGATTAATATCTACTCACCTCGTGCTAAACGTTTCTGAAGTTTTGTTCTGGGTCGACACTAATTGTACTGAGGGATGTGAAGTTCGACAGGAATTTTATCGAGAGTACTACTTCCTGCTCTAATGCATTATTACTGATGTAGTTGTAGTCTACGCAACCCATTATATACCACATCGTTACAATCAGTTCATCTGTTTTCTGGTGTGGAGAAGCCAAGCCACTTAACTGATGCACTGTTCCCTCGGCGTCTAATCTACCAGTGAGAAACACTGGTTTATAGCTCTTCTGCAGATCCTTAAAATATAAGTTTGAAAAAATCACTCTTTTGACCGGAGCTGTAAAATACTTTGATTTGCTATGCTCTACCTGTTTCAGCATTTGTTGCCTGCAACAGGATATTAAAAAAAAATATTTTACGTTAACCACAACAAGACAAAATTTTTCCTGAGTACAGTAACATTAATTTTGCAGTAACTATTGCCTCTCAATTTCTATGCGTTCACCTAGATGGTAAGCTGTCATGGAAAGCCCATATTCGGGATCTTGTTGAAACACGACATGCCCAACCGTTTCTGAAATAAGTGATAGTTCGAAATGGAAAGTTCATTAATTTTAATAGTTGAACAAAGACTTACTATAAAAAAAGAATCTAAATGACTTTCTTTCACATAAGGATTAACGACGGTATAGTAATTGCTAAATATATGTCTTTATACGCTAGAAATTCGGCTTGTATAGATCATACATCAGAAGGGACAGTAAAGCACACTGGCATTCCGTCGGTAAATTTAGTGACTATGGATTTTTCACTTATCGCCTCGAAAGGAGATGAATGCAGTAATGGTTAAACACACACGTTTATACAGTGTTGCACATAATCTACATGAACTCTACGATTACTTAATTTATTAGAGCATCATATGATGGTTTAACATGGCTATGTATACAATCTGTTTCATTCAACAGATAATGTTTCGTATAAGTTCTGTGCATTCACAACACTGGAATGTTTTAGGAAAATGCTAGAGTTCCCAGTTGTTATAATTAAGGCTGCAACCTCATACACTTCCAAAATGGACAATGCCACACCGTAAAAACAATTATCGGGAGGTGGATATTATGGAACATAATGACAGCTCCTTATATTGAAAATGTAAGGAAACAATTTTACAATTGTAATTAGATTCCATACTGTGCTAGTCCACCACAGAATTATGATGAAATAAAAGGTTTCAGCTTGGTAGGCGATGTGAGATGTTTATTTTATAGATTTCGTCCTTACGATGGAACAGTGCGTGCAGAATTGCAAGTCATGATTAGCTATGTGCTCTGCTTAAAAAAGTTTTTCGTCATATCATAAAATTATTATATAAATACGCTAACACGAAAATTGTGGTACAGATTACTAATTTATTCGAACAAGAAGGCCAATGAAAGTTACATAATTCGAAAGATTGTTTGTCATAGATTTCACGAATATAAATATTATGTGTGCATTTAGCCATTAAAAGTGGTAAAAGGAAGTAGAAATTTTCCTATCTACAGCATGGATCAAGTTCTACATTCTCCAACAATCAGCTCACTGATTCGCTATTCGCCTCGACCAAAGAAGCTGTAATGCAGCGCATCTGCAGTATTAAAATAAGTGAATATCGAAAGATAGAGTGCTCCCAACTCTTTTTCTTGTGCCGTTCAAATGCTTCATTTTCGCAGTGACTAAGAGTGGTGAAAGGAAACGGATGTTTTCATATGAATGCCGATATAAAGGATGATGCGCCGGGAGAGGCATCTAGCGGTGCTCGGGTGGAACTACGAAGTCGAGAATGTCGATATAAATGATGATGCGCCATGAGAGGCATGTAGCGGTGCACGGGTGGAACTAGAAAGTTGACACGTTGTCAGCTCTGGAATTCTGAATATCGCAGTATAGAATTAACATTATTTCTTGGCGTTGTATAAAGATACGGACACCGAAATTGTAATTCCATTTCAAATATCAGTCTAATGAAAGTTATATAATTCGAAAATGGCATGAGAAGTATATACTTCCGTTTTTATTTGTTGTTATTGTGTCAGGCATTTTCCTTAACACGTAAAAGATACCGTTTCATACCTCCCAGTGCCGATTAAATTTTACCAAATATCCCAACGGCCTCCTATGATAATGTTGGAAACAGATGCTGGATAGTGTGAATCCTGTGAGTCTTCATTTTAGCCAAACGCTCGACAACGCTGATGTTTTCTCATGGAATCTTCGCTTTACGAGGACAATTATTTTTACTGAGCGGACGAGGGTACATACATGAACCTGCCAACCATAAAGCAGGAACAGCATTATTTGTTTACTTCGTGGTCTGTACGATACACTAATCGAGTCATTCTATGTGGTTCGAACAAATGGGCAAATATTTTGTAACATGTTGTTGATGTAGCCAACATAATCACGCGAGGCCGCCGACATGATACGTAAAATTTGTAAACACAGTAGGTCGATTTTCGACCACAGGCAATACTAGTACATTTAAAAGGTCTTGCTGGTACAAATCACAAGTAACATCTGTAAAAATTAATTCCGTTCTAGAAAACATTTTCGCTTAATAGAATAGTATCTGCAGACTTGCCGTATCGAACACTGCGTTGTTGCTGCTCTTGTGGTAGCGCGTTAGATTCACGTGCGGAAGATCAAGTGTTCGCTTCCTGGTGCTGTAATTTTTTTACTTGTCATTTTAATGTCAATGTCACCTTTCTAATGATCAAGAGTCGTCAGAAATGACATCAAGTACCTCATTACAGAATGAAGGGTAACTGATAAAATATAGCTTAAATTACTGCAAATGGAAACGGTACCAATTTCACCTACATTCTAGCTTGATTTCAGTTATAAATGAGAAAACCGTTGCTCGTAATGTAGAAACTTCCGTCACATGACGTAGGGTAAAAACTTCAGACCGGGAGCAAAAACGATAGACACGCAGTCTATGTTATCTATGGTCATTGCCATTGAGTGGAAACTCTCTGGGGTGAGTATTGCGTTCAGTCTTCTCTAGGAGGAGCTGGCTCTGCTTATTTTATCAATATTACGCTAGGATTGTCACGTGGTATCATTATCAAAATACGGTAATTTTATCCGGAGGCCAATGAAAGTTATATAATTCGAAAGATGGTTTGCTGTAGATGTGCACAATACAATAATCATTAGCGTACATAGCCGTTGAGAGTGGTAAAACGGAGTACATGTTTTCAAAGCTATAGATCTTATTACGATTTAAAATCTCCAACTCTGATAAAAAGTGAACGTCAAAAATTGAAGTGCTACCAACAATTGCCCTAGGGATGATCGGTATTAGAAAAAAATCCATGGTAACATCAATGTTCAGTTCAAAGAAATCGGTGTACGATGAGCAACAAAGGAAAACGTCCGGGAATATCAGTGTTTTGGATACCGAAACAAACACTCCTCGGCAGAACCGCAGACACACATTACTAAACTGGCTCTACCGAATACAGTATTGTTGGTCTTCCTGTCACTTTAATCAGTGTATCAACAATTATTCGTGTACGGATATAACAGTCGTAATACACAGGGATAAACTAATAAAATTTCGCCACATTTAGAGTTTTGACGTAAAAGCTAAATTTTACTTACGGCGGTGGCGCAGTGTGCAGATGTTGGCAACGAAATGTTCGCTTTATGAGGGATAGGGTCATACGTACAAAAACCTGTCAACTACAGAGCAGGAACAGATTTAATTATTCACTTCATGGTCAACACGAAAGATTACGCCCGTAATTCTACGTGACTGATATGCGAAGTGTCTCATTCGTCAGTCGCTGCCAACTTCAGCACACTACGCCAGTACTGCCGTTAGTAAAATTCTATCGTGTACTTGAAAAACGTCATGATATTTGTGTAATACTAATTCACTAATCCGCAAATTCCGTGTATTATGAAGTTCACAAACTTGTTGATATTTGTGTATTGATGCACCAAAGGTGGCAGTACTATATATGATGAAAGAATTGATGAATAACAATGTAATCAATTTTCCGGACTTTCCAAATACTGTTACATCAAACCAAACCAAAGAGACAGTGTATGGATTTTAAGAAAATCCGTGGCTGAAAATTTTACAGAATAGGACTGCCTACAAAAAGAAATAATATCCCATAAAAAACAAAATGTACAAAAATGAAAGACTTGCGACATATTCCTTCCACAATAAAAAGTCGTGGGATCTTATGGGAAACGAAGTTGGTTATTTTAGTTTGTGTTCATGGAATCGCCTGTTCAACACCTTGTCATAATTTTTTATCTAATTAGTTATCTACCAACATCTGTAGTGACTATATCAAAACTATACATCTTTTTTTCTATAATAAATATAATGACTTGGAAATCGCATGGGAATGTAAACTAATGTTTAAAATACTTTACGAAGATGTGAGGTATTTCATTCTTACGTTAACTACGTTTGGATACATAGTGGAACATAAATTATTTTTATATTTTGATGTGTAATTGCAAAATCATTATATGTATTCTGATGTCATTAGATTATGGTAAGAGTGCCAAGTTATTGTATATATATTATAGAACTAAAGATGTTGTTGTTGTTGGTTGTTGTTTTGAGGGGACTAAACAGCTAGGTTATCAGTCCCCTGTTCCTAGCTGAGAGTCCACTGTCAATAACGTAAAAATAAAACAATGCTCTGAAAATGACAACGCACATAAGGGACAGGTTGACAATGGACAAGCCACTGACAATACAAAACGAAGACACACAGAATTGGTAAAATAAAGTCACTAATAAAACTGGATAGCAGAATACCTTGGCTGGCTGATCACAAAGAAAAAACAGGATGAGCCAGCCATACTGCACACACTAAGAACCCCTAAGGGTATGAAAAGGTAAAAAGCTGGATTGGTGGTGACCTAAGATATCAGGCTACAGCACCCACCGTTAGGTAGCGTCATAAAAACCACCAGCGCGAATAAAACTTAAAACTGCTTTGGCCATTGAGGCGTCGTCTCCTAAAACTAAAGATAGCGCGTCTGGAATATTAAAATATTGCCGCAAGTCGGCTAAAAAGGGACAGTCCATCAAAAGATTGGCCACTGTCAACACTGCACCACATCGACACGCTGAAGAAGGTACCCGTGGGTTAACCACGTGTGGCCAATACGGAGAGGGCGACTGACTCTCGGCGATTCGACTGCGGTGTAGATTTCCACAAGGCTGTGGACAGCTTCACTGCCCGAAGCTTATTTGGTGCATCCGCCGTAGCCCTCTCGGTGCTCCAAGCCTCGCGCACCTTCCGCTGCAACATCAGTTTGACATCCGGTTCCGTGACGCCAATATTGAGAGGTAGTCCCATAGTGGCCTGCTAGGCCAATCGATCAACATGTTCATTCCCTGGTATGCCAACATGGCCTGGGGTCCACAAAAAGACCACAGAACGGCCTGATTGGCATAGGGAGTGAACAGTATCCTGGATCGACCGCACTATTGGGTACCGAGAGAAACACTGGTCGATCGCTTGTAAGACACTCAGGGAGTCAGCACAGATGACAAATGCCCCCCTGGGGCAGGATTTGAGATGTTGTAGAGCTTTGAGAATGGCAACCAGCTCGGCGGAGAAAATGCTACTCTCACAGGACAGAGAACGTTGTTTCACGTGGTTGTCATGTAGAAACGCATACCCAGCACGGCCATCTACTACTGAACCATCTGTGTATATAGCGTCTGCGGCACGGAACGACTCGAGCACTTGCAGAAACTGGTGACGGAGATGTATGGGAGAAACAGAGGCCTTCGACGCATGGGACAGGTACAGACGGAGCTACAAACGAGGAATGGACCAAGGAGGGGTGTGGAAGGAATAGTGGAAAGTGGTAGGTAGTGGATAGGATGCGAGAGACGAAAGAAGGATACGAACACGGACCGAGATCGGGTAACCCGACCTGGGCTGTCGTGGAGGCATAGATAGTGCAGCGTCTGGAAAAAGGATCCGGCGGTTCGGGTGGAAGGGCGAGGCCTGAACACGGGAAACGTAAGAAGTTAGCAGGTGTTGCCTACGGAACCGCAGCGGGAGGACCCAGCTTCGACGAGGAGGCTTGTCACAGGGCTTGTGCGAAAAGCCCCTGTCGCCAAACGGACACCACAATGTAAAATTGGGTCCAAAGCCTGCAGTGCTGAAGGCGAGGACTAAGCGTAGAATATGTAGCCATAGTCTAGGCGCGACTGAATGAGGGCCTTGTAAAGTTGCAAGAGCGTTGGGCCTGAGGCTTCCCAAACAGTGTGGCTGAGGCAACGTAGGATGTTGAGGTGTCGCTAGCACTTTCGTTTCAGCTGGCGAAGGTGTTGCACCCAGGTGAGACGGTTGTCGAACAACATGTGTGTGTTCCTACGATATGTAGCAGGTCTCCAGCTAAATAAAGTTCGGGTTCTCGGTGTACTGCCCGACGTCGGCAGAAATGCATTACCCGGGTTTTCGACACAGAGAACTGAAAACCGTGGGCAAACGCCCACTACTGCGCCTTTTGAATGGCTAGTTGCAACCGACGTTCAGCAACACTGATACTGGTGGAGCTAAAATACATGCAGAAGTCATCGGCATACAAGGAAGTGGATACTGATGACCCCACGGCCGCCGCAAGGCCGTTGATAGCGACTAAAAATAAAGGGACACTGAGAACGGAACCCTGTGGGACTCCGTTCTCTTGACAATGTGGCGATCTAAAACAAGAACCAACACGAATTCGAAAAGAACGCAACGCCAGGAAGTTCTTAATGAATATAGGAAGTGGACCCCGTAAACCCCAGTCGTACAGCGTAGACAGGATATGATAGTGCCAGGTGGTGTCGTATGCTTTCCGCAGGTCGACGAATACGGCAACCAGGTGTTCGCGGCGACTAAATGCTGTACGGATGGCCGACTCCAGTGATACAAGATTGTCGACAGCGAAGCGGCCTTGACGGAACCCACCCTGTTGTGGCACCAAAAGTCCCCGGTCCTCGAGGATCCACATGAGCCTCCGACTCACCAACCATTCGAGGAGCTTGCATGGAACGTTGGTGAGGCTGATCGGGCGGTATCTATCTGCCACCTGCGGATCTGCCCCAGGCTTAATCACCGGAATGATAATGCTATCCCGCCAGGAGGACGGAAAAACACCCTCAAGCCATATCCGATTAAGCAGGGCGAGAAGTTGGCTCTTAGCATCCACTGATAGGTGTCGGAGGAACTGACTGTGAATGCGATCGGGTCCAGGGGAGGTATCTGGGCATGCAGCAAGGGCACCTTCAAACTCCCACTCAATGAATGGGACGTTGTATGGTTCCCGACATCGCGTTCGAAATTAAATCGGATGGATCTCTGCTCGCCCTTAAGGGTGCGAAAGTCTGTACCAGAAGCAGCAGTCTCTGAGATGCGTGCAAAATGATCTGCCAGGTGCTCAGCGACAGCAACAAGGTCAGTACAGAGTATACCCTGAACGCTGAGACACGGAATTCCCGCCGGTGGGCGGTGCCCAAAGAGGCGCCGAACTTGCGACCACACCTTGGAAGGAGAAACTCGGGAACCAATGGAGGCGTCGTACTTCTCCCAGGAAGCCCTCTTACTTTCTTGAATCAGTCGCCGGACCGTGCCCAGAGACGCTTGAAGGCTACGAGATGTTCGACACAAGGGTGGCGTCGGTGGCGCTGTATTGCTCGCCGACGTTCCCGGACGGCTTCAGCGATCTCCGATGTCCACCAGGGCACCGATGTACGATGGAGCGAACCGGACGTGGTGGGGACAGAGTTTTCGGCTACAGAAGCGACTCCCTCTGTGAACTGCTGAACGGCGGCATCTACATCAGCCGGAAAGGGAGAGGGTATTGCAGCAGCAGAGGAATAAGCTGGCCAGTCAGCCCTACGGAGGGACCAGCGAGGCAGGCGGTCAGCAGGCGAACACTGTGGAAGCGACAGGAAGATAAGAAAATGGTCGCTACCACAAAGGTCGTCATGGACCCTTCAGGTGAGATGCGGAAGAAGGCCAGGACTGCAGACAGACAAGTCTATTGCAGAATAAGTACCATGCACTGTACTAAAGTGGGTAGGAGCACCGGCGTTTAGAAGGCAGAGATACTGCTCTGATAGGAGAGACTCAACATCCCTACCCCGGGCCGAGGTCTGTGCGCCACCCCACAGAGTGTTGTGGGCGTTGAAGTCCCCCAAAAGAAGAAAGGGTGGGGGAAGTTGGGCGACCAAGGCAGCGAGGTCTACGGGAGAGACAGCATCATCTGGTGGAAGGTAGACAGAATAGATGGTAAAATCGTGCAACAACCGGAGCCGTACAGCGACTGCCTCTAGAGGTGTTTGCAGAGGTACAGCAGCACTGGGGACAGAAGTGTGGACATAAACACAGACCCCACTGGAAACTCTGTTGTAGGTGTTTCGGTTCTTAAAATAGCCCTGATAGCCCCGGAGGGCTGGGGTCTTCTCGACAGGGAACCACGTTTCCTGCAAGGCAAGACAGATAGCAGGGAAGTGGCAGAGTAATTGCCGCAGGTCAGCCAGATGGCGGAAAAAACAGACGAAACTCCATTCCAAGATCCTTTTTGCAGTGTTTTGAATATCCATAATGTAATAGATAAAATGGTTAGTCAGCAGGGGCACCTGCTGCCAACTCTGCAGGATCGAGAACCATTGGTTCTGGCGACCCTAGTACGGCGAGACACGAGGATCTCCACTTCATCTTCCGAGGCTGAAGATGTAATGGAGCGTTCCTTCCTTCCCTCTGCCAGGCACTTAAATGTGATTTGCAGAGTATCCCATGTAGATGTAGATGTAGGCACGGAGGATGCCTCCTTCACGTCCTTCTTCTTCTTTGGCTTCTTTTTTGCACTCTCGCTGGCCCTTTGGTGTCAAGGGCTGGGAGGGGGTCCTGGAAGTTGCCCCCACATCAGGTGGAGTGTCGCCCCCATCTAACGAGGGGGCAGTGGTAGTTTTGTGGCTTCTAGGGCCCACTGGAGGAAGCGATACCTTGGTAGGTGTCGTACCCGTAGTGCGCGGGGATGACGTTACTACAGCATAAGAGGTATTCATGTCCACCGGATGGAGCCGCTCAAATTTCTTTCTCGCCTCATTGTACGATAGCCGGTCCAAGTCTTTATTTCCATTATTTTTCGTTCTTTATGTAGAACTGTACAGTCTGGAGAGCACGGTGGATGCAGCTGGTTACAGTTCACACAGATGGGAGGTGGGGTGCAGGGAGCGTCCGGATGAGATGGACGTCCACATTCCCTGCACGTGGGGCTGGAGGTGCACCGGAAGGACATATGCCCAAACGTCCAGCACCTGAAGCACCGTATATGGGGCGGGACGTACGGTTTGACGTCGCACCGGTAGATCATTACCTTGACCTTCTCAGGCAGTGTATCGCCGTCGAAGGCCAGGATGAATGCACCGGTGGCAACCCTGTTCTCTTTTGGTCCCCTATAAAGACGTCTGATGAAGTGAACATCTCTAGATTCCAGGTTGGTGCGTAACTCTTCGTCGGTCGCGGTGGTAAATAAGACCTTGCACCATATTGAGCGTCTTGTGGGGCGTGACACTGACAGGAATATCACCCAGCTTGTCACAGGCCAATAATGCCCTGGACTGGGCTGGGGATGCCGTCTGTATCAGAACAGCCCCACTTCTCATTTTTGAGAAAGACTCCACCTCACCATACTTGTCCTCGAGATGGTCAACGAAGAACTGCGGCTTGGTGGACAAGAAAGAGCCTCCATCAGTCCGGGAAAACACAAGGTATCGCGGCGAGTACGGATCCGAATGGCGTAATGCTTGGCGTTCTTCCCATGGCATTGCCAGGGAAGGGAACGACTCTGGATCATATGCTATAGCATCAAAATCTGACTTTCCACGCTTAGAAACGGCATTTTGCGACCGCCCACGCTATTTATTGCTCGTTTCATTTTCCTCCCACGAGCAGCTAGGGGAAAGAGGTCCACCCAGGCAGAGCCCCGCTTGCCTGGTTAAGCCTTATACAACTGAGGTGCGGCAGGTTCCTCAGAGGTTGCTCGCTAGCGGCTGTTCAACCTCAACAGCCATGCATCTCCTCAGCACGTAGCACACCCTGAGATTGAGGGTTTTTTATAGAGGTTTCTATCGTCCTCGCGACCTGGGCGATTAAGCCAAGATCCCCGGGCTCTGAAACGTACAACGTTCCACCGTCGCGCCTAACGATGGTCGTTGAAGCACGCACAGAGCTTACGGTGTAGCGGACTGTTGGCGCGACACAGCCCACGGCTCAGGACCTCGGGTTCGCCATGCAAATTAAGCCATCAAATTAATGCTGAGCCCCAGAAGGGACTAAAGATGTATTATACTAATATAGTCCCCATAAATGTTGGTAGGTAACAAATAAGTTGTAGATAACAAAAATAACCGACTTGATTTCCCATGGCAGAATGCACTAATGCTTA
This sequence comes from Locusta migratoria, assembly GCA_026315105.1. Lineage (NCBI taxonomy): Eukaryota > Metazoa > Arthropoda > Insecta > Orthoptera > Acrididae > Locusta > Locusta migratoria. The sequence goes on from CM048748.1 coordinate 450,116,665, forward strand.
AAAAAAAACTTTATGCACATGTTAGTGTACTACATTCTTATGTGATTATGTTCTATTACATAACAAAGTTATTGTTATGTCATTATGACGATGTGCAATCGCCAGATCATTACATTTATTCTTATGTAATTATGTTATGGTGCGATTGCCAAGTCATTATATATATTATAGAAATAAAGATGTATAATTTTCATATAGTCACTACAGATGTTGGTAGATAACTAATTAGATACAAAATTATGACAGTTTGTTGAATAGGTGACTCCATGAACACTAACTAAAATAATTGACTTGGTTTCCCATCAGATCTCACTACTTTTTATGGTGGAAGGAATTCGTCGCAAGATTTGCATTTTTGGACATTTTACATTTTTTATGGAATAAACTTAACTGGAAGCCTTCATCAGAGCAGGGAGTAGAACGTACATCTTGGGCAAAAATGAATAGGGCAATGGAAAAGTAATGTCGTCCGTTGAAGAACGCTAATTTGTTGTTAACGAGTTCATGAACCTGATGAAACAGGAAAATCGTTGAAGTATTAGGACCGTGAAAGATTGTCTGTGGAAACGGTTTGGTGATGATTCGAATGGGGAGCACAAAATTCTACTGACGCCCTGTACAAACATAAAAAGCAAAACATTGAAGAACAACGAAACAGAATTGTGAAAGCAGCAGCAACAGCTGCCATTTTTCTGGAAGATATGCGCTCTATTGCCCGTGACAGAGAAGTATTCTCCTCTTGCGAACTCCAGCAGATATCTCCAGAGCTGGGGAGAAGATGCTGGTGGCATTGCATGGCACCAAAAGAAGAACCCGCAGCATCGACGAGTTGAGGTATCACGTCTTTGATTAGATGTCAACAAAACCGCAGTTAATTTTGCCACGCGGGAATTGTCAAGTGGTCTAAGGCGTCATGCTACAGACTGTACGGCCGCTTCCGCCGGAGGTTCGAGTCCTCCCTCGGACATGGGCGTGTGTGTATGTAAGTTTAAGTAGTTTGTAAGTTTTGGTCCAATAGGTTTATAATAAACATTCGAACATTATGAGTTCATCTTGTCCCAACTTCAACCAACAGTTAATGCTGCGGACCTGCATAGTTACGGGGCATTCATACAAGTTCAGTGGTGCATGGGAAACAAGCTAGACCGGGAAGGTTTTTTTTTTTTTTTTTTTTTTTTTTTTTTTTTTTTTTTTTTTTTTTTTTTAATACGTCAACTGGCAAGGGGTGGGCAAGTTTGAAGCCCTTACTCTTACTCTTACTCTTACTCTTACGAGTTTGAGTACTGTGGGCAGGGCGAAGCTGGGAATTTGTATCTGACGGGAGGCGTGCTTAGGTAGTCCTTGTAGGTACGGTGATCACTGTGTCCCCAGTGGTGTAGGGGTCAGCGCAACTGCCTAGAAAGCAGGAGACCCGCGTTCGAATCCCGGCTGGGTGCACATTTTCAGCTTTTCCCAATCGCAGTTGATGTCATATATTCTGTGACTATTAAATAATAACAACTGCAGGATCAGAAGAGACGTCTGTTCTTTCGGAACAGACGCCACATTTATATATACAATCTGCCGGTGACGGGCAATGATCCTATCGTCAGTGGGGAGGGGTGGGCAAGCTTGAAGCCCTTTCTCTTACGGGAATTAGTTTCATAACTACGAGTTTCAGATGTTTGTATAGCTTATGGGACTTAACTACGGGGTCATTAGTCCCTAAACTTACAAACTACTTATGAACTAGTTAATCCTAATGACGGCACAAATATCCATGCCCGAGGGGGGATTCGAACCCCCGACCGCAGTGGTCGTGCAGACCGTGACTGGAGCGCCTCAGTCCCCTCGGCCAGCGCGGCCGGCAACTACGAGTTTGAGTACTGTGGGCAGGGCGAAGCTGGGAATTTGTATCTGACGGGAGGCGTGCTTAGGTAGTCCTTGTAGGTACGGTGATCACTGTGTCCCCAGTGGTGTAGGGGTCAGCGCAACTGCCTAGAAAGCAGGAGACCCGCGTTCGAATCCCGGCTGGGTGCACATTTTCAGCTTTTCCCAATCGCAGTTGATGTCATATATTCTGTGACTATTAAATAATAACAACTGCAGGATCAGAAGAGACGTCTGTTCTTTCGGAACAGACGCCACATTTATATATACAATCTGCCGGTGACGGGCAATGATCCTATCGTCAGTGGGGAGGGGTGGGCAAGCTTGAAGCCCTTTCTCTTACGGGAATTAGTTTCATAACTACGAGTTTCAGATGTTTGTATAGCTTATGGGACTTAACTACGGGGTCATTAGTCCCTAAACTTACAAACTACTTATGAACTAGTTAATCCTAATGACGGCACAAATATCCATGCCCGAGGGGGGATTCGAACCCCCGACCGCAGTGGTCGTGCAGACCGTGACTGGAGCGCCTCAGTCCCCTCGGCCAGCGCGGCCGGCAACTACGAGTTTGAGTACTGTGGGCAGGGCGAAGCTGGGAATTTGTATCTGACGGGAGGCGTGCTTAGGTAGTCCTTGTAGGTGCAGTGATCACAGTGTCCCAGTGGTGTAGGGGTTAGCGCAACTTCCAAGAAAGCAGGAGACCCGGGTTCGAATCCCGGCTGGGTGCACATTTTCAGCTTTGTCCAATCGCAGTTGATGTCATATATTCTGTATCTTTTTTATCCAGGTGGACAATATCAATAAAGTTTTTTATGTATTTTTTTGTGTTTCTAGTCAACTTGTTCATTTAGTATTATAGAGGGGTGGAGAAGCGAGTGTAAATATATTTCGATTTTCTCTAGAATGTTCACGAGTCGACCCTTAGGTGGTATATGTAAAATTTCGAATGCCTTTTCTAAACTATCTCCTTTGTGCTACTCTGGTTTTAAGTGTTGGTAAAAAGTAGACAGATTATTTTTGCTTTATCTGGTGTGCTCCCAATATCTTATACTGAAATTTCTGCCTGTCTGGTCAATATAAAATTTACTAAGTTGTTGCATGTTGCATACTCCTGTGTTCGAGAAGAGTGAGAAATACTTTTACCTGATTTTGTCACAAAAGGTTTTGACGCGTCTAATAGGCGAAGCTTATATTTGTAATTTTTGGAACTGAGTTAATTTGGTTCGAGATATTTCCTAAATATGTGGTTTTTACGTATTTAAATGTTTGTTTCGTTCATGTGTGTCTTTTCAGTGATATATCTTTTCGTATATTGGTTTTTGTTAGTATGATGTTTTTATCGTATATTTGAGTGATTTTTTGCTTCATAATCGTTTATTTGAGCTACATATTTTAAGACTGGCTTCTTTTTGTATTCAGTCGTGTTCCAACGGAAGGTTCAGCACTCTGTTTATGATAGTGTTAATGTAGCATATTTGTGTGCCCTTAGGTAGCAAGAGTTTGCATCGATAATATTATTTGTCGAAGTAGTTTTTCGGTAGATTTCGAATTTGTGTTTGTTGTTAATACTTTTTATTGTGAGAGCAAGGAAATTTGTTGTGTTATTATTTTCAGGTTCAACTGTAAATTTCCCACCTTTCTATAAGCCAGGAGTATAAAAAATTACATGCAACAACTGTAGTAAATTTTATATTGGCCAGACAGGCAGAAATTTCAATATTACTTATCGGAAACACGGCAGAAAAAGCGAAAATGATCCATCTACTTTCTACCAACGCTTAAAAACAGAAGCACACAGCACGTAATTTAGAACAGGCATTCGAAATTTTCCATATAACATCAAAAGGACGACTCGTGAACATTCTAGAGGAAATCGAAATATATTTACACTCACTTCACCATCAGTCTGTCTTGAAACACAAAAAATACACAGAAAACTTTATTGTTATTGTCCATGTAGAAAATGGGTAAAATACGAATAAGACATAGATTACACACCAATAAAGATTTAGGTAGCAAAGATAACTGAAATTTACGATACTAAGATGACACATGTCAATAACGATTCAGCTAAAAGAGATCAATAAATTTTTCGACACATAAAAGATTATACATTCCACCAATTAGTCAAATAGCAAATATTTTCTTAAGCATAAACAACATATAACCATACTACATTGCTGGTTGTCAAGAAGCTGTCAAAAGTCAGTCAGAAAATCTCAAAACTTTTTGAGAACAAATATTGCTCTCGTAAATCTTAAGAACAACCGAATAGATTGATAGCGAGATAAACCAACGATATATATGACTGTCACGACCATCTAATGTATGTATATTTAGAAATATGTTATAATTATGAATTTCATAAAATTCGATGTGTATTTAAAAATGTCACATTTTCACACATTACCTGAAGATGGGAGTTATGCTGAAGTAGGCCCTGTAGTAATGAAGCACAATTTAGAGATTTCATCACATAAGATATAATGACTTTTATTCCAGAATGTTCTTCTCTCTTATATACACTTGGCTGTTTGGTGAGAGTGAAGAACATTGTTGCTGGCAATTGACACATGCAGGGGTTGGAGTGGGCGTCAGAATTCACCACATAGACGGATTACTATGCATCAGGAAGACATGTGTCCAAATCACATACCACAGAAACTGAGCGGAATGTGTTTTCACGTCGCATGGCTAAAACAAGACCTAGGAGAGTATTCCCTGGAAGAAAGGTAAAGAGACAGATTTCGAAACAACTGTCTTAGGGCCTCTCTGCACGGGGCGAACAAAATAAGTATCTCGCCATTCCAGATTGGTCCGGAGTTCATTAGTTTGGAGGAGGAGGTCATGATGGAAAATAACTCACTGAACTGTAGTTAACGACTGGTGAGGGGTTATGGACACTGGAAAGTCGCTAAGATGGCCGCAAGAACCCAGAGCTGCAGACGTGGCAGCAGGGAACCAGAAAGCATCTTACTGATTCGACTTCCCCAAACGTATCTTCGATGTTTTCGACGAACAACAACGGTCTAGTGGCGGTGAATGTACCTCCGTCTGTCCTGGTGCAGTCCAGGGTTTCACCCCAAGCTGAGCCTGGCCTTCCTTCCAAGGGGTAGAGAAGCGAGCTGCGACAGGCCCATTCTATTTTTTGAAGAAGGCCATGGCCGATAGCTGAAAGTGTTGTATGAGTGTGTCTTTTGTATGTGCCTGTCGCAGCTTGTCGCCACGTCTTTGCGGTGAGTTGTATACTTTCCTTACCGTATTATTAATTCCAACCTGGACTTTCCATCATTATATACTATCACAATTAAATAGATTTACTTTCTTTCCTATGGTATTGGCATCTTGTTACTTTGTTTCTCTCTGTTAAAATATTACTTGGGATACATTGAAACGTTTTTCATGTCCTGTCCTGTTTATTATTGCCTGTTGTTCCAAGTATGCTTTCGTGGGAGTTCAAAGTGTGCCTTGTCAGTTGTTCAGTTGTTTTCAGTTTTTAGGACAGATGCGCGATCGTATAGTATACAGAAGTTTCGCGTTGACCAACGTGAGCTTCACAGTTTTACTGAGGGCGCAAAACTGCTGAGGTCATAAGCGCCCAAGTCAGAACATAGGTAAAACGCATGACAACAAAGGCAAATTCAAATAAAAGGAGAAGGCTCTTTGCAGTCAGTCAACTTTCTAAAAGGAATATATAAAAAAAGAGAGAAACAGGCAATGCCTAAGTAAATTTCTATTTACTGTAGAAACATGGCTGGATTCCCCGCCTGGGGAATGTTAAATTTCCTTCGCCATATTGCTACGGCGGATGAAACGTAAACCGGCCGCGGTAGCCAAGCGGTCTGCGGCGCGCCCGTCACGTTCTGCATGGCCACTACGGTCGGGGGTTCGAATCCCCCTCGGGCATGGATATTTGTGCCGTCCTTAGTATTAGCTAATTCATAAGTAGTTTGTAAGTTTAGGGACTGATGACTCCCATAAGCTCTACAAACATTTGAACATTTGATAAACAGTAAAGCGCGATCTGCAGACCACGTGTCATCTGCTAAGATATCAGCCAACTCTGATGGAAAATACAGACTGTGGCGTGTATTAAAAATGAGCAATCCACCAGAAGATGGCGTACGGTCAATTGCTGGAAACAGTGATCACAAGTAGCAGCAGGGTCACCACTTAGTAAGTGGCGGTGGCTGAAACGACAGTGTCCTACATGTAGCCGAGCGAGAATGACCTCTTTGCGACGAATAGGCCGATAGGAGGTCCGCCGAACAGTTGGAAGAGGTTTGATGTCCCGAAGTTTATTCCCTTCAAGAGAAGACCATTGGGAGCGCCAGAACGTTATCACTTGCCTAGAGACGCTGACGCGGAGATCATCTGAGGGGACTGAATAGGCAGCAAACAGAGGGAGGAGGGCTGCATCCTTCGCAGCAGAATCCGCCTTTTCGTTCCCCGACACACAGACGTGGCCAGGAACCCACAGGAACTCCACTTTGGTTCCACTGACAATGAGGGAGTGAAAGCACGCCTGGGTTCTTTGTACCAAGGGGTGTACCGCATACAGTACGCAAAGGCTCTGGAGAGCTTTCAGAGAATCTGAGCAGATGACACTATTACGGAGATCGTGTCGCCTGATGTACTGTATGACCTGATAGAGGGCAAAGAGTTCCGCAGTGAAGATTGATCACTGCTCAGGAAGACGATATTGGAAAGAATCGTCGCTGAGGACGAAGGTACACCCAACAACGTTGTCGGTCTTGGAACCATCTTTGTACTAAAAGAAATGTTCCCTAAGCTATGGGAGAAAAAACTGGCAAGAAACTGGCTGCGATACACCGAACCTGGGGTAGTGTCTTTGGGGAAAGAATGGAGTGCAAAGTTAACGGAGACGTCAGGACAGAGCTAGGGAGGTGAAGGACCCATGCCCATCGGGAATGAGATAGCGAGTGTGTAGTCAATCCGCCGAAGCAGCGACCGAAAGCGAACTCCTGGAGGTAGTTGAAACTTGCGATTGGCGGGATGATTACTAAAATGATTTTGCTTTAATTTTTGTGCAGCCTCTGCTTTGGGCTCAGTCTATTGTATTCATGACTAACGAATAATTTCATGAAACACTCAATATGGACACTGTTGAAAGGCTGGTCGAATTATATAAAAGTTATTTCTTTACAATGTTTTCTCTTTTTTGTCTCTCGTCTCCAGCAGCATGAATTAGTAATCGTTTTGTTTGATGTAACAGACTACCTTGTAATTCTGTGTGATACCTGTAGAATATATTGATTATTTCACTGAACTGCCCGGCCCCTGGTCTGTAGTTCTCTCTGTTTTATTCACTTATTAAATAACAGAATGCCCTGCTAAAAGAGAGGAGGTCCGATGCTCACAAGGGTCAAATCACCAGAAGATTGAAAGGTAAGTCACCTGTAAACTGGGAAATGGAAGTCAGGTATGTTGATTTAACCGACAATCTCGTTTGATGGGTTTCTTCCCCCACCTACCATCAAGAAGCCCAAGCGCTACAGTGTAAAATAGGGGAACACTGAATTCTATCTCTTCGTTCAGTATAAATATGGATCTGTTCGCGTCCGTTTTTTAATATCTCTTATTTATTAACGTTGTACGTAAGAGACTTGTACATCTATTGCATATTACGCGAAACCTAGGTCATACAAAATAAAGTTTTTTGAAACAAGGCAATAAGCATAGTACAGTAATTTAATTGAAATATGCTTCAATAATCAACAGCCGGCCGCGGTGGCCGAGGAGACTGAGGCGCTCCAGTCACGGTCTGCACGACCACTACGGTCGGAGGTTCGAATCCCCCCTCGGGCATGGATATTTGTGCCGTCCTTAGTCTTAGTTAGTTCATAAGTAGTTTGTAAGCTTAGGGACTGATGACCCTGCAGTTAAGTCCCATAATTTCTACAAACATTTGAATAATCAACAGTGGTATCGATACTACCAAGTAGTTTGGTGGACACATCAGATGTTTTACACCCAGTATTACGGCGAGAGGTGGCTGTTTTGGGTACTGATTTCTGTGGATCTATGCACCCAAATTGCGTGAAAATGTATTCACATGTCAATTCTAGTGTAATGTATTTGTCCAATGAACACCTGTTTATCATCTGCATTTCTTCTTGGTGTAGCAATTGTAATGGCTAGTAGTGTATTGTAATAGCTGATAAGAGAAAGTTCTCAACGTTTAACAGACGGACGGATTTAGGAATGTTTGACCTTTTTTCCATACATTGTAGGCTGAACAGCAACTAAAAACAGATTTTGAAGTGTGAGGCTGTGCTAGAAGAGTCTCAGAATTTTGACGATTGATATTTCCAACAGAATTTAGTAAAGGTGTAAAATTGTTTAACACTGGTATGTAGATAGTTACAGTAGATCCTCTTTCCCATTAAGAATTCATGATTCTAGCTTTATCCACACACAAGTTACATGAGGAGGGGTCGAAAGTGGCGTGGAGGGTATGGTTGTTCATGCTTGACTTGCTGGCCCCACTATCGTGCCCCAAAATTCTGCTTTATCTGCACTGTTTCCAGATAAGAAATATTTTTGTCATAAGATGAAGCTTAAAATTTGGGAAGTTAAAACCGGAAGGTATGGAAACTTAAAGAAAGACAGAAAAGCCCATGCATTTATTTCAGAGCTATTGGAGTGACAATAAGACAAACTCTTATAATCAGTTAAGCCTTTATTCTTTATTAATAGAATGTGTTGACAACTTGGTCTCACAAAGAACGTTCCATGTTGCATCTCTTTGACTCAGGCTTTTCGTGGTTTGCGGGTCCTTCCAGTACAGTCGTAGTACAGAGGTAGTCACTGATAATGTAACAGTCGTAGTACAGAGGTAGTCACTGATAATGTAACAGTCGTAGTACAGAGGTAGTCACTGATAATGTAACAGTCGCAGTACAGAGGTAGTCACTGATAATGTAACAGTCGTAGTACAGAGGTAGTCACTGATAATGTAACAGTCGCAGTACAGAGGTAGTCACTGATAATGTAACAGTCGTAGTACAGATGTAGTCACTGATAATGTAACAGTCGTAGTACAGAGGTAGTCACTGATAATGTAACAGTCGTAGTACAGATGTAGTCACTGATAATGTAACAGTCGTAGTACAGAGGTAGTCACTGATAATGTAACAGTCGTAGTACAGAGGTAGTCACTGATAATGTAACAGTCGCAGTACAGAGGTAGTCACTGATAATGTAACAGTCGTAGTACAGAGGTAGTCACTGATAATGTAACGTTCGTTGTGATCCAACCACTGGCGCAGTCATGGTGGAAGGAAGGGGGAAGGAACTATGGCGTTGCAGAGCCCTACTCTCCAAGTTTCTTCTTCACTTTTCTGAGAAAAAAAAACAGAAGGTAAAGGAGACTTCTTCTATTTTATAATCTATTGTTACATTGTTGTTGTGGTCTTCAGACCACAGACTGGTTTCATGCACCTTTTCACGCTACCCTGTCCTGTACAAGACTTTATCTGAGACAAGAACGGAAATCTACATCCTTTTTAACCTGCTTACTGCATTCGTCTCTCTGTCTCCCTCTACGATGTTTACCCCACACACTTCCTTCTAATGTTAAGTTGACAATTCCTTGATGTCTCAGAATGTGTCCTACCAATCTACCCCTTCTCTTAGTCAGGATATGCCAGAAAATCGTTTCCCCCAATTTTGTTGATCATTACCTCATTAGTTACATAATCTACACATCCAATTATTATTCGTCTGTAGCACCACATTTCAAAGACTTGTACCTTTTTGTCTGAACTCCGTATCGTCCACGTTTCACTCCCATTCAATGCTAGACTCCAGACAAATGCTTGCAGAAAGGACTTCCTCACATTTAAAGTAATATTGGATGTCAAACAAAACCTTTCTTCCCATAGCCATTATGCATTTTATAACAACTTCATTTCGGCCATAAGAAGTTATTTTGCTACTAAAATAAGACTCATTTACTACTTTTATTTTCTCATTAACTAATCAAATTCCTTCAGCATCACCTGATTTTCTGACACTACATTCCATTACGCTCGGTTTACTCAATGTTCATCTTACAGCCTCCACTCAAGACAATGTACATCCCGTTCATTTGCTTTACCCGGTCATTTGGTACCTCTGATAGAATTACTATGTCATCGGCAAGACGCAAAGTTTTTATTTCTTCTCCCTGAACTTTAATGCTCTAGCTAAATTTCTCCTTTCATTCCTCCGCAGCTTGTCCATTGTAAAAATACAACATCGGAGAAAGGCTAAAACATTTTCTTTTCTCCCCAACCACTACGTCTCTTTCATGCCCTTACACTCTAATAACTGTTGTCTTTTCTTTTTTTTCTTTTTTCTTTTCTGTTTTATTTTATTTTATTTTTACAAGTTGAATAGAAGTCTTCATGCTCAACATTTTATCCCTTCTACCTTCAGAATTTGAAAGTGTATTCCAGTCCATATCTACGAATACTAAAAACATAGGTTTGCCTTAGCCTATCTTCTAACATAAGTCGTAATGTGCCTATTGCCTTCCGGGTTCCTACATTTCTCATAAATCCAAACTGCTCTTCCTCAAGGTCGGATTCCCCAGTTCTTCCATTCATCTGTAAATAATTGTGTAAATATTTTGCATCCATGATTTATTAAACTGATAGTTCTGTAATTTTCACATTTGTCTACACTTGCTTTCTTTGGAATTCAAATAAATATATTGCTTTTGAATCTTGCATACCAGGTAGAACAATTTCTTCATGACTGGCTCTAATGATATGAGCAGATGGAATGTCTTCTACTCCAGAGGCCTTGTTTCGACTCAAATGTTTCAGTGCTCTTTCAAATTCTTCTATCTTAATCTATTTTCTTTGCCTTACCTTACCTCAACATGCCCTCAACATATTTCTTCCACCTTTCACGACCTGTCAACCACATTTTTCAGACGTCTGTGCTCCCATTTGCCTAATTCATTTGATGCATTTTTATGTTTTCTCCTTTCATCAGTTCAGTATACCCTGTGTTATCCAGGGCTTTCTATCAGCCTTGTACGTCTGCCTATATGAACTTATGTGGCTTCACTATAACTTTTTCTACGTTATTACATTCCCCAGTTTCAGACAATCCTCGCCTAATGCTCTCTGAAACTCATTCCTTCATTTTGTCCAGATTCCATCTCGTTAATTTTCTTCCATTTTGCAGTCTCTTCATTTCTTATCTACAGTTCATAACCAATAAGTTATGGTCATAGTCTATATCAATCCCTGGATATTGTAGTGGAACTATGGAATAAACAGCTTCTACTGCCCCACATCAGCTATGTTTTGCAGGATATCTATAAAGAAGAATTTAACTTTTTGTGTATAAATGTTTTATCATAAGATACTAGAAATGTTGTGTTGTTTAATTTTGTTTCATGTACGAACTAGATGCCGTAATTCGTCGGATTTGCGTTTTCTAACCCAAAGCCTGAGCTAAAATTTGCTAGCAAATAATTAAACCGTGTCGAAGGTTACGAGGCGATGAAGAATGCTGCGCCTTGCTGATTGCATTGCTTCATTGTTCCACGGAGCAACTAAAGAAGTGAATCTACATTATTGTACAAGTTTTAATGAGTTAGTTCGTTACTGTCTTGTCATGAGATAAAACCTTTGATCATACAGTTTATTAACATTAATAAAACTACGTCTTGGAAGTTGTCTTTTTGCAACTGTTTTATTAATTTGTGTAAAAATCGCAGTTTATAATTGTGAAGGAGAGAAGATCAGTTTTTTCTTCGGAGAGGTCTGATTGAAACTATATAACTGAAACATGCATTGAAGTATTAACTGAAGTGAAGAATGATCGATTGTGTGTTTTGACACTCTATAACGCAGTCAACTAAAATTTCACGAAGTTGATGTTCAGATTTTTATAGGATGTAAATATCTTTAGGTCAACTCATTCGGTTTATACCGAGAATTAATGCTCTGTACAAGTACTATGAGTTGTTAAATTGGATTGTTTTGTCCGTGAGTATTGCTGGTGTAGGAATTGCAGTTCGATTATGGTCAATTTAAGAGGTGACGCACTGTTACGATCAACTAAAAGGTTGATATATTATAGATAGGAAGCTCTTTGGTATCAATAACTTGGCAACTGTGAAACTGATCTCGACCGAGTTTCCCATAAAGAATGTGATACTGTTACTTGAAACGCTATTTGCCCGCGTCTCACGACAAATGTCTTTCAGTTTGAAACCTGGTTTCTGAACCTATGACTTACCATTATAAAGTCAATCTGCTATCTTCCACTGTCTCCTGGTGTCTTCAATGTATTTCTAGCAGGCGATATCTTCTTTCATTCCTTTTCCCCAGTCCATATTCACTTACCATATTTCCTTCTCTTCCCTTTTCTAGTACCGAGTTCCAGACCTCATTACAATTAAGTTTTCTTCTCTCTTAAATGTACGAATTTTTTTTTTTTTTTTTATTTTTTTTATTTTTTTTTTTTTTTTTTTATCTCCTGAAATTTCTTCAATTTCCATATCATCGGCAGAGCTAGTTGGCAAATAAACTTGTATTACTGTGGTTGTTGTTGGGTTCGAATCTATCTTTGCTACGATAATGCGTTCACGCAGTTCATAGTAACTTATTGGCATTCCTATTTTCTTATTCATTGCTATACCTACTCCTGCGTTACCATCAACTGATTTTGTATTTATAATCCTGTACTCACGTCACCAAAAATCCTGTTCATCCTGCCACCGAACTTCAATAATCTCTACCATATCTAACTATAAACTATCAATTTCTCTTTTCAAATTTTCTAACTTACCTACCCAATTTAGGGACAGAACATATCTCGCTCTGATCTGTAGAATGCCTGTTTTGTTTTTCTTGATGACGACATCAAATTTAAAATGTTCAAATATTTGTAATTCTAAGGAACCAAACTAAGTTGGTCATCAGTCCCTAGACTTACAAACTACTTAAACTATTTTAATCTAACCTAAGGACAAACACACACAACCATGCCCAAGGGAGGATTCGAACCTCCGACGCGGGAGGCCGCTTGGCTATTCCCGCGCGGCGATGACGACATCTTCCTGAGTAGTCCCAGCCCAGAGATCTGAATGGGGGACTATTTTACCTCCGGAATATTTTACCCGAGAGGATGCCATCATCATATGTTCATTCTGTAGAGCTGCATGTCCTCGGGAAAAGTAATGACTGTTGTTTCCCCTTGCTTTCAGCCGTTCGCAGTTCTGTGTGGCCTAAGCCATGTTAGCTGATGTTACAAGGCTAGCTCAATCAATCATACATTCTCATGCGACTACTGAAAACGTCTCTGCCCCTCTTCGGGAACCACGCGTTTGTCTGGCCTCTCCACAGATATCCCTCCGCTGTGGTTGCACCTACGTTACCGCTATCTTTGTCGTTGAGGCACGCAAGCCATCCTACCTCGTTAATGTCTGTGGTTCATGCGGGTGGTCTATTGTTACACGAAAGTAATATGCGTTACTTCCGCCCCCCTTCCTCCTTTTTTAGAAAATTTAGGTGGTGCTTGGTCAGCGAAGACATGCAGCCCTCTCCTCTCCTACTGTAGCCCAAAATCCTGGCTTTGATTCCGGGTCGAACTGGTATCATATGTGTTTTGTAGCAGTATATACTGTTGGCGAAGAAAGTTTGGAAAATTTCGGAGGAATCATACTAAATTTCTTTAAGATTTGTAAAATTTCACAAGATTCCTTGGAGATTTCGTATTTTATGGAATAATTAGTTGTAAACCCGGCATTGACCGAGTGTTTATGTATCCTACACTCCCGTAGTCCACATCCCCTACGCCCCTCTCTCTGTATCCACCTCTTTCCCTACCATCTCTCTGTTCGTTTACACCTTTCTCTCTCTTGGCAACGTTTTCTTCAAGGTCCCATCTATCTTTTACCATACAAACATTGATGTAGCCAGTCATCTTCCTCTTGGTTTATAGATCATGTGCGCAAAAATTTATAAATATTGGAGCAAAATATGCATTTTGTAAAATTACGTATTTTAAGTACCCCTCACCGTACACCAAACTAAACGTTTGTACAGACAGTGACATTCCTCTTGTTTTTAAGGTACAGTGTGTATAATTTCATCAATATCGCAATAAAACTAAAGATTTCTATGCAATAGAAACGCAGGGTCACATTGAGAAACGCACTTTGTTATTCTCAAATATTCCAGTTTCATTTTATACAACCCTTGTTCTGAGAATAACGAAAATAACAACAAAAGGATCTGTGAAATCGGTCGAGCCGTTCTTAAGTTATGGCGCGACCAAGGTATTTAGCGATTCATTTTTATGTTGCAAAAATACCCTCCCCCGTGCACCGTATGAAACTTATTGTAGACCGTGACCTTTCTCTTGTTTTCAAGGCCAGACGTCCGAAATTTCCTAAAGATCGGAATGAAATTGTAGATTTCGTGATTGTGTAAGAGAAGTATGCTCCGCCATGCACCTATCACAAAAATACTTTCTTAGCTGACATATTCTGTCTATAAACTATATTCCTGCCAAATTTCAGCGTCATAGGTGAAGTAGTTTTCGAGATTTCGTATTCAGTGAGTGAGTGTTCTTTCGCTTTTATACAGATAGAGATTAAGATTAAGAAAACAAATGGCTTAATTTTGGATGCAAGAGAATTAAGGGAGACTTGCAGACAAAAATAAATAGTAACACGCAAATTTTAAGGGTAACTTTATTTGATACAAGGTCATGTGTGACGTGACAGTTTTACGGCATCTACAGTGAAACTGTTGTGAGCGCTAGACTTCTTTTCATCATTTGGTGTGTGTGTGTGCGTAGAGGGAAGGGTCGGTTACAAAAAGGTTCATAAACGTCCGAAATTACTTGCTAACTTTGTTGCAGGTTCCTGACTACTCCCATTATCCAATAATTGACGCATAAATATGGGTATTCTCACGCAGTGGCTTCTCATTGTTTATGACGTCATATCGTCTGAGCTAAGTGTCGTGCTCTTTTGTTTTTTGGTCAGGAAACTTCGTGGGTGCACGCTGAACAGTTCACCAAAGTTTCGTTGCAACCGAATGAATGGTTTATGAACACTTAGAGGACATAGAGAAAAACATTCATTTATAATATACTACAGGCCAAACCCGATTTTAAGATGAACCAGTGTAGCATAGGCCAAACTAGTTCATCCTGATACCGATAGGACAAACCAGTGTAGCATAGGCCAAACTATTTCATCCTGTTAACGATAGGAGAAATCAATTTAGCATAGGTCGAATCGGATTTTCGCAGTTAGAATTTACATGCTTAAGGACAAACAGGTACGTCCTAGTCTGAACTAATCTCGCCTACTTTGTATCTTCTGTAAGCTTTTCAAAGCAAACCGAATAAAGCAATATAAATACAATAGTCAATGTGATTTATAAAAGTTATTTATTCAAATGTTCAAATGTTTGTATAGTCTATGGGACTTAACTACGGGGTCATCAGTCCCTAAACTTACAAACTACTTATGAACTACTTACGAACTAGAACGGCACAAATATCCATGCCCGAGGGGGGATTCGAACCCCCGACCGTAGTGGCCGTGAAGACCGTGACTGGAGCGCCTTAGTCCCCTCGGCCACCGCGGCCGGCAGTTATTTATTAACGAATCAGTAATTTCACATCTGTATCAACTTACAGTATATTCATCCACAAATATAACTTTATCTGAAATTTGCTTATTTACTTATTTTTGCAAGGTTTACTTTGGTGGCACTTAGAATTGCACAGTACTTTATTTTTCTTACAAATGCATTTGTTTGTTGTACAGTCTTTCATGCAGCTGCATTTCACGAAGCCTTGCCCTGATCCAACAGAATGTTTTGCGGCTGCAGTCCTTAAAGATATTTCAATATACCGGTTAATATCTCCCACATCTAAAAACTTCTGAATACAGAGTCGAAATCAGTCCTAAAAAAAGTTAAAACAAATGTTTTCAATATATATTGTTTTACAGAAAGGTATGAGTAATCGTAATAAAATTATACCTCCAATAATGTTTTTCAAGTTCGGCATGTTTGGGGCTAACTTTGTAAAGACCCTCATCAGTCTTTTGAAGTATTACTCCAATTACGTTTCGGAGGTCACCTCTGCCTTTGTCTACATCTCGAATATGGTTACGTTGTCTCCAATGTTAGCTGGTGGATGGGGTTTGACAGTTGAAGCTTTCATTCTTTTTGTTTGCTTTTGTAAATTTTCTGTCACCTTTCTCCTAGCATTTTCAATATCGTTTGTGTCAATTTTCACAATTTCAACATCGTCACTGTATTCGTATTGTTCAGTTTTGCTGCCATTTTCGATTGACTTCCTTAGGCCATCTTCATCCTCAATATCATTAATGATTTCTTGGGGCAAAGACGAGGTGGAAAGTCCTACTCTAGGTTCTATTCCGAACATTGCTTTGTAAGGTGATTGTTTTATGCCAGAATGGTATGCTCGATTTTTCATGAATTGGACATATCTAAATCTCTCCGACCACTTCGTCGTATTGTTGTCCTTTAACCAAGAACTTAACATATTTTCAATATCTTGTTTAGCACGTTCAATAGAACCCTGACTTTGGCTGTTCCTTGGTTTTCCATGCACAATTTTCAGTTCTAACCGAAGATTTGCGAGTTCTCTTATAACTTTATTGACAAATTCTCTGCCATTATCAGATTGAAGAATGCACGGTGCCCCTACTGTTAGGAATATGTCATTCAAGTGATAAGCCACTTCTTCAGCCCTCTTTGATGTTAACGCACGAAGAAGAACAAATTTTGTGAGATGGTCTTGGTAGACTAGAATACATTTAAAATTCTCGTCTGGTTGTGTTTGGAAATCAGTCAAATCGACTTGGCATCTGCTATTCATTTCCGAATGAAGAATTTGCTTTGAAACTAGCCCTCTTCCTCTTTTTGTCTTCTTTTGTTGACAAACATCACACTTTGATAAATAGAGGCCTATCATTTCCTTTGTGATATTGGCATATTTTTTTGATGTCTCGGCTAACATCCTATCACTACCACCATGACCCACAGCTACGTGAGCTGTGTCAATCACATCATAATGTTCATCAACTGGAACATTTTATATTTCCTTCACACGTGCAATGAGTTTTTTCACGTCACCAACTTTCAAAACAGCAAATCGTTGCAGTCTTTTTTTCTGTAATGATGTTCTTTTTTCCAACTTTTCCGCGTCTTCTACTTGTTTAACCAAATCCGCATATTCGTCTGCTAATAACACATAATGAGAATACTTTTTGTTTTCACTTTGCAAAATTTCCTCCAAAAACTTTTCTCTCCATAGGTTTTTACTGGGTTGTCTATTACACAAAGGCTCACCCATGATAAAACACCTCGCAATTATACTAGGATTATAATAAACTGTTTTAAACGCAACCAGCAACTTAACACGCTCATTCGTCGATGTGAACTAACGAACAGGGCGAGCGAAAAGTGGTTAAACGGCGCGAGGGGCAGGCGAGAGGAGATTCGGGTATTCCCCGCTCGTGCATGCTGGGAGCCAGAGATAATTAGGGGATTTCCCATTCGTGCAGGCAGCGAGTCAGCGATGATTCGGGGATTTCTCGTTCGCACAGGTAGCGACATTCGTTCCAAATAGACAACATTATTTGAGACTAGGATAGGGTGACCTGATATTTCTATCAACAACCGGTTCGAAGAAATGGTAATTCGGTTTTTATACTACCAAGCAGCTATTAATATTCCACTTCAGAAATGTCCGACAAGTCTCTGGCTTCTTCAATATGCATTAAAGGTATGTGGAAATACTGAAACATCTTGTTGACACACGTTATTTCAAAATACATGGGACGGTTAATAAAATACGGGACCATCTACATCCCGTATTTATTTTGTCCGGACAAGGGGACACTTAAGCTAAATAAGGGGCGATCCCGTAAAATATGGGTCATCTGGTCAACCTAGACTAGGACGTACCAGTTTGTCCTAAAGCATGTAAATTCTAACTAGGATAAACCGATTCGACCTAGGCTAAACTGGTTTCTCCTATCGTTAATGGGATGAACTACTTTGGCCTAGGCTAAACTGGTTTCTCCTATCGTATGTAGGGTGAACTGGTTTGGCCTAGGCGGAACTAGTTCATTCTAAAATCGGGTTTGGCCATATATATATTGAAAAAATCGGGAGATCTTTTGATTTTGCGGTACATCTACATCTACATCTAAATATATACTCCGCAATTCACCGTAAGGTGCGTGGCGGAGGGTACACTATTCCACTCCCAAATGGAACGAGGGAAAAAAGAATGCCTATATGCCTCCGTACGAGCCCTAATTTCTCTTGTCTTTGTGATCTTTACGCGAAATGTAAGTAGGCGCAGCAAGATCGTTCTACACTCAGCTTCAAATTCTGGCCCTCTAAAATTACTTAACAGAAATTCACGAAAAGAACGTCGTCTATCTTCCAGCGATCCCCAATTGATTTGCCGAAGCATTTCCGTGACACTCGCGCATTGGTCGAACCTACCGGTAACAAATCTAGCTGCTCGCCTCTGAACCGCCTCTATGTCTTCCTTCAAACCGATCTGTTGCGGGTCCCAAACACTTGAGCAATACTCAAGACGTGGTCGCACAAGCGTTTTATACGCGGTCTCCTTTACAGGTGAAGTACAGCTTCTCAAAATTCTCCCAATAAACCGAAGTCGGCTGTCCGCTTTACTCACAACTGTCCTTACATGTTCGTTCCATTTCATATCGCTCTGCAATGTTACGCCTAGATATTTGAACAACGCGATAGCATCAAGAAGCTCACTACTAATGCTGTATTCGAACGTTATAGGATTGTTTTTTCTACTCATACGCATCACCTTACATTTTTCTACATTTTCTACATTGACGTGGAAACACTGGATCTCGGGAGTAGCAGAGTAATCGATCTGCTGCGGGTCCCAAACACTTGAGCAATACTCAAGACATGGCCGCACAAGCGTTTTATACGCGGTCTCCTTTACAGGTGAAGTACATCTTCCCAAAATTCTCCCAATAAACCGAAGTCGGCTGTCCGCTTTACTCACAACTGTCCTTACATGTTCGTTCCATTTCATATCGCTCTGCAATGTTACGCCTAGATATTTGAACAACGCGATAGCATCAAGAATCTCTCTACTAATGCTGTATTCGAACGTTATAGTATTGTTTTTTCTACTCATGCGCATCACCTTACATTTTTCTACATTGAGAGCCAGCTGCCATTCTTCGCACCAACTAGAAATTTCTTCCAAGTCATCTTGTATGCTGTTACAGTCAATTAAAGACGACACTCTCTCTTACACCACAGCATCATCAGCAAACAGCCGCATATTACTACTTACTCTGTCCATCAGATCATTTATATAGATAGAAAATAATAGCGGTCCTATCACAGGTCCCTGGGGCACGCCTGATGATACACTCGTCTCTGATGAACACTCGCCGTCGAGAATGACGTACTGCGTTCTATTACTTAGGAAGTCTTCCAGCCAGTCACAAATCTGTGAATCTATTCAATAAGCTCGTATCTTCGTTAGCAGTCTAGCAGCACACTAGCAGCACACTACTCCATCGCTCTGCAATGTTACGCCTAGATATTTGAACGACGCGACAGCATCAAGAAGCTCACTACTAATGCTGTATTCGAACGTTATAGTATTGTTTTTTCTACTCATGCGCATCACCTTACATTTTTCTACATTGAGAGCCAGCTGCCATTCTTCGCACCAACTAGAAATTTCTTCCAAGTCATCTTGTATGCTGTTACAGTCAATTAAAGACGACACTCTCTCTTACACCACAGCATCATCAGCAAACAGCCGCATATTACTACTTACTCTGTCCATCAGATCATTTATATAGATAGAAAATAATAGCGGTCCTATCACAGGTCCCTGGGGCACGCCTGATGATACACTCGTCTCTGATGAACACTCGCCGTCGAGAATGACGTACTGCGTTCTATTACTTAGGAAGTCTTCCAGCCAGTCACAAATCTGTGAATCTATTCAATAAGCTCGTATCTTCGTTAGCAGTCTAGCAGCACACTAGCAGCACACTACTCCATCGCTCTGCAATGTTACGCCTAGATATTTGAACGACGCGACAGCATCAAGAAGCTCACTACTAATGCTGTATTCGAACGTTATAGGATTGTTTTTCCTACTCCTGCGCATCACCTTACATTTTTCTACATTTTCTACATTGACGTGGATCACGGGAGTAGCAGAATAGCCCTCCCAGTGTGTGCAGATGCCTAGTGGGCAGCGGAACACGGCGCCGCGTCCAGCTCCCGGTTGCGCAATGTTGCGGCCGCAGCCCACGGCGCCTGCAGTGAGCTGAGCTGAGCTGGCAGAGCTGACAGAGTGGTCCCGGCAGCAAAAAGCCGGCCAGCCGCCAGCCTGCAGCCTCCAGACGGCGACCACGCCCAGGTCCGCGCGCGCTCAGGGTCGCCGGCGGCCAGTGGGCAGTGGGGCGGCCGGACACTGTGCGCTGGTGCTGCTAGCGGGGCAGCGCCGCGAGAACACCTGCCGGCCGCCCAACAGCTGGCAGGCGGAACGGGCGGCGGCCAGCCCGCCGTATCCTGCCTGCATCCTACACGGCCGGGCACACACACGACCGAGTTTTCCGCCGCGGGCAGTTGACCGCAGAGCCGCGAACTGAAGTGAGCGCTGCCGATCGCGAACTATTATGCGCAAGTCTAAATTGCACCCCAAGCTGCGTTCACACCGAGGGATTTATCGCAGAGATTTGTGCTCCACAGAAGTCGCGGAGACAAGTATCTCGGCACAAGTATGTCGCAATGTTATTCAGAGACGTGTGCCGGCACATGCAGCCGACCTGAGCGTTCTTACTGTAGATGTGTAGCTAGTCAGTTTCACGGAACATGGCTTCTGATGCAGAACTTCTATGAATTTCTGGGCGGCAGCGCGATTAATGAATGTTTGTCTGAATTCTGAATGTCCACTATGTGTTCATAAACCATTCATTCGATTGCAGTGAAATTTTGATGAACTGTTCACCGTACTCCTTCGAAGGTTTCTGACCCCCCCCCTCCCCCCCACAAAAGAAAAATAATGTTATTTCGGACGCTTATGAAGCGTTTTGAAACTGAACCCCTACCCCCTCCACAAAATGATAAAACGAAAAGAAGTCTATCGCTCACAACAGTTTCGCAGTAGATGCCGTAAAACTGTCACATGACCTTGTATCAAATAAAGTTAGTATTACAGATTTGGATGTTACTATTTATTTTTGTCTTCAAGTCTGCCTTAATTCTCTTGCGTCCAAAAATAAGCAATCTGTTTCCTTAATCTGTATCTATATAAAAGCGAAAGGACACTCACTTACTCACTGACTAAACACGAAATTTCGAAAACTATTTCACCTATGTAGCTGAAATTTGGTAGGAATGTAGTTTATAGGTAGAAAAAGTCAGCTAAGAATGTATCTTGTGATTGGTGCATGACGGAGCAAACTTCTCTTAAAGACCCACCAAATCTACAGTTTCATTCCGATTTTCACGAAATTGCGCACGCTTGACCTTCAAAACAAGAGGAAGGTAACCGTCTACTTTAGGTTTCATGCGGTGCATGGGGGAGGGTACTTTGCAACATAAAAATGGATCCCTAAATACATTGGTCGCGCCATAACTTGAGAACGGCTAGACCGAATTCACAGATCCTTTCGTTGTTCTTTTCCTTATTCTCAGAACAAGGGTTGTATCAAATACAACAGGAATATTGGAGAACAACAAAGTGTGTTTTCCAATGTGACCCTGCGTAGAAGTCTATAGTTTTGTTCCAATATTGATGAAATATTGCACACTCTACCTTAAAAACAAGAGGAATGTCACTATCTGTACAAAATTTCATTCATACGGAATTTTCCAAAATCTATAGTTTTGCTCCAATCTTTGTGAATTTTTGCACACATGACCTTTATACCAAAAGGAAGATCACTGGACACATAAATCTTTGTATGATACATGACAGACGGTACCATGCAGAAAACTTTGTCGAGAGAGGGAAAGGTGGAAACGAACAGAGAGATGGGAGAAAAAGAGGTGGATGCAGAGAGAGGGGGGAAGAGGTTGTGGACTACGAGAGTGTAGGATAAATAAACACCCGGGCAAGGCCGGGTTTGCAGCTAGTTGTAAATAAAGCAGAATAATCGGAGAAAGGAACGCAGGTGATGGGTGCGAAACTTTCCAAGTAAACTGCCTAGTCATCGAACTTAACAGTTCAGAGATGAATGACCTGTAAATTCAAGACACATACAGGGTTTCAAAAATTCTCTTCGTATGCCGCGATGGACTTAGAAGTACCTCTATACTTATAATACGTATTTGTTGTATGTCTGTCTGTTCTCTTATAACTCCAGATCCATGCAACCAAATAACGTGAAATTTGGTGCACGTACACAAAATTACACTGGGAAGGATCTTAAACAGGTCTCGTTCTATTTTTTGAAAACGAACCGGATAATTTGAGAAAAACTGAAAGTGCGTTTTCAATGTGTCGTGTCTTCGTATTGATCTTGATGGAATTTTGCACACTTGACCTTAAAAACAAGCGGAAGGGCACTGTCTACATAAAATTTCGTTCAGTGCATGGTGGAGGGTACTTATGGATTTCGCCAAACTCCTACAGTTTTGCTCCGATCTTGATGAAATTTTGGACAGTTGTACGTGGTCTGCTCCAGAGAGGGCAAAGACGAAAATCTTTTTGCACATACTCCAAATGGATCTGCCAAAAATGTTGTTTATCACTTTGATTTAACATTAATGTACCCTTTTATTGCATGCAAATAAACGGTTTTGTACGCTTCTTACAGAAAACCTTATTTTAGACACGGGAAAAGTCGGGTACTTGCAGTTAGTTACTAAATATAACAGCTCAGTATTACACACTGAACAATTCAAATTTCCGAGAAGCTGTAACCCCATACTGGACACCTTGCCGTTACATTACCTTTTTTAGCTACTGGAGGTTTGTACAGCTTCTTAACGTACGTGCAAAGGATTTACAATTCCAAAATCGCTTAAATAATACCAACAGTGTGGCACGCCAAAATGAAGGCGCTTCAAAGAGAAATTAAGGTAAGATGTTGATACCTTCATGTATTTTTATTTAAAACTAATATTAAGAATATTTCCTTTGCATTAAAATATTCAGTTGTCCCTGTCGAAATATACCCTTTTTCTGTCTGCCCTTCATTTTCATGAACTGGTATAAAATTTAATTAAGTTTCACTCTGAAATTCGTCAGATACTTCCATCTTTGCTTCGAAAGAAGCAAGTTCTGGATTCTTTTTTGAAGACTGCAAACCTTGTCTTGTTTTTAAATTCCCTGAGCTCATTCTCTAATATTTCGCGAACGAGGCAAAACGGTCGACCTTCTTCGATAGTATATGCTCGCTTGTCCTCATCAACACTTCGAAAGCGTCATCGGCTTTGTTCATTTGCAATCGGGCTTTCTTTCGCGGTGGATTTGGTGGTGTTTCTAAATGCTCTAAACGAGCATTGGGACTAGCGGCAAATTCATCTTCTTCCGTATCTTTCTCAGTGACATTGTTGCCTTCCGTTGTAAAACAATTATTCAGAACTTTTGTATATTTTTCCAGGTACCGATTACGGAAGCACAATGGAAAAATATTACACGAGAATTCGAGACTCGCTGGAATATACCAGAAGAGCAGCTGTCCCTGACGATGCCTTTGCATTAGTCTTGTGTTGTTCGCGAACGAACTAGTTCGGAAGAGCTCTCCCACAGGCGAACTACTCGAACTTGTTCGCACATCCCTCGCCTCTTAGTTCGTCCGCTCCTTTTGCGAAGACTGACGAGGAACAGCGAGAGGACGAAAGAGCGCGCAGAATCGCGTGATTACCTTCTGCCAGTTCCCGTCATTTCGTGCTAAAATGCACCTCATCTATAGTTTCTTAGTTCACTGCCACAAAGTTTCTTTTCTAAGGTATTCATCAGTGTCTAAATAATTTTTACTACGAGTAATCTGTATGCAAAGTAGTTGAATACCATTGTATCACCCATTCGTGTAAATAACTGGTTTATTTGCTTAATTATTTGATGTCTAATTGCCCAAAAATACGGGTAATAGCACAAGCTTGGGCAACACTAATCATTATATAAAAAAAGCAGTCATAACAAAAGAAAGAGCTCTTTTAGTATCCGTAGCAAAAGCCAAAAAGAGCGGACGAACTAAAAAGAGCGACCTACTTTGCGGCTGAGCTGCGAACTAAAATATGCGCGATCGGTCGCGAACTAAAACTGGGGTTACCGCTTACATCCCTATCCAGAATTGGTAGAGAAATGTTACTGAAAATGACAAACAAGTGAGAAATTATTTGGCAGCACATTTTGTCACTGCCGAAGTCCAAGTGGAGTTCGCTTAGTGTCGAGGATAATTATCACCGAATTATCACATTTTCATCAGGTCAATATTATTTATGCCAGCGGTGGTGTAGTGTCTAAATGTTGGCAACGAAATGTTCGCTTTACAAGAATAATTAATTTGTTAATTTTTTTATTTCCTGATGAACACAAAACATTATTCACCTCATATTATGTGACTGGGTTTTCAAAAAGCATTCAATGGTAGTTTTCAGCGTCAGCACGGTATGATGCCGCAAGTAAAATTTTACACTTCTTAATTCACTACTGTAAACACATTTACAGTCTTCATTGTTACGTAAATAAACATTTGTGATAAAAATCAGTAAAAAAATCAAGTTACATCAGACGCTGACAAACTGGTTTATCGTCTGTTTGTATCTTTCAGAAAAAGCAGAGAATTGTAGGCATACCATTCTAATATGTAAACATCTCTTCTTAATCCTGGTGTCTATGAATGACATTATATAAATTTTATGGGGTATTGTGACCTCATGTTATGAAGTTTGTTGGCAATTTCTCTGTCGGAAACACCAGACAATAACCATCGTGTTTGCCTTTGCGGTTTTTATACTATGGGGATTTGGCATCCCATAATGAACGTTTTTCATGCAATTCTTCAATTAGTTTGTTTCTTCGTCCACTCCATGTTCACAAAACGCTAAACAATTTCGGTTTTCAACTAACTGAATGTACACGGATAGTCACGGGTACCCAACATGCAACACCACTAGCCTCCTTGCGCATGCGGAGTAGAAAAATGAAAACGGGATTTGTGCCGTGTTTTCGCTCGGCAAACGAATACAGGCACATGTCGTACAACAGACTCGGAAATCTAGCGTCGATATCGCAGGCACACGTCGCAAGAACTTACAACTTGGGCCACACCTCTTCAGCTACATGTGCCGGGCACTAATCTCCGCGATAAATCCCTCAGTGTGAACGTAGCTTTACACACACACACACACAGCGCGTTTTCTACCGTCGACAGTCGTTATCTTCAGGGCACGATCAACCTTCGTGAGTGTAGACAGTTGTTTACTGGACTTTTTCTCTCTTGAAAAGTGAGTGATCTGGATATAAATATCGAGATTTTTTAACTTCATTAACTCAATAAAAGGCCTGTTTTGTGGGATAAAACCCTTGCCATATACTAGGACAATTGAATTTTTAATTGTTTATTTCTGTGTAGTACAGTATATTTGTATATGTAAAGCTCCTGAAATATATATATACAGGGTGTTTCTCTAAGTGTGTTTGCCTCTGTAACTTATAAAATAATAGGTGACGAGAAATTTTAATGCGGTAGGTCAACACAAGAAATGTTACACTTTCTGCGGAGCTATGAACATAGTTTATTGTATCATTTTCCAAAGAGTTACACCACAAAGATATAATTTTTTAAATGGAACAGTAGTTTTTTCTATCGTGTATTGGATTCGTTTAAACCAGCAGCGTCCAAATCAATTTAAACTACATTCCTATCACTGTTAGTTTGGGAGCTACAACCCTTCAAAGTTCCGGGGACGGAGGCCGCGATAGCGTAGCTGACTGGCCGAGTGGCTATCCCCTGGGGCACGGCCCACTGTCTCATGAGCACCAGCGAGTGAGCTACGCTGTCGTAGCCTCCGCCCCCTAAACTTTGAAGGGTTGTAGCCCCCAAACTAACAGTGATAGGAATGTAGTTTAAATTGATTTGGACGCAGCTGGTTTCAACGAATCCAATGCACGATAGAAAAAACTATTGTTCCATTTAAAAATTATATCTTTGTGCTGTAACTCTTTGGAAAATGATACAATAAACTATGTTCATACCTCCGCAGAAAGTGTAACATTTTTTGTGTTGACCTACCGCATTAAAATTTCCCGTCAACTATTCTAAGTTACAGAGGCAAACACACTTAGTGAAACACCCTGTATATAAGGTGTTACGAAATGATACGGCCAAACTTTCAGGAATCATTCCTCACACACAAAGAAAGAAAATATGTTATATGGACATGTGTCCGGAAAAGCTTAATTACCATGTTAGAGCTCATTTTAATATTTCTCTTTAAATGTAAATTGAAATAATTCGTGCAGACAATTGTCAAAATACCCAATTGTTTGCTTAGTATGTACTGTACTTTCTCGATTCACCGCCAGTTGGCCCAATTGAAGGAAGGTAATGTTCACTTCAGTGTTTGTGTTGACATGCGACTCATTGCTCTACAGTACTAGCATCAAGCACATTCGTACATAGCATCAACTGGTTAGTGTTCACCACGAACGTGGTTTTGCAGTCAGTGCAATGTTTACAAATGTGGAGTTGGTAGATGCCCATTTGATGTATGGATTAGCACGGAGCAATTAGCCGTGGTGCGGTACGTTTGTATCGAGACATTTCCAGAACGAAAGTGTCCCGACTGGAGCAAAAATGTTCAAATGTTTGTCAAGCTTATGGGACTTAACTACGGGGTCATCAGTCCCTAAACTTACAAACTACTTATGAACTGCACAAATATCCATGCCCGAGGGGGGGATTCGAACCCCCGACCGTAGTGGCCGTGCAGACAGTGACTGAAGCGCCTCAGTCTCCTCGGCCACCGCGGCCGGCCCGACTGCAGAACGTTATGATGATTTCATACGGGATACTCTACCAGTGCTGCTAGAACATGTGCCTTTACAAGTACGACACAACATGTGGCTCATGCACGATGGAGCTCCTGCACATTTTAGTCGACGTGTTCGTACTCTTCTCAACAACAGATCCGGTGACCGATGGATTGGTAGAGGCGGGTCAATTCCATGGCCTCCACGCTCTCCTGACCTCAACCCTCTTGACTTTCATGTATGGGGGCATTTGAAAGTTCTTGTCTACGCAACCCCGGTACCAAATATAGAGACTCTTCGTGCTCATATTGTGGACGGCTGTGATACAATACACCATTCTCATTCTCATTCTGCATCAGCTCATCAGGGATTTCATGCGACGGAGGGTGAATGCATGTATCCTCGCTAACGGAGGACATTTTGAACATTTCCTGTAACAAAGTGTTTGAAATCACGCTGGTACGTTCTGTTGCTGTGTGTTTCCATTCCATTAATAATGTGATTTGAAGAGATGTAATAAAATGAGCTCTAAAATGGAAATTAAGCGTTTCCGGACATATGTCCACATAACATATTGTCACATTGCAATGGAAGTAGGCTTGACTTCGAAGGCAACTAAACACAGCACTTATACTGAAAGCACGTTTATTACGAACTCAACATACACGCAGCACTGACTGCCTCTCAGCCAGAGTGCTCTGCTATTTATACACAGGCAGAATTTACCAGAAATTAGAAGAACAGTTAACATAAGAAACAAGTAGAATGTACAAGTGAACATAAGAAAGATGCAGAACCTTCTGGAATTGTAAATTACAAATAAATAAATTTTTTACCGGTGGGCGGGATTGAACCGGCGACCTTCTGCTCCGCAGTCCGTGACGCTTTCCCCTGCGCCGCGCCGGCAGTTGGTGTTCGTGGTCTCTCGTGGCATTGCTCCCTCTCCTGGAGAAACAGCGACCCGCTGTTATGATCTCTGTGGAGCCAGCTGCAATGTCCTGGATCTTGGCCATGTCCTCTGTATGACAGTTCAAGAGAATCCTTCCCTTCTCCGCGATTATCGACGACAGACGTTTCTGTCGTGGCTTCATCAGGAACATTACCGTCCTTAGAGTCCTTGAACAAGAAGCCATTGTCGTCTACCTGCTCTTCAGGATCGTAGTAAGGCTTCATGCGCAGGACGTGAACAATGTCTCTTCGTTTTTGACGTTTCGACGACGGCTCATAATCCTCAACTTCGTATGTGACGTCTGACAGGCGGCGTATGACACGATACGGACCAAAGTATCGCTTCAATAACTTTTCTGACAGTCCAACCTTCCGTACAGGGGTAAAAATCCATACCAGATCTCCTGGGCTGTACACAACAGGTCGATGCTTGTCGTTATACCGCTGACGGTCCTTCTCCTGGCCGTCCAGTGTCCGTATGCGAGCCAGCTGTCTTGCTTCTTCGACCCTGGTGACGAGCTGTTTCACATAGTCATCCTGAGTGTCGTCCGGTTGGAGCGGAAACAGTGTATCCATTCTCGTCTCAGCTTCACGGCCATGGAGCAGGAAAAACGGAGTGAAGCCTGTGGTGTCTTGTCTTGCGGTATTGTAAGCAAATGTCACGACTGGCAGAATTGTATCCCAATCCTTCTGCTCAACATCGACGTACATCGACAGCATGTCGGCTAACGTTTTGTTAAAACGTTCCGTAAGACCATTTGTCTGAGGATGGTATGCAGTTGTCATTCTGTGGACAATGTTGCACCGTGACATTACCTCTGATACTAGTTTTGACTGGAATACTTTTCCACGATCAGATATCATGACACGTGGTGCTCCATGCTTGAAAATAATCTCTTCTACAAGGAATTTTGCGATCTCTGGAGCTTCTGCAGTCGGCACAGGTTTGGTGACAGCGTAGCGTGTGAGGTAGTCAGTGCAGACTATTATCCAACGGTTACCGGTTGTCGACTTCGGGAATCTCCCTAAAAGATCGATCCCAACTCGGTGGAATGTAGCTGCTGCCGGCGGAATCGGTACGAGATGTCCTGGAGGTAATTGCGGCACATGCTTCCGTCGCTGGCACTCTTTACAGTGACTCACATAGTGCTTGACAAATCGGTAGAGACCTTTCCAGTAATACCTGCGTCTGATTCTGTCTAGGGTCTTCACGAACCCCAGATGACCGGATATTGGAGCATCATGGAAATATTTGAGAATAGCTAGCTGGAGATGAGCTGGAACAACAAGTAGCCATTTGGGGCCCAGTGGATCGTAGTTGCTCTTGTACAATGTTCCGTTTATAAGTTGGAACTCTCCATTGATCGGTTCTCCTTTCTCCAAGGCCTCTATCATTTTTAATAGTGTTGGATCTTACCTCTGTTCAGCTGTAACGTCATCTAATTCAGTTAGAGCTGAAATTTCATTAATGCTGTTGTGTTCCACTAAGGGATTCCTCGAAAGGCAGTCGGCATCCTTGTGTTTGCGCCCGTTCTTGAATACCACTGTGACATCGTACTCTTGGAGTCTTAGTGCCCATCTTGCTAGTCGACCTGATGGATTCTCCAAGCTAGTCGGCCAACCCAAAGAATGGTGGTCTGTCACGACGGTGAATGGTTTGCCGAATAAATACGGCCGGAACTTGTTGATAGCCCAAATAACCGCGAGACATTCTTTTTCAGTTGTAGAGTAGTTTATCTCGGACTTTGAGAGTACTCTTGACGCATAGGCTATCACTTTTTCGGCACCTTCCTGAACTTGTACAATCACTGCACCAATTACATAACCACTGGAGTCTGTGTGAAGTTCCGTTTCCGCATTCTCGTCGTACAAGGCTAGCACTGCTGCGGAAGTTAGAGCTTCCATAAGTGCCCGGAAAGCTCTTTCTTTTGTCTCATCCCAGTTAAACTTGGCAGAAATTCTTGTAATGGAGGTGCCTTGTTACAAAATCCTTTTATGAAGCGTCGGTAGTATGAACACAGTCCGAGAAATCTTCTCACATCACGAATGTGCTGAGGAGTTGGAAATACTGTGACTGCCCTTACTTTATCTGGATCAGGACGGACAACATCTCCGTTGACTAGGTGGCCCAGGATTTTTATCTCTTTGGCGACGAAGAGGCACTTCTTTGGATTGACGCGGAGTCCTGCAGCCTGAACACACTTCAACTCAGTTGACAGGCGACTCAGATGTTCTTCAGATGTTTTCGAGAAAACAACAATGTCATCTAAATAGCAAAGACACGTCGTCCTCTTAAGGTGTCGAAGCAAGTTGTCCATCATGCGTTCGAATGTGGCGGGAGCATTACATAATCCAAATTGCATTACTTTGAATTCATAGAGGCCGTCAGGTGTAATAAAAGCCGTCTTATCCCTGTCAGCTTCGTCAACCTCGATTTGCCAGTAACCTGTCTGCATGTCCATAATTGAGAAGTATGTAGCTCCTTTCAAGCAGTCTAAGGTGTCATCAATACGCGGCAATGGGTAGACATCTTTCTTTGTGATACTGTTCAGCCGCCGATAGTCGACACAGAATCGCCACGTGCCATCCTTCTTCTTTACGAGGACCACCGGAGACGACTAAGGACTCTCCGAAGGTTGAAAAATGTCATCTCGCAACATCTTCCCCACTTCCTCCCGAATTATCCGTCTTTCAGCTGGCGACACTCTATACGAACGCTGGCGTAGTATACCTAACACCCGCTGGCGTTGTTCCTTGGTCAGTCCAGGCCCTATTGGCAGTTCCACGTTTGTTCCATCCAGCGTGTTGTCTGTACTAATAGCAGGGCATGGGTCTTCATTGATGACGTTGAGCTCACCGTCCTGGATTGGTTCAGCTGTCCCGGTACACATTCCCTTGGGGATAAGTTGTGACTGCTCGTGACAATTTGTGATCCAAATCTCTGCTTTACCACCGGTAATGTTTATGATAGCCGCTGGTATGTAAATTTCTTTTGTGAGCCTGATAAGCTTTTTACTATCAACAAGCACTTCACAGTTTAACCGGTCATCTGTGTTTGTGACTGCAACTCTTCTCATTGTCAACGGCGGTATCGTCACATTTTCAACGACGAATAACTTCCCAGAAAATTCTGTATCACGTGTATCTGGCGGAACAACTTCTTCAATTTGCAGCTCAGATCTTCCACAGTCAATGATAGCTTGGGATGCCTGAAGGAAGTCCCATCCGAGGATGACATTGTGAATACATTCTGTTAACACGACAAATTCAAACGGCTGCGTTCTGTTGTTGATGGTTATTCTGGCGACACAAGTTCCTGCTGGATGGACGTACTTTCCATTCGCGACCTTCAGCACAGTTGCTCCCGTATCACAGAACATTGTCTTCTTTAGTGTGCGGCGGTAATTATCCGATAATGCAGAAAAAGAGGCTCCTGAATCAACAAGTGCTCGGACAGGTTGGCCGTCGATTATGACGTCGATGAGATTTCCCGACATCTTGGCGGCTGTCGTCCATGGAGGATTTTCATCTGCGGCGGCCTCACCTCCGTAGATGGTCGCCTCGCTTAGTTTTCCTGGGCGCGGCGGCTAGGGGAGCGGCTGGTACCTCTGTACGGCGACGGTGAACGGCTGTGGCGCGTCGGGGAGCGACCTCGTCTAGGGTACGGCGATGGGCTTCTTCCCATAGGTCGACTGAACTCATCAGCAGGTGACTGCCTTGGATAGAACTGCTCCGACGGCTGACGTCTTGCGGCAAAATAATCATCGAATACTCGCCTCCTCTCTGTGCAGTAGCGTACGACATGTCAAGGGCATCCACAGTGGAAACACAGTGGTGTGTTGTCTTCTGTCCTCCAGACGTCTGTTCTTCTGCGGGGCGTCCTAGTTACCGGGGGAGTTGGCTGTGGTCGCGTCGGTCGGTTCATGGGCTGCCGTTTGGAGGCTGCAGCGTAAGTCATAGCAGGGCGCGATTGACGGGGCAGACAGGAGCTAATGTTTGAAATACCTCGTCCTCAGCGGCGTCGGCTACCTCGTGACTTACAGGGCTCACATCCATGGCCCTAATATAATGCTCGCTCGGTCTAATAGTCCCGGCTGCCATGCACTGTTGTAATTCTTCTCTCACGATTTGTCGTATGAGAGAAGCCAAGTCCTGCTGGTCTTCCACAACGGCCATAGGGACTACATTTGGGAGTCTGTTATACTTCTTGCGTCCAACCCTCCTTTGTTGCATCTCTTCAATACGCTGGCTCCACTTGATGAACTCTTCTGTCGTAGCGACGTCTTTTATCAGAAGAGCTTGGTACATATGGACCAAAGTATCGCTTCAATAACTTTTCTAACAGTCCAACTTTCCGTACAGGGGTAAAAATCCATACCAGATCTCCTGGGCTGTACACAACAGGTCGGTGCTTGTCCACCATGCGTTCGAATGTGGCTGGAGCATTACATAATCCAAATGGCATTACTTTAAATTCATAGAGACGTCAGGTGTAATAAAAGCCGTCTTCTCCCTGTCAGCTTCGTCAACCGCGATTTGCCAGTAACCTGTCTGCATGTCCATAGTTGAGAAGTATGTAGCTCCTTTCAAGCAGTCTAAGGTGTCGTCAATACGCGGCAATGGGTAGACATCTTTCTTTGTGATTCTGTTCAGCCTTCAGCCGCCGATAGTCGACACTGAATCGCCATGTGCCATCCTTCTTCTTTACGAGGACCACCGGAGACGGAGAGGGAGCGATGCCGCGAGAGACCACGAACACCAACTGTCATACTTCTTGCGTCCAACCCTCCTTTGTTGCATCTCTTCAATATGCTGGCACCACTTGATGAACTCTTCTGTCGTAGCTACGTCTTTTATCAGAAGAGCTTGGTACATATCTTCTGCAATTCCCTTCATCAGGTGCGTGATTTTGTCCGCTTCAGTCATGTTCGGATTGACTACGTCACACAGGGCCAAAACACTCTGTATGTACGATTGTGTCGGCTCACCATGTCGTTGGGCCCGGTTCTTCAGTTGTTCTTCGGCCGAGCGGATTTGTCGCTGGCTGTCTCCAAACGTCTTCTTAAGTTCCTCCTGGAACGTCTCCCAGTCATTCAACTTGTCTTCGTGGTTTTCGAACCATTGCTGGGCTGTTCCATCCAGGAAGAAATAAACGTTGGCCAAGCACATCGTATGATCCCACCTGTTTTACTTGGCGACTCGGTCGAACCCTTTTAGCCATTTGTTGGGGTCCTGTCCAGCATCTCCAGAGAACACCGACGGGTGACTTATGTGCAGCTGGCTTATTGCTGGTATCGTCTCCATCGTTCTACTGATAATACGGACTTTTGGAAGTATGTACTTGGTGTATCCCTTGTATTCCGGTTCCAGTCCGTGTAAGCGACGGCTTTTACGTTGCCTAATCGGAGTCACGGTGATGCAGCTGTTGCACAGTGTACCAGGCGCCTCCAGCAAACAATGTCACGTTGCAATGGAAGTAGGCTTGACTTCGAAGGCAACTAAACACAGTACTTATATTCAAAGCACGTTTATTACGAACTCAACATATACACAGCACTGACTGCCTCTCAGGAAAAGTGCTCTGCTATTTATACACAGACAGAATTTACCAGAAATTAGAACAGTTAACATAAGAAACAAGTAGAATGTACAAGTGAACATAAGAAAGATGTAGAACCTTCTGGAATTGTAAATTACAAAGAAAGAAATTTTTTGTCGGTGGGCGGGATTGGATCGGCGATCTTTTGCTCCGCAGTCCGTAACGCTATCCCCTGCACCACGCCGGCAGTTGGTGTTCGTGGTCTCTCGTGGCAATATTTTCTTTCTTTGTGTGTGTAAGGAATGCTTCCTGAAAGTTCGGCCGTACCTTTTTGTAACACCCTATATATGTTTTACCGATATATATCATTAAATAGCTATCTTTAAAATTAGTTTGAAGGTAATTATTCCACATTTACCTCAGTGTTTTTGGGAGCATTTTCTACAGGCTTATTACAGGTCCCCATTTTAGTAACATTGCGATGAAAGGTATTTTTCAACTACCCATGGAGTCTGTCAAAGGAAGTTACAGACATTCTGAAGTAGTGGAAGAATTGGTGTAATCCTGCCTTAACTCTTAAAACTCGTCTGGATATAGAAAACCAACATTCATTTCATTAATTCAAAAAAGGCCTGTTTTCTTGGATATAACCCTCGTTATATTTATGGACCAAGAGGCTACTAGAAATTCTCGGCGTGAGGTTTGTCTGGGTATTCGTAGCGACTTTGATATGGACGACTAAAGAGATGTTACATCTAGCCACCGGACGGAATTCGATCCAGAAATTCTAGAAGTGGCAGTGGTCACATTCTGTAGTGGCACAGAATATTTACATCTGTTTTACTATTGTGTCAACTATGGTGGGCTGTCACTAACTAATGACTCATTTGCAGAAATATAAACAATATTCAAAAAGGAGTAATTTATACCTGGAGAAGGCTTTAGGCACGTTTTTATATCGATGTGATGAAAATTATATTTACTCTTTGAAAATAGTTTTATTGGTTGCAATGTTGCTTGGGGGTTGATGATGATAAAAGTGTGGAGTATATTTGGATGGAAAGTTATCGGTGTATATAAAATTCTACGTGTGTGTGTGTGTGTGTTTATGTGTGTGTGTGTGTATGTGTTAATATTTCGCTCTGCAGCGAAAACTACAGAACGCAAACAAATGGTCTGTGTGTAAATGTTGTCCGAAGTCTCCCGCTGTACACCAAAGCAGTTCCATGCCGATAGCTATAAGGCGGTGGAAGATATGATGGTTGAAAGTCGTCAAATTACAAAACTTCGGACTGACGGCCAGCGATGACGTTTACGAATCTATAGCAAGAAGGTTACATACAGCGAAACGTGCTGCCACAGACCATATCTTTGGTTTATGCTTCCTACAATGTCTTCACCTCTTTCTCTGTAGGGATAAGCATACGAATAAGGAAATATAAGAATAAATAAATGAAGCAGTAAAAGAGAAATTTCTTTCCATACATATCTCTAAAAAAATAGATTTGACGTTTCGCGCATTACGTCAAGTGATCGATCTGTGATATTATTACAATCATTATTGTTGAATTTCGTGATTGGATTCTTCGAAACGAGTGCATTTTTACGAATGATTTGATCTACACTACTTACTAATCAGTCTCATAGCACACTACTGATAGAGAGCTTATCTATCATAATCAACCAACACGCGAGTGGACCCGCGGTTTTAAGCTAGTAATCTACATATATAAAAATGAATTTTTGTCTGTATGTCCTGTATATGTTCATAAACCTTTCATTCGATTGCAATGAAACTAGGGTGAACTCTTCACCGTACGCCCACGAAGGTTCCTGACCCAAAAACAAAAGAGCACGACACTTAGTTCAGGAGATATGACGTCATAAAAAGACAGGCCTCAGCGGACACACCATGCCACGTAACCAAGATAGTTCCGAGCCGGCGCGATCGCTAGCCGATTGGCCGGCCGCTGGGGCACTGCCCACTGCGTCATAGCGGGCAGTCACTGAGCTAGCGATCGCTCCGGCTCGGAACTACCTCGCTTACGTGGCATGACGACTGCGCTATGGCCTGTATTTCCTGTTGACCGTGTGAGGGACCACAGCGTGAGAATACCCAGGTTTGTGCGTCAATTATTGTAAAATGGGATTAGTTACGAACCTGCAACAAAGTTTGCATGTAATTTCGGAACCCCCCCCCCCTTCACAAAATGAAGAAACGAAAAAAGGTCTACCACTCACAACAGTTTCGCTGTAGATGCCGTAAAACTGTCGCATCAGGCAAGACCTTGTATCACAAAAAGTTAGCTTTACAGAATTGCATGTTACTATTTATTTTTGTCTGCAAGTATGCCTTATCTTTCTTGCATC
Source organism: Locusta migratoria (assembly GCA_026315105.1). Taxonomy (NCBI): domain Eukaryota; kingdom Metazoa; phylum Arthropoda; class Insecta; order Orthoptera; family Acrididae; genus Locusta; species Locusta migratoria. Next base: position 450,152,432 of record CM048748.1, read on the forward strand.
CAAAATTAAGCAATCTGGTTTCTCAATCTTCATCTATATAAATGCGAAAGGAAACTCACTCACTCACTGACTAAACACGAAATCTCGAAAACTGCTTCACCTATGAAGCTGAAATTTGGCAGGGATGTAGTTTATAGGTAGAAAACGTCAGCTAATAAATTATTTTGTGATAGGTGCAACACGAAAACCAAAGTCAATGAGCTGGCAGTACCTTACGGAGGATGGAGACGTCTACATCTACATCTACATAGATACTCTGCAAATCACATTTAAGTGCCTGTCAGAGGGTTCATTAACCCTTTCATAACTTATCTCTACCGTTCCATTCTCTAATAGCGCGCGGGAAGAAAGAACACCAAATTCGTTCCGTTTTCGATCTGATTTCTCTTATTGTATTGGGATGGTCGTGTCTCCCTAAGTAGGTGGGTGCGTGGGTGCTAGCAAAATATTTTCACATTCAGAAGTAAAATTCGGTGATTGAAACTTCGCAAGCAGATCACGCCGCAGTGAATGATGTCTTTTTTTTAATGATTTCCACCCCAATTCGTGCAACATTTCCGTGACGCTTTCCCCCCCGTAACGTGATAAAACAAAACGAGCTGCCCTTCTCTGAATCTTCTCAATGTCTTCCGTCAGTACCACCTGGAGAGGGTCCCACAATTGGCAACAGTACTCCAGGAGAGGACGCACAAGTATGATGTAGGCAGTCTCTTTGGTGGAGCTGGTGCATCTTCGAAGCGTTCTGCCAATGAAACGTAATCTTTGGTTCGCCTTCCTCACAATATTTTCTGTGTGTTCTCTCCAGTCTAAGTTGCTCGTAATTGTAACTCCTAGGTATTTAGTTGAATTTACGACCTTAAAGTTTGACTGATTTATCGCTTAATTGAAGTTCAGCGGATTTCCTTTAGTGGTCATGTGTTTTACTTCACATTTTTCTTTATTTAGTGTCAATTGCCAATTTTCGCACCATGTAGAAATGTTGTCTAAATTGGTTTCCAGTTGCTTTGACTTCACTAACCTATAACGACAGCATCATCCGTGAACAGTCTAAGGGAGCTATTCAGATTGTCTGCTAAATCGTTTACAAACACAAGGAACAGTAGGGGGACTACATCGCTTCTCTGGGGAACACCAGATATCACTTCTCTTTTACTCGATGACTTACCGTCAATTACAACGAACTGTGTCCTTTCTTATACGAAATCTTGAATCCAATAGCACAATTGGGGAAATATTCCATAAGCACGCAATTTCATTAGAAGCGTCTTGTGAGATACGGTGTCAAAAGCCTTCCGGAAATCCTGAAATATGGAATCGATTTGAGATCCCTTGTCGATGGCACTTATTTCCTGTGAAAAAAAGGGCAAGCTGTGTTTCGCAAGAGCGATACTTTCTGAATCTGTGTTGACTATTGGTTAATAGGTCGTTCTCTTCGAGGTAGTTCATAATGTTCGAACAAAGTATATGTTCCAAAATACTACTGCAAATCGACGTCAATGAGATTGGCCTGTAATTTTGGGGATCACTCATGTTGCCTTTCTTGAATACTGGAGTAACTTGGGCAACTTTCCAGTCTTTGGGTACCGATCGTTCGGCGAGTTGTATAGCTCCTTAGAGTAGCAAAAAATACAACAGACTTTATATGACATTTAGAATTACACAATATTTATTTATTTATTTGTTTATTGTCAAAACCTGGTTTCGGCCTTAGGCCATTTTCAAGTGCTGTGATAAAAGTTTTCAGACGGGTTTCCTTAAAACAGTAAAAATATTCGGAGTTGAGTCTATGGAGTCCGACATGGGCTCAACTCAAATTATTCTTATTATGATGAGCACGACATAAGGAAACGTGTCTGACTATTTTTATCACAGCACTTGAAAATGGCCTAAAGCCGAAACCAGGTTGTGACAATTAACAAAATAAATAGAAACGTCGGGGGTTCGAATCCCCCCTCGGGCATGGATGTTTGTGTCGTCTTTAGAATAAGGTAGTTTAAAACTGGTATGTTGTTTGGTGGGATGTAGGTAAGGCTGTTCTATTGATTGGAAAAACATGGTCGCTACAAGGATTTGGCAATAGTGAGCCAGCCAAACGAGGTCTGTTTCAAAAGCTACTCATTCTAAACTAATCTGGTGTTAAATGCAGCATTAATAATTGTCATCAGCTAGTAGTTAACACTCACAATAACTAACTTTCCAATCAAGCTGATTAAAGATTAGTTGAACACATTTTTTAGTCATTAACACTATAATTCTGTTTAGTTATGGCCCTAATATTAATATCTGCACAGTTAATTAAGAAACAGTGGGTTTAGACTGACTGAAAGCGCAACGGATATTTTGAACACAGCAAGAACAATACGTAGTCTGCACTCTGACTACATTTTAAATTTGAATGCGAGAGAAATCTGGAAAAACTCAACCTACTTTCCAATAATGCAACCGCAGGAATTTATTTCGCTAACTGACTGATTTCAGAAACTTGGTATCTTGTTCATCTGTGTACTATTGCACAACAATCACAATTATTATTAAACGTCACACCAATAAAGAAATAGGTTAATCAAACTCATCTTAGTCAATATTATGCTTTGATTTTAATATCCAATAACTTTCAATGGAAGGAAGAGGGTTAGCTTTCTAACTAAAAATGTGAAACAGGTAAAGAGGTTCAAGTTTCTTAATTATTATTAACTATAATGATTACCTTAAGATTGAAGAACAACAAAATCTTCCCAGACTGATACATATGAATCTTATAAAGATAGAACTGTCTCTGTGAAAATCAGATTTCAAAATTATTCCATCAGCTCGTACAAAAACAGCTAACCAAAGCACGTCCCATCAATACCAAAGCTATACACCGACTCTCTCTTTCTGTTCAGATACTACTCACATACATAGTCTTTGACAGAGATGTTACACAACAGAGTAAACCATAGACGTAGTTACTCAAAGAAGTTCATACAACATTTTACATCCAAATCTCGATACAAGACAGGCGAAACAATATTACTGAATTTATACAGAAATGTTTGAAGTTCATAAGTAGTTTGTAAGTTTAGGGCCTGATGACCCCGCAGTTAAGTCCCTTAAGCTTTACAAACATTTGAACATTTCTCTGAAAAACAAAAAATTCAGTGAAATGGCGGTTAATTATTTCAAAAAATTTTATATGACTGGGGCTCCTGACGCATAAAAAATTCAGTAAAAATGTTTGGTAGTGCCTGAAGCAGTCCGTCAGTATCGAAAAATGGCTCCAATAACATGGAAAATGCATCAAAATTAACACTATTCAAACTTTTGAACAGAATGAGGACGCAACAACCAACAGTCAGTAATGTAGTTGTAAATTGTGGTGGCTGTATTGAGAAAGCCGCGTTCGGATTAGCCGTGCGCACTGGGGCGCCATGCTGCGGTGCGCGCGGCCGTTCGCCGTCGGGGGTTCGTGTCGCCCCCCCCCCCCCCCCCATCCTCGGGCTTTGGTGTTTGTGTCGTCCTTAGGTTAGTTTACCATAGATTTTTTCCTCTCCTCCTCTCCTGGAAGTCGGAGAAACATTCTGCAACTAGTTTCTTTCATAATAGTGTTTATGTTTCGTGTGAGATACGTTTTTTAATTGATGCTCGTCCTATGATTTTTGTCTTCTGCGAAACATTGTAATAGTATTACAACGATTACGACTGCTCTGTCGCAGTGCTTCCTTATAGTTTCGCTCTGCCTCCAGAGAGCGCACCACTGTCGACAACTTCTCGAGAGTATAAAACCTTTGTAGACAGACATCCACAGCTGAGATGATGCATCATTGAGAAAAGGGCCCGCTGCAGTTGTTTACTTTTTTTTTTTTTTTTTTTTAGAAAAAAAAGACGACCGGTTTTTGCCATTTAAAGTCGCATCTTCTGGTCAAATACCTGAATAAAAAGCAAACACCAGATCATAAGCAAGTGACAAACCAGGAGAAAACCTATCTGGATAAAGATGGAATACAAATATCCACTAAGAAGGATGGTACTTACTTCTGGTATACCCTATTCTCACCGATCCCGGGCCTCTGCCACGCCTCTACCAAACTATCGCTTCCGGCCTTCACCTACATACACTTCATATCCTTTACCAGGGCAACTTCCGCACCCTTTCCTTACCGGATAACGAACTTCGTCCCGACATCTACCCCTCCTACCAACCCTGATCCATTCCCCGTAGCATCAGCACCCCTCCCCTCTCCCCCATCCTCTCCTTTCCCACCGCTTGGCTGCCCCTATCCCGGCCGCGGTGGCCGCGGGGATTGAGGCGCTCCAGTCACGGTCTGCACGGCCACTACGGTCGGGGGTTCGAATCCCCCCTCGGGCATGGATATTTGTGCCGTCCTAGTTCGTAAGTAGTTGATAAGTAGTTTGTAAGTTAAGGGACTGATGACCCCGTAGTTAAGTGCCATAGACTATACAAACATTTTTTAGCCCCTATCCCGCCCCCAGAGTCTCGTCCACCCCCTTCCCCCCTTCCTCCCCTCCCTTCCACTCCCCTCCCACTTCCCCCTCGCTTCCCTATTCCTCTCCCATCCCTTCCCCCTCGCCCCCCCTCCCCCACCCCACGGCGGCGTCTCGACGTTTTAATTAGTGCTCCAGTGCCAGTGTTAGTGACCTTTGACGTGTTTTAACCAGTGCCTTGAGGACAACGTCCTACAAATTTTTTACCGTGTGCACCGTTCACCTGTCTCCGATTTATGTGTGTGTGTCTCGCAATGTACTTTTAGCCGTCACCGAGGCTCTAAACGGTTTTACGAATATAATGTGTGTATTTTATCGCCGCTTACTTGTCTCTGTCCTCCAAGTATTTGTCTTTCAAATTGTCTTTTTAATGTTCTCCAATTTTCACCTTGTCTATGGTTTTAACTCTGCAAATTTTATTCCATGTGTCATGTTCATTACTTCTTCTCATTACATGTATTTCTCAAGGCTGAAGAGCAGCCACCGAAGCTGCTGCCAGACTGCTGCCTGAAATACGGGTAGCATTAAAATATCAATAAAAAAAGATGATACAATTAAAACATAAAACCATAGGATTCCAAATACGAACAACAACCATCCCGACAGTCAGAACACCCATAAATAATGCTTCACGGCGGTAACTGCCCTCGTCCAAATGTTCAAATCTTTGTTAAGCTTATGGGACTTAACTATGGGGTCATCAGTCCCTAAACTTACAAACTACTTATCAACTACCTTATACCAAAGACGGCACAAATATCCATGCCCGAGGGGGGATTCGAACCCCAGACCGTAGTGGCCGTGCAGACCGTGACTGGAGCGCCTCAGTCTCCTCGGCCCCTCGTCGGCCAAACCTAAATACCAAGTATGTTCGATAATTAAAAAGCGATGTGAAAACGCCATTGAAATACGGAAGGGGAAGAACTAGATGTTAACCATCGACGATAAACCAACGTACTAACCAGCAGACAGAGCCAGGCGGCATGGGCAGCGGCGTGGCTGGACGTAAACTGGCGCAGGAGCGCGTGATGACGCTGTGGCGATGTGCCCAGTGTGTGCATGTATTAAATACTGACTTCGTGCTTTTAACTTCACTGAAAAATTTGGAGCGTATTTACGTTTAAAAAATCCATTAATTTAATGACCGATTTTATGAATAATGTTAGGTATCTTGATTAGAATATCTTTGGCCACCATTGACAGAGGTTAAACCAGTGATCTCTATACAAACTGGGTGTATAAATCTGGTGTTTTAACATATAACTGCAGCGTGCCTGCACATTCATATGTTTTGCACACGATTTCGTATTGCCCGCCATGTTTAAATTTGGCAAACGAGTTTCCATCAGTTATTACATGACAAATATTTGATTGCTTACCTCTTGATTTGAAATTTCCAATATTCGATGTTGTAGGGTGATGTGAGAGCGGAATCGAAACATATTTTCTTCTCTTTTTCTTGATAAGCTGCTTAGCAGCCATGTTTAAATTTGGCAAGAATCTAAATATAAATATCTTTGACTGGCACGTTAAGACATCTGAAGTTCAACATCCAGAGTGTATAGAGATCAATGGGTTAAACATATGGACAATGTTTGAAGTTATATCAGCTGTCCGTTAGTACACAACTTGCTGCTATCAGACAAACATTTGGTACTGCGAAAAGTTTTATTTTTGACAATGTACATACACAGCTATTGTTTGACGATGCTTCCTAGCAGCAGATAAGTTTTATGGTAGATAGGTTAGTTTCATTGGAATATTTGTTGGTGCAGTCATTCGTATTTAGTGCCCTTATTATTCTACGTTTCCTTATTTTACAGACTTGATAATGGGATAATTTCGTCCCGAAACATGTCGTGTTGACATATACATTTTATTATTGACAACTGGTGCGTGAAGTACAGTAATTGTTGTGCTACAAGTCCAGTCAAATGGGATCTTTCCCTGAATATGGAGTAATCTATCAGCCATTCAGCTGAGCCCCAGTGCTTTGAGTTCCACAGGTCTGCTGGCAAGTCGCCTATGAGAATAGCAAGGAATAAAAACTGGCACGAGCGAGAGTATACGAGGGAACCTGGGCCAGGCTGGTGTGAAATAAGCAGGCCCTGCCCGTGTTGGTGGGGCCCTTCGTCTTCTGTGAAGGCGGCGCGCATTCTCTGTTGCCGACCTGTCCGGCGGTCGGTGCAGTACTTTCTCCCTGACTGACAGTGAGGCGACGACATTGGCTTCTCACATTAACTCGGGTAGCGTGACCTTGCTCCACTTTACTTGCCGATAAGCATCTCTGGCCAAGGTATCGGTACACGAAAACCAAGGAGAACCCCTTTTGGCGCAAATAGTATCTGTAACGGTCAGTAGGCATTCAAATTAAAGGCGTAACTACATTAATATAATACCTTGAACTTCATATTCACAGGACATATAGATAGATTAATGTATTCTGCAGATATTACCAAGAGAGAATGTTTCAATTATTAAACAGTGCTGTTAAGGATGCTGTTAAAAATATAAAGGCCACACAACGCTGTTAAACATATAAAGGCCACAGGATGTAAATTTGTTTACGCGTTTCGAAAATCATCAAAATCCAGTCGCGATGGAACCGCCGTGCGCTCTAAGGCTCCTTGCTACGGAGCCTGTAGCTGCTCCCCGTCGAAGGTTCGAGTCCTCCCACGGGCATGAGTGTATGTTGTCCTTAGGTTATTTTAACCCTCAGTTACTTCCGTGGGGTCATTTTTGATCCCAGAATAAACATATTTATCTCTGGAATGGCGCCAGTCTTGCGCCAAAGATTTTATGTATTCCCTCGGAAGTGAATTGCTCCAAGGAAACGTGGTACTGCAAAGTGTAACATTTCTTGTAAAAGAGTAATTGGATTTTGGAATCACTGTAGACCCCCGGATAGTACTTAAGTGCACACTATTTCTCAATATTCCATTGTGTCTAATGAGTTGCATGTCTAATAATGAGTCGTGAATCTATTCGTGACAAAGGACATGTTATGACGGCGGAATAGGTTATGGACTATTTAGATAATACAGAACGCGAATCTGTAACAGAAGAACGAAGCTAGAAACAAGTGATTCTAAAAGTGAACACAGTGCTCACAATACAGAGATGACTGGTTACAAGAAATCTCCAAAATGATTCTAGTACTTGCTTCTATGGGAAAAACACGTTTAAATGGTCTCAGAAACCGCCCAGTAGTTCTAGAATCACAAAATATAATATTGTTCATGGTTGTTAATTCTTTTACCATGCATTAAAAATTACGTTTCCTTTTTCAGAGATTAATTTGAAACTTAATCAACAAGGAATATGAAGCAAAAAAGAAGACTTACTACTAAAATAAAAAAATTGTTTGTTTAAAATTACAGACAATTGAAAAAATGTAGACACTGAAATAAATATGTTTTGTATGAGTGTCTTGATTTCTTATACCTCACATTTAGACTAAAGCAGTTGCAAACAAGTTGAAATGAATGTGTACCAAACAATTACTACAAAAATTTAAGCCAAATAAATGGAAATACCAATAATTCTTGGGATCACTAATGACCCCACGATAGCAATTGTGATAGTGAGAAATATCGATAGTAACTCAGGGTTAAGTAGTTTGCAAGCCTAGGAATTGATAACCGCAGTAGCTAAGTTCCATAGATTTAGAAAGATCGGAACATTTTTTTTTTTTTTTTCAGAATGCAGGCTTTTACACTTTTAACACCATCGGTAATAGCACACTTTAGTAATCGCGGCACATATTGAAAGTAGCTTGTTAAGTTTTCTATGTAAGAGCTCAGGCAGTAGAGATCTGTAAATGCAAGTTAAAACGCTCACTGCTGCTCTAAATTACTTTGCGAGTAGCCATAGTACTTGCGCAACGGAAATTTATCTATCTGCTCACTCTGTAAGGGAGCAGCCAACGTTTTAACAGACACAAAATTGATGTTAAGAAGGTAATAGATTATTAAACATGGGACGGGGAGCATGAAATTATAAAGCAGGGGTTTGAAACTTTAAATCATCATCTATTCTAAATGAACAAGCAAATAAATGTGGGGAGATCAAATTAAGCACAATAAAGCACACACGTTGTAAAAAAATTGAATTAAATCCTAAAGTTACTGCCCATAATAAAAAAATTTCTGCCCTTTATGAATATGGAGGTAACTGGGAGGAAATGTGCAACTACACAGTGGATAAAGGAAAGCACATTCATTCACTCAGAGACATGCACATTATTATTGTGACACATTACTCATGTGGCAATACTTGATAGCAGTGGTGAAACGAAGCGTCAGCGGCATTTTGGATGGTGGGTGTCTTCAAGCACAAATTAAAATTCACACTATGCACCAAACGAACTCATATGTTGGGAGGCTGCTGCATACTATTTTTAAGTACCATATGGTGTGCAACCACAGTGAATTACATAGAATTTACAAAAAGTTAATTTAGAATAAGCAAGTAAAGTAGACGTGAAAATTCTTATAGAAGAAAGCGAGTATCAGTAAAAGCATGGCTGTAGGCTGAAGTAATTACCATTACGAAAGCATGTTGTGCAGGAAAGACGGTATCATGAATTCTAACTTGAGAAAACCAGACACAAAATCATTACTGGAATGAAAATGCAAATACTAAATTTACACTGAATTACTCGAGTTCTGTATGCTAAGAAGCACTTCGCCTCGCATAGTGAAAGAATTACTCAAGAGAAACTATCACTGATAAACCAAGACTGCCTGGTCAAGAACAAAGTAAGGTTCTAACAGCATGCCATCCCCTCAGCATGATTCGACGATATAATCGCTTCGGCAAGAGTGGGTTCTCAGGCCACAGGAAAAGCCATACCCTCCACACAATGTATGTAGGGCGCGCTCAAAACTATCCACAGCGCGTTTAGAGCATACTCTCTATCAACCCTCGCTACCTGGAGAAGATAATACCCTGTTACTAGAGCTCCAGAGGGGTCTCTTTTGTCACCTCTTTCGACCATGATTATGTTGGTACTACACTAAGAACAGGCCACCTCGCCATCTTGCCAAGTAAGCTTGTCTCTGGTCACCCAGCAGACGGCAGTGCAGACGACATCCGAAGCCATGCATTCTTAACTAAAGTAAACGAGGGTTAAAGCGAGAAGCGGCGACTGTAATTCATTGCGCGGCAGTCAGTCAGTATTAAAAGCAACCTTCCATTTTCCTACGAACACACAAGTTCAATCACACTGGTGGAAACATACATAAACATAGGGCATTGGTCATTAATAAATGAATAAAATAATTGACATACAAATAACAATATTAATGGCGGGGAAACACTTTAGAGTAATGAATAACTCAAAATGGAACACTACCACACATTCAGTGGACATGTTCCAATATGTCATGAGAGATTATGCCACGTGTACGATGGAAGAATGATGCATCCATCCGGGAACTTGCTAATCGTGTTGGATGATGTGTTTTGGCAGAGAAGGATGTGCAGAATGGTTCACGGAAGGCAGCAGGAAACACAAGATGGGTCACGTAGCAACACCCAGACCACATCCTCGAGAAGACCGACACCTCATCCGAATGGCGCTATAGGACACATCTGCGTCCTCCCTGCCTCTTGCGCAGCAGAGGCGTAGCAGAACACGTTGATCACTTTCAAGAGTGTCGGACCGACGCCTTTTGTTACGACATCGGTGACGTGTGCGTCATCCGCTTCTCCTTATTGCGAACTAATTTGTGTGTGTGTGTGTGTGTGTGTGTGTCGGAACAACATCGTGTCACCGTTTGTGACAGTGCTCGATAAAATTCACAAATAAATTTTCTGTTGTGGCTTTGGCTACAAAATAACTCTTGACTAAGCAATGAGACTTAGTACCTTCTTCTGCCCTGTTAGAATAAATTACAACTGACATGGAATTCAGTAAACTTACGCGTATGTGGTTTTGTTTTATGCGAAACGGAGAACACTTTAAATTGTACAGTAGTTAATAAATCAACTGTAATTAAACTCTTAATTTGTCTACACATTAATCTCGTGTGTATGAAACAATGTGAGCCAATGAAAGTTTCAGATTTGCTAGCGTGCTCTACATACTAGAGGCCAGACTGCACATGCACAATTGGAGTGCCAGAGCCAACAGATCAGCGTGCTACTACTGTAATACTTTCGTCACTTGAATACATATGATTTCAAATAAAGACATTTAGGATTAATGGGGTATCACAATCACTGCACTTAATGATGTGGGTATCTGTACAACAATTACCATACCGAGTCAATGATATAAAAATGTCCTTCAAATCTGGTAATGTTTTCAAAATATCAAACACTGCAAATATTTCTTTTCTCATTATGTGATCTAAATATTTCTCTTCTCATCGGACAAATCACTTTCACTTTAACTTTTACTAACATTAAGTAACCTAATAATATGAACTTTTATTAACACTGACAAAATCTCCAACTATGAACTTCACTAAACTTACGAACAAACTACTCCCTACTCTCACTGTTAGACAAATTGATCATGACAAAAATGCGTACAATGAACTGTTATAGTTAACACTTAAAATTAATAACACTATTCTTATGCAACACTATCACAAGAAACAATGATCTCAGTGATCAGATCTGATTGCAATTTAACTTTCAAATTGGTGAAAGAAAAGAGGAACTGGTAAAATGACTCTGGGTTAAATGATAAATACAAGCTGCACTTAACTTTATTCATTAGCAAAAGCCAAACACCAGCTACAATACCTCAAGTTACCATTCACAACAATAGAAATGTGCAAGTTTTACCTTATTTGTGACAGTATTCATTAACATCAGCTTTCTTACAAAAAATTACTATCTGTTGACTTGGCTGCGACTCTTAAAGCCTTAAACACGATATTTACTCTTCGAATATTACATAACAACTGTCTTACTCGACTGTTCCACAACGACTCCTACTCGTCGACTATACGACAATCACACAACGACTCTGTTAACGCAACAACTGCGATTGCAAGACACTCCAAAGATAAAACATACAGTCTTTGGTCTACAGCAGAGATAGACAAATGAGTTCAACATGCTACATAATAACATTATATAATTTGTTTTCTACAGAATTACAGCTTAAGTTTCTATAACAAATATGCTCAAGACTGAATGTCAAGTAAAATTAAGTGAAACGTATATTACGTACTCCTTTCATGTGTAGAAACTTCTTAGACGGCAAATGGTGTACTTAACGACGTCACTGGTGACATGAATGCCATCAGATAGTGTTTTCGGACTAATCCAGGGTGTTTGAAAATGTTGGCTGCATTTTGGTTCCCTGCATACAGCGGGATCGTCATCACAGAGAATACATTTCCGCAAAACATACAACGTTAATCCAAGGTCTTACAGTGTAGGGTGCTATCAGGTACAGGTCACGGTATGTGTACAAGGCACCGTAACCAGTTCGATCTACGTAACTGACACCTTGGAATCCTTAGCCATACCCTTTCTGAACCAAACCCATGCGCCATTATTCGGTACGATTACACGTTGCTGTACGAACAGGTGCAAATTTTCAAATTATACGTTAAAAATTAAGTTTTCAAATATATTCTGAAGAGTATTTATTACTATTTATTCAAGAAAGTATATTGTTTCGAGGTACATATTTTGCAGTGAGTGTCAGTTCAGTGCATTGATGCATAGTTTTAATGGAGAAACAACATTCCAAGACTGACCAAATGGCAGACAGGCTTCAACCAAAGACGTATATAAACGACATAGAGAGGCTATAGGCTCTGGGTGGCAGCACTGGGCGCCATATTTGAGAACGTCAGTTTCAGGCAGCAGAGTGTGCAGACGCTTCTGTTTGTACTCTAAACAAACGTGTAAGCGTTATTATTAGTGGCAACTCATGTCCAGTGTGTGTTTGGCATTCAACTGCAGCAACCGTGATGATAAAACTTTTCAAATATCATACATAAAGAAAGATATATGTAATTATATAGGTCGTTGTGTATCAGCGTGTATTTGTCTATAAAAATTCATTATACTTAACTTTCGAATTTATCAAGTTTCAAAATTATGTTTACTTCACGACCATCAAAAAGCTAAGCAGAGGACGGATGTATTTGGTGTGTTTTAATGTAATGACAGTTGTTTATATAGTGTACAAAAGCGTATTAATCATTGGGTAAGTAGCCCAGATATATGAACTGTAATTAAACTATTCTTTACACAAATTTCCCTTGAAAAACAAGGAATTGCTAAGCCAATGGGTAACCAGTATGAGGCGTGATAAGTGGCAGCCTATAAAGTATAGTTACATATGCTCTTGTCATTTTGAAGAAAAGTTCAAGTATGCTACCACCGATCGAAAGCGGCTACTGGCAAATGCCATTCCAACAATATTTTGGTTTCTTGGGCACCTGCAGAAACCAAAAGCTGTAAGGAGAGTACGGAGGAAACGATAAGTTGTGGAGAGCTCGATAAATACGTAATGTACTTCAAAGCATGAAACATCATTAAGAACCATAGGCAGAATAAAGGTAATTAAAGAGTTTAAAGAAATTCGTCTGTATTTATAGGGAAGATATGTCGGCAAATACAAACGATTATTGACATTATAGTAACATCAAATAATGCAGCAGTTCGACAATTGTAAACATTACACTTAGGATGCAATAGTAAATGAGAAATGCTATTCGTTGCGGGAATCATTTCCGAAATGCGTCGCCCAGAAATGAAGGAAAAATCGAGACTGGCAATGATTAATATAAAACCTATGAGTTAATTGTTAGCAGACGCCCAGTATTACCTGGCGTGACACTAACGTTCTCAAAGATGGCGGCAATCTTTCCAATTGGCTTCAAATATGGTGGCGCTGTGATCAGTCTATGTTGTTTATATAGGTCTTTGGCTTCAACTGACGTATGTGCTCGGCATAGATAATGCCATCTCCCTTTATTCTAACCTCCTTGGTTAGTCTATTATTAATATAATCTTTGCTAATTGAGGGGTTTTTGAACGTATGATCTTTGCATGTGTCAGGAAATTTAGTGGTCTTAGTTAGCCGAATCATTATCACAGACATACATTACTAGACTGACAAACTCGCCTGTGACAAAAGCCTGACGCCGCCATCTTGCCTCACCTCACGTAAAAAAGTTTCCATATGGTATTTGTACGATCTTCTGACACGGTGTGACGTTGCAAGCTTTATAGTTGGTTAGAACATGACTTGCATTACTTCCGCAGTAGTTGAATTTAACACACAGGCCTACATTGTCGAATCGTGTTATGAGAAGAATGTGCTACCCACATTTAAATTTTACTTAACGTCCCGGCGGCCTTGCGTATTATGTTGTCTATCATGTGACGTTGGCTTTAGCCAGTCGCGTTACAATGCAAATCTTTTGTCATGAAATCTTCGTTTTACGAGTACAATTACTTTTACTGAGTGAACGAGGGTAAATACAAGAACCTGTCAACCATAGAGCAGGAACAGCATTATTTATTTACTTCATCGTCCATACGAAACACTAATCAAGTCAACCTGTGTGGATTTTTAAGAATATTAACATCTTGGCGATGGCATTCTACCGTTTTGTTGATGTAGCCAACATAATCGTGCATGGCCGCTGTGATGGTAAGTAAGATTTCACCGTTACGTTCAGTCAAAGTAGACTGTAGTTATCTCAATAACATTCAGAAAGATAAATATGTGTGTTACCCACGACAAATAGCACATTAATAATGGTCATACTATTAAAAGAAACGTCCAAGTTGATCTAAACTGGTAATAGATTAATATAAACAGGAAACGCGACTCAGGGTATGTGTCAAAACAGACTGTAGATTAGGTAAGAACGATCAAAAGAATAAGGATACGTGATCATACTACTAAAGGAATATCCGAAGTTGAATGAAATTGGTAACTGATTAATAATAACCGCAAATCAAAACAACTTATTACTGAACATGTCAAAGCTTACTACAAGTGAAAAAATAGCAGCCATATACAACACACGAATTTCTTTAGACCGCGTGATTACGTCAGTTCATCCCTATTTTTACGACTGTTTTCTGTAATAATACACATGACTTCTTACACGTTTATAGTATTGAAATATGGCAACAGGACTTCAGTGACACCAATGATTCTAAATACGGTATTGCCAGTCTAGTAATGTATGTTTGTGGATGGAACGATACTACATCTCTGGTTATCTGTCAAGAAGCTGTCAAACAACAAGTACAAAATCGTGAAGTATTTTCAGAACAAATATTGCTTTAATAAAATTTATGAAGCAATCATACGGCGCAAGGCAGTGCGCGGTATTAATATGTTCCTAACGGCGCGTGAGAATTTGCGATTCTTTAGAGGCCCGTATCTCAGGTTCTATTCATCTCAGAGTAAAGGGATAAAGTGTTCTGGATAGATCTTAGCCTAGTGATCATTTGTGTACATATTACAAGAATTGACATACTATAGCTATTATACAGTATGTCGTCAAAATTTTCAAAGTTACGCTCTCCCTGAAGCCCATCCAAATTGAGAAAATCAGTTGGCTTTTGTACATAACGTGTAGTCTATAGTGGGCTTTAAGCGGCTTACAAAAGCACCATTCATTCATGGGCGATTCCCGAGAAAATACCAAAATCCATGATTTTTGGGTACCAAGGAAAAACGAATTGTGGGGATGGTCACTTCGATACTTTCTATTCATTTTAAATCTTCGAAATTTTTACCATATGTTCTTATGATGATATTCTCGAGGCCGTTTTTAAATTTTTTTGATATCGTTATCCCTTACCGAGATCCAGAGGTTGAAACTTATCATAGTTTTGCACAAAATCACAAAACCCGATTTTTAGCCGTTTTAGCACCGTCAGTCGTAAATGGCTCAAATTTGTACAAGATTCTGCGCGAATTTATCAAGAAATAAAAATTTTCCTTTTTCGAAAATCTGTATCAGTTATGAGGGCATAAAAAACTATGTTTGGGTATCAAAAGTGCCAAATGTACTGACTAGGGACACCCTAGACCACGAACGCTCAGAACCACAAGAAACCATGCTTGCAATAACAAGCAGTCATAAACAGTACACTGGTATGTGTCGTTTACATACAAAACGTTGCATTGTACAACTGTTAACACTTTAACAGGGAGAAATTATATATAATTTAAGGGCGTCAGAGTATCATTACATATTCAATCAAAAGCGCCAAACACTTTACTTGAACTACTTATAATAGCGAAAAACACATACAGCAGTACCACAAACCTGAATGTTCTTATACACTCCTGGCCATTAAAATTGCTACACCACGAAGACAACGTGTTACAGACGCGAAATTTAACCGACAGGAAGAAGATGCTGTGATACGCAAATGATTAGCTTTTCAGAGCATTCACTCAAGGTTGGCGCCAGTGGAGACACCTACAACGTGCTGACATGAGTCAAGTTTCCAACCGATTTCATATAAACAAACAGCAGTTGACCAGCGTTGCTCGGTGATACGTTGTTGTGATGCCTCGTGCAAGGAGGAGAAATGCGTAGCATCACGTTTCCGACTTTGATAAAGGTCGGATTGTAGCCTATTGCGATTGCGGTTTATCATATCGTGACATTGCTGCTCGCGTTGATCGTGATGCAATGACTATTAGCAGAATATGGAATCGGTGGGTTCAGGAGGGCAATACGGAACGCCGTGCTGGATCCCAAAGGCCTCGTATCACTAGCAGTCGAGATGACAAGCATCTTATCCGCATGGGTGTGACGGATTGTGCTGCCACATCTCGATCCCTGAGTCAAGAGATGGCGACGTTTGCAAGACAACAACCATCTGCACGATCAGTTCGACGACGTTTGCAGCAGCATGGACTATCAGCTCGGAGACAATGGCTGCGGTTACTCTTGACGCTGCATGACAGACAGGAGCGCCTGCGATAGTGTAAGCAGCGACGAACCTGGGTACACGAATGGCAAAACGTCATGTTTTCGGATGAATCCAGGTCCTGTTTACATCATCATGATGGTCACATCCGTGTTTGGCGACATCGCAGTGAACGCACATTGGAAGCGTGTATTCGTCATCGCCATACCAGTCCAGTGCCAGCTGCCACCAGTGCCACATCGTAAACAGCGCTAAGTATCTTAATTTAATTTGTGTCAAATTTAATTTGCCAGTCTAGTTCTTCATTTTCGTTAGTACTTCTGTTTTAGAGGTTTATTCCTGCGTACTTGGCAGATTTCGTTTGTACTACTGTTTTAATAGTTTATTCTATCGCATTTGATAAATACCGTTGTTTAGTCTTCGTCTTTGACCGGTGTATTTCAAAACAAGTCAGAGACCGTTACTAAAGCTCAGTCAGTCCAGTGCCAACTGTCACCAGTGCCACATCGTAAATAGCGGTAAGTATCTTAATTTAATTTGTGTCAAATTTAATTTGCCAGTGTAGCTCTTCATTTTCGTTAGTACTTCTGTTTTAGAGGTTTATTCTCGCGTACTTGGCAGATTAGCATTCAGTCTGTTAGCAGTCATTTCAGTGCCAGCTGTTGTTGTCCCATCACCCAGAGCGCTAAGTATCGTAATTTAATTGCGTGAAATTTCATTGCCAGTTAATTTCTTAATTTTCGTTAGTGTTTCTTTTTTAGGAGGTTTCTTCTCACCTACGTGATACATTTCGTTAGTGCTACTGCTTTAAGAGTTTATTCTCGCGTATTTTGATAAATATCATGTGTATAGTTATCGTCTGCTGCAAGCTACGTGTCGTATTGTCACTTCCTTATTTCGTGTTCTGCTTTGTGAAAGATTACATTCCCGCGCGTTTGATAACGGTGTATTCCACAGATATTCTTGTTTATTTTGAAAACTGCAGGACTCAGTTTCGTTGTTTTGACAGTGTACTTACCACTGACCACAGTTCAGTCAGCTGCCAGCCGCCTTTATTAGGCTACTTAAAAGTTTATTTAGTTTTCTACTTTCTGCAGTTAATTGTATCGATAGGATGGATAGGATGTGTGCCTGCTGTGTGCGGACGCAGGAGGAGTTGGCCGCAGTTCGCGAACAGCTGTGCGTGCTGTTGGCTACGGTCAGCCGTCTTCAGGCTGCTGTCTCGGGGTGCAGCGATGGTGGGGAGTCTGGTGCGTCGAGTGGGACACCTCAGGTGTCTCACGCTTCGCTCTCTGTCCCTGCTACCGAGGCACCTTCAGGTGTACCGGACGTCGTCGAGCCGCCTTCTCCGCAAGGGGAGTGGCGGGATGTACGGCGTTCGCGTCGCTCGAGGCGGCAGGAGAATGTGGAGGCTGGACGTCCGTCCGCGCCCGTTCGTCCTGTGAGTGAACGTGTGGCCCTCCTTCAGCAGGGTCCGAGCAGGTGCACGGGGGGAGGGGATTATTGGTTATTGGGAGCTCCAATGTTAGGCGCGTGATAGAGCCCCTTAGGCAGATAGCGTCCAGATCTGGAAGGAATTCCAACGTGCACTCGGTGTGTCTGCCGGGGGGCCTCATCCGAGATGTGGAGGCGGCCTTGACGGCGGCTATCGACGGTGCGGGGTGTGGTCGACTGCAAGTCGTAGCTCACGTCGGCACCAATGACGCTTGTCGCTTGGGTTCTGAGGACATCCTCAGGTCCTACGAGCGGCTGACGGAATTGGTGAAGGCTGCTGCCTTCGCACGCGGGGTGCAAGCAGAGCTGTCGATTTGTAGCATTGTTCCCAGGGTTGATCGGGGTCCTTTGGTTTGGAGCCGAGTGGAGGGTCTGAACCAGAGGCTTCGTCGACTCTGTGACAGTCATGGCTGCAGATTTCTGGATCTGCGTTATCGGGTGGGGAATTGTAGGGTGCCCGTAGATAGATCAGGGGTGCACTACACTAAGGAAGCGGCTACTCGGGTAGCAGAGTACTTGTGGAGTGCACATGGGTTTTTTAGGCTAGGCGCTAACTCTGAGGAGCACTGTCAGATTCAAACAGCGAATTCAGGCCACGTTCGGAACAAATATTCGAACATCAAAATATTAGCCACGAACTTACAGAGTATTAGAAACAACGTTCCCGAATTTGCCGCACTGCATGGAAATTATAGTTTTAGCACCGAAAGCTGGCTAAATCATGAAGTAGCAAGTTCAGAAAAATTTAGCGAGGTATGGAATGTATATCGGAAAGATAGATCGGATACAACTGGAGAAGGGGTGTTCATCGCTGTGGACAAAGATATTCTTTTTACTGAGATTACTGAGATCGAGGTTGAAAGTATTTGTGGAGCTATCTGGGCACATATAACAGGTCAAAAAGAAGTAAAGTTAATAATTGGGTGTTTTTACCGGCCCCTCAGTGCTTCTGTAGCAGTTTTAGAATCATTCAAAGAAAGTCTACACCAGGTATTGCATAGGTATCCGGGCCATGTAATATTAGTCAGAGGAGACTTCAACCTTAAGAGTGTAGATTGGGACCTCGCTAGTTACATTTCAGGCGGTACAGACAAGCAGTCTTGCGAGCTACTTTTGGACACTTTCTCCGAAAACTGTCTTGAGCAGTTAAATCGGCAACCCATGCGCAATGGAAGTATTTTAGACCTTATAGCCACGAACAGGCCTGACCTTATTAACGATGTCTATGTAGAGACAGGAATTAGTGATCATGATATTGTCATAGCGTCGATGGTAACCAAATTTCATAAACCAGTCAAGAAGGCTAGGATCGTGTTTTTATTGAGAAGTGCATTGTAAATAAAGGGTTGGAGAAATATGTGTCAGTAAAGACGATTAAGGATGAAAAAGATCCTCCTTGGTATAATAATAATGTTAGAAAGCTGCTGAGAAAGCAAATACTCTTGCACTCTCGATTCAAAAAAGAACACAAATGATGACAGGCAAAAGTTAGTCTATAAAAAGATCGATGCGCGAAGCGTACAATAATTATCACAGCCATACCTTACCAAAAGATCTTTCCGAGAACCCGAAAAAATTCTGTTCCTAGGTAAAATCGATAAGCGGGTCAAAGCCCACTGTCCAGTCACTCGTTGACCATTCCGAGGCAGTAATAGAAGAAATCAAACGGAAAGCTGAAGTTCTAAATTTAACCTTTAAGAAATCTTTCACACAGGAGGTCCACACAAATGTACCATCATTTGATCAACGTACTAATTCCGAAATGTGGACATAGTAATAGGTATTTCCGGTGTAGAGAAGCAGCTGAGGGAGCTAAATACGAAAACGTCTATGAGTAAAGAACAGTCTAGAATGCAATAATTTATTTCATTCTTCGATGGAGTCAAAATTCCTGAAGATGGTCTAAATAAGACTAAAACTAGTTGAATGAAATAAATTATTGCATTCTAGACTGTTCTTTACTCATAAATTTAAATACGTGTGCTGTTTACCCAAACATAGTGCAACGAAAATGTTTCCAAAAATATGTGACGAAAAATCCTGCTGGGCCGGATGGAATACCAGTTCGGTTTTACAAAGACTATTCTGCGGCATTGGCCTCTTACTCAGCTTGCATTTATCGCGAATCTTTAAGTCAGCGCAAAGTTCCTAGTGATTGGAAAAAAGCGCAGGTGACTCCCGTTTATAAGAAAGGAAAGAGAACTGACCCACACAATTACAGGCCAATATCGTTGACATCAGTTTCATGTAGAATTAGAGAGATCACAAAGACAAGATAAGAGAAATTAGGGCTCGTATGGAGGCATATAGGCATTCTTTTTTCCTTCGTTCTATTTGGGAGTGGAATAGGAAAGGAAATGCCTAGTAGTGGTACAGTGTACCATCCGCCACGCACCTTACGGTGAATTGCGGAGTATGTATGTAGATGTAGATACCGGCGTATGACCCGGCTTTTTTTTTCTTTCTTTTTTGTGATTTTAGGGCGCACAACTTCTCAGATCATTAGCGCCCGGATCGGAACAGGGATTCGCTAGATCTCGAAAAAATTTATAACTGCCAGAAAGGAGATTATCAAGACAAAGCCTAAACAGAAGGATCAAAAATATCAAATAGAAGGGTTAAAAATCCTTTGATAAATTAGCCATGTTGATAAAACGCAAATCTCGAGCAGCTGTTGGTGTGTCATCAGCTAAAAGTTCCTCCAGAGTAGACGGCAAATTAAGGGCTACACGGAGATGATTAAAATTAATGATTAAGTAAAACATGTCGCACCGTCAGCAATTCACCACAGGAGCACAGCGCTGCAGGGTCAGCGGTTAGCAAATGACGGTGGCTGAATCGGCAGTGACTGATCCGCAACCGGGCCAGGATGACGTCCTCTCGTCGAAAGGGGCGTGAGGAGGTCCTCTAAGCGGTCGGGATCGGTTTTATAGTTCTCAGTTTATTCTCGTGGAGTGAGGAGTGAGAACCACGAACTGTGCCAGGACGATACAATACACCGGCGAAGAGCCCATTGAATATCTTCTGATGGGACGCAAAAGGTAGCCATGCGAGGCAAAAGAGCTGCTGCCTTGGCTGCAATGTCGGCAGTCTCATTCCCGGGCACACCCACGTGGTCAGGAACCCACAGAGAGCAAACGTTACAGCCGTTATCTGCTAGCAACTGAAGGGAGCGTTGGATTCGGTACACTACAGGATGGGTCGAGAAAGGCTCCCTAAGACTCAGGGCACTAACGGAGTCAATAGAAGGCATAAAAGGGATGGCGGCGACGGCGGAAGTATAAAACAGCCTGGTGGAGGGCAAAAAGCTCACCCGTGAAATTCGAGCCCCGGTCAGGGAGCTTGTATTGAAACAGGTTGTCCCCAATGACGAAAGTAGACCTGACACCGTCGTTGCTCTTGGAACCATCAGTGTAGATAAATATAGCATTATCGAACCGCGAACGGAGTTCGACAGGCCTCAAGCCATATACCAAATGCGGAGTGCTCTCCTTGGGGAGCGAACTAAGTTCAAGGTGGGTGTGAACCTGGGCCTGATACCACGGTGGAAATGGGCTCTTGCTCAACCGAAAGGTGGAAGGAAGGGTGAAATCGAGTCGCTGAAGCAGATGGCGAAGCCAAATACCTGGTCGAAGCAAGGCTATCGCAGATAACTGATATTGGCGATCGAGGGAGTCATCAAAGAATAATGGGTAAGATGGATGGTTGGGCATCGACTGAAGTCGGCATGCCTACTGACACAAGAATATGTCACGCCGAGAGGTCAAGGATAATACAGCAGCCTCGGCCTACAGACTTTCAACAGGGCTGGTGTAAAATGCACCGGTCGCCAGGCGCAATACCCGATGGTGAATGGAGTTGAGACCGTGGAGAAGGGACGGCCGTGCAGAAGAGTATCCAAAGCTTCCGTAGTCCAGCTTCGACTGAACAATGACCCGGTAAAGGTGAAGCAAGACGGTACGATCCGCTCCCCATGACGTGCCACTGAGGACACGAAGAACATTAAGGGACCAAGAATTTTGTTGTCTCCACGAATGGGAGAGCAATGGGGTAGAGACGTAGAGAAGGTGGAAGAAATTCCTTGTATCTCCAGATGTTCATACACACCGTTTTCTCAGTGGAGAAGCGGAAATCATTCGCAATGCTCCAGGAGTAAAGGCGGTCAAGACAGTGTTCAAGACAATGCTCCAAGAGAAACGTTCGCTGAGTGCTGTAATAAATTGCAAAATCGTCTACAAAAAGGGATCTGGAAACGTTGGCTGAAAAGCAATCCATGATTGGATTGATTGCAATGGCAAAGAGAGCCACGCTCAAGACGGAGTCCTGTGGCACACCATTCTCCTGGCGAAAGGTATCTGACAAAACAGAGCCCACCCATATCCCAGAACTTACGATCCGCCAAAAACGCTTGAATAAAGAGAGGGAGGCGGCCACGAAGGCCCCATGTGTGCAATGTGCGGAGAAAGCCCGCCCTCCAACAGGTATCGTAAGCCTTCTCTAAGTCGAAGAACACTGTTACCATTTGACGCTTCCTTAGAAAGTAATTCATCATGAAGGTCAACAAGGTAACGAGGTGATCAGCAGCAGAGCGGTGTCTGCGAAAACCACATTGAACATTAGTCGGGAGGCGTCGAGATTCGAGAAGCCAGACCAACCGAGCGTTAACCATGCTTTCCATCACCTTACAGATGCAGCTCGTCAGAGAAATGGGGCGATAACTGGAAGGAAGGTGTTTGTTCTTCCCTGGTTTGGGGATCTGGACAACAATGGCTTCACGCCAACTTGTGGGAACCTGACCTTCAGTCCATATGCGATTATAGGTGCTAAGAAGGAAACACTTGCCCACAGGAGAAAGGTTCTTCAGCACCTCAATATGGATGGAATAGGGTCCAGGTGCAGAAGATCGGGACAGGGCGAGAGCACGGTCTAGGTCCTGCATGGTGAAGGAGATATTATAACTTTCACGATTAAAAGAGTGGAAAGAAGGCGACCGTGCCTCCTCTGCCTGTTTGCGAGGGAGGAAGGCAAGGTGGTAATGTGCAGAGCTCGAAACCTCCTCAAAGCAGCGGCACAAAGCGTTGGAAACATCAGTAGGGTCAACAAGGACTGCGTTCTCGACGGTCAGGCCAGAAATCGGGGAGTGGACCTCGATGCCGGATAAACGGCGTAGGCCACCCCAGACAGCCGAGGAGGGAGTAAATCGGTTAAAAGAACTGGTAAAAGCAGTCCAGCAAGATTTTTTCTGTCTTTTATAACACGACGACATTGCGCTTGCAGTCGTTGATAATTGATATAATTCTCCAACGTTGGGTGGCGGTGGAAGGTGCGTAAAGCACAGCGCCGAGCTCTAACAGCGTTGCGGCAGGCTGCAGTCCACAAAGGGACCGGGACGCGACGTGAAGAAGAGGATGCACGAGGTATGGAATGTTCGGCAGCGGTGAGAATAACCCTTGTGAGGCATTCGACCTGTCACAGCTGGGCAAATTCTGATCGTGAAAAACAGCCATGGAAGAGTAAAGCCCCCAGTCGGGTTTGGAAATGTTCCAACTGCTGGAACAAGGAGATAGGGTATGATGCAGGAGGTGGGGTACACAAGCAAAATAATCACTCGAGTACGTGTCAGAAAGTGCATACTACTCAAACCGACGCACAAGCTGAGGAGTGCATATCGCGAGGTGTAAGCGGGAATAAATATGTGTTGTGTCGGAAAGGAAGGTCGGTGCACCGGTGTTGACATAGAAAAGATTGAGGTGGTGGAAAAGGTCCACTAAAAGGGAGCCTCTCTGACAAGGTGGCTCAGAGCCCCATAGGGGGTGGTGGGCATTGAAGTCGCCTACCAACACGAAAGGTGAAGGGAACTGGTCAACGAGGTGTAGCACATCTGCCCTAGTAAGGGCAGACGACGAAGGCGAATAGATATGTAGATATTACAGAGAGAAAAGGAAAAGGTGGAGAGAGTGATGCGAACGGCAACTGCCTGTAGATGAGTATGCAATGAGATCGGATGGTAATAGACGTCGTTCCGAATGAACATCAGTACCGCTCCATGGGCTGGAGTACCTTCCACAGGGGGCAGGTCGGAACGCACAGAGGTGTATTGGGGGAAGTCTGCATGATCAAATGTTCAAATGTTTGTAGAGATAATGGGACTCAACTACGGGGTAATCAGTCCCTAAACTTACAAATTACTTATGAACTACCTTACACTAAGGACGGCACAAATATCCATGCCCGAGGGGGGATTCGAAACCCCGACCGTAGTGGCCGTGCAGACTGTGACAGACGCGCCGGAGACAGCTCGGCCACCGCGGCCGGCCTGCATGATCACATGGACTTAACTTTGTTTCTTTTTTGGAGACAAACTGGAAGTGGGCAGTGCAATCGAAGGAGTAGATTTAATTCCTCCCGATTCGAACGAATGCCTTGAATATTCCATTGAAGAAGCTATATGATAAAATATGAGAGAAGAAAAGAAGGAACAAGCAAGCGGGTTCACCTCGACGGCCACTGAGGACCGGATTTCGAGGGAGCACTGCTATCGCTATCTAGGGGCAAAGGATCGTGTTCCATGGGTTCGACTGACATGTCTGACACCTTCCCGAGTTGAGCAGCAGGGGCAGCTTCAACCGCCAGTAAAGGGCCGGGTGCCCGGCTGACAGAGCGTCCCAGTGAAACAGAAGACGACCGAGGCCGGCAACTGGTGGATGGCGTGACCGAAGAGTCACGCCGCAGCGGGGAAGGGGGGGGGGCTGTTCTTTTTGTGAGTCTTCTTAGAGGCATGACGAGTAGAAGAAGCGGTTGACGGTTGAGAGGACGGAGTTTTTAGGAAATCGGAATGAACAGATTCTTTTTTAGAGCTTTGGGCATCGGATTTAGGTGGCCGGGATGTGAGGGAACTGGTTGACGAATGCACTTTAGAACGGATAGAAGGGATCAGAGAGGTGGAACGAGCAATTTTCGGGCTGGCCGATCTTACAACAGTGTCACAGAAGGTGAAATTGTAGGTCTGAGTACCTCCCTCCTTAGTTGGTCGAGGGGAGGTGAGTACCTGGCTGTAAGTACCTGCTGGGAGTACAGCGGGCTTCCTACTCGCTAATAACTTCCGAGCGGCATAGGTTGAAACCGTTTCCTTGAATCGAATCTCCTGGATGACCCGCTCTTCTTTATAGACAGGGCAGTCCCGTGAAGAAACAGCATGGTAACCCATGCAATTAATGCAGCGAGGGGATGGAGGTGGACATTCACCCTCATGGGCGTCCCTGCCACAGGTGGTGCATTTGGCTGCATTAGGACAAGATTTACTAGTATGATTAAATCTATGGCAATGGTAGCAGCACTTAGGATTGGGTACATACAGGCGAACTAAAATGATTTCGTAGCCCGCTTTCACCTTAGATGGTAGGTCAACCCTATAGAAAGTCAAGAAGACAGTATGAGTCGGCATGAGATCATTGTCAACTTTTTTCATAACGCAACGAACAGCCGTAACTCCCTGATCGGACATATGGTTGAGTATATCCTCGTCCGATAAGACATCAAGAGATCTTGTGAAGACTACCCCCGCGAGGATTTGAGGGTGCGGTGAGCCTCCACTTTCACAGGAAAAGTATGCACAAGCGTTGCCCGGAGTAATTTCTGTGCCTGAAAGGCATTCTCAATTTCAAGCAACAAGGTCCCATTGCGCTGTCTGGAGCAGGTCCTCAAGGGACCTGCGATCGCATCGACACCCTTCTGAATAAGAAAAGGATTTACAGAAGAAAAATCCTGATCATCAGTACGAGATACTACGAGGAACTTGGGAATGTTAGCCAGACTTTCTTTGGCTGAGATTCGTCATGTTTTCGTTTTTGGTTCAGGGTTATAGAAGATTTGGAAGGTTTCACAGCGGAAGTGTCCCCCATGATCACCGGCGTCTCCGATGGCGCGCTCCTTCCTTGTGGGGGCCCTCACTGAGGACGCACCCGCGTTAGGCGAGTGTTCGCACCTCAGGTCACACGTGCCGAGAGCGGACGGAGGGACCAATCGGCATGTCCGGAAGGTAACAGCTCGGGTAATCACTCCTCCCTGGGCCCGGTCTTTACCGGGGGGTACGTACGTGCCCTACATGTCTACACGGGGTGGGGAGTTACGCCTTACCCCGTCACCGGCTACGCAGAGCATGGGTTGACATTCAGACACGCACAGGGAGGAAAGAAGAGAGGAAGGAGGGAAAGGGATGAAGGAGGGAGAATCTCAAACGCCGAAGCGGAGATTAAAAGGGTGGGTCGAGGAGAAGGAGAAAGGAGCAAGAGGGGATGGCGACAGAACAAGAAAGGAAGAAGACCAAGAAAAGGAGAAGTCTCGGAGTAAGAGAAAAAAAACCTTTGACTGAATGTAAAGGCCCGTCTCTGGGCGAAGGCAGAAACTGGGGAGTAAGTGGGAAGCAGCCTGGGATGAAGAAAGGCCGCTTCGGCTCGGGGCCCCGTGTGCACCACACACATACCCACAAAAGAGCTGTGGGACCCTAGGAGGGATGACCGTATGGGATGCCACTGGTTACCCTACATATATAAATAAGTAGAAGTTATTCACAAAAATCAAATTACTCTTGCTAAAATATAGTTTTGATTATATATAACTCTTCATAAATGCAAGATCCTTATCAATATTAACAAATATTTATTCTTCTTCATACTAATACAAAGTCAGTTTAGCAAGAGACCTGAACCTGTAAAACCAGCTTGAATCTCAAACAGCAACATTAATAATTTTATGTTCTTTTCTTTTCTTCTTTAAAACGATTGACGCGTGGCAATAAAGAAGGCGCAGCTGCATTCGTAGCCCCGTAGCCGTCGCGTCGGTTAAATTCTGCTAGCATAGCGGTCACACACTGCAAGGTTGGCTGCGGCGGCGACGACGCTGAGCTTGTTGATTGCGGCGCCTCGATCGTACATGTAACATACAGAAAATAAAACATTTTAGGAATCATATTATAAAATAACAATATTTACATGAACTTCAAATATGTATACATTTTAAATAAAAAGTATCGTTTTTTTTTTCGATTTACAACTTCAAAACAGTCCTGACATAGGAAAATGTAGTACGGCTACTTCTCCCACTACACGTACCGTACAATCTTATGAAATCGTTACTTCGAAAACATTGACTTTTTGCACATCTTCCAGTTTAATGTATTCACTCAATGAAATTCAGGAGACATAGTAATTTTATTTATTACTAGCTGATACCTGGCGCGTTGCTGCCGCAGAAGAAATAATTGTGAAAATGACGAGTGAAATTTGAAAGTGTCAGCTTGTTTAGTTACGAATGATAAAAACAAAAATTGATTTTATTGTCGATGATAAATACATGTAGTGAAATTTAAGTACATATTAGTCCGTCTCCTCCTTTCCCATCCCTCTGTCCACTTGCTCCTCCCCCGTCTCCTCCTGTCCCTTTCTCTGTCCATTTCCTCCTCCCTTCCCTCTGTTCATATTCTTAGACCTGTCTGGCACCATCTCCCCTCTCTCATTCTCCTTATCTGCCTTCTCTCTTTCCATCTCTTCCTCCACCATCCTTGTCTCCCCTCTATCCCCTTTCCGTCCGTCTCCTTCTCCACCTACTCCTCTCGCTCCTATACATGAAAATATACATATATGACCCAAGTTTGATGGTGACTAGTCAAAAGGTGTCAAAGTCGCAGGGTACCCTCCGCCATGCTAAATTCACTGGCTTACACCTCCTTCGTGAAAACATTCATTTATGTGCCGACTTTCATGGTGACCAGTCAAACGATTTGGACGTTGATGTATCGTACCCTACGCCATGCACCTACGGAGACTTACGAAAGGTGACCCGTGTATTAATTCGTAGTATTAGGCATCTTCATGCCACATTTCATTCAATTACGTCCAACCGTTGCTGCTTGAAGAGTAGCAAACGTATTAACCCACTGGAATGTACCCTCCGCCACGCACCATACAGTGGTTTACGAAAGGTAGCCCATGTATTAATCAGGGCATAAGCTACTGTTCCAAATTTCATTCATATCCATCCAGTCATTTCAGCATGAAGGCTTGAGAAACAAATTAAATAATTGTGAAGCACCCTCCGCCATGCACCATATGAAGTTAATGTGAGAATGCCCATAACTTTCGCGCGAGTGCAAGCAATGAGTTGACAAAGTTTTATCGCAATCGGATGTTCGGTACGCCTGATGCGACAGTTTTACGGCATCTACAGCGAAACTGTTGTGAGCGGTATACTTTTTTTCATCACTCTGTGTGGTACGAGTCAGTTACAAAACGCTTCATAAAGGTCCGAAATTACATGTAAACTTTGTTGCAGGTCCCTAGCTACTCCCATTTTCCAATAATTGACGCATAAATCTGGGTATTCTCACGCGGTGGTCTCTCATTATTTATGACGTCATACCTCCTGAGCTTTTTAGTTTTTGGCTCAGTAACCTTCGTGGGCGTACGGTGAACAGTTCACCAAAGTTTCATTGCAATCGAATGAATGGTTTATGAACACATATAGGACATACAGACAAACATTCATTTATTTATATATATAGCACAACAGTAGCGAACTGAATTTTCAACACAGTTTCATATCTGGCGGGCGAACCTAAAAGGCGTGTCCACTCGTGTCCAAGCTACTTGGCGTCTGATAGGAAATTCATGTCATTCCGTTAAAAATCTATTGTGTTAAGAAATTTCATTTTCGAGATGGTACCGTCTGACATCATCTCTGTTATTTGTTTATAAATGTGTCATAGCACAAAGATATTGTGCAAAGTATGTCGGAGCAAAAAAGGAAAATTTGTTACTCTTTAAAGACTGACAAAAATGCGGAACCAGGTATCTCAGTCCTCTTCTTCCTCGACAAAAAATTTGACATGCAAATATATTCGTGGTTGTTGTGCTTAAAGAGAATGACGTAGCTTGATTGTGGTAGAAAGGAAGAAGAAAAAAAAGATACTTTTTTTATTGCTAAAGATAAGTGGATGGAGATATGAGTGGGAGCAAAAGAGTGGAGACACTGGAAATGAAAACGAACGATGAGCGGAGACCTTTCATTAGCTTTCGGGGTCCTGCTGTCTGAACCCAGCGGACTGTAATAACAGATGGAGTAGAAGAAGGTGGATCGAGAGATGAGGAGGAGGAGGAGAAGGATGTTTGAGAGTGTAGAGCAGATGCGGTGAGAGAGGGGAACGATTCAAAGCTGAGCGCCGTGGATTGACAGAAGAGGAAAGGTGACGTGATGTACTAGAGAAACAAACACACAAGACGCAAAAAAAATTGGAGACATAGCTGCTCGTGTCCACTCGATCACATCAATGGGGAAAGTTGGAAATGTCAGCCCAAACAGGATTAAATCCACGTGTCCTGTTCAGTAGACAGTTTCGCCTTCCACTTTGTCACGCAGACACAGAGGTCACCACACCTGCACTGGCTATCCGAGTACGTCACGCAAATTTTCAATATCATCCGCAGCTTACTGACGTTGTGCTACTGCTCATTATGCTCATTAGCCCGCGGCGATGTGCCGATTCCCTTATCAGTCCGACAGAGGTCTGAATTTACACTAAATTAATCATATATTCATATGTTTGTATAGCTTATGGGACTTAACTACGGGGTCATCAGTCCCTAAACTTACAAACTACTTATGAACTGTCTAAGACTAAGGACAGCACAAATATCCATTCACGAGGGGGGATTCGAACCCCCGACCGTAGTGGCCGTGCAGACCGTGACTGGAGCGCCTCAGTCCCCTCTGCCACCGCGGCCGGCACTAAATTAATCACTGGCCGTCTCCGCGTTTATCATGTGTGAAGTATACTAGCGGTAAAACACCATCAATAGCTTCACTACCAGATAGTAATGGTGATACTACTGATGACAGTTCTGCTAAAGCAGAATAGCTGTGGTGGAACGGCGACAGGATAACTGCGATGTTTAATATTGTTATTCCTGTTCTTCTTTAGGCTCCAATCATGAAATTATTCTGACACTAGAAAAGTTTTATCAGTTCCCTACTAGACGTACCAGAATTAGAAGAACAGTTAACATAACGAACAAGTATAATTTACAAGTGAACATAAGAAAGATGTAGAACCTTCTGGAATTTTTAATTACAAACATATAAATTTTTGCCTTTGGACGGGATTGAACCGGCGCCATTCAGTACCGCAGTCACTGACGCTATCCTCTGCGCCACGCCGACAGTCGGTTTACAGCGTGTCTCGCGGCATTGCTCCCTCTCCTGGAGAAACAGCGACCCGCTGTTATGATCCCTGTGGAGCCAGCAGCAATGTCCTGGATCTTGACCTTGTCAAGGGTCCTCTGTATGGCTGTTCTGGAGAATCCTTCCCTTATCCACGATTATCGACGACAAACGTTCCTGTCGTGGCTTCACAGGAACATTACCGTCCTTAAAGTCCTTGAACAAGAAGCCATTGTCGTCTACCTGCTCTTCAGGATCGTAGTAAGGCTTCATGCGCAGGACGTGAACAATTTCTCTTCGTTTTTGACGTTTCGACGACGGCTCATAATCCTCAACTTCGTAAGTGACGTCTGACAAGCGGCGTACGACACGATACGGACCAAATATCGCTTCAATAACTTTTCTGACAGTCCAACCTTCACGAAAAATCCATACCAGATCTCCTGGGCTGTACACAACAGGTCGGTACTTGTCGTTATACCGCTGACGGTCCTTCTCCTGGGCATCCAATGTCGGTATGCGAGCCAGCTGTCTTGCTTCTTCGACTCTGGTGATGAGCTGAGTGTCGTCCGGTTGGAACGGGAACAGCATATCCATTGTCTTCTCAGCTTCACGGCCATGGAGCAGGAAAAACGGCGTGAAGCCGGTGGTGTCTTGTCTTGCAGTATTGTAAGCAAATGTCACGACTGGCAGAATTGTATCTCAATCCTTTTGCTCAACATAGACGTACATCGACAGCATATCGGCTAAAGTCTTGTTAAAACGTTCCGTAAGACCATTTGTCTTAGGATGGTATGCAGTTGTCATTCTGTGTACAATGTCGCACCGTGACATTACCTCTGATACTAGTTTTGACTGGAATACTTTTCCACGATCAGATATCATCACACGTGGTGCTCCATGCTTCAAAATAATGTCTTCTACAAGGAATTTTGCGATCTCTGGAGCTTCTGCAGTCGGCACAGGTTTGGTGACCGCGTAGCGTGTGAGGTAGTCAGTGCAGACAATTATCTATCTGTTACCGGTTGTCGACTTCGGGAACCTCCAAAAAGGATCGATCCCAAATCGGTGGAATGGAGCTGCTGCCGGCGGAATCGGTACGAGATGCCCTGGAGGTAATTGCGGCACATGGTTCCGTTGCTAGCACTCTTTACAGTGAGACACATAGTGCTTGACAGATCGGTAGAGACCTTTCCAATAATACCGGCATCTGATTCTGTCTAGTGTCTTCACGAATCCCAGATGACCGGATACTGGAACATCGTGGAAATATTTGAGAATAGCTGGTTGGAGATGAGCTGGAACGACCAGTAGCGCAGTGGATCGTAGTTGCTCTTGTACAATGTTCCGTTTATAAGCTGGAACTCTCCATTGGTCGGTTCTCGTTTCTCCAAGGCCTCTATCGTTTTTAATAGTGCTGGATCTTCCCTCAGTTATGCTGTTACGTCACCTAATTCAGTGAGGGCTGAAATTTCAATCATGCTGTTGTGTTCCACTAATGGATTCCTCGAAAGGCAGTCGTCATCCTTATGTTTGCGCCCGTTCTTGAATACCACTGTGACATCGTACTCTTGGAGTATTAGTACCCATCTTGCTAGTCGACTTGATGGGTCCTTCAAGCTAGTCAGCCAACACAAAGAATGGTGGTCTGTCACGACGGTGAATGGTTTGCCGAATAAATACGGCCGGAACCTGTTGATAGCCCAGATAACTGCGAGACATTCTTTCTCAGTTGTAGAGTAGTTTATCTCGGATTTTGAGAGTACTCTTAATGCATAGGCTATCCCTTTTTCAGCACCTTCCGGAACTTGTACAAGCACTACACTAATCCCATAACCACCAAGTTAGAGCCTCCTTAAGTGCTCGGAAAGCTCTTTCTTTTGTCGCATCCCAGTAAAATTTAGCGTCTCCCTGCAGAAGTTCTTGTAATGGACGTGCCTTGTTGCAAAATCCTTTTATGAAACGTCGGTAGTATGAGTACAGCCCGAGAAAAGTCTCACATTACGATTGTGCTGAGGAGTTGGAAATTCTGTGACTGCCCTTACTTTATCTGGATCAGGACGGACACCATCTCCGTGCCCCAGAATTTTTATCTCTTTGGAGACGAAGAGGCACTTCTTTGGATTGAGGCGGAGTCCTGCAGCCTGAACACACTTCAACAAAGTTGACAGGTGACTCAGATGTTCTTTAAATATTTTCGAGAAAACGACAATGTCATCTAACTAGCAAAGACGCATCATCCACTTAAGGTGTCGAAGCAAGTATTCCATCATGCGTTCTAATGTGCCCGGAGCGTTACATAATCCAAATGGCATTAGTTTGAATTCATAGAGGCCGTCAGGTGTAATAAAAGCCGTTTTCTCCATGTCAACTTCGTCAACCTTGATTCGCAAATAACCTGTCTGCATGTCCATAGTTGAGAAGTATGTAGCTCCTTTCAAGCAGTCTTTGTGATTTTGTTCAGCCGCCGATAGTCGAAATGTTCAAATGTTTGTTAAGCTTATGGGACTTAACTACGGGGTCATCAGTCCCTAAACTTACAAACTACTTATGAACTACTTACGAACTAGGACGGCACAAATATCCATGCCCGAGGGGGGATTCGAACCCCCGACCGTAGTGGCCGTGCTGACCGTGACTGGAGCGCCTCAGTCACCTCGGCCACCGCGGCCGGCGCCGATAGTCGACACCGAATCGTCATGTGCCATCCTTCTTCTTTACAAGGACCACCGGAGACGACCAAGGACTCTCCGAAGGTTGAATAACGTCATCGTGCAACATCTTCTCCACTTCCTCCCGAATTATCCGTCTTTCAGCTGGCGACACTCTATACGAACGCTGGATAATTGGTGGATGATCCCCAGTATTGATACAGTGGCTTATCGTGGGCCGTTTCGTCTAACTTTTCTCCCGCTGGGGTGTTGATGCACCCGAAAATTGACGTAGTATAGTTAACACCCGCTGCCGTTGTTCCTTGGTCAGTCCAGGCCCTATTGGCAGTTCCACATTTGTTTCCCCCAGCGTGTTGTCTGTACTAACAGCAGAGCATGGGTCTTCGTTGATGACGTTGAGCTCACCGTCCTGGATAGATTTAGCTGTCCCGATACACATTCCTTTGAGGATAAGTTGCGACTGCTCGTAACAATTAGTGATCCAAATCTCTCCTTGACCCCCGGTAATGCTTATGATAGCCAAATCCCTCCTCGATGACCCTGATAAACTTTTTACTATCAACAAGCACTTCACAGTTTAATCGCTCATCTGTATTTGTGACAACAACTCTTCTCATCGTCAACGGCGGGATCGTCACATTGTCAACAGCAAATAACTTCCCAGAAAATTCTATATTACGAGTACCCGTCGGAACAACTTATTCAATTTGCAGCTCAGATCTTCTACAATCAATGATAGCTTGGGATGGCTGAAGGAAGACCTGTCTGCGGATGACATTGTGACTACATTCTGTTAACACGACAAATTCAAACGTCTAGGTCCTGTTGTTGATGGTTATTCTTGCGACACAAGTTCCTCCTGGCTGGACGTACTTTCCATTCGCGACCTTCACCACAGTTGCCCCCGTATCACAGAACATTATCTTCTTAAGTGTGCGGCGGTAATTTTCCGACAATACAGGGAAAGACGCTCCTGAATCAACAAGTGCCCGGACAGGTTGGCGTCGATTATGACGTCAATGAGATTTCCCGACATCTTAGCGACTGTCGTCCACGGAGGATTTTCATCTGCGGCCGCCTCACCTCCGTAGATGGTCGCCTCGCTTAGTTTTCCTGGGCGCGGCGGCTAGGGGAGCGGCTGGTACCTCTGTACGGCGACGGTGAACGGCTGCGGCGCGTCGGGGAGCGACCTCGTCTAGGATACGGCGATGGGCTTCTTCCCATAGGTCGACTGAACTCATCGGATAGAAGTGCTCTTACGGCTGACGTCTTGCGGCAAAATAATCGTCGAATACTCGCCTTCTCTCTCTGCAGTAGCGTACGACATGTCCAGGGCGCCCACAGTGGAAACACAGTGATGTGTTGTCTTCTGTCCTCCAGACGTCTGTTCTTCTGCGGAGCGTCATAGTTGGTGGGGGAGTTGGTTGTGGCCGCGTCGGCCGGTTCATGGGCTGCCATTTGGCGGCTGCAGCATAAGTCATAGCAGGGCGACGCCATTCTTCACGTCGGGTGCGATTGGTGGGGGAGACAGGAGCTAATGTCTGAAATACCTCTTCCTCAGCGGCGTCAGCTCTCTCGTCGCTTATAGGGCTTACATCCATGGCCATAATCTGATAGTCGCTCGGTCTAATAGTCCCGGCTGTCGTAACTGTTGTAATCCTTCTCTCACAAGGAAGCTAAGTCATGCTGGTCTTCCACAAAGGCCATAGGGACTACATTTGGGAGTCTGCCATACTTCTTGCGTCCAAACCTCCTTTGTTGCATCTCGTCAATACGCTGGCACCACTTGATGAACTCTTCTGTCGTAGCGACGTCTTTCATCAGAAGAGCTTGGTACATATCTTCTGCAATTCCCTTCATCAGGTGCGTGATTTTGTCCGCTTCAGTCATGTTCGGATTGACAGTGTTACACAGGGCCAAAACATTCTGTATGTACGATTGTGTCGGCTCACCATGTCGTTGGGCCCGGTTCTTCAGTTGTTCTTCCGCTGAGCGGATTTGCCACTGGCGGTCTCCAAACGTCTTCTTAAGTTCCTCCTGGAACGTCTCCCAGTCATTCAACTTGTCTTCGTTGTTTTCGAACCATTGTTGGGCTGTTCCGTCTAGGTAGAAATAAACGTTAGGTAAGCACAGTGTATAATCCCACCTGTTGTACTTGGCGACTCGGTCGAACCCTTTTAGCCATTTGTTGGGGTCCTGTCCAGCGTCTCCAGAGAACACCGACGGGTTTCTGATATGTAGCTGGCTTGCCGCTGGTTTCGTGTATATGGTTCTTCTGATAATACGGACTTTCGGAAGGATGTACTCGGTATATTCCTTGTATTCCGGTTTTAGTCCGTGTAAGCGACGGCTTTTACTTTGGCTAATCGGAGCCACGGTGATGCAGCTGTTATACAGTGTACCCGGCGCCTCCACCAAACAATGTCGCGTTGAAATGGAAACAGGCTTGACTTCGAAGGCAACTAAACACGGCACTTATACTGAAAGCACGTTTATTACGAACTCAACATACACGCAGCACTGACTGCCTCTCAGACAGAGTGCTCTGCTATTTATACACAGACAGAATGTACCAGAAATTAGAAAAACAGTTAACATAATAAACACGTAGAATTATTTACAAGTGAATATAAGAAAGATGTAGAACATTCTGGAATTCTTAATTAGAAATAAATAAATTTTTGCCCATGGACGGGATTGAACCGGCGACCTTCAGCACTGCAGTTGGTGACGCCATGCCCTGCGCCACGCCGGCAGTCGGTTTACATGCTGTCTCGCGGCAATATACAACATTTGTAATTATTCAATATATGAAGTGTTATGTATTCTATAACTGTAGTTTAAGGTACATAGGGATAAATATGCCCCAAATTTTTTTTCTTTGGTAGTACAAATAATTTTTTTGAGATTGTGACATATTTTGTTTATAAAACTTACAAGTGACACAGAGATACATAAATTTCAATCATTGGCCCTTTAGTTATCTTATGTACCTGAAAGCGTAAAAGCAACAAAAGTAAGTTTCGCGGTCGCGATTGTATACAAATTAATTTCCTTTCAGAGTATGCTGATGCAATAGCCCCATACCTAGTTATCATTTACAACCGCTCGCTCAGTGAAGAATCTGTACCCAGACTGGAAAGTCCCACAGGTCTCTCCAGTACTCAAGAAAGGCAATAGGAGTGAATCGCAAAATTACAGACCTATATCACTGACGTCGGTTTGTAGCAGGATTTTAGAACATACACTTTCCTCTAATATTATGAACTACCTTCAAGAGAACGACCAGTTGACCCAACACGTATTCAAACAGTATTCTTGTGAAACACAACGAGCTCTTTACTCACATGTCATGAATGCTACGTCAAATTATTTCTGTGATTCTAGATTTCCGGAAGGCTTTTGACACTACCTCGCAAGGTCTTCTAATCAAATTGCGTGCTTAAGGAATATCGCCACAGTTGTGCTATTGGATTCGTGATTTACTATCAGAAAGGACACAGTACTTTGTAATTGACGGAATGTCATCAAGCAGAACAGAAGTGATATCTGGCGTTCCACAGGGAAGTGTTATGGGGCCCTACTGTTCCTTATTTTTGTAAACGATTTAGGAGACAAACTGAGTAGCTCTCAGTCTGTTCGCGGACGACGCTGTTATTTACCTCTTAGTTAAGTCACCAGAACATCAAAAGCGACTGCATAATTATCTAAATAAGATATCAGCATGGTGCAAGAAATGGCAGTTGACACTTAATAATTAGAAATGTGAAGTCATCTATATGACCACTGAAAGAAATCCGATAAACTTCATTTACACGATAAATCAGTCAAAGCTAAAGGCCGTAAATTCAACTAAATAACTAGGAGAATCAATTACAAACAACTTAAATTTGATAGAACGCATAGAAAGGGAAGCAAAGACTACTTTTCGTTGGCAGAACACTTAGAAGATGCAACAGTTCTACTAAAGAAACTGCCTTCAACACACTTAGGCGTATTAGTTTAGAGTATTGCAGCGCATTGTGGGATCCCCACCAAGTGGGACTAACAGACGATTTAGAGAAAGTTCAGAGAAGAGCAGCCTGATTGTACTGTCGCGATATAGGGGGAGAGTGTCACGAAAATGTTCCACGAGTTGGGGTGGAAATGATTAAAAGAAAGGCCTTATTCGTTGCGACATCTATTTGGGAAAAATTTCTGTCACCAACTTCCGCTTCTGAATGAGAAAATATTTTGTTAGTACCGACCTACATACGAATACATGATCATCAAATGAAGTAAGTGAAATGAGATCTAAAACAGATTTAGATGTTTAGATGTTTAGATGTTTAGA
This sequence comes from Locusta migratoria, assembly GCA_026315105.1. Taxonomy (NCBI): domain Eukaryota; kingdom Metazoa; phylum Arthropoda; class Insecta; order Orthoptera; family Acrididae; genus Locusta; species Locusta migratoria. Next base: position 450,189,515 of record CM048748.1, read on the forward strand.
GCTATTAGAGAATGAAAATGTAGAGAAATATAAAAGCCGTTGGATGAACTCTGCCGTGAGCTTCAATGTGACTTGCTGAGTATTTAATAGGCGCATCTAATCAAAACGTATAATGTCCGTTGATTCAAATTTTTCAGGAGAAGCAAAAAACTGATATCTGCTAAACTACTCAATAAAATTTTAAATTGTTTTCACATTTCGATCCGTTTTGAGGTACTGAACTAGAATATACCTTGCAACAGATCAATTTTTTTTTTAGTTAGGTTAGAAAATCCATTTATATTTCGTACAATATACGTTTTGATCCACGTACCTTCATTATTTCACATTAATTTTTATATTTTAAAATGTTATATTAGACATTCGTAATTCACATGAGTTGTATCATTTATAATAACATAAGATTACTATTTACTTCGAGGAATGCTACAAAGCTTTACATTACTGTGAAAAACTGGATCAACACAACAATCTGTTACAGGCAGAATTTTATAGGATACAGTAAATTTACTACATTTTGTCTATTCCAGGTTCTTCATGTAAGCAATCACAATATGTTCAGGAGTGAAGCTGATGCCTGGAAGTTCTAAAGCCGACACGAGAAATTTAAGTTCTTTTTCTTCTTTCCAACGTGTGCCATTTTCCATTTCTCGTTTTGATTTCTTCTTCATTCTTTTTCTTGTCTCACTATCTATACCATCCTTTCCAACAACCACACATCCTTTTTATAAATCTATTGGGAGGAATACACACAAACCACAACACTATACTGCTGCTGTGCACTGCTAACAATAACGATTTGGCCCAAGTAGTGTCAAACAATTCCAGAAGGCGACAATGCCCTAGGGTTTAATGCTTTGAAGTATTGTAAGCCTTAACACGTGTTAAACTCGACAGTATTGCCAAATTACATCTACATACATACTCCGCAATCCACCGTAAGGTGCGTGGCGGAGGGTACACTGTACCACTACTACGCATTTCCTTTCCTATTCCACTGACAAATAGAATGAGGAAAAAAACAATGCCTATATGCCTTCGTACGAGCCCTAATTTCTCTTTTCTTGTCTTTGTGATCACTACGCGAAATGTAAGTAGGCGGCAGCAAGATCGTACTACACTCAGCATCACATTCCGACCCTCTAAATTTCCTCAACAGAAATTCACGAAAAGAACGTCTTCTTTCCTCCAGCGATCCCCAATTGAGTTGCTGGAGCATTTCCGTGACACTCGCGCATTGGTCGAACCTACCAGTAACAAACCTAGCTGCTCACCTCTAAACTACTTCTATGTCTTCTTTTACATTGATCTGCTGCGGGTCCCAAACACTTGAGCAATACTCAAGACGTGGTCGTACAAGCGTTTTATACGCGGTCTCCTTTCCAGACGAAGTACATCTTCCTAAAATTCTCCCAATCAACCGAAGTCGGCTGTCCGCCTTACAACTGTCCTTACATGTTCGTTCCATTTCATATCGCTCTGCAGTGTTACGCCTAGATATTTGAACGACGCGACAATGTCAAGAAGCTCACTACTAATGCTGTATTCGAACATTAGGGGATTGTTTTTCCTACTCATGCGCATCACCTTACATTTTTCTACATTGAGAGCTACTGCCATTCTTCGCACCAACTAGTAATTTTGTCCAAGTCATCCTGTATGCTATTACAGTCAGTTAAAGACGACACCCTCCCACACACCACAGCATCATCAGCAAACAGACGCAAATTACAACTTTCTCTCTACATCAGATCATTTATATACATAGAAAATAATAGCTGTCCTATCACACTCGTAAATGGACGACATTATATGTTCTGATTCATTCAGTGATGTGGACAATATACGATTGGTTTTAACCATTCATTTTCAACATATTATTTCAGTGTTAAAATATGCAAATAGATTAAATATGCATGCTAGAGCGTATAGAGAAAACCATATCAAACTCAATTCTGTCCGTAAGTGGACAATATACGTTTTGATTAGTTGCTCTTATAAGTCGTAGACGTCTGTTCTTTCGGTACGAAAGATACAACATGTACATGGTGTAACTATGTGGGGAAATTCAGGTGATTTCACAGAGGCCTTAAGTACATTATCACCGGTAAACCTATGGTCCTCCCCTCAGGAGCTCAGCATTAATTTGCTGAGTACGGGCTTGGCGAACCCGGGGTCCTGAGCCGTGGGCTGTGTCGCGCCAACAGTCCGCTACACCGTAAGCTCTGTGCGTGCTTCAACGACCATCGTTCGGCTCGACGGTGGAACGTTGTACGTTTCAGAGCCCGGGGATCTTGGCTTAATCGTCCGGGTCGCGAGGACGGTACAAACCTCTACAAAAAAAACCTCAATCTCAAGGTGTGCTACGTGCCGAGGAGATGCATGGCTGTTGAGGTTGAACAGCCGCTAGCGAGCAACCTCTGAGGAACCTGCCGCACCTCAGTTGTATAAGGTTTACCCAGGCAAGCGGGGCTCTGCCTGGGTGGACCTTTAGTTCCCTAGCTGGTCCCCACGTCTGTTCCAACTTCTGTGGGCTCTCAGGGCCGTAAAGCTCCATCAGCCCCCTCGATGGTCGGGGCCTCTCCACCATGTGCTCCCACTACTACACCCCCTGGGGCAGCACATCCCCCCCACACCGGCGGGGACAACGGTCCCCGTCACTCAGCCGGAGAAGCTACAACTTCCTCCGGCTCCTCTCGCTCGGAAGGGGTCCCTTGGGACGCTCCCTTCCGAGGCCTCTCAGAGTACCACGGAGGGCCCCAGCCCATGGCTGTCGGACTCGCATGCCCTTGGTCAAAGGGCTCCGAACTCTACGTCGGGCCCTGAAACCGTCTCTGAGAAGCCCTCTCACTCCTTAAAACCAAAAGTACAGCGAGAGGAAAAGAAGAAGAAGCTGAAGAAAAAGGAATCTTCTGTGGCTCTAAAGCCACGCCTTGTCACATCTTCCGCTTCTAATGACGAGTTGGAGATCCTTACACTCCCCAAGGATCTCGCTCTCCTGGACTCTCCAGAACCAATGGTTCTGGATCCAGTCGGAACACATTCGACAGCAGCAGGTAGTGAACCTATGTACAATCATCCTTATCCTATCATGGCCTCTCCAGTCAGCAATAACCAAATTCTCCAGTGGAATTGTGGTGGTTTTTCCTCCCATTTAGCAGAGTTACGGCAGCTTCTCAACACTTCACCTGCACTGTGCATTGCCCTGCAGGAAACCTGGTTTCCCCCGTCGCGATTCCCTGCCTTACGAGGCTATCTGGGATATTACCGGAATCGCACAGTTTATGACAGGGTTTCAGGTGGAGTCTGTATTTTTGTCCTTTCATCTGCATACAGTGAATCTATTGCTCTCCAAACGCCTGTAGAAGTTGTGGCAGTCAGGGTGAAGACTACAATTGATCTCACCATTTGCAGTGTATACCTGCCCCCAGAAGATGTAGTTCCCCAACATGTCTTGGCGGCGCTGATTTCTCAGCTCCCCTCACCTTTCTTACTTTTGGGGGATTTTAACGCCCACAACCCCCTGTGGGGGGGTACTACGATTACTGGCCGTGGCAGAGATGTTGAGAGTTTACTATCTCAGCTTGACCTCTGCATTTTAAATACAGGTGTTGCCACACACTTCAGTGTGGTTCACGGCACTTACTCTGCAACTGATCTGTCGGTATGTAGTCCTGGCCTTTTACCGTCTGTCCACTGGAGAGTGCATGATGACTTGTGTGGTAGTGACCATTTCCCGATATTCCTTTCACTACCATGGCCTCAGTCTCCTGGACGTTTATCCAGATGGGCCCTTAAAAAGGTTGACTGGAAGGAGTTTACTACCGCTGCAAAGATAGGCCCTCCATCGGATGTCACCATAGATGAGGTGACTGAAAGTCTCACCGCAGCCATTATCTCTGCGGCTGAACGTACGATATCTAGCTCTTCTGGATCCACTCGGCGGAGGACGGTGCCCTGGTGGTCGCCAGAGATCGCTGAGGCTATTAGGGATCGCAGGCGTGCACTCCAGCGCCATAAGAGACACCCATCCTTGGAGAACCTCATCGCATTCAAGCGAGTCCGTGCACGAGCACGACTTTTAATTAAGCATTGTAAGCAGGAGTGTTGGGAACGGAATGTGTGCACTATTGGTACATGTACCTCTCCATCCCAGGTCTGGGAGAAAATTAGATGCCTCTATGGATACCATAGTGCTACAGGCGTGCCAGGGATTTCTATGAATGGAGTAGTTTGTACGGACCCAGATGCAATTGCTGAACATCTCGCTGAGCACTACGCTCGTGGTTCTACATTTGTGATTTACATGCCATCTTTCCGTACCGTGAAAGAGTGGGAAGAACGGAAGCGACCATCCTTCTCAACCCGCCGAATGATCCATTCAGTGAATGGGAATTCCTCGGTGCCCTTGCACATAGCCCCGATACCAGCCCCGGATGGCGCAGTCTACACGAAACATTTTATCTGGAACGATGGTGTCTTCCCGTCACAGTGGCGAGAAAGTATCATTGTGCCAGTGCTTAAGCCAGGTAAAAACCCCTGCGATTTGGACAGCTACCGACCCATCAGCCTCATCAACGTTCTTTGCAAACTGCTGGAACGTATAGTAAGCCGGCGGCTGTGCTGGATACTAGAGTCTAGAGGCCTGCTGGCTCCATGTCAGGGCGGTTTCCGTCAAGGCCGCTCCACTACAGACAATCTCGTTTAGTTGGAGTCCTGTATCCGTACAGCCTTTGCTCAACGTCAACATCTTGTTGCGGTGTTTTTTGATTTGAGAAAGGCGTACGATACAACATGGAGACATCACATCCTTCAGTGTTACATGAATGGTGTCTTAGAGGCCAGCTCCCTATTTGTATCCAAAACTTTTTAGCTGTCCATACGTTTCGTATCCAAGTTGGTGCTTCTCATAGCGCCCCTCATGTGCAGGAATGTGCTGTTTTGAGTGTCCCCTTATTTTTAGTAGCCATAAACGGCTTAGCGACAGCAGTTGGGTCGTCAGTATCGCCCTCTCTCTATGCTGACGACTTCTGCATCTCTTTTAGCTCTTCCAGCACCCAAGTTGCTGAACGTAGGTTACAAGGAGCCATTCAGAAGGCACAGTCCTGGGCTCTAGCCCATGGCTTCCAGTTCTCTCCTGCAAAGACCAGAGTTATGCACTTCGGTTGGCGTCGGACGGTTCATCCACAGCCCGAACTTTATATTAACAACCACCTCTTAGAGGTTGTTGACACTCACAGGTTTTTAGGGCTCGTATTTGATTCTCGGCTGACATGGCTCCCCCACATTCGACAGCTGAAACAGAAGTGCTGGCGCCAACTGAATGTTCTCCGCCATTTGGGCCATACGACCTGGGGTGCCGATCGGTCCACACTGCTGTGGATATAACAAGCTTTGGTGCAGTCCCGTCTGGACTTTGGATGCCTTGCCTATGGCTCCGCATTCTCCTCGGCATTGCGCTTGCTGGACCCAATTCACCACTGTGGGGTTCGCAGCGCGACGGTTGCCTTCCTAACCAGTCCCGTGGACAGTTTACTTGCAGAGACCCGGGTCCCACCTCTGCGGATCCGCCACCAGCAACTGCTCGCGGCCTATGCTGCTTATGTCCATAGCTCTCCAGGCCATCCGAACCAACGTTTGCTTTTCTCCCGCATGATCGTCCGTCTTCAACAACGGCGACCCCGTTCTGGTCACACGATCGCCTTCTGTGTCCAGTCCCTTCTGTTGGAAGTAGAGTCTTTCCTTGTCCCATCTCCGTAATGGGCCAGTATGCATACGCCCTCATGGTCTTGGCCGATAGACCCAAAGACTCCGTTCCTCCAGAGGCACTCCGCCGTCAGTTCTTCGCTGTTGTTGCATAGTACACTGGATACGACGTAGTCTATACGGACGGTTCGTTGGTTCGTGGCCATGTTGGCTTTACCTATGTCCATGGCGATCACGCCGAGCAGTGGTCTCTGCCGGATGGCTGCAGTGTGTACACTGCCGAGCTGGTGGCCATTATCCGTGTTCTTGAGCATATGCGCTCATGCTCAGGTGGGTCTTTTCTGCTCTGCAGTGACTCCCTGAGCAGTCTTCGAGCTCTCGATCAATGTTACTCACGTTCCTCCTTGGTGAAGGCTATCCATGAGACACTTTTTGCTGCCGGCCGCGGTGGCCGAGGGGTCTGAGGCGTTCCAGTCCCGGTCTGCACGGCCATACGGTCGGGGGTTCGAATCCCCCCTCGGGCATGGATATTTGTGCCGTCCTAGTTCGTAAGTAGTTCATAAGTAGTTTGTAAGTTTAGGGACTGATGACCCTGTAGTTAAGTCCCATAGACTTTACAAACATTTGAACATTTGAACACTTTTTGCTCTCGAACAGTCAGGACGCTCTGTGGTCTTCATTTGGTCTCCTGGTCACATCGGCATCCCGAACAACGAACGAGCCGATAAGCTCGCCAAACAAGCTGTCCATGCGTCCGCGTTAGAGATTGGCCTCCCGGCCTCAGATTACCAGTCTGTGTTGCGCCATAGAGTATGTGAGCTTTGGGCCGCCAAGTGGCGTAGCCTGAGCCATCCCAACAAACTCAGGGCAATAATGGATACGACGGCTGTGTGGCACTCCTCCATGCGGGCCTCTCGCCGGGACTCGGTAGTCCTGTGCCGGCTCCGCATCGGCCACACTTGGCTGACCCATGGCCATCTCCTCCGCGGTGAGGACCCGCCTCGTTGCCGTTGTGGCTGTCCCTTGACGGTGGCCCACATTTTTGTGGACTGCCGTCTTTTAGCCGCTCTGCGGCGGGATTTTAATTTTCCTGTAATTCTATCTGAAGTTTTACGTAACGATGCCATAATGGCTGATTCTGTTTTAGGTTTTATTCGTGACCGCGGGTTTTACAACTCTATATGAAGCTTTGCTTCAGCGCATTGTATTCGTTTCTCTTGTCAGTATGTCCTCCGCTTGAGGGTTTCCTTGTGTTGCTCCGTGGCTGACCCTTCCTATTTTAATTTCATGGTCGGTCAACCACGAACTTTGCCTTTGTCATTCCATTCCCACACTTGTTTGCTATTTCCATGTGATTTCTCCTTTCGTGTTGTCACCTGACATGTTGTCCCTTGTCGAACTTGTTGATATTTTATTGATTGAGTGGGGTTTTCCTCCCGTTGCAGTTTTAACTCTTGGCGAATTTTTAAGTATTTCCACACTCATCTCGCCCTTTGATGGAATGGGGGACTGATGACCTTCGCAGTTTTGTCCCCCTAAAACACCAAACCAACCAACCTATGGTACTCGGGAGCCTTAACTGCTTTTCTGAACATGCGTTTATTATTATTATTATTATTATTATTATTATCGTCATTATTTATAGGTTATGTTGCTGCACAGAATTGCCAAAGTACTCCAAGGAGATGTGAGAAAGGACCCGAAAATTCTAATATAACGAGTGAGAAGTAATTTACAGCTGTATTACAAAAGCTAGGTAAAAATCAAGAGTGATTATAAAATTGATAGTGACGGCAGAAAGCGGAAGTGCTAGTGGATCTTCTCCCAGCATGCAGCAGCCTACAGGCCAAGCCTGAAGTCCGGCTCGTCAACTGCCAGCTCCGGACTAGTCTGCCTGGACAAGTGGTTCAACTTTTACCCGGCTGAGTCAGCACTCCTAAGGACACACAATGAAACTGCGGAGTAGCCGAAGGTGAACCTGTCCTACACTGGCGACTGCCCCAGTGCGCGAAACATTCCTGTCAGGAAATTTTAAGTATCTCGTCTGCTGAGGAAAGATATTTTCCCAAATTTCTATATGCATGGCTACATAAACGCGGTCACGCTTCCCATTGACTCTGCCGTATGTCGACAAAGGTTCGCAAATAGATTCCATATTGCTTGATTTCCAGAAGTCTTTTGGCACCGTACCTCACAAACGGCTTTTAATCAAATTGTGTGCTTATGGTATAGCGCCCCAAATTTTCGAATGGGTAGGGGATTTCCTGTCAGAGAGAAATCGATGGTAAGAAATCGACTAAAACAGAGATGATATCGGGTGTTCAACAGGGTAGTATTATTGGTCCTCTGCTTTTCCTTATTTACATAAACGACTTGGGAGAAAATGTAAGTAGCTCTCTTACGTTGTTTGCAGATGACGCCGTCATTTACCGTGTAGTAAAATCTTCTGAAGATCAAAACCAACTGCAGAACGATCTGAATAAGATATCAGTATGATGTAGAAATTTGCAATCGACTCTAAATAATGAGAAGTGTGTGAAGTCGTCCACATGACTACGAAAAGGAATCCGTTAAACTTTGTTTACAAGATAAATCAATCAAAAGTGAAGGCGGTAAACTCCACAAAATACCTAGGAATTAAACTGGAAAGGACACGTAGATAATGTCGTGGGTAAGGCGAACCAAAGACTGCGTTTTATTGGCAGAACCCTTAAAAAATGCAACAGAACTACAAAAGAAACTGCATACACTATGCTTTTCCATCCATTTTTGGAGTATTGCTGCCCAGTGTGGGATCCTTATCAGGTGGGTTTGCCGGAGGACATCAAAAGAGTCCAGAAAAGGGCAGATGGTTTCGTATTGTCACGATACAGGAGAGACAGCGTTACGGAAATGATACAGGATCTGGGATGGGAATCATTAGAACAACGGCGCTTATCGCTGCGGCGTGGGTTACTTATGAAACTCCAATCGCCAACATTCTTCTCCGTATGCGAAAATATATTGTTGATTCCCACTTACATAGGTAGGAATGACCATCAGAATAAAATACGAGAAATCAGAGCTCTAACGGAGAGATTCAGGTGTTCTTTCTTCCCGCGCGCTATTCAAGAATGGAATGGGAGGTAAATAGTATAACGGTGGTTCGGTGAACCCTCTGCCGTGCACTTAAATGTGATTTGCAGTGTATCCCATGTAGATGTAGATGTAAATGTAGATGTAGAACTGGAAGCTGGGATGTTTGCCTTTCGCGGGCCAGCGCTGTGCCGACTGAGCTACCCGTGCACGCCCTATGGCCCGTCCTCAGAGCGTTCCATCAGCCTTTCAAACGGCACAGAAGTTCCGCTGCCAACCTTGCAGATCAGCAATCCTATTGTAGAAATGTATAGTTTGCCATATTTTATCGCCGTTTAAGCCTTCCCTGAACTAGCACGAATATTTCAAGACTAAAATTAGACAAATCGGTTTGGCCGCTCTCGAGTTTTAGCGACACTAACGAACAGCAATTCGTTTTTATCTATATACTAGATGACCCGGTGAACTTCGTATCACTTACCTCTTCATATAAACCATATTAATTTAAATCATATGTATTTTAGACTTCGTAGTTTTATAAAGCCATTATCGGTTAGTCTAAGTATCGGCTCGATAGTGGGCGGAAACAGTGGGCCAACCACGCACACATGTCCAGGATAATGTTCATACCACATTCGTGTAAGTTCAGGAAAGGTTTATACGATGATAAAATAAGGAAAAATTTATGGCCATCCATATTTTTGCTTTATATTAAGTGTTAAGTGATACGAAGTTCACTGGGTCATCTAGTACATATATAAATACGTTAACGAAGGTAGCGACATGGCCATCTTCGCTGTACCAAATACAAATAAATGCGTTAGTTTCGAGGTACTCTGCAATGGCACTATATTCAGTGTACACTTTGCATATATTTAGTGTTTGTGTAACCTTTGACAGTGATTTTGACAGTTCATATAGGGGTTCAGATCGTCTAGAGCAAATATTACTCTCTCAAAGTATATTTCTGATCGCACCCAACACAACAACCAAGTCATTATTTTACATGTTTTAAAACTAAATTTTTCTCGCAATTTTTCCGTATTTTATTACCGGTTAAACCTTCCCTGAACTTCCGGGAATGTGACATGAACATTATCCTGCACATGAATGCGTGATTTGTCCACTCTTTCTGCCCACTATCGAGCTGATAGTTAGACTATCTCATGACGCCTTTATAAAGCTAATTGGTCTAAAATACGTATTATTTAAATCAATATGGTTTATATTAAGACGTAAGTGATACGAAGTTCACCGGGTCATCAAGTCAGCCGCGCGGGAGTAGCCGTGCGGTCTGGAGCGCGACGTTGCGGATCGCGCGGCCTCCAACGTCGCAGGTTCGAATCCCCCCTCGGACATGGATGTTTGTGCTGTCTTTAGTATAAGTTAGTTCATAATCAGTTTGTAAGTTTAGGCACTGATGAGTCCGCAGTTAAGTCCCATAAGCTTCGCAAACATTTGAAAATCATCTAGTCGACCCGGCAATGCTTCGAAATTGCTAATATGTATGTACTCTTGCTTTGAACGTCAAATGTGAAAATTATCTCCATCGTACGTATGATATTGATATCCCAAAGAAAAGAGCTCTTTCATTTTTCCACAAATTTTCTTATTTCTGGCCAACTATTCCAAACTTCACTCAAACCCTTCCTCTCGCTTTGAAAGTCGAATGTGCAAAATTTTATCGCAATCAGATGAATGGTATTGATATTTCATAGAAAAATCTTTCTATTTTTTCTTAATTTTCCATTTTTCAGGGAAAATTTTCCTGATTTTTATTCCATAAGAATGTTACTCTTGCTTTGAACGACATATAAGCAAAATTTTTTCGAAATCAGACGAATCATATTGATATCCCATTGAGAAAAGCTCTTTCAGTTTCTCGCGATTATTAAAATTTTCCGGGTAACTTTCCCAAATTTTTAGTCCATAAGAAAGTTCATCTTTCGTTGAACGTCAAATGATCAAAATTTTATCGCAATCGAATGAACAGTGCTCAACTTAGTGTTGAGTACATTTAAAAACACATTGAAAAAGGAACTTGGTTAGAATTTTGCGACTTTCCTTTTTAACTGTCACTATTTTTTTTTTTTTACCGATAACTTTTACAAAACCGTAATGAACAAAAATTATCCCTCCGTCGTGCGAATATTCAGTTATAATGCTCAATTCAATCAAAAGCACACTGAAAATCACACTTTGTTCTTCTCAAATTTTCCAATTTTCCGGTAGATTTTCCAAAAAATTTATTTCATTCAAACCTTGTCCCGTCAAACCGTACTCAAGTGATGCTGTTATAACCATGTGGAAACTGATTTTTATTCATAGAAAAAAATCGCTTTCGGTTTTTCCTAAATTTGTCTACTTTCTGGGCGACTTTTCCAAATTTATATTTGATTTAAACCTTCCTCTTTCTTTCAACATGAAATGTGCAAAATGTTATCGCAATTGGACGAACGATATTGATAGTTCACTGGAAAAATCTGTTTCAGTTTTTCCAGATTTTCCTCTTTTCCGGACAACTTTTCCATATTTCATCACCGTTTAAACCTTCCCTGAACTTACAAGAATATTTCAAGACTACAATCAACCAAATCGGTTCAGCCATTCTTGAGTTTTAGAGAGACTAACGAACAGCAATTCATTTTTATATATACAGGGTGTACCAGCTATCTTGCCCACCCAAAATATCTCTGGAACAATAACAGCTATTGGAAAACGACTTTCACCGGTATCAATGTACGGCTGGAGCCCATGAATGTACATATTTGGAAACATTCTGAAACGAAAGCAAATGTGTTTTTAACACAAACTTATGTTTTTTTTAATGAACATCCTATATTTTTTCTTCAGCAATGACAAATGACAAATCACACAAACAATGGCGTTGATTGCATCGCAATATTCCAATTACATCCCGAGATATTGCGATGCGAAGTTGACGCTTGAAATACGCGAAACACGCGTCGCAATATCTCGGGATGTAATTGGAATATTGCGATGCAATCAACGCCATTGTTTGTGTGATTTATCATGCTATGGATTGCCGAAGAAAAAATATAGGGTGTCCATTAAAAAAAAAAAAAAAAAAAAAAAAAAAAAAAACATAAGTTTTTGATAACAACACATTTGCTTTCGTGTTAGAATGTTTCCAAATCTGTACATTCATGGGTCCCAGCCGTACATTGATACCGGAGAAAGTCGTTTTCCAATAGCTGTTATTGTTCCAGATATATTTTGGGTGGATAAGATAGCTGGGACACCCTGTATAGATTAAGTCGTAAAAGTGAAGGAAACTAATAACCTATAAGTTTTCATTCTTATTAATAATAGTACCCTCAAAATTCTACCTGTCTCTATTTCACATTAATGCTTATAACTAATACGTGTGCCGCGGCGGAGTGGCCGAGCGGACTGAGGAGCCATGTTCCAATGCGCGAGGCCGCTCCCCGTTGCGGGTTCGAATTCCCCCTCGGGCATGGATGTTTGTGCTGTCTTTAATGTAAGGTAGTTCATAAGTAGTTTGTAAGTTTAGGAACTGATGACTCCGCAGTTAAGTCCCATAAGCTCGACAAACATTTAAACATTTTGAACTAATACGTGATCAAAGTTTATGTGAGTTGCGAATGTAGTTGAAGAACATAATTCAATAAGAAAACGTATTCAGACATGTGAAAATGACAACTTACCCTACTCAGCACAATTTTTTTTTTTGATTGGATTATGTTAACAATGTCCATACTGGCTAACAGATACACCATTTGTGCGATTTGCAAAAGTTAAACTGCCACACTACGGCATAATGCGTGGAAGCCTGATCGGTACCCTCAAATGAACGTTAAGACAACATGCACCTGCCTAACGACGTTAAACCTCTAAGCATCAGCAGACCACTGTCATCCCAACTGTGTAAGTCAACTGCGTAACGCTGTAATCAGCGTATTTGTCAAATATGTATGTCAGTATCGACAATTCAGTGAAGCATGTATACAGAAAACTTTCGCAACAAAGTCGTGCGTCGGGAAAGAGTCGTGATAAATATTAAGAGAGTAAAGTAAAACACCTAAGTAAAAATAGGGAAGCTTGCCATGTGCCGGTAAAATGTGTTATTTAACCAATAATAATGGGAACGTGTCTAAGATTGCGTAAAGTAAAATTTTCCTAAAAAAAAAAAATAAAGGAAACATATAAAATAAAAGTACACCTCAGTAGTAGAAATTCGTGAGGGTTTACAATAAGCATTTTTCAGTCTCTAAGTGCATAAAATACCCAAAGCAATCAAAGCATATTTCGTTCTTATATTCCGCTTGTTCACTCAGTAAGTTGAAGGGTTCATTAAACGCATGGACATATACTTCTAAATCCTCTAAAAGTGCTAACGTGCCTCCCTTGTCAATAAACTGCAATACCTTAACAGTTTCCTCCTTGCCTGCGACACTATGTTTTGTCGTTTTTAGCCATCGTTTGGAAGTAGAATGTTTAATAGTGTGAAGAGAGACATGTTCTCTACGTCTCTCTCCAAATGTCCTACCTGTCTGGCCAGTACAAAAGGAGTCACTAACATCATCTGTTATTTTGTATAGACTTTATCTCTGCATTTCGAGATTATGTTCTACCGAATGTGACAGTAATTTTGATAGTGGGTTGTTGTTGCTCAACCCTTTATATGTTTTATGTTATTAGATAAGGGACCAATGTATTCACGCTGGTAAAAAGTGTTTGCTTATTACTATGTCGAGCAAACAAGATGTCGTTTCATAGAGCAGAGTACTTTTATGAATTTTTGTATCGAGTTGGGCAGTCAGTTCCGGGTGGAATTCATTATTGAACGCTGTGTCTTCAAGTATATGTATTTCACGGTTTCTTTCATCGTCTTCTACTTAGATTTTTATTAATCTGCAGACTGAAATATACAAAAAGGGCATCCTGCATGTGACAAAGTGAGCTGAGGCAAACGTAGTCATTGCCTCTGTAGTTGTTGGTTCTATATATGGAAAACCTGTGACTTTCTTCATTATTTTCTAATTTAATACCTAGAAATAGCTGACCGTGTTTAACCAGCTACAGGTGCCATATAATATTATTATTATCTATATACTTTAATCTCTCGTTTTGTACACTTACGATCTTATAATCTGTCATTATTCTTGTCTTATTCAGTATCTGAAGATCATAAATTTGTATTAACGAAACAGGTAATTAAAAGTTTATAATATTAACGGCCAAAGGAATTTATTCATAAAATTAATAAGGCAGGTGAAGTCCCAGATCATCGATGATGAAGATGAACATACAGAGACCTGATGTGCCTTATCAGGTAATGGGACAAACCCGTAAGTTCATCGCTAATAAAATCAAGCTGATGAAAACAACGATAGCTATTAACTTCAAAAAAAGGTGTATCTCTGAAGGTATCTTTTGTGTCCCGACTTCGTCGCCGCTTTTGTGTCCCAGCCTCGTCGTAGGTGTCGGTGGCCGAGTGGAATGAGACCGACACGCTGGTGCAGGTACGGAGGGGAGCAGCCAGAAACTATAAACACTCGAGTAAATTAGAAAGAGATATATTGCAGAGAAGGTAACAATACTTAACTTTTACATAGTACGGCAGAATGTTGATACATAGTTGTTAGAGGCCTGCCTAGTGCCTGTACAATAGCAAAGTCTTCACTCGTGCCTATCGGATTACGAAGGTCCTAACTCGTTGCTATCTCAGTCCGAAGTGCCTAGTGCGAAGTGCGAAGTGGCCGATGTCCTTCAGTGGTGGCCACGAGCGGCGTTGTACCAGAGGGCGCTCGTGGCTGTCGTCGGAAGAACGCCGCGCCGTGCATGCATGGCGGCGCGCGGCGAAAGTAGGTGGCGCGCACTTTGTACTTGTGCGACACCACAGTATCAATCCTGCCTACGCTCAGATGAGGATTAGCGATCACAATACTGGTCGACAAAATGTGAAACAACTTAGTGAAAGATTGAGGATTAAATTATATAAGAAATTATATAAGAGACAAATTTATGATCTAAGCAGGTTATCTGCAACACTTGTACTTTACTAAAATACTGAATCCTTGTGAATCTGATGGTGCTTTACATTATAGTAATGATGTAGTAGACAATAAGTTGCAAGTTGTACTTCATACTTAAGTAAAAAAATATACATATTCTAAAGCACAGACAACATACGTCACAGAAGATTGAATATTCTCAAAGTGGTAATGTATTTTAATGACAGACAATGAGTTTAATAAAGAGGCGTTAGGGTTACTAAAATGGCAAAAATATGCTGTTAACAGAAGGTTCCAAAGAAAGATTTTAGTCAAATGGAAGCAAAACTAAAAGAAAATTTGGTCATTGTAAATTTAGTGAGACACAACAAACTAATAGAACTAGAACAAATACAGAAGAAGATATTCTACACACTATTAATATAAAACTGAAAAATCATAAGGGGTTGATTTTAAACGTTGATAAATGGAATACTCCAGTAATATTACATGAAAATATGTATATTAATAAATGTATTAACAATGTAAATGTGTATATTAATAAGTTTTTGAGGATAATTCAGATTCAATGTGATCCTATAAAATATATTTTTTTAAACAGATTAAAATCAAACTTCGTAGAACGTCCTTCTTAGTTAATGACAGAACATGTAAATTCCTCATAGTATTGAATCCTGAGGCCCCTTTCTTAAGAGCACAACCTTAGATATATAAATTAAATTTTCGATAAACATGTGTTTAAAGTTTTCAATCAAAAATAATTATGACCTAGTTGAGAAAATCAAGGATGTAAAAATACCAGACAACTACAAGTGGATGTCTTTGTTGTTGTTGTGGTCTTCAGTCCAGAGACTGGTTTGATGCAGCTCTTCAACCTACTCTATCCTGAGCAAGCCTTTTCATCTCCTCATAAGAACGACAACCCACATCCACTTGAATCTGCTTACTATACGCGTCTCTTGGTCTCCCTCTGCGATTTTTACCCCACACACGTCCCTCCAACGCTAAATTCACAATTCCTTGATGTCTAAGAATGTGTCCTACCAACCTATCCCTTCTTTTAGTCAAGGTATGCCAGAAATTTCTTTTCTCCCCAATTCGGTTCAATACCTCCTCATTAGTTACGCGATCCACCCACCTAATCTTCAGCATTCTTCTGTAGCACCACATTTCAAAAGCCTCTATCCTCTTTCTGTCCACACTGCTTATCGTCCATGTTTCACTCCCATACAAGGCAATACTCCATACAAATGCCTTCAGAAAGGACTTCCTTAGGCTTAAATCAATATTCGATGTTAACAAATTTCTCTTTTTCAAAAACGCCTTTCTACCCATTGCCATTCTGCATTTTATATCATCTGTACTACGACCATCATTTGTTATTTTACTGCCCAAGTAACAAAACTTATCTACCTCCTTTATTGTTTCGTTACCTAATCTAATTCCTTCAGCATCACCTGATTTTCTTACACTGCACTCCATTACCCTAGTTTTACTCTTGTTAATGTTCATCTTATATGCACCTTTCAGCACACTGTCCATTCCGTTCAATTGCTCTTCCAGGTCCTTTGCTGTATCTGACAGAATTACTATGTCGTCGGCAAAACGCAATGTTTTTAATTCTTCACCCTGAACTTTAATTCCTTCTCCAAATTTCTCCTTGCTTTCCTTTATAGCTTGCTCAATGTACAAATTGAACAACATTGGGGAAAGGCTACAACCCTGTCTTACTCCCTTTCCAACCACTGCATCCCTTTCATGCCCTTCAACTCTGATAACCGCTGTCTGGTTTTTGTACAAGTTGTAAATAACCTTATGCTCCCTATATCTTACTCCTGCTTGCTTCAGAACTTTAAAGAGTTTATTCCAATCAACATTGTCAAAAGCCTTCTCCAAATCTACAAAAGCTAGAAATGTTGGTTTGTCTTTTCTTAATCTATCTTCTACGATAAGCCGTAAAGTGAGTATTGCCTCCCTTGTTCCTACTTTTCTCCTGAACCCAAACTGATCTTCCCCGAGGTCGGCTTCTACCAGCTTTTCCATCCTTCTGTATATAATTCGTGTTAATATTTTGTAACCATGACTTATTAAACTGATGGTTCTGTAGTTTTCACACCTGTCTGCACCCGCTTTCTTTGGAATGGGGATTATTACATTTTTCTTAAAGTCTGAGGGTATTTCGCCTGTCTCATACATCCTAGACACCAGTTTAAATAGTTTTGTCATGGCTGGCTCTCCCAGAGACTTCAGTAGCTCTGACGGGATATCTCTACTCCGGGGGCCTTGTTTCGACTTAGATCTTTCAGTGCTCTGTCAAATTCATCTCTCAGTATAGTATCTCCTATTTCATCATCATCTACATCCTCTTCCCTTCCTACAATAGTGTCTCGAAGTTCATTTCCTTTGTAGAGCCCCTCTATATACTCTTTCCACCTTTCAGCTTTCCCTTCTTTGCTGAGAACTGGTTTTCCATCAGTGTCCTTGATATTCATAGAGCTGTTTTTCTTATCGCCAAATGTTTCTTTTATTTTCCGGTAGGCTGTATCTATTTTTCCCCTATTTATACATTCTTCTACATCATTGCATTTGCCTTCTTGAGGACAAATTTGTCAAACAACACCAAGAAATTACAGAATTGATCTTACATTATTATCGATATATTGATGACACTGTTACTGTTCGAGATGACAATGACAGTGTAATGAGGATTTTTGATACCTTCAGTAACATGCTTCATCAGACACAGTTAACATATGAGAAAGAAGAGAACAAATAAAGAAGAAAGTCACAGGTTTTCCATCTGTAGAAAACCAACTACTGATGCAATAATTCCGTTTTCCTCGGCTCACGTTATCAGATGAAATACTTCCTTTTTCTGCACTTCAGTCACCATAATTAAGCAAAATCCCTTTAGAAAACGATTAAAGAAACCGTGACTAACATAGAGATATGTTGTTGAACAATGGATTCCACCTGAGAGACGACCGTCTGTCGTCATCCATATAATTTTTATAAAATTGTAATTTATTTGATGTCGCTAGATTAGCATTTTGTTAAAAGTATAACCCCACTCTTTCCGAGGCATGAGGAATAGCATTTTTATTTCATGTTTTAAAATATTAGTTTCTGAAATGTTAGTTAATTTTGCTAGGATCTTATGATTTTAATAATTCATTGTTGTCCCTATGAGAATGTGTTTTTGTTTTACTTTTAAGTGGACGTGCGAGAATCTAATGGATGTTTGAATGTGGGTAGTAATATCTCACTTCGCATGGTTCTGTCTGGCTCAGAGTCGACAGTTAGTCGTTACCAACCCCTGCTGCTGATGCGACCAAAGAGGTTTCTACACCCTTTGGTTACAAGCTAGTCGACGAGCCCTCTACAGGGCGAGTCTCGCGATCTTCTCTCCTCACCACCGCTGTTCTCGTGGGTTTTGCACAGTTTCCGGTAGTTTTTACGCCTCCTTGCCACTCGGGTCACTTTGTGTTTGGACCACGGTGAGGTAAGGTTGGTTCTGTTCTTGTGCCTGCGGAGATGGCACTTTCTTAAAGCTTTGAAATAATGTAGAAAGTTTGTTAATATTTGCTGGAGATACTGAACAGAATTGGGGAGAAAAGGAATTTCTGGCATAGCTTGACTAAAAGAAGGAATCGATTGGTAGGACACATTCTTAGTCATCAAGGAACCGTGGAGGAAAGTGTTTGGTGTAAAACTCGCAGAGGAAGAACAAGAGATGGATACAGTAAGCAGATTCAGACAGATGTAGGTTGCCATTCTTATGAGGAGAGGAAGAGGCTTGCTCAGGATAGGATATTGTGGAGAGGTGCATCAAACCAGTCTCCGGACTGAAGACCACAACAGCAACAATATGCAGTGTAATCGCACGTCATTTCATACGTGTCATTTCAGGCCTTCATCTTTCATCAGTAAACCAATGAAAGCATGAAAACCTCCATGGAAAAACCAACGTTCTTTCTAAACTTTAAATTAACTGACAGACTACCTTTCGTGTCTGCCAAAAACACGCACAGGAAGGATGTCATAAAACAAACACCGACGCTTCTGTTGTGTGGGACGGCGAAATAGGGTAGAATCTGAGAACGAACAGCTGTGACCGCTAACACCGGTTTTGATGCCTCTAAACAGAAGACGTTCTTCGCACTCGGAGAGGGTTTCAGATGTCAGTGACTTTGATAAAATATTGCGTGGACGTTAGATGTTGAAACTAAATATGTGATCGTCCACCAACCGTTTATACTTCTCCCTGTCCTGCACCAGTGCCTGCAGATTCCTTTTTTTATTCCTACAGTCTTCCAGTCATCTGACTTCCTTCACCCAGTTGTTCGCCGTATGACATGTTGCATTCCATATCTTCTTAGCCAACCTGTCATCGTCCATCCTCATGATGTGCCCAACAAATCGTAACCTCCTTTTCCGTATCTCGCTCAATTTTGGTTCAAAATGTTCGTACAGTTCCTCTCGTGTTCTGTGTACCAGATATCGCCATTTTTAGTGCCCCATATGGCTCTTAAAATTTTCCGCTCCTCCTTCTCCAAGCTCTCTTACCGAGTGTGATCGTTTCTGATGCATACAGTGCAGCGTTTCTAACAGTATCTGTGTAGTGTCGCAATTTGGTATTCCGTGACAGATTTTTCTTGTCGTATGTTGTTTTCACTGCGTACCGAAGTTTCTGCAAGAGCTGTGTCCTGTCTACTGTGTTACTGCTGCTCTGTATTCCACCAGTTATCTTCTCTCCCAAATAACGAAAACTCGGCTTTCTCAACCACTTGTCCATCTATCTTCAAGTCAGACCCAGTGTTCAATGCCTTTGTCTTACTATATGCAATCTTTAGTCCAACCTTTTCTTCTGATTCAGCTAGAGTTTTTAGTGCTGTCCTTGCCTCTTCTTCTGTTTCATTTAAGAGCCATGTCATCTGCGAATTCTACGCGCTATCTACATTCTGTAGCATATTTGTTGACTTTACCTTGGCGTATTGTTTCGAATTGAAATTCCTTACCCATGACGTTGTTGTTTGGTGTTTTACATATTCTGTGGCGACAACAAATCTGTCAAACGTCCATTTATTGGAAAGATTTATCGACTCTCGATCGCCGACGCCCGCCTTCCACCTGTTTAATAGTCCTTTCTTGTTAACCTTGAAGTCTCTCACTTGGTCTGCACTGTTTTCAAACTCTAATTAGGATGTCGTTTCGCCAACGTAACTTTAGTTAGTTTGACACCCAAGGATACGTGTTCCCCTTCTTACTTTGTTTCTGTTTAATACGCTGACTCAGACTACTTGTTCTGCTTCTTTGGGTGTTGACGTTGATGTGCATAAATCGTTAGCGATATTTAAAGTTGTTAGTTGATTTCAGCAAAGCGCTATAAATGATACAAAGAACAGTAACGTTAACAAAAACAAGCATCGATGAGAATTAAGAAACGTTTTGAATTGGATTTTCGCTCTTGGTCCGGACAGTCTCTCTGAGAGTTCCAGTAGTTCTCAAATCAAAAATGTTTGTAAATCTGAGGGACTTGACTGCAGTCCTTAGCAGGGGCGCCGACTTTTGAAAATCAGTGTGGGTGCTGGTGGTTTCATTTTTAATTACCTTTTCGGCTACAAGGTTCAAAGAATGGGCCAAGCCGTGCTCAATTTCACTGATGTTTGCTTGCAACCTAGAAAACGTACCAGTCATATTCGTCGCTCTGTCAGTAGTAATAACATTGCATGATTCGATATCTGCAGAAAAACGAGAGAGATCATTCACTGATATTATTAACAGTACTTCAACTGTGGTAGATTCAATATTATAGAAAACAAAATAAGAAACAAAAAATGATTAATTTTAAGAAGTTTAAAACGAATCAGACTATTGAAGTATGTTACAATTTCGTTACTTATTTGCCTCTCAGATAGACGAAACTCTTTCATAAACACTTTGATTTGGTCCTGTATCTCTATTATTAGATACTCTTAGCCCTGCAATGACTAATTTCTTAAAGTGCATAGTTATGCGAGTATGGAACGCTAAATTTAATATCCAGTTTTAATATATTCGACAATGAACTTTGCCCCCTTTCATTTAGATAGACATATTTTCTCATGACTGACAAAGTAAAGACATCTAAGCCAACGAATTGTACTGTGCCAAGATATATACTCATGCTCCACTTGTATAACTTTCAGGAAACCTTTGAAAAGGCGGTTATTTATATGACGACAATGCACAGATCCCACACATGTGACGTCTTTTATTACGGCGCCTGGTTGCACTCCTTCAGCAGACAATCGCGCTTCGTGAATGGAGCAATGAATAATCTCTTTCCTGGATACACTTTTCAGTTCATTTCTGTATATGTGTCATTATTAAGCTCGGCTACTAGCCGTGCAGGTGCTTCGCCCTCTACCTGCCCGCGATGTTTTACGTGAAGTCGTGCTACACACTGCACTAGTATGCTGTACTTGTTGGTAGAATTAAATACTTTGACGTAAAAGACAGTGGGGATAGCAATCCATCTCAATGAACAGAATTACTGGAGCTACCACAGCAAACTATGGCTGTCACTGAACTCTGATCGTTGCATCGGTTACGAAGTCATGCGGCCAGGGGTCAGTGGTCTCGCCCCTCCGAACGGGCTCCAAGCCTCTGCAGTGAGTGCTCCTTGGGGCACTGTTACAACAGCCTAGCGGCTAGGTCGTGATTGCTACACTGCGATGTCAAAAATGCATAATTGACAGCTATGACTTTTCCCCACTTTTGTGCTACATTATTTTCCATCCTTACTTTGTGTGGGTGCTGAACACCCCCAAAAATTTCGTGGAGGGGGGGGGAGGGTGCACACCAGCACAACTACTTAGCTTAACTTGTACTTTTGCTAAGGACAACACAGTCCTGTTCCCGAGGGAGGACTCGAACCTCCTACGGCAAGCAACTGCGCGCTCCGTAGCAAAGCGTCTTAAAACGCTCGGCCACTCCAACGTAGCAGTTCCAGTAATAGTTTATCATGTGGCGATCCCAGTGGGCTTGATTTTTCCGCCCCCCCCCCCTCCCCGCCCATAATCCTGATGTACTGGTGGAGCCATTCCCCATGTTATTCGCTGTCATCCAAAGCTTTAACAAATTGTTTTATAATCCCAAGTATAATATGTAATGCCGGAAGAATGTTTTCCCGAATAATCGATGGTTTAGGAATGATAACTTTTCCTGCACTCTCGTTCATTCTCGGGGACCAGTCTTTCATGCTTCAATGATTGTTTTTCGCACGACTGTCTCACAGACAAGGAAAACAGACTCCCAATAAAAAAAGTCGCCATTTTTAAATCTACACAAACTGACAACTATTCCAGATAAAATAAAATAATCTCTGAAACAAGCGCTATCGATATCGAAGATAACTTATTACCGTTACTAGCTTAAACCCGCTCACGTGTTGGTTGATTATGATAGATAAGCTATCTTTCAGTAGTGTGCTACGAGACTGGTTTTGAAGCATGCAATGAAATACAATACCTTCTTTAGAAACAAACATTTTTAATCAACATTCAAATAAAAAAATTAAATTATATGAAGTGCTTAATAAATACGTACATAATTCCTTATAGCCTGTGTGGAATATCTCAACACTTATGGTGGGAGTAATGTCCAAATTCATTTTAATTTCATTTTAGGGCATTCTGGTAAACTACGTTATTTGTAGTATTGTTTGGAGCGTAAATGTACGGATTTTTTGTGGTCTCCACCCGTGAGCAAGCGACGTATATAAAAACATCTTTTCCGACTGATGTTCCCGACAAAATCGTTGCTTCAAAGATGTTTCGATGAAAATTTTTGACGATCAGTCGAGTTCCATTGGGGGGTGGGGGGGGGGGTGGGAGCGGCAAAAGAGGCAGTTGCCCCGGGCGGGCAGAATTTAGGTGGGGGGGGGGGGCAAAGTTAGGCCGACAGATTTTCTTTTCCTTTTTACAGAATGTATCTTCTGGTATATTTTAATAAAATTAACTGACACAGATTTCTTAAAAGTGCAAGAAATACCGGAATCATGTAATAAAACTAAAATTCCTGGATGTTGACAACATTGTTGTTCTGCCACAGGTACATCAGCTAATCAATTTTTAAAAATTTACTAGAGATTAGCCAGAATGAGGAACATGTTTCCATTATTGCACAATGTATATGCACAATGTTCATTAATTTGCATAGTTTTCCTTTTTTCAGACTACTGAACATTATTATTTCGTACTAGATGACCCGGTGAACTTCGTATCACTTACCTCTTAATATAAACCATACTAATTTAAGTCATATTTAGACCCAGTAGCTTTATACGGGCTATCGTTTTGAACGTCAAATGATAAAAATTTTATCGCAAGCGGATGAACGATTCTCAAATTATAGTACTGAGTACATTTAGAAACACATTGAAAACGAAACCTGGTTGGAATTTTTCGACTTTCTTTTTTAACTTTTTTTTAGTGTAAACATTTCCAAGACAAAAGAAAAAAACAAGACAATGAACAAAACAACAAAAGAATTACCCCTCTCCGTCGTGCGAATAGTCAGTTATAGCGCTGAATTCAATAAAAACACATTGAAAAATGCATTTTCAGTTTTTCTCAAATTTTCCAATTTTCCGGCAGATTTTCCAAAAAAAAAAATTATTTCATACAAACCTCGTCCCGTCAAGCTGTACTCAAGTGATGCTCTTACAACCATGTGGCAATTTATTTTTATTCGTAGAAGAAAATCGCTTTCGGTTTTTCCTAAATTTTCCTACTTTCCGGACGACTTGTCCAAATTTTAATTTGATGCAAACCTTCATCTTGCTTTCAACATGAAATGTACAAAATTTTATCGCAATTGGACGTACGGTATTGATAGCTCACTGGAAAAACTGTTTCAGTTTTTCCCGATTTTCCTCTTTTTCCGGACAACTTTTCCCCATTTTATCACCGTTTAAACCTTCCCTGGACTTACACGACTATTTCAAGACTAAAATTAGTCAAATCGGTTCACCCGTTCTCGACTTTTAGCGCCGGCCGCGGTGGCCGAGGGGACTGAGGCGCGCCAATCACGGTCTGCATGGCCACTACGATCGGGAGTTCGAATCCACCCTCGGGCATGGATATTTGTGCCATCCTTAGTCTTAGTTAGTTCATAAGTAGTTTGTAAATTTAGCGACTGATGACCCCGTAGTTAAGTCCCAAAAGCTATACAAACATTCGATTTTTTTTTTTTTTTTTTTTTTTTTTTTTTTTTTTTTTTTTTTTTTTTTTTAAGATTATGACTGGCGATGGCGATCTATTAAATAAATGCACTAGCATCGATTAAACTGCTGTAAGTTCAAATATTTGTAGAGTTTATGGGACTTAACTACGGAGTCATCAGTCCATAAACTTACAAACTGCTTATGAACCATCTTATACTAAAGACGGCACAAACATCCATGCCCAAGGGGGGATTCGAACCCCCGACAGGGAACAGCCTTGCACATCGTAGCATAGCTCGTCAATGTGCTCGGCTGCTCCGCCGCGGCTGCTGTAAGTACAGTGTTGTATATTGTTGATAAGAATTGCTGCATGAGCAAAGCAACAGTAATGAAGGCAGTGCATATTTAATCGAGCAATCCACTGTCTCCCGGCTGCAGTCTTATTACAGCAGACGTCACGCAGTTCGCAGCGATAATCAAAATACTGACCCAGTTAAATAAGCTATCTCTTCGAAACGTCCATCCAAAATCATTATCCCGTTATTAAGTTATTGGTCGTTAATATTTTAATAAGTGTCCATCAAGATAGTAAAATTATTTAATGGTATTTTCAGCCATACAAGAAAACTGAAAGTGTTTAACGTCCCGTCGTGTAGACTTGCGCATAATAGTTCGCGATCGGGGGCGGTCACTTTAGTTCGCGGCTCTGCCGCGAACTAGTTCGCTGTTTTAGTTTGTCCGC
The DNA here is from genome assembly GCA_026315105.1 of Locusta migratoria. Lineage (NCBI taxonomy): Eukaryota > Metazoa > Arthropoda > Insecta > Orthoptera > Acrididae > Locusta > Locusta migratoria. The sequence goes on from CM048748.1 coordinate 450,214,245, forward strand.
TCCCAGTGACGGCTGAGCGGCGTGGTCTGCGCGTCCACCTAGCTGCTTCATGTGCTTGCTGCTTGAGCCGCTAACGATATCACGCAAACCAAAAGAAGGAGTTTGAGGATAATTTCTCTCGTTTAAGTTTAGAGTTATTTCTATATTTTTGTATTATGGAAATTATTAGATATTGCAGAGTGCAGAACACATCAAAACAGAAATTTTGTAGCACTGAACTATGTAATCTAGTAGGCAGACGCTCACCTCGAAATGACTCATCAGCAGAAGGCAAACATGTGATTTTTAATTCTGCTGCGCGCCCTCTCGCTATTGCCCGTCGGTTTTCGGAAAAGATTCCAACGAACTATGAAGCGAGATACGTTTGGCATAATCGTCCGCTGCTCCTAGTTCGTCCGCTGCTCCTTGTTCGTCCGCTCTTTTTCGCTTTTGCTACCGCTACTAAAATAGATTTCTTGTGGCAGTGAACTATGAAACTACAGCTGAGCTGCATCTCAGCTCGAAATGAAAACTGGCGCACTCTCACGTCCTCTCGCTGTTCCCCGTCAGTCTTCGGAAAAGGAGCGGACGAACTAAGAGGCGAGGGATATGCGAACTAGTTCGCGAAGTACGCCTGTGCGAGCGCTCTTCCGAACTAGTTCGTTCGCGAACTACACAAGACAACGGCGTCGTGGTCATTAGAGATGGAGCTCACGCTAGGATTTTTGTTTAAGGGTAGGAAAACAAATCAGCCGTGCCCTTTCAAAGGAACCATCCCGCCATTCACCTGGAGTGATTTAGGGAAACACGGAAAACCTAAATCAGAATGCCCATAGATGGATTTGAACCACTGTCCTCATGAATGAGTCCAGTTCGCTAGGTCCTCTCTGAGGATGTTTCCCGCAGCCGAAGAGAAATGTCTTAAAATTCGACCACGGCATAAGAGTCGGGAAATTTTTTATGAAGTTAACGTCGGCCGCGAAAACTTGGCATTGTATGATACTTTTGTAATTTACACAATTGTCTGTACTTGCTTTCTTTGGAACTGGAAATATTAATCCTTAGTTAAGTGTGAGGGTATTTCCCCTGTCTCGTAAGGTGGAGCAATTTCTTCATGACTGGCTCTCCCAACGATATCAGAGGGAATATCAACTACATTTACATAAAGACTAATTTGTTTTTCACAGCATGAAATAAAAATAAAGCCCACTGATGATGGCACAGATGTGCTGAAACTAGTTTGGGTGCCAAATAAAAACAGTGTTTTGCATATCTGGCGGACAACAGACCCAGTAATTTTTACTGCAAACACGGGAAAATAAGAGCTGCAAATCAAGAAAATGATGCATGGCAGAGGGTTAATCGAACCGCTTTTATGGTAGTTCTGTAGAGGATTTGGCGCACAGGTGACACACTGGACGTGCATTCTGGTGGATAGAAGTTCAAACCCACTTCTGGCCATCGTGATCTACACACACATACACACACACACACACACACACACACACACACACGAGGGAGGACTCGAACCTCAGCCTGCAAGCAACCACGCTCTTAGCGTTCTAAGCCGCCTTGCTTCGTCTAAGTATTTTGAGATAAAAAAATAAAATACCATCTGAGATTTTACTGTTCCTATTGTGTAGTGAAAAATGTAGTCACTGATAATTTTGTGTTCTACTGAACTGCGAAGAAACTTCCATCTAAAAAGTTGTTAAGAAAACTATGAAATTAATTTTGGTAACATTTCGGACATCATCACTGTAATGTATCGCCTGTTGTTGTTGTGGTCTTCAGTCCGCAGACTGGTTTGATGCAGCTCTCCACGCTACCCTGTCCTGTGCATGTCTTTTCAACTGAGAATACGTTGAATCTGCTTACTGTATTCGTCCCTCGGTCTCCCTCTGCGGTTTTTACCCCACACGCTTCCTTCTAACGCTAAGTTGGCAATTCTTTCATTTCTCAAAATGTGTCCTACCAATCTATCCCTTCTCTTAATCGGGATATGCCAGAAACTCCTTTTCTCCCCGATTCGATTAAGCACCTCCTCAGTAGTCACATGATCTACCCATCTAATTTTCATCATTCGTCTGTAGCACCACATTTCAAAAGCTTCTATCATATTTTTATCTGACTGAACCCCTTATCGTCCACGTTTCACTCCATACAATGCTACACACCAGACAAATGCTTTCAGAAAGGACTTCCTAACATTTAAATTAATATTGGATTTTAACAAGTCTAGCTTCTTTAGAAACGCTTTTCTTCCCATAGCCGTTTTGAATTTTATATCTCCTTTATTTCGGCCATCAGAAGTTATCTTGCTACCCAAATAACAAAATTCATCTACTTTTATTGTCTCATTACCTAATCTAGTTCCTTCAGCATCGCCTGATTTTCTGACATTACATTACATTACCTTTGTTTTACTCTTGTTAATGTTCGTCTTATATCTTCCTTTCAACACACTGTCCATCCCATTCAATTGCAATTCCAGATCTTTTGCAGTCTCTGACAGAATTACTATGTATCGGCAAATCGCAATGTTTTTATTTCTTCTCCCTGCATTTTAATGCCCTCTCGAAATTTCTCCTTCCATTCCTCCACTGCCTGCTCAATGTACAGATTGAACAACATTGGGGAAAGGCTACAACCCTGTCCTAATCCCTTCCCAACCTCTCGTCCCTTTCTTGCCCTTCGACTCTAATAACCGCCGTCTGGTTTTTGTATAGGTTAAATATCTCTTTGCTCCCTATATTTTACCCCTGATACCTTCAGAATTTGAAAGAGTGTATACGAGTCGACATTGTAAAAAGCTTTCTCCAAATCGACAAATGCTAAAATCGTAGGTTTCCGTTTCCTTAGCTCCCTATATTTTACCCCTGACACCTTCAGAATTTGGAAGAGTGTATTCCAGTCGACATTGTCAAATGCTTTCTCCAAATCGACAAACGCTAAAATCGTAGGTTTCCCTTTCCTTAGCCTATCTTCTAAGATAAGTCGTAATGTGAGTATTGCCTCTCGTGTTCATACATTTCTCCTAAATCCAAACTGATATTCTCCAAGGTTGGATTCCACAAGTTTTTTCATTCGTCTGTGAATAATTCGTGTTAGTATTTTGCAGCCATGACTTATTAAACTGATAGTTCTGTAATTTTCACACTTCTCTGCATTAGCTTTCTTTGCAATTGGAATTACAATATTCTTCTTGAAGTCGAAAAATATTATACTTGCTGCTATTTCATATCCATCGTCATTGCTTGCATCACTCAAAACGTCAATATATGCTAACAAGAAGTAACTGCAGTTATCTTCACGCCTCTGAAGTTGAGCAAAATATATTTGTTCGAAAGATTTAGCCTTTTGACAGCATGCAAATACGTGCTAGGTACAAAAACCCTCTTACTGCTGCAATATCCCTGCCTTTTGTTGCCAATTTCGTCTATCATTACAGTTCTGTATTAAAAACAATACGATACGATTAAAAACGATAGATACGAAACCTACACGGACAACAGTAGTACAGGTTTATACGCCAACTAGCTCTGCCGATGATGAGATTGAAGAAATGTATGAGGAGTTTAAGGAAATTACTTATACAATTCAGGGAGATGAAAACTTAATTGTGATGTGGGACTGTAATTCGGTAGTAGGAAATGGAATAGAAGGAAAAATAGTAAGTGAATATGGACTGGGCAAAAAGATTGAAAGAGGAAGTAGCCTGGCAGAATTTTGCACGGAACATGATTTAATCATAACCAACACCTGGTTTAAGAATCACGAAAGAAGGTTGTATACGTGGAAGAGACCAGGAGACACCGGAAGGTATCAGATGGTACAACATAGATTCCGGAACCAGGTTTTAAAGTGTAAGGCATACCCTGGGCCAGATATATCCTCTGACCATAACTTATTGGTTATGAACTGTAGGGTAAAACTGAAAAAACTGCAGAAAGGTAGGAAAATGAGATGGGACTTAAATAAATTGAGGGAACCTGAAGTTCTTAAGAATTTCAAGGAGAGCTTTCGGCAACAATTGACAGAAATTGGAGGAAATAAAAGAGTAGAAGAGGAATGGGTAGCATTGAGAGATGAAATAGTGACGGCAGCAGAGGACAAAATAGGTAGAAAGGCAATACCTACAAAAAATCCTTGGATATCGCAGGAAATATTAAATATAACTAATGAAAGAAGAAAATATAAAAATTCAGTAAATGAAACAGGAAAAATGGAATACAGATGACTAAGAAATGAGATTGACAGGAAGTCGAAAATGGCTAAGCAGGAGTGGCTAGAAGCCAAATGCAAATGTGTAGAAGAATGTATAACAAAGGGGAAAGTAGATACTGCCTACAGGAAAATAAGACATCTGGGGACAAGAAAAACAGCTCTACGAATATGAAGAACTCAGGTGGAAAACCAATTCTCAGCAAAGAAGGACAAACTGAAAGGTGGAAAGAGTACATAGAGGAGCTTTACAAAGGAAATTAGCTTAGAGACAATGTTGTAGGAAGGGAAGAGGAAGTAGAGATTAATTTGACCGAGCCCTAAAAGATCTAGGTCGTAACAAGGCCCCGAGAGTAAATGACATTTCCTCAGAGCTACTAAAGTCTCTGGGTGCTATGACAAAACTGCTTCACTTGGTGTGTAATATTTATGAGACAACCGAAGTACCCTCAGACTTTAAGAAAAATATAATAAGCCCCATTCCAAAGAAATCGGGCGCAGACAGATGTGAAAATTACAGAACCATCATTTCGATAAGTCATGGTTGCAAAATTTTAACACGAATTATCTACAGGAGAATGGAAATGCTGGTAGAAGCTGACCTCGGAGAAGATCAGTTTGGATTCCGGAGGATGGTAGGTACACGGGAGGCACTACTCACTTTACGACTTATCTTAGAAGATAGATTAAGGAAAGGCAAACCTACATTTCTAGCTTTTGTAGATTTCGAGAAAGCTTTTGACAATGTATATTGGAATACACTTTCAAATTCTGAAGTTAGCAGGGGTAAAATACAGGAAAGGGAGAGTTAGTTGCAACTTGTACAAAAGCAAGACCGCAGTTATTAGACTCGAAGGGCATGAAAGGGAAGCATTAGTTGGGGAGTAAGAAAGGGTTGTAGCCGTTCTCCGACGTTATTCAATTTGTATATAGAGCAGGCGGTGAAGGAAAGCAAATAAAAATTGGAATAGGAATTAAAGTTCAGGGTGAATAAATAAGAACATTGCGTTTTTCTGATGACAATGTAATTCCCTCAGAGACAGCAAAGGACCTGGAAGAGCAGTTGAATGGAATGGACAGTGTGTTAAAGAGAGCGTATAAAATGATCATTAACAAGAGCAAACAAAAATAATGGAATGCATTCTTAGAAAATCAGGCGATGCTGAAGGAAGTAGGTTAGGTAACGAAACAATGAAGGTGATAGATGAGTTTTGTTACTTGGGTAGTAAAATAACATATGACGGTCGCAGTTCAGAGGATATAAATTGCAGAATGGCAATGGGAAGGAAAGCATTTTGAAAAAGAGAAATTTGCTAACACCGAATATTAATTTAATTGTAAGGAAGTCTTTTTTGAAGGCATTTGTGTGGAGTGCCTTGTACAGGCGTGAAACATGGACGATAAACAGTGCGGACAGGAAGAGAATAGAGGCTTTTGAAATGTGGTGCTACAGAAGAATGCTGAAGATTAGGTGGACAGATCGCGTAACTAATGAAGAGGTTCTGAACAGAATTGGTGAGAAACGGAATTTTTTGCATACCCTGACTAAAAGAAGGGATCGCCTGGTAGGACACATTCTTAGACATCGTGGAATCGTAAATTTAGTGTTGGAGGGAAGTGTGTGGGGTAAAAATTGCAGAGGGAGACAGATGAATACACCCTCTCTCAGGCACTTAAATCTGATTTGCAGGGTATCCCATGCAGATGTAGACAGTAAACAGATTCAAATGGATGTAAGCTTCAGGTCTCATGAGATGAAGAGGCTTGCTCAGGATAGAGTAAGGTGGAGAACTGCATCAAACCAGTCTCTGAAGACCATAATTAAAACGAATGGATATTAACCTGCATTTCTCTAGCCGCCGAATACTATCCTCTGTAGTTCTACAGAAATACAGTTCTACGTACTAGCTTTTTGTAAAAATCATTAAATATGTACCACAGATTTCCTTTTTTATGCACTTCATGAAGAATTAGAACAGGTGCTGGAGATAGTTCCGATGTTAGCGCACTGTTTACATACACAGGCGATACAGAAGCATTACAAGGTTTGTTGTCATTTTTTGAACAGCATTATGCTCATTACTTTCACTACGAAACACTCAGTAAAGCCTCATATGAAAGAAAGGGTGAAATTTCGAATGTACAAGTAAACCGAACGCAGTGTGATTCTATCTGGATGTAAAGATATTTGATACAGGTTTTTAGGAAAAACTGTTGTTAATTAATGCAGAGGTGACGATCTTATTTTGAGTTACTATAGAATAAGCTAATCGCCACCACTTGTGATAAATTTATCAGACGTCTACTATAAGGGAAAAACATTCGCATTATGTCCCAAATAACTGAAATGAACGAACATTTGAATCAAGTACGCTTCTAGCACAGACGGAACTTACCGAAACTGAAGCGCCTTCTGATTCCTTGTCTTCGGATTCACTAGCGCTTGTTTCAGCCAGGTGTACCATCACAGGTTCCACTGCTCTGCCTCTTAAACCCTGGTTCAAGAAATCAGTTTCTTGCAACGCTTCTGAGTGTCATACGCACCTCTTCCGGTGCTGCTGAGTAATACTGTCAAGAACTTCGTGCGTTAGCTGTCCGACATCAACAAGTTTGAAAGTAATACTTTTTTCGCTGCTTCTCGCTTTGCTTTACTCTCGGGCCCACATCAATTCTATGGGATTATATTGACAGTGATACGGTTGCAGATGTACCACTTGGTTGTCCCATTTCATTTGCCGCTCGGCCACTGTGGGCGGCACAAAATTACAAAGTCATCGCCAAACTGAAAAGATTTTAATTGATTTTTCCGTCGGTACTTGACAGAACATGATAATAATATAAAAAAGGAACAACTTCCTGATGTTGTGCAAAACTTTTTTATTGGTCACAAACCGGCTTTCGGCTTCTTAGGCCATCATCAGGAGTTGTCACCTGATGATGGCCTAAGAAGCCGAAAGCCGGTTTGTGTCCAATAAAAAAAGTTTTGCAGAACATCAGGAAGTTGTTCCTTTTTGATATTATGAAAAGATTTTATTTTTTTACTTGAACTGTAATTCCCTCTCCAAATTTCTCCTTGCATTCATTCACTGCCTGCTCAATGTACAGATTGAAGAACATTGGGGAAAGACTGCAACCCTGTTTTACTCCCTTCTCAACCATTGCGACCTTTTCTTGCCCTAAGACTCTAATAACTGCTGTCTGGTTCTTGTACATGTTGAATACAACTCTTCGCTCCCTATATTTTACCCCTGATACCATCATAATTTGAAAGAATGTATTCCAGTCGACATTGTCAAAAGCTTTCTCCAAATCGACGAATGCTAAAAACGTAGGTTTCCGTTTCCTTAGCCTATCTTCTAAGATAAGTCGTAATGTGAGTATTGCCTCTTGTGTTCCTACATTTCTCCAAAATCCAAACTGATCTTCCCCGAGGTCGGATTTTACAGGTTTCCCATTCGTCTGTAAATAATTTGTGTTAGTATTTTGCATCCATGACTTATTAAACTGATAGTTCTGTAATTTTCACATTCGTCTGCACCTTCTTTCTTTGGATTTGGAATTATAATATTCTTCTTGAAGTAGGAGGGTGTTTCCCCTGTGTCATACATCTTGCATACCAAGTGGATCAATTTGTTCATGACTGACTCTACTAACGATATCAGATGTTCAGACGGAAAATTATCTACTCCACGGGCCTTGTTTTCAACTCAAATCTTTCAGCGTTCTGTCAAATTCTTACCACAGTATCATAATCTCCTATCTCATCTTCCTCCATTTTGAATTCCATTCCTAGAATACTGCCTTCAAGTTTATTTCCTTTGTATAGGCCCTCTATATATTCCTTCCACAGTTCAGCTTTCCCCCTTTGCTTAGTACTGGATTTCCGTCTTAGTTCTTGATATTCGTACAGCTGCTTTTCTTGTCTCCAAATATCTCTTTTCCTGTAGGTGGTATCTGTCTTTCCCTTAGTTATACATTATTCTACGGTTCTCCATTTGTCATCTAGCCACTTCTGCTTAGCCAGTCTGCACTCCCTGTCAATCTCATTTTTCTGACATTTGTAGGCCCTTGTGCCTGCTTCACTTGATGCATTTTTATATTTTCTCCTCTTATCAATTAAGTTCACTATATTCTATGTTATACCGGGATTTCTATTAGGCCTTGTCCTTCTACCTATATGGTCATCTGCAGCCGTCACTGCCCTATGTCTCAGAGCTACCCATTCTTCGTCTACTGTATTACTTTCCCCGTTTAAGCCAAACCTTGCCTAATGCTCCCTCCGAAACTATGAACCATCTCTGGATCCTTCAATTTGTCCAGATTCCATCTCCTAACTTTTCTACCTTTCTGTAGTCTTTTAAGTATTAATCTGCAGTTCATAGCCAATAAGTTATGGTCAGTCTATATCTGCCCATGGATATGTCTTACAGTTTAGAACCTGGTTTCTAAATATCTTCCTTACCATTGTAAAGTCGATCTGGTACCTTCCAGTTTCTCCTGGTCTCTTCCACATATACAGCTTACTTTCATGATAGTTAAACTAAGCGATGATCATTAAATTGTGCTCTGCCCAAAATTCTACCAAGCGATGTCCTCTTTCTTTCCTTTTTCCCAGTCCATATTCACCGTCTACATTTGCTTCTATTTCGTTTCCTACTACAGAGTTCCGCCATCACAAAGTTTTCGTCTCCCTTAACTTTCTGAATGATTTCTTTTATCTCATACATTTTTGCGGTATCCTCATCATCGGCCGTGCTAGTTGGCATATAAACTTGCACTACTGTGGTCGGTGTTGGTTTTGTCTATCTTTGGTACGATAATGCGTTCACTATGCTTACCCACTTTCCTATTCACTAATTCCTACCATATCTAACTTTAATCTATCCACTTTCCTTTTCAAATTTTCTACCTTACCTAGACGATTAAGGGTTAGAACATTCCACGCTCTGACCCGTAGAAGGCCTGTTTAGTTTTTCTTGATGACGCACACTCCTGATTAGTCGCCGCCCGGAGATCCGAATGGGGGACTATTTACCCTCCGGAACATTTTACCCGAGAGGTTGCCATCATATATTCACACAACAGGGGTGCATGTCCTCGGAAAACTTAACGGCTGTAGTTTCCCCTTGCTTTCAGCCATTTGCAGTAACTGCATGGCAAAGCCATGTTAGCTGATGTTACAAGGCCAGCTCAGTCAATCATCCAGACTGTTGCCCCTGTAACTACTGAAAAGGCTGCTTCCTCTCCACAGATACCCCTGCGCTGTGGTTCCACCTACGGTATGGCTGTCTGTATCGTTGAGGCACGCAAGCCACCACACGTCGGCAATGTCTGTGGTTCATGGGGACCTTAATTTGTGTAAACTAAGTGTGGTAACACTTGTCGTCAGCTGTAGCGTACAGGGGCAGTGATGCCAGCCTCCCCATGTAGTACCCATAATAATGGCTTTATTACTGCTGTTTCGAATTTTTGTATTGCCCTTCCAACGTGTGGGCTGCATGTGATTACGTAGAGTTTCCCGGCGTATAAATTGTTGATATTCATGTCGGGTTTCCAGCCGGATAGTCGAGTCATCTTGACATAATATTTCAGCGGACCATCTGGCCGCCATCTTCAGGAGCTGAGTCTCGTAGGAAACTGAAGTCTTGCCGTGACCGGCGGCCTTATATACGCCGCGAAGTACTAACGGCGCGTGCGCCAGAGTCGTGGCTGCGTCCGGAACGATGTATCGCTTACATGCGCTAGTTGTCACAGGTGGAGAAAAGAGCACGCTATTTTTTAAAAAATTAGACAAAACTGGATTCCACATGTTGCTAAGAGGGAACCCCTTATCTCTATTTATTAAATCGTCCGCCAACCTAATCTCAATAGATTCCTTTAAAACGCATTCCCAGTAGCGAGACGCAGAAGCAAGAACACGTGTTTCGTCATACTTCATTCTGTGTCCTTCGGTTAAACAATGCTCCGCTACTGCAGACCTGTCAGGTTGTAACAAACGTGTATGTCTGTGGTGCTCGGTGCATCCATCATTGACGGTGCAAATCGTTTGTCCTATATATGCTTTCCCACAGTGGCAAGGAATCTTATAAACACCGGGTTTTCTCAGCCCCAAATCGTCTTTAACTGAGCCAAGAAGAGCCCTAGTCTTGGCAGGTGGTCGAAACACACTTTTTACATTAAACCTTTTTATAATCCTTCCAATTTTTGATGACACATTTCCGGCGTACGGAAGGAAGGCAACTGATCTGCATGGTCCTCTTCTGGTTCTGGCGACGGCCCAATCTGCATGGCATGATGGATCTGTCTCTCTGTGTACCCGTTATCCTTAAACACCAACTTCAGATGTCCTAGTTCCTGTGTTAAGGTATCTGCATCCGATATGGCATAAGCTCTTCTAACGGAAATTTTTGCGTTGGTTCGGTAGGTGGCAACTCATTGCATGTACATATCGGTCTGTGTGCGAAGGTTTTCTGTACACACTATGTCCTAGGGTTCCATCGTCCTTCCTGTACACTAATACATCCAAAAATGAAAGCTTCCCACCTCTCTCCACTTCCATCGTAAATTTGATGTTGGGGTGGAGGCAATTAAAATGATCCAGGAACCGATTAAGAGCATCCAGTCCATGAGGCCACACGATGAACGTGTCATCCACGTATCTCCAGAAACAGGTAGGTTTCAGACGAGCTGTCCTCAGTGCACTGTCTTCAAAGTCCTCCATAAATAAATTGGTGACTATGGGGGATAAAGGACTTCCCATAGCCACTCCGTCATTCTGCTCAAAGTACTGGTCATTAAATGTATGTATGTTAGTTCATGGTCCATTTGCACATCTAAATACCTGGGTTGGAATATATATGGCCCAGTTTTGAGAATTGCACATCACTGTAGTTAATAAGCAGACGGAGGTGTCAGTAGGAGGTAGTTGAGGCGTGGCTTCTTGACGAGATGTCCGGCCCGTGCTGATCCTGGCCGGTGCGATGGTTCGCGGAACAGGGCGTGGCCGCCGCCTGACCTCGGCATAGCAGGGCCAGGCTGAGCAGGGCAGACACACACGCAGCCCAGTGTCAGCTCTGCTGGTGGGCGGCGGCACTTTGGGAGACACCGGGTCAGCAGTCAGCAGTCAGCAGCCGGAACGACGCACTGCCAAGGCTGGGCGGCGGCTGCGGCTGCGGCGCCGTGTTTGGCAGTGCTGACCGCTGGCGCTGCCGCAGCGAGGCCATCAGTCCAGTGGCTCCGATTTCTGACTTGCCATTTATGAAAAGGGACCAGAATTCACTGATGCATGTGAAGAGCCTGTTAGAAATTGATGCAGCTCAGCTAAACTGTTGAACTAAGTTATTGTTATATGGTTAAGATTTAGTTTCCACGATCATTGTGGTCCAAAGTAGGCGCACGTTAGACTTGCGCAGAATAGTTCGCGACTCTTTGGGGCCCTTCACGGAATTTTCTGAATAGGGAGGTTTAAAACTTCTGTTAGTGGACACTCTTGACATATACAAAGAAACCTGCGAAGTCTCACCATGAACTGAATATCCGAGACCAGTAATATCACTATTGACGAAATTTAGTGGACTGGTAATCGTAGATGACTGCAGAATGATTGTATTTGCACAAACTTACCTTTCGAGTGAAGACCACAGAGGTAAGATAAGAGAAATTAGGACTCGTACAGATTCACAGCGGAATTCATTTTTGCCTCATTCTTTTTGGTAGTGGGGCAGAAAAGAAAAACTGTAGTAGTGATATGACGAACCTTGCAGCATGCACCTTCTAGATCTACATCTAGATCCCTCGGTGGAGATGTCCCATGAGTTGTCAATTTTCGTGAACTGGTGTCGCAACTAATTGGTCAAGTAAGCAATCAGCCGCCTTGACGACCATGGTAATCAATAGCAATTTTGTACCAGATGGTCACGCTTCAAAATGACTGTACCAAATGGTCCATAGCTTTAGTGATACGATTGGAACCAATGTACGTACCACAGTATAGACAATTATTGTACCATGTCGCATTGTATAGATCGACTACCACAATGATTCTGATTTCTGCAAATATATGCAGAACATAGATAAATGAACTGAAGAATCAAATAAACTAGCATACCTGCCTAATATCCAGCAGTGGACTTGCACATAATACTTCGCGATCCGCGAACTACTTGGCTCGTTTAGTTCGTCCGCTCCCACTGACGGCTGAGCGGCGTGGTCTGCGCATGCAAGTGGAGGGAGAACTTCACCACCTAGCTGCTTCCTTCGCTTGCTGCTAGAGTCTCTAACGGTATCACGCAAACCAAAAGAAACAGTTTGTGGATAATTTCTCGCGATTAAGTTTAGAGTTATCTCTATATCTTGGCATTATGGAATTTATTAGTCAAATATTGCAGATTGCAGAATACTTCAAAACAGAAATTTTTTAGCACTAAACTACGTAATCTAGCAGGCAGACGATCGCCTCGAAATGGCTCTCATCAGCAGAAGGCAAACACGTGATTTTTAATTCTGCTGCGCGCCCTCTCGGTATTACCTGTCGGTCTTCGGAAAAGAATCCAAAGAACTAAAAATCGAGATACGTTTGGCATAATAGTTCGCGACCAGTAACGCATGTTTTATTTCGCGACCGATCGCGCATATTTCAGTTCGCGAGCGATCACGCATACTTCAGTTTGCGACCGACCGCGCATATTTCAGTTCCCGACCGACCGCGCATATTTCAGTTCGCGGCCGGTAGCTCTCCTTTCAGTTCGCAGCTCGGCCCCAAAGTAGGTCGTTCTTTTTACTTTGTCCGCTCTTTCTGGCTTTTGTTACCGCTACTAAAAGAGCATTTTCTTTTGTTATGGCAGCTTTTTTATATAATGATGTATAATTTCTCGCGTTTGAAATGAGGGTTATATTTAGAAACTGCTGAATACCTTAGAAAAGAAAATTTGTGGCAGTGAACTATGTAATAAAGCTGAGCTGCATCTCAGCTTGAAATGTCGGAAACTGGTAGAAGAGAATCACGCGATTCCCCTCGCTCTCGCGTCCTCTCGCTGTTCCCGGTCAGTCTTCGGAAAAGCAGCGGACGAACTAAGAGGCGAGGCATCTGCGAACTAGTTCGCGTAGTTCGCCTGTGTGAGCGCTTTTCCGAACTAGTTCGTTCGCGAACTACACAAGACTACTCAACATGACTTACAAGTTCGTGGCGCCCTCCATTGGTAATGTTGGAATTCAATATGGTGTTGGCGCACCCTTAGCCTCGATGACAGCTTCCACTCTCACGTTCGATCAGACGCTGGAAGGTTTCTTGGGGAAAGGCCATGCTTCACGGAGTGCTGCACTGAAAAGAGGTATGGATGTAGGTCGGTGAGGCCTGGCACGAAGTCGACGTTCCGAACACCCCAAAGGTGATGTACAGGATCAAGTCAGGACTGTGCAGGCCAGTCCATTCCACGGATGCTATCGACTAGGGTTCGCAAATCTATTTCGTATTTCTTGATATGCAGAAACCTTTCGACACCGTACCTCACAAACGGCTTTTAATCAAATTGCGTGTTTATGGTATATCGCCCCAAATTTGCACTGGATAGGGGATTTCCTGCAGAGAGAACACAGTTCGTAGCAACCTATGATAAGTCATCGACTAAAACAGAGGTGATATCGGGCGTTCCACAGGGTAGTGTTATTGGTCCTCTGCTGTTCCTTATTTACATAAACGATTTAGGGGAAAATCTAAGTAGCTCGCTTAGGTTGTTTGCAGTTGATGCCGTCATTTACCGTCTAATAAAATCATATGAAGATCAAAACAAACTGCAGAACGATCTGAATAAGATATCAGATTGGTGTAAAAATTGGCAATTCACTCTACGAAAATAAATCCGTTAAACTTTGTTTACACGATAAATCAATCAAAAGTGAAGGCCGTAAAGTCCACAAATTACCTAGGAATTACTATTACTTCAGACTTGAACTGGAAAGAACACGTAGATGATGTCGTGGGAAAAGCGAACCAGAGACTGTGTTTTATTGGCAGAACCCTTAAAATATGCATCAGAATTACTAAAGAAACTGCATACACTACGCTTGCCCGTCCATTTTTGCAGTATTGCTGCCCAGTGTGGGATTCTTATCAGGTGGGTTCGACGGAGGACATCGAAAGAGTCCAAAGAAGGGCAGCTCGTTTCGTATTGTCACGATACAGTGGAGACAGCGTTACGGAAATGATACAGGATCTGGGATGGGGATTATTATAACAACGGCGCTTATCGCTGTGGCGTGGGCTACTTACGAAAGTACAATCGCCAACATTCTCCTCCGAATGCGAAAACATATTGTTGACTCCTACTTACATAGGTAGAAATGATTATCAGAATAAAATACGAGAAATCTGACTCGAACGGGGAGAGTCAGGTGTTATTTCTTCCCGCGCGCTATTCGAGAATGGAATGGTAGATAAATAGTATAATGGTGGTACGATGAACCCTCTACCAGGCACTTAAGTGTAATTTGCAGAGTATCCCATGTAGATGTCGTGTAACCACTCCGCCACAGGCCGTGCATTACAAACAGGATCTCGATTGTGTTGAAACTTGCGATGCAATCCATCTCCAAATTGCTCTGGAACAGTGTGAAGCAAGAAGGTGGTTAGAACCTCAAAGTAGGTCTGTGCTGTGGTAGTGCCGAGCAAAAGAAGGGAGTGGAAGCCCCCTCCATGGAAAACGCAACTACACAAATTTAACTGTTGCTAGAAAACACAGTGTCAGATACTGTACACCGGGCACTCGCCAAACCCACACCTTGCCATCGGAACGCCACGTTGTGTACCGCGAATCATCAGCCGTCATAACGCTTTTCCACAGCTCAACAGCCAAATGTTTACGCTTTTTACACCAAGCGGGGTGTCGTTTGGCATTGACATGCGTGATGTGTGGCTTATGGGCAGCCGCTCGACTATGAAATCCGTTTCCTCTCATTCCGTCTAATTCATAATACTTGGAGTGGATCCTCATGCAGATTAGAATTCCTGTCTGATGGCCGGCCGGCCGGACTCTTTCGTGCTGTACGTGTCATTCACGTTTCCATTTCACTATCACACCAGAAACAGTGTAATTAGAGATGTTTAGGAGTGTGGAATTATTGCGTCCACCGTCTTACAAGTGACACTCAATCATCTGTCCACGTCCGAAATCCATGAGTTCCGCGGAGCGCTCCATTCTGCTATCATGATGTCTGACTACTGAGGTAGCTGGTACGGAGTACCTGGCAGAAGGTGGCAGCGGGAATGGCCGAGCGCACTAGCCCCCCTTCCTGCAGAGTGCGTCGCTGATCCCCGTCGCAGTCCTCCAATTGGCATGGCTGTTTGTGTTGTCCTTAGCGTAAGTTAAAATACACTCCTGAGCATTAAAATTGCTGCACTAAGAAGATGACGTGCTACAGACGGGAAATTTAACCGACAGGAAGAAGATGCTGTGATATGCAAACGATTAACTTTTCAGAGCATTAAACAAGGTTGGCATTCACACCTATAACTTGCTGCCAAGAGGAAAGTTTCCAACCGATTTCTCATAAACAAACAGCAGTTGAACAGCGTTGCCTTGTGAAACGTTGTTGTGATGCCTCGTGTAAGGAAGAGAAATGCGTACCATCACGTTTCCCACTTTGATAAAGGTCGGATAGTAGCCTATCGCTATTGCGGTTTATCTTATCGCGACATTGCTGCTCGCGTTGGACGCGATCCAATGACTGTTAGCACAATATGGAATCTGTGGGTGCAGAAGGGCAATACGGAACGCTGTTCTGGATCCCAACGGCCTCGTATCACTAGCAGTCGAGATGACATACGTCTTATCCGCATGGCTGTAACGGATCGTGCAGCCACGTCTCGATCCCTGAGTCAACCGTTCGACGACGTTTGCAGCAGCCTGGACTATCAGCTGCGGTTACTCTTAACGCAGCATCACAGACAGGAGCGCCTGCGATGGTGTACGCAACGAAGAACCTAGGTGCACGATTGGCAAAACGTCATTTTTTCGGATGAATCCATGTTCTGTTTACAGTATCATGATAGTCGCTTCCGTGTTTGGCGACATTGCTGTGAACGCACATTGGAAGCGTGTATTCGTCCTCGCCATACTGGCGTATCACCCGGCGTGATGGTATGGGGGTGCCATTGGTTACACGTCTAGGTCACCTCTTGCTCGCATCGACGGCATTTTGAACAGTGGCCGCTACATTTCAGATGTGTTGCGACCCGTGGCTCTACCCTTCATTCGATCCATGTGAAACCCTGAATTTCAGCAGGATAATGGACGACCGCATGTTGCAGGTCCTGTACGGGCCTTTCTGGATACGGAAAATGGTCGACTGCTGCCCTGTCCAGCACATTTTCCAGATCTCTTACCAACTGAAATCGTCTGGTCAATGGTGCCGAGCAACTGGCTCGTCACAATACGCCAGTCACTACTCTTGATGAACTATGGTACAGAGTTGAAGCTGCATGGGCATCTGTACTTGTACACGCCATCCAAGATCTGTTTGAATCAATCACCAGTTGTATCAAGGCCGTTATTACTGGCAGAGGTGGTTATTCTGGGTACTAATTTCTCAAGATCTATGCACCCAAATTGCGTGAAAATGTAATCACATCTTAGTTCTAGTATATTTGTCCAATGAATACCCGTTCTTCATCTGCGTTTCTTCTTGGTGTAACTATTATTTGTAACTATTATTTCAAACTGCTGTATAAACTTCTTACAGCTTTCACAATGAACATACCGTTTATTGCATTCCTCTATCGATCTTTGTTTTCGAGATATTTAATTTTGAAATCAGGGAGCCCTTTTCTGGACACCCTGTATTATTTCAGCAGTTCAAGTACAAGAGTAGATTCTCGCCTGAATCTAACTGGGGAAAAATTTGGGATTCGTTTAATGGACGAAAAACATCTGGAGAGACGATCCCTCGATGGAGCTTAAAGGAATGGACCTTTCCAGGAGGTGATGGCCTTTGACCAACCACTTCCGAAGTGGTGTTGGGAGGGGCAACTATTGGAAATTCAAGTGGGGACAGGTAGGTGATCAATCCTTTACAATGGAGCGGACTTTCAAAGGCCCACATACTTACTAACTACCCATTACAATCTTTTTCAGGAGGGTTGATGGAACTCTATCTAGCCAGGAAACTGTCCAGTGGTTAAAGGACCTGGACTTGGCTCTGTGACGAAGATATTATCTTGTTGGGTACTATTCATATTTACTCCAGGAAAATGAAGAAAGAACACCGTGAATGCGGCGACCCGTCAGAAGGAAATTTTATTGACACATTCTTGAGGATGTATAAAACACTCGATCACACAGGCAGAGCCATACGTACGTGAGTACAGAGCGTGCGAAGTGTCAGCGCAGGTCGTAGAGGTGCCAAATGTAGTCTTATGGAATGGCGTACCATGAAATGTCTAACTGACCCCTCAGTTGGGCCATATTTCGTGCCGCTCATGCAGACCGCCTAACATTGTTTTACATGTGGTCCCAAACATGCTCAGTGTGAGACACGTCTGGGGATCGTGCTGACCAGGATAGTTGAGGTACCATTTGAAAAACACATTGGGTGGTACGGGATACATATTGATGTCTATTGACCTGTTGGAACAGCATATCGCCTTGTTGGAGCATGAGTGATACCAAGATGGGTTCAATGATGGATCAATGTACCCTGCACTGTTCATTGTTCTCTAGACGATCACTACAGGGGAACGACCAGTGTAAGATGTGGCACCCCACACCATTATGCACGATCATGCGTGCCGTTAGGGTGTTATCCACTCACGCCCCAACATCGTTGAACCCGCCTCCAATGGCATCATGGTAGACGCTTGTGAAGGAATGAACGGACACGTAACGTCTTCTGTGACGAGTCGCTACTGCCTCGGCACCAATGACGGTGGTACACCTGTGTGACGTCGTGCAGGGAAGCGCGAAAAATCTGGAGTGTACGCGACAGGGGCAATCGGGGCCGAAACCTAGCATTATGGGCGGGAATACATATCCTACACTATCCGAACTCCTCTGGTGTTCGTCTAGAGAACATTGAACAGTGCACGGTACATTGAAACCGTTTTACCACCGTTCATGCAACAATAAGGCCATTTTCGTATCCATCAGGACAGAGCATGTCCAGACGTGTCCTGTCCAACCCAACATTCCCTTCTAGATGTACGTCAACGACCGTGCCCATCATTATCGCCAGATCTATCCCACAATGGACCTGTTTGGGTCCGGATGAAACGTCATGTTCCGCGGTCTCCGTGAGTGGCAGGAAATCTGGCCCAACTGAGGCATCAGTAGGAAATTGCATGGCAGGTCATTTCGCCAGTCTGCATTCGGCACGTCTAACAACGTCTCCATGGCAGAATTACAGCTTTCATTGCGACTGAAGGAGGGCATACACGTACTGACGCCGACATTGCGCGCGCCCTGATGACTACTGACGTGAGTGTGGTTCTTCCTGTCTGACCGTGAGATGTATCAGGATCAACCCGATTGTAGAATGAACTAGTTTCGCCTAGGCCAAACCAGTTCTCCCTATATGCGATAGGACAAACCAGTTTAGCCTAGGCCAGACTAGTTTATCCTCTTGCCGATAGGACAAACCAATGTAGCCTAGGCCAAACTAGTTCATCCTGTTAACGATAGGAGAAATGAGTTTAGCCTAGGTCGAAAGGGTTTATCCTAGTTAGAATTTACATGCTTTAGGACTAACAGGTACGTCCTAGTCTGAACTAATTTCGCCTACTTTGTATCTTCTATAAGCTTTTCAAAGCAAACAAAATAAAGGAATAGAAATAGAATAGTCAATGTGATTTATAATTTCACATCTGTCTCAACTTGCGGTATATTCATCCACAGATATCACTGTATCTGAAATTTGCTTATTTACTTATTTTTGCAAGGTTTACTCTGGTAGCACTTAGAATTGCACAGTACTTTCTTTTTCTTACAAATGCATTTGTTTGTTGTACAGTCTTTCATGCAGTTACGTTTCACGAAGCCTCGCCCTGATCCAACAGAATGTTTTGTGACTGCAGTCCTTAAAGATATTCCAGTATCCTGGTTCTGGTTAATATCTCCCACATTTAAAAACTTCTGAATGCAGACGTCGAAATCAGCCCTCCCCCCCCCCAAAAAAAAAAAGGTAAAACAAATGTTTTTTTATTTTATTTTATTTATTTTACAGAAAAGTATGGGAAATCGTAATAAAATTATACCTGCAATGATGTCTTTCAAGTACGCCATGTTTGGGGCTAACATTGTAAAACCCTCATCAGTCTTTTGAAGTATTACTCCAATTACGTTTCGGAGGTCACCTCTGCCTTTGTCTACATCTGGAATAGGTATGGTTACGTTGTATGCAATGGTAGCTGGTGGATGGGATTTGACAGTGGAAGCTTTCATTCTTTTTGCTTGTTTTTAAATTTTCTGTTGCCTTTCTTCTAGCATTTTCAATGTCGTTTGTGTCAATTTTCACAATGTCAACATAGTCACTGTATTCTTATTCAGTTTTGCTGCCATCCTCGATTGCTTTCTTAAGGTCATCTGGTCACCCTAGACTAGGACGTACCTGTTTGTCCTAAAGCATGTAAATTTTAACTAGGATAAACCGATTCGAACTAGGTTAAACTGGTTTTTCCTATCGTTAGCGGGATGGTTTGTCCTATCACATGTAGGGAGAACTGGTTTGGCCTAGACGAAACTAGTTCATCCTAAATTTGGGTTTGGCCTGTAACGTATACAAGCTCAAGAATGTGTCAATAAAATTTCCCTCTTCTGCGCCGACGAATTCATGGTGTTTTTTTTTTTTTTTTTTCATTTTCCAAGAGTGTATATAAAATGATATAATCAAATGTTTACTTTAGGAATTATCTGTAGATAATGTAAATTCTGTAAATTCTAGAATCCACTGACCTGAAGCAAAACAAAGACGAAACGAGTCTACGTAGAATAAATAAAGTGCAACATGAAACTCGGTTTTTTACTTCCAAAAACGAATAACTCAACAATTTCATCATCCTTCATTACATTACTTGTGGCTGTATTTTTATGCAAGCGTTCTATGTAACGCGTGTTATCTCCCACATAAACCTGGCTCTGATGTCTTCCATCGTTCCTGCGTTCTATGTAACGCGTGTTATCTCCCACATAAACCTGGCTGTGATGTCTTCCATCGTTCCTGCGGGATCGTCTGCAATTTCTACACAGAGAGGTGGTTGGTGGTACTGATGGTTTTCGCTGCAACTTGAAATAATGGCTCATACTACTAAATGTAGCTGGAATTCCATACTCGGAAATTAAAATTTTGTACGAGCGGATAAATTCAATTTCTGCATGTTGAAAACTGAACGGAAGACTCTTAAAAGGAGAACACATGGGTGTCGGATTTTAGAAATTTTTGATATTTATGGTACGTGAAGTTTAGAACTTAAATAGCAATCAGAAAAAGCCATTCGACACAACTCTCAAAAATTCTTGAGAAAGTCGAGGAAAGTTTTGCAAGTACACGTAAGTACCAATAATGAAAGCACCAGCACTAATGATTCGGTGTAGCTCAGGTGGTAGAGTTCTAGCCTCATAAATATGGGGTGGGTAGTTTGAATCCTGCCGTTACAAATTTATATTTTTTAAATTGTGTACGAATACCTACACATTTTTAACATCTAATATTTTTATGAGAAATGTACGTATTTTTGTTCATTTGTAAATTTTTTTATATTATATAAAATTATGGTTCCACTATTAGTCCACAACTGTAGTCTTAGATTATTCACATTGTGAACAACTTTTTTTTTTTTTTTTTTTTTCGAATTCAGTTACCTATAATTTAGGGATGTCTAATTCAATGTGTTTTTGTTTGTGCATGTAGACGAGCTGAACACCTTATCTCCTAAAACGATGATTGAGTAGGTTAGCTGCTTGAGTAGCCATTAGTAGCTATGGAGAAGAATTTCCAAAAATAGCAAAGCAGCTCTTTACGAACTTAACAAAAACTACCATCGTCAACTCATAGTGAAGCCGATACTGTATAAAATATAATGTTTTTGACTGAAACCATCATTATTTTATAAAATATAGAAAATTACAATAAAAATTACTATTAGATATTAAAATTGTGTAGGTATTCGAACTCAACGGAAAAAAAATTATAAATCTGTTACATCCGGATTCGAACCACTCTCCTTACGGTTTTGAGGCCATAACATTACCACCTGAGCTACACCAACAGTTAGCGCAATTACGAACGTTATTGGTACTTATCTGTACTTGCAAAAATTCAAAGTCAATTTTCTTCAATATTTCAGAGTTAGATCGAATGGCTTTGGCTGAGTGTTATTTTGTACTTCACGTACCATAAATATAAAAAAATCGGAATTCGACACCCTTGTGGTCTCCTTGTTAGGGAGTCGAGAGTCAGGCGAACAAAGGAAATAAAAACAGTAGTAACAATTCACGTTAATTAAATGCACCGAAATGCCATGTAGGCTGCCATGAAGACTGATGCGGCATAAAACAGTTCACATATGAAGTATTCAGAATGAAATAGGTAGGGAACAAATTGCGAGCCATTAAATCTGTGCCTGATCTTTGGTCAACGTCATCTCGACCCTGTCGCCTTGAGGAGATTGTCCTGGCCCGGCTTCGTATTGGCCACTGCCGTTATAGCCACCAGTATTTACTTCGTGGTGATCCTGCTCCCTTATGTGAGCACTGTGATGAACCTTTTACTGTGTACCACCTTTTAGTGGAATGTGCGTTTTTTAATCTTCTACGTCATGATCTATGTTTACCATTTGAAATGTCTGATATTTTAGCTGATGATCCGCATTCTACTCACAGTTTTACTTTTTATACATTGTGCAAATAAGGCGAAAGCCATTTACGTTCTAACCCCGGCAGTGTTGGGCGCTAATTACCTAAGCAGTTTTGCACCTTAAAACAAAAAACAAAAATGAAATAGGTATCGCACGTTGTGACGAATTGAAATTTGTGCCAGACTGAACTGGATCCCGGATTTCAGCTGTCCTGTCGGTAACAATGCCAGTTTACGTCAGGACTGGACTCGTGCTGAAGGTTAAGGCGACACCTCGAGATAAGCGGCAGATCCGGGTTCGACTCCGGTCTGGCACAAATTTTCACTTGTCACGACACATTCATTATTAATTTCATTTGAATGAATTCATTTCATTCTATTTGCAGATAGACCAAGCTGAGCTATTCATACAACACTATTATATAACTGAGAAACGAAGCAAAACAAACGAACACCACACAGACAACTTGACAGTTATCCGTATCATTCTTTGTATCTCTGTACAAGCGTTTGTACTGGAATACCACATAACGTGCATAGCCTATAAACGCAGGGTTCTTTTTCTCATTTTAGTAGGAAATAATGACTTTAAAAGAATGAATGATCAAAACGATAGGGTTGTAGAAACGAAGTGTCGGGATAAGTTGGAAATACAAACAAATCATAAGATTTAATGTGTTACAGAACCTAGGAATTTAGCATGAACTACAATGCGTGAAGTTTAGAATAGTTACCACAACTAAACCCTGTCACGTAATTAGGTATAAAATCCTAAGAAATTCTTATTATGTATACTAACGGCAAAACAGTCAATACCTTCATTACACGATAGAAATGTTCCTACTACTGATGAGAGCTGTGCTAAATCAGAACTGCTTAACACAGCTCTACGAAATTCCATTCACTACAGAAGACGAATCAAATACTCCAGTATTCCTATCGAGGAAAGCTGCCAGCATACGTAATTTAGTAGATACCCCAGGAGTATTAAAGGAACTGAAATCACTTAACAAACGTATTCCGGTCCTGACTGTATACCAATTACGTTCCTTTCAGCATATGCTGATGCAATAGCCCCATACCTAGTTATCATATATAACGGTCGTTCAGTGAAAGATCCGTACCCTAAGACTGGAAAGTTGCACAGGTCACAGGTATTGAAAAAAGGCAATAGGAGTGATCCGAAAAATTACTGGCCTGTATCATTGACATTATTTTGCAGCAGGATTTTAGAACACATTATCCCCAAGTATCATGAACTACCTAGAACGACCTATTGAGACATAGTCAACACGGGAAGTGTTAGGGGCGCCTACTCTTTCTTATTTTTATATACGACTAGCTGACACGGTGAGCTTCGTATCACACCTCTTAATATAAACCATATTAATTTAAATGATACGTATTTTAGACCCAGTAGCTTTATAAAGGCCTCATCATAAAGTCTTTCGGCTCGATAGTGGGTGTAAACAGTGGGCAAATCAAGCACACATATCCAGGATAATGTTCATGTCACATTCGTTGAAGTTCAGGGAAGGTTTAAACGGTGATAAAATATGGAAAATTGCGAGGAAAATTTAGATTTAAAACATGTAAAATAATGACTTGGTTGTTGTGTTGGTTGCGTGCGAAAGATTAAAGTTCGCTTTACACGCTCTGAACCAGTATATGAACTGTCAAAGATAAAAATGTTCGTTAGTCTCGCTAAAACTCGAGGACGGCTGAACCGATTTGGCTACGTATATATTATTACATAAAACACTCAATCTATTGTGATGAATTCTGGTGTGGAGACAGCTTGAGCGCTGAAGTACTGGATAAGATACTTTAGAAAGTGTGTAATTCAAAATATATTTTTATTTGAAGTATGTAAAGCGAAATATCTAACATAAATTACTCTCTGGAAAAGCTATTTACACGTTGACTTCTTAACAATTTTTCAGAATTTATAATTAACTTTTAAAATTGATTGTCCCTTTTGTAAAAAGTGGGTAGAACGGTAGAACAACAAAAGTACCTGTCAGTTTTCGACAAATTTTCCTATTTTCTGGCCAACTAATCCAAACTTTTACTTCACTCAAACCTTCCTCTCGCTTTGAACGTCGATTGTGCAAAATTTTATCGCAATCAGATGAATGGTACTGATATTTCACAGGAAAATCCCGTTATATTTTTTTCTGAATTTTCCAATTTTCTGAAACTTTTCCAAATTTTTATTTCATATGTACGTTACTCTTGCTTTGAATGTCAAATATGCAAGATTTTATCGCAATCAGAAGAATGATATTGATATCCCAATGAAAAAAAAAAAAAAAAAAAAAAAAAAAAAAAAAAAAAAAAACACCCTCTTTCAACTTCTCTCGAATTTTAAAATTTTCCGTGTAACTTTCCCAAATTTTTAGTTCATAGGAACGTTCATCTTTCGTTGAACATCAAATGATCAAAATTTTGTCGCAATCGAATGAACGGTTCTAAACTTAGTGTTGAGTACATGTAGAAACACATTGAAAAAGGAACTTGGTTCAAATGTTGCGACTATCCTTTTTAACTGTCCCTTTTTTCTTATTTACTGAAAGTTTTCCAAGACGATAACGAAAAAAAAAGCCGTACTCAGGTGATGCTCTTACAACCATGTGGCAATTCATTTTTATTCATAGAAAAAAATCGCTTTTAATTTTTCCTAAATTTCCTACTTTCCGGGCAACTTTTCCAATTTTTTATTTGATGCGAACGTTTCTCTTGCTTTCAACATGAAATGTACAAAATTTTATCGCACTTGGACGAACGGTATTGATAGCTCACTGAGAAAGGCTGTTTGTTTTTCCCGATTTTCCTCTTTTCCGAACAACTTTTATATATTTTGACACCGTTAAAACTTTCCTGAACTTACACGAATATTTCAACACTAAAATTAGTCAAAATCGGTTCAGACGTTCTCGAGTTTTAGCGAGACTAACGAACAGCAATATATATATATATATATATATATATATATATATATATATATATATATATATATATATATATATATATATATAAATTGATGAAACGAAAATTATAGAGAGAAACTTTCCTGGTGGGATAAATAAATATAAAAAATAGAAAACAGATGACTTACCAGAAGGACCGGCTCGTCGAAAGATACAAATAAAATCACACACAAACACACATACTAGCTTTCGCAACCGTTGGTCGCTTCTTCATGATAAGAGGAAAAAAGGGGAGGAGAAAGGGAAGGATATGGGTTTTAAGGAAGTGGAAAAGGATTCATTCCAATCCCAGGAGTGGAAGGACTTACCTTAGGGGACAAAAAGGAAGGTAAACAAATACACACACACTCACACATATCCAAACGCAAACACACCTAGACAGACATTTGTGAAAAATCAGACAATCTATTACTTCTCTTCGACCGTTCGCGGATGATACTATCATGTATCGGTTAGTAAAAGTCACCAGAAGATCAAAAGCAACTGTAAAATAATTTACATAAGACATCTGCATAATGCAAAAATTGGCAGTTGGCCCTTAATAAGTGCGAGCTCCTCCATATGACCACTAAAAGAAATTAAACTTCAGTTACACGAAAAATCTGTTAAATGTACAGATCGTCAACTAAATACCTATGAATAACAATTAGGAACAACTTAAATTGTAAAGAACATACAGAAAATACTGTAGGGAAGACGAACCAAACGCTACGTTTCTTCGGCAGAACACTTAGAAGATGCAACAGTACTACTAAAATTGCCTGCACAACACTTGTGCGTCCTACTTTGGAGTATTGCTGCGCGTTGTGGGATCTGTACCAGGTGGCACTGACTGCCGAATTAGAGAAAGTTAAAAGAATGACAGATCGTTTTGTATTATTACGATGTAAGGATAGTGTTACGGAAACGATGCACGAGTTGGGGTGGAAATTATCACTCGTTACTGTGAGATCTATTTGCGAAAATTTTCACCAACTTTTTCATCCGAATGCGAACATATATTGTTAACACCAACCTATATAGGGAGACATTATCAGCATAATAAAGAGAAATCAGATCGGAAACGGAAATATTCAGTTGTTCCTTCTTCCCGTGAGCTTTTAGAGAATGGAAGTAAAGTGAAATATCATAAAAGTCGTTCGGTGAGCCCTACACCATGAACATTGTGACTTGCAGAGTGTCTATGTATATGTTTTGTTCCAATCTTTATGAAATTTTGTACACGTAAGCTTCAACCCATGAGATCGGTGGCCGTAAGTGTAAGGATCACCTACAATACACTGTTAACGAGACATGACGTCATAAACAACGATATGTGAAAAAAAAAACGGCTGCATTACGCGACAATATTGCACATTTCCTCCTACACCACTGACCGATTTCAACCAAATTTGGTACACATATTCCTTACCGTACGGTACCAATTCTGTAATGGTAAGTTTCACGTACGAGACATGGTTCAGGAAATATAACGTCATAATCAATAAGAGTTGCAAGAAACTGTCACAAAATGCAACGAGGATTTATGAATACTGTATATCAGAACGTGATTGCTGACAACCATAGCAACATTATGAAAGGAAAAAGTTTCTCGCTTACTACTTTGCCGATGTTCATGGACTAAAACTACGGCATTCGGTATGACGTTACAATTTATACACTACAAATTTTACAGAGTATACACATACAGCTGAATGTGCTTTCTAACTTGTATCACAGTACGACAAGTAGTTCACGAGATGAGCACATTAACAGTAACGTTCACGAAAAACCGCCCGATCACGCACCAATTTTGATTATATTACTTCTTTACTTCTAATTGTATTCCCAAGAGATTTTACAGACATATTTGAAAAATTATACAGTTCTACAACATATAATTCAATAAATATGAGATCATCCGAATTTTGTCATTTGTATTTTGACTAATATCTTTCTTTGTTTGGGTACTACACTTGCAATTTTGAACATTATGCTAGACAGCCTTATTTCTCATATATTCACCGACAAATACCAAATGATTTGAGAAAAAAAGATGGACAGAGGGAGAAGGGATAGAAATACTAACGCAAGGCAGGAATAAATAAATACCCAGGCAACGCCAGGTTTTCAACTAGTCGTTTATAAAAACGCAACGAATAACGCTTTTGTTTTAATGATTTGCATCCCAACTCGTGCAACATTTCCGTGACACTTTCTCCCCTATATCACGATAATACAAAACGAGATGCCCTTCTCTGAACTTCCTCTTTATCCTCCGTCAGCCTCAGTTGATGGGCATATCACAATGGCAGCAATACTCCGAAATAGCATGCACAAGTGCAGTGTAAGCAGTTTCTTTAGCAGAACCGTTGCATCTTGGAAGTACTCTGCCAATGAAACGTAGTCTATGGCTTACCTTCCCTGCAACATTTTCCATGTCTTCTTTTCAATTTAAGCTGTTCACAGTTGAATTTATGGCCTTTGTATTTGACTGATTTATCGTTTAAATGAATTTTAAGGGATTTCTTTTAGTGGTCATATGGATGACTTAAGAATCAATTGCGAAACTTTGCACCATGCAGATCTTATCTGAATCATTTTGGAGCTGCTTTTTATCTTCTGAGGACTTCATTAACCGATACACTACAGCATCATCCGCGATCAGTCTGTTTAACTGACGACTGATGCACAGCAGAAATTGTCTTGATATTTCGTGACACCGGCTTCAGAAGCTATATATTTTGACTGTACCACAGGTTTTTGCTTCTGTTTATTGAATTTCTCTTGAGCTCTTGTGCTCTTGGACTTTCATATTAGATTAAGATTCGCAATAAGTATTTGCTTAGTGCATTCTGACACCGTGTGAATCCCGACGGTCGTCTATTTTGTTTCCGTTGGATTAGTACCAGCTCTATCCGTCTTAGTTTCCATTAGTTATCCTCGTATTTCAACGCGTTTTTCTAGTCGTTAGTTTTTCTGGGTACTGTAATCATGAAAAGGGACTGTGACTTCTGTGTGCGGATGCAGTCTGAGCTGGTGACACTTCGCTCCCAGCTGCAAGCTGTGTTTACCTCGGTTGGGGCTATGCTCCAGGGGCGCCATTTATGTTGGCTGATCGGGGGGGCCGAACGGATGCCCGGCGTGACTACCGATCGGCCTGCGCTAGCGACGAGCTCTGTTATTGCTCGCAATGAGGCAGACTCCTAATCGGTGGTTGCGAGGTCACCCCAGTGTGTAACAGGCAGCAAAAGACATTCGAAGGGGCCGTTTATGAGGCCTCCCCTGGCAGCTCCTAGCTCCTGCAACAAGGTCTAAAATTGTTGCAGAATGTCACAGGGTTCTGGTGGAGCTAGGAGAAAGCAATAGAGCAAACCTGTTGTGGGTCCCTGGCCACCCGGGGATCAGTGGCAACGAACATGCCGACATATTAGCCAGGATAGGGGCAGAGACTCCATTTATTGGACCGGAACCTGTCCTGACAATCACCAAGGCAATGATCAAACTGCAGCTACGTAACTGGCTCAGAAGACAGCACGTAGAATATTGGACCAAAGTCTATCAACAAAAACATGGCAAGGTAATGATGCTAAAGCGTGTTTTAAAAGAAGCTCTGCAATCCTGGGCCTGAACAGGAGAGAGATTAGACTCATGATTGGATTGCTGATAGGCCATGGGAATTTCAAAAAACACCTACATACAATGGGAATAACAGAAGAGGACCCTAAATGTAGGATCTGTGATGACGGCGATGTAACTGCATCACATCTAATCTTCGAATGCATTGCGTTGGAGAGTAAAAGGCACAGAACATTTGGGACAACCAGACAACCAGACCCGAAGAAATTGTGTCTAATGAAGAACTGGTAAAGGGACTCCTTGCACTGTTCAAGGGCATTGGTTGGGTTTACTAGGTATACAGGGAGCGATACCGCACAATAAACTTAGTTTCGGTACGAGCACTGGCGGGTTGGACCAAGACTGTTTTGGCTTTCCTGAGAAAATCAATGAGGCCTCCCTAGTTCGTGTTTCCAACAGGTTTGTTGCGCTATCTGTTCAGGACAATAGTCATGAGTCTCATGCTGTTGCTCATCCTGAAGTAACCACGCAGCCAGGAAGATCTAGGCTTTCACAGAGTTGTTGGGAGCTCCGTTAGGCGGGTAATGGAAGCCCCTTAGAGAGATGGCAGGAGGTACCTCACGTCGGTACTGATGTGTGTGTGGATCTGAAGAAATTCTCTCAGGTTTTCAGCGACTATCTTAAGCGATAAAGACTGCCAGTCTTGCTTGCAAGACGAAAGCAGAGCTCACCAATCTGCTGCATAGTTGGCAGTACCGACTGTGGACCTCTGGTGCAGAGGTGAGTGCAGGATCTAAATCAGAGGCTCCCCCGGTTCTGCGACCTTGTGGGATGCAGATTCCTCGACCTGCGCCATCTGGTGGTGGGGTTTCGGGTTCCGCTGATCAAATGTTCAAATGTTTGTATAGCTTATGGGACTTAACTACGGGGTCATCAGTCCCTAAACTTACACTTATGAACTAGCTAACACTAAGGACGGCACAAATATCCATGCCAGAGGGGGGATTCGAACCCCCGACCGTAGTGGCCGTGCAGACCGTGACTGGAGCGCCTCAGTCCCCTCGGCCACCGCGGCCGGCCGAGTGCCGCTGAATAGGTTAGGAGTCCACTACACGCAAGAAGTGGATACACGGGTAGCGAGAGCTGTGTGGCGTGGACTGGGCGGTTTTTTTAGGGTAGAGGGCCTCGGAAACACACAGAAATAGTCTAAATCTAACGGATACAGGTCAACGCAGGAGAACACAGATCTAAAAACCATTGATCTGTTGTAAATTGTCGTAGATGTTTGGGGGGAAGTACTAGAACTCCAGGCACTAATAGAAAGTACTGAATCTCAAATCATTATAGGTTCCGAAAGCTGGCTAAAGCCGGAGATAAGTTTAGCCGAACTTATCTCCAAGTGGCAAATGATGTTCAGAAAAGATAGATTGAATAGAGTAGGTGGTGGCGTATTTATTGCTGTCACAGGCGATTTATCCTGTAGCGAAATTAGATCGCTCCTGTGAGTTGGTATGGGTAGAGGCTATACCTGACAACTAAACTAATAACTGCTTCTTTTTATCGACCCCCTGACTCAGATGATTCGCTTGCAGAAATGTTCAAAGAAAGCTTCGATCAAATTTCAAAAAGGTACCCAAAACATACAATTTCAATTGGTGACGACTAATTTACCCTCGATATGTTGGCAAAAATAGATGTTCGAAACTGAAGGCAAACATTAAACATCGTCCGAAATTGTACTGAACGCATTCTCCGAAAATTATCTCGAGCAATTACTTAACGAACCCACTAGAATAGTAGATGGTTGTGAGAACATACTTGACCTCCTACCAACAAATAAGCAGGAGGTAATAAAGAGCATTAAAACAAAGGGATTAGTAAACACAGACTTGAAGCGAGACTGAATATCGGACTTTTCAAATCTACCAAAATTAAAAGAACTTTTATTCAAACAAGCAGATAAAAATTCGATTAACGTTTTCCTGAGTGAAAATCTTTAGTCTTTCGAAACTAACAATGAGTGTTAGAAGAAATAATATCGAAAACCATTGACAGATTTGTACGTAACAAATGAGCAAAATAGGGGACTGACCCCCGTGGTACACAACAGGTTAGATCACTCTTGTAAAAGCAAAGAAAAAGGCATGCAAAATTGAAACGGACACACAATCCCCAAAACTGTCTTTTATCGAAACCCAACTTGAACTTCAATGCGAGAAGCTTACAATAATTTTCACAACGAAAACCTGTCAAGTAATTTGGTAGAGAATCCTAAGAAATTCTAATCGTATGTAAAGTATAATAGCGGCAAAACACAATACCATTATTACGCAATAGCTATGATGCTAGTAAATTTCCTTGAGACGGAAAGTCTTCTTTCTATGAATCAGCACGGGTTTTGGAAACATCGTTCATGTGAAACTCAACTTGCCCTTTTCTGAAATGACATCTTGCGAGCCATGGATAAAGGGCAACAGGCGGATTGTTTTGGCCCACTTTAGGTTACGGTAGTAACACTAAAAGTGGGCCTTTGCAATCGTTTTTTGACAGCTCGAAATTTAAATAAAAATAACGGCTTAACCATTCACCTGACACAAAAATTGAATAACCGAATTTGTAGAGGAGAAAATTCTCTACAACTTTGTTCTCTTATGTTTTTTCATATCTCGCATTGTCTCAGAGATATTTGCAAAAATAACGGCGATTTTGGGATGTATGTATGTCTGTCTGTCTGTCCGTCTGTCCATAACGTGTTCCCCGTTTTTAAGACGAACCGTTCAACCGATCAACACCAAATTTTACAAACATAATTTTTGATCAATAGAGACCAGAATCTCCCTTTTTCAAATTTTTCGGACAAAAAATACGGTAGTAATGCCACAAAAAATTCGTTTGTAATATAATTGTAATTGCAAACGAACGGTTCATCTGACACTAAAATTGAATAACCTAATTGGTAGAGAGGAAAATTTCTACAATTTCGCTTTATTACGTTTTTTTTCATATCTTGCATCGTTGCAGAGATATTTGCAAAAATGACGGCGATTTGACATTGTCTCTCTGGTTGTAACGTGTTCCCACTTTTTAGGTCGAATCGTTCAACCGATTGGCACCAAAATTTACAGACATAAATGTTGGCTACCAGAGTCCAGAACCTCGCTTTTTCAAATATTTCCGACAAGAAGTACGTTATCAACAAAAAGTGGTTTGTAATGTAATTTTAATTGCATATAAACCGTTCATCTAACGCTAAAATTTAATAACCGAATTTGTAGAGGAGAAGATTCTCTACAGTTTTGTTCCCTTATGTTTTTTTTTTTTTTTTTTTTTTTTTTTCATATATCGTATCGTTTGAGAGATATTTGCAAAAATAACTGATTTTCACGCCTTCCACTGAATTAACGAAAACTAACCGTTCGCAGATGTCATGTGACATTTCTTGCCCATCACTCTCTCTGGCATAAGCCATCTTGCTTTGCGTATTTGATGATTTTCTTATTTTAACTTGGACGTTTTCATTCCAAAGCAATGGCCTACTGAAGAATTAACAAAAACACACCATTCTTCGTACGATAAATGATAATCTAGTGTCTACAAACGCCATATTAGCATCAGTTAATAACAGCCATCAATAGTATGAGATTAAAGGAGGTAGCTTTCAAATGTTGGACGTAGCGTAGTCGGCAATGTGTTTGACAGTGACGCTGATAGGTCAGTGGTTCAAAACCTGGCACCACCTAAAAATTTTTGTTTTCCTAAAAGGGTTTCAGGCATTCTTATTAATTTTTTGTTGTTTACTTTATTATTTTGGTCCAAAATGTTTGCTAAAACGTATAAAACTACAAATCTAAAATGGGCCGTAAAACACGTTAGTGCGATTTTTTTTCCTCGACTTCAAAAAGGCGTTCGACGCGGTGCCACTGTGCAGACTACTAAGGTAGATACGAGCTTATGGAATAGCTTCACAGATTTATGACTGGCTGGAAGACTTCATAAGTAATATAAAGCAGTAAGTTGTTCTCGACGGCGAGTGTTAATCGGAGAAGAGTATATCGCCAGGCCTGCCCCAGGGGAGTGTGATAGAACCGCTATTATTTTCTAGCTACATAAATGATCTGATGGACAGAGTAAGTTGTAATTTGCGGCTGTTTGCTGATGATGCTGTGGTGTATTGGAGGTTGTCGTCTTTAACTGACTGTAATAACATACTGGATGACTTAGACAAAATTTCTAGTTGGTGCGAAGAATGGCAGCTATCTCTCAATGAAGAAAAATGTAAGGTGATGCGCATAAATAGGACAAACAATTCCATAATGGTAGAATACAGCATTAGTGTTGAGCCTCTTGATGCTGTCGCGTCGTTCAAATATCTAGGCGTAACATTGCAGAGCGATATGAAATGGAACGAACATGTAAGGACAGTTGTGAGTAAGGTGGACAGCTGACTTCGGTTTATTGGGAGAATTTTGGGAAGATGTACTTCGTCTGTAAAGGAGACCGCATATAAAACACTTGTACGAACACGTCTTGAGTATTGCTCCAGTGTTTGGGACCCGCAGCAGATCAGTTTAAAGGAAGACATAGCAGTTCAGAGGTGAGTAGCTAGGTTTCTTACTGGTAGGTTCGACCAATGCGCGAGTGTCACGGAAATGCTCCGGCAATTCAATTGGGGATCGCTGGAGGAAAGACGACGTTCTTTTCGTGAATTTCTGTTGAGGAAATTTAGAGGTCCGGAATTTGAAGCTGAGTGTAGTACGATCTTCCTGACGCCTACTTACATTCCGCGTAAAGATCACAAAGACAAGATCAGAGAAATTAGGGCTCGTAGGGAGGCATATAGGCATTCTTTAGGCATTCTTTTTTTCCTCGTTCTGTTTGGGAGTGGAATAGAAAAGGAAATGGTACAGTGTACCCTCCGCCACGCAGCTTACGGTGGACTGAGGAATATGTATGTAGATGCTACTGATGACAGTTCTACTAGAACATACCCAACAAAGCATATCTAAATGTCGTGAATTCAACTAAATACCCAGGAAGAAAAATTACGAACCATTTAAATTGGAAAGAGGACATAGATAACACTATAGGAGAGGTGAACCAAAGACTACGTTTCATTGGCAAAAAACTTAGAAGATGCAACAGTTCTACTAAAGAAACTGGCTACCCCACACTTGTGCGTCCTATTATGGACTATTACTGCGCATTGGGGATCCATACCAGTTGGGAATGATGGACGATTTAGAGGGGCAGCTATTTTATGTTATCGCGATATAGGAGAGTGTGTCACGGAAATGATGCATGAGCTGGGGTGCAAATCTTTAAAAGAAAGGTGTTATTCGCTGCGGAGAGATCTATTTGCGAAATGTCTTTTACACACTTCCTCTTGATAATGCGAACATATATTATTAACATCCACCTACATAAGGAGACATCATCATGAAAATAAAATAAGAGAAATCAGATCGAAAACGGAACGATGTAGGTGTTCCTTTTCCCCGCGAACTATTAGAGAGTGGAGCTATAGAGAAATATACAAGTAGTTGGATGAACACTCTGCCATGCACTTCAATGTGACTCCAGAGTATCCAAGTAGATGAAGAGACCTGGTCATATTCTCCTAAATCATTTATAAAGATAAGGAACAGAGGGAGGCCAATAACAATTATCTGGGGAACGCTAGATATAAGTTCTGTTTTACTCGAAGACTTTCCGTTACTACATACTGTACTTTCTGACAGGAAACCGCGAATCGAGTCCCACAACTATGGCGATATTTCATAAGCATGCTGTATGATAAGACATTTGGGAGATAGTGTCAAAAGCCAGCTGGAATTACAGAAATATGAAATCGATTGGAGATCCCTTGTCTTCATTACTCATCGCTTCATGCGATCAAAGTGCTAGTTGTGTTTTATAAGAATGATACTTTCTGTATCCGCGTTGAATATGGGTCAATAGGTCGTTCACAATGTTAGAGCAAAGTATATGTTCTAAAATCCTTCTGCAAACCGATGTTAATGATACAGGCCTGAAAATCTGTAGGTCACTCTTATTGCCTTTTTTGAATATTCGGGTGACCTCTGCAACTTTCCAGTCTTTGAATACGGAACGTTCGCTGAGCGAAGGATATATCGGACAGCTAGATATGGAGCTATTGCAATACCATACTCTGGAAGGGACATGGTTGGTATAGTGTCTGAACCAGGAGACGCTTTTAAGTGATTTAAGTTGCTTTAATACTCCAGGGATATTTACTTCTAATTTACGCATGCCGGCAGTTGTTCTTGATACGAATTCTAGAGTATTTGTTTAGTTTTTTCTGAAGGAATTTAGGAAAGCTATGTTTGTCAGTTCTGCTTCAGCAGAGCGTTCAGCCGTAGCATCGCCATTGCTATCTCGTAGTGAACGTATTGTGTTTTGCTGCTAGTATACTTTGCTTACAGCCTAATTTTTTTTCTGATTTTCTACTGGCAGGGCTTGGTAGTGGTAACTATTACAAGATTCTCGCATTGAATTTAGAGTTACATCTACATCTACATGGGATACTCTGCAAATCACATTTAAGTGCCTGGCAGAGGGTTCATCGAACCACCTTTATACTATTAATCAGCCATTCCATTCTCGAATAGCGCGCGGGAAGAAAGAATATCTGAATCTCTCCGTTCGAGCTCTGATTTCCCGTATTTTATTCTGATGGTCATTTCTACCTATGTAAGTGGGAGTCAACAATATATTTTTGCATTCAGAGGAGAATGATGGCGATTGGAGTTTCGTAAGTAGCCCACGCCGCAGCGATAAGCGCCGTTGTTGTAATGATTCCCGTCCCAGATCCTGTATCATTTCCATAACGCTGTCTCCCCTGTATCGTGACAATACGAAACGAGCTGCCCTTCTCTGGACTCTTTCGATGTCCTCCGTCAAACCCACCTGATAAGGATCCCACATTGGGCAACAATACTCCATAAAAGGACGGACAAGCGTAGTGTATTCAGTTTCTTTAGTAGTTCTGTTGCATCTTTTAAGGGTTCTGCCAATAAAATGCAGTCTCCGGTTCGCCTTTCCCACGACATTATCTTCGTGTTCTTTCCAATTTAAGTCAGAAGTAATTGTAATTCCTAGGTATTTTGTGGAGTTTACGGCCTTTCACCTTTGATTCATTTATCTTGTAAACAAAGTTTAACGGATTTCTTTTCGTACTCATGTGGACGACTTCACACTTCTCATTATTTAGAGTCAATTGCCAATTTTTAAACCATACTGATATCTGATCGTTCTGCAGTTGGTTTTGACCTTGAGATGATTTTACTAGACGGTAAATGACGGCGTCATCTGCAAACAACCTAAGAGAGCTACTTAGATTTTCCCCTAAATCGTTTATGTAAATAAGGAACAGCAGAGGACCAATAACACTACCCTGTGGAACGCCCGATATCACATCTGTTTTAGTCGATGCCTTACCATCGATTACTACGAACTGTGTCCTCTCTGACAGGAAATCCCCTATCCGGTCGCAAATTTGGGGGGCGATATACCGTAAGCACGCTATTCGATTAAAAGCCGTTTGTGAGGTACGGTGTCATAAGCCTTCTGGAAATCAAGGAATACGGAATCAATTTGCGAACCCTTGTCGCCTTATTTCGACTTCAGCACTGTGCGAAATTGTTCTCTCAGAATAGTATTCCTATTTAGTGTTAACCAACTTCATCTTCCCTTCCGTCTCAGACATTTACTATATTAGAACTGAGAATACGTTCAAGAATCATACAGCAAACTGGTGTTAATGATAAGCTTGTATTTCGTGGGCCCGTTCTCAGTCAATCGACCATGTCATTTCGATCGGAAACTTAAGTCTGGGAATCTAAATGTGCAGACCAGTCAGAAACGGAAGGCAGCGCAACCTGAGCAGAACCCGTCGCTGTACGAGGGAAGGCCGCTCGGGTACCGGTCTTACACGATACCCTGGGGCGTTCTTTCCTACAGTCGCCTTCACAAACAGCTGCCGCCCAGCCTTTTACTTCAAGCAACCTTGTAGGGGCTCTAAAAAATACGCAGCTATTGCTGGGATCTCAGACTGACGCTAAACTTAGCGCTCAACGCGCCCAAGTTTAGTGTCTTACGCAGTCCTCACATCGGGGCGTGCTTTCTATCCAACGCTCTGAAACACCCTGCTGCATCCCACGGAGGTTCGAGTCCTCCCTGGGGCATGTGTTTGTCCGTAGTTTAGTTTACCTAGGTTTAAGTAGTTTGTAAGCTACGGACTGATGACCACGCAGTTTGGTCTGATAGATTTATAGACATGTGAACATTTGAACATCCCACGGAACGTGCTGCTCACGATGATTTGCATCAGCAGCAGTGTTGCAAGATGGCAGAGAGAGAAAATACCTACACTCCCACAAAAATGTACCTACGTTTTCCCTACTTTCTCCCTGCCATCTCATTAATGCCCCTACATCAGGGTCGTATCCAGGATTTGGGTCTGGGAGGGGCTGAATCCAGGAGTCCGGTCAGCAGAAGTTAACCAGTTGATTAATGTGACATGTTACCACTTTGTAAAACCTTAAAATAAATATTTGGCATTATGTGATTCTTCAGTTTCTCCCAGCGTATTTGATAGTCAAAATTGGGTTACTTAAGAGTAAATCTAGCAAACGTAACGAAGTGACCACCACGGCCGAAGAGCCTTCACATCGACGTCATCTCAGATGCCGTCGCAATCGGTTTCACTGCACGACCGCGGCGCGGGGCGCGGACCACGGAGGGGTCGCTCCGCGGGCCGAGGGTATTTAAATCGGCCGCTAGAACCCAGCCCGGCTAGAACCCAGTTCCCTTCGAGCCGCCTTAGCGTGCGGATCTCCGTGCCGGCGCGTTTCCAGGAGCTCAGTCCGTCAGTTCACCTGATGATGGCGACGTGTATGATCGCCGAAATATTGTGCCCGTTGGACACTATAGACCGGCAGTACACCAGTGGATATTTTGACTATTTGGCATCATGCTTCACTTGTTAGATATGTTTTTCCATGCAGGGGCTCTAAAAAAACACGCCGCTATTGCTGGGATCTGACTGACGCTAAACTTAGCGCTCAACGCGCCTAGGTTTAGTGTCTTACGCCGTCCTCACGTCGGGGCGTGCTTTCTATCCAACGCTCTTGAACACCCTGCTGTATCCCACGGAACGTGCTGCTCACGATGATATGCATCAGCAGCAGTGTTGCCAGATGACAGAGAGAGGGAAAATACCTACACTCCCACAAAAATGTACCTACGTTTTCCTTACTTTCTCCCTAGCACCTCATTAACGCTCCTACATCAGGGTCTTAGCCAGGATTTGGCTCTGGGAGGGGCTGAATCCAGGAGTCCGGCCAGCAGAGGTTAACCAGTCGATTAATGTGACATTTTACAATTTTGAAAAAGTTTAAAATAAATATTTGGCATCGTGCACCTCCACGGTGACCAACCGTGCGCTCCGCAGCAAGACGCTTTAGACCGCTCGGCTACTCCACCGCGGCATTTATGGAGTCAAGTGTAGATTATGCCGCGAATTCCATGTGCTCTGTTACAAGAGGATTACTGATTTATCGATCGGACAAGGGTACATCAAGAACCTGTCAACCATAGAGCAGGAACAGCAGTAATTGTTAGATCATAGTCTGCACAAAAAAGGAAGTCCGTCACTCTACATGATTAGATTTTCAAAGAGTAGTGGTATGTTGACAACGAATATCTAGCGCTTTGTTCATTATAACGTTGGCTGTCGTAAATTTTTTAGCGTTTTCTTGTCAGCATCTTCTCATTTACAAGTACTAACTAGTATATCAAATGTTCAAATGTTTGTACAACTTATGGGACTTAACTACGGGGTCATCAGTCCCTAAGCTTACAAACTACTTATGAACTACCTAAGACTAAAGACGGCACAAATATCCATGCCCGAGGGGGGATTCGAACCCCCAACCGTAGTGGCCGTGCTGACCGTGACTGGAGCGCCTCAGTCACCTCGGCCACCGCGGCCGGCAACTAGTATATCGTCCTTACGTAAACAAATAAGGCTAATGAAGGTAATAAAACGTCTTTTGTTCATGGAAACAATGAATTTTCCTTGTGCTGACATTTTCTAATACTATCTCCAAACCGACTCTCCATTCCACTGATGTACATTGAAATCATTGTAATTCGCATCAATTTTAATGTGTCGGAAACTAGATTTTCAAATTAATATTGTTTACTGTGAACAGAAAACAACTATGTCGTCTAAAATATCACTGGCTACTTCAAACTTTGCAACAATTGGTCGGTTTCATACCCGCGCGCAGACAACTGTTCTGTTGCCAACATTACCCGCTACGCATGCGTCGGTGATTGTAAAATTTTACCAAAGTACCTACGCTTTGGGGACTTTTGGATGAAAATTCCCAACATGATTATAATGCTTAAAAGCACCTACGTGTAGGGAAAATTCCCTACGTCTCGCCCGTTGCGGGCAATTTTTGGCGCGCAGATGAATGAGCTTACAAAAATGAATGTACGAAAAATTGCACGAAATGTCTCTTAGCGATCGTCGTTAAAGAAACCTGCATACTATAGCCTTCTTCTGTCAAAGGTACAAATGTACGCTTTACATACACGTCGCACGCAATACTCTCTCAGAAAATGTCATTTTTTTAAAGTAACAGTAGGACGGTACTCATATATGAAAGCAGCTGATACTCATAAAATGTACGAAAAAATCGCTTTGGCAAAAATATGATAAATAACTACCACCAGTGAAGTACTCATATGCATCAGCTCCACTACTCTTGCTACCTCTTGTTTTCTTGTTTTCCACATTGAGTATATTCGGCAGATTCAAAAATGTCGTTTGGCATTTCTTCCGAGATAAGTTCTGCCTGACACATTTAACTTTTCCATACACGCGGAACGACGCCTCAGCTCGATAAAGTTGCGATTATTTTTGCCTGTAGTATGGTACAAACACTACTCCTTCTCCTACTGCGTCAAGAAATATATACAAATGCCTCTATGATCACACGTTTACGTTGTGCATACTGTGATACTGAACTCTTCCTCTTCCAACGCTGTACTGAACTGCAGCGCTGCTGGGGAAAAAAGTGATGTAGGGTACCGTCTGGTGACTGTACTAACAACTCACCACGCCAGCTGCAGTCTTGTGTAAAGTGCTTCGCCGTCCCATATGGCTGTTCACAGCAAGCGGAGCAGGGAGGTGGAGGTGGAACAGCCTGTCTTGTGGCAAACAGCTGCTAAAGGACGAATATAATAAATTATACTCCGTTCACCGAAACGAGGCACACTGTAAACACGAGGTGCAAGACCAGGGGCAAAACAAAAATGGGTCACTCGCTCAATGTCGATCATCTGTTTCAGGTGTAAGGTCACTCTGTATTTTGTTACATAGCAGTGATACTAGAAGCTGAACATATTTAACCCTCCAGGGGGCCCACAGCTCTTTTGTGGGTACTTGCGGCGCGCACGGGGCCCCGAGCCGAAGCAGCCTTCCTTCCCGCCCCAGGCTGCTTCATTTTCCCTCCCAGTTCATGCCTTCGCCCGGAGGCGTCCATTTCGAGTCAAGGTGGTCTCCTGTAATAGACTTTCTCTTTCCTTTGTTTCTTCCTTTCCTAACCTTTTCTTCTGTCTTTCAGTCCTAGCTGTACTCTTATAGCCTTCCTCTCCTCCTATTTTCATCTCCGCTTCGACGTTTGAGACTCCCTCCTCTATCCTTCGCTATACTGCCTACTGCTTCTATTCTTCATCTTTCCTCACTGTGCGTGTCTGAGGGCCGACCCACGCATTATCATGCGTAGCAGGTGACGGGGTAATGCGTAATTTCCCACCCTGGGTAGACAAGTAGGGCACGTACGTACCCCCTGGTAGAGGCCAGGCCCAGGGAGGGTGATTAACCGAGCTGGTAATATCCGAACATGCCGATTGGTCCCTCCGTCCGTTCTCGGGAGTGTGACCTGAGGTGTGAACAATCACCCAAGGCGGGCAAGTCCTCATTGAGGGCCCCCACTAGGAAGGAGCGCGCCATCGGAGACGCCGGTAATCATGGGGGACATTTCCGCAATGACTTCCTTCTCTTCTACTGTGACTTTGTCCCAAAAGAGAAAGATAGATTCACCTCAGTGTAAGAAAACTTTGCCTAATCTTCCATAATTTCTGGTTGTTTCTCAAAATGACGGTCAAGATTTCTCTCCGTTAATCCTTTCGTAATTCAGAAGGGTGTTGATGCGATTGCCGGTCCCGATAAGACCTGTTCCAGGCAGCACAATGGAACATTGTTACTGGAAGCGGACAATGCTTTCCAGGCGCAAAAACTAATAACTACGCCCCTACACACGTTTCCTGTCCAAGTAGAAGCGCATCGCACCCTCAACTCATCAGGAGGGTAGTTTTCACAAGATCCATTGACGGGTTAGCAGACGAAGAGATTCAAAACTACATGTCTGATCAGAGTGTAACAGCCGTGCATAGAGTGCTTACAAAGGTTGACAACCAGATAACACCAACTCGTACTGTGTTTTGACATTTGACAGAGTTGAACTTCCGTCCAAGGATATAAAGTTGTCTCCATTCGCCCTTATGTACCAAACACACGCGCTGTTTCCAATGCCATAGACTCAACCACACCCATCAATCTTGCCCCAATACAGCAAAATGTGTGACTTGTGGTAGGGAGGCCCATGAGGGCGACTGCCAACCTCCATTCCCTCGCTGCATTAATTGCATAGGTGACCATGCTGCTTCCTCTAGGGACTGCCATGTCTATAAAGATGAGAAGGTCATTCAGCAAATTCGGGTAACGGAAAAGGTCTCAACATCTGCTGCTCGAAAGTTATTAGCGAGTCAAAGGCCCACTGTCCTTCCAGCGAGCACATACAGTAAGGTCCTCACCTCCAGTCGACCTACTACGGATGCAAGTACGCAGACCTGCGATCTCACTTTCTCTGACACAGTTGTGCGATTGGCCAACATGAAGATTGCCCCTTCCACCTCCCTGCTCAATCCTGCTCCCTCTAAAGTTCAGTCTTCGTCAACCTCTAATAAAACGCGGGCAACTAAACAAGATGCCTGGACTTTGAAAAAGGAACCTGTCCGTGAATATTTTCTCAACCGTCAACTGCCTCTTCTCACTGTCACTCTTCCAAAAAAGCTAACAAAAAAGAGTTCATCTCCGTCCCCGCCGAGGCGTGACTCATCCATCACGCCGCCTACCAGTAGCCAGTCCCGGTCATCCTCTGTCTCGCCGGGACGCACTACTGTTAGCCGGGCAACCGGCGTTTTACCAGCGGAGGACGCTGCCCCTACCGATCAACTCGGGAGGGCGGCAGAAATTTCAGTCGCACTGATGGAACAAGAATTTCCACCAATGTTTTGCGATAGCAGTGCTCCTCGAAGTCAGGCCCTCAGTGGCCGTCGAGGTAACTCAGTTTTGCCTCGTTCTTCTCTTTTCTCCCCTTATTCTTATCATGGCGCTCCTTCAGTGGAATATTCGAGGCATTCGTTCCAATCGAGTGGAATTAAAATCACTCCTTTGGTTGCAATGTTCGCTCATAGTTAGCATCCAAGAAACAAAGTTACGACCACAGGATTGTATAGGCTCCCCTCAATATACCACTGTGTGTTCTGACGTACCTCCTGTGGATGGTATTCCAGCCCATAGAGGTGTTATGTTGTTCGTCGGGACGACATCTATTACCACCCCCTCTCTTTGCACACTCATATAAAGGGAGTTTCCATCCGCATCACTCTCCCCACCCTTTCCTTCTCTCTCTGCAATATCTGTACCCCGTCATCGTTTGCCTTTACTGGGGCAGATGTGCTGCAACCTGTTGCCCAGCTTCCTCCACCTTTTTTTTTTTTTTTTTTTTTTTTTTTTGCGACTTCATCGCACAACGCCCCCTATGGCGTTCTCCAGCATCTTGCCAAAGAGACTCGCTTCTAGCGGACCTATTCAACCATCTCAATCTTGTGTGCCTAAACACCAGTTCACCAACCTTCCTTTCAGACACAACACACACCTATTTCCACTTGGACCTCGCGATATGCACTACTCAGCTAGATCGTCGATTCGAGTGGTATGCTCTTTCTGATATGTACTCGAGCGAGCATTTCCCTTGTGCAATCCACCTACTGCATCATACCCCATTTCCGCATTCCACCACCTGGAACACGTCCAAAGCCGACTGGGGGCTGTATTCTTCCATGGCGGTTTTCCATGATCTGAATTTCCCCATCTGTTACAGTCGGGTCCAGTACCTCACCGAAGTTATTCTCACTGCTGCCGAACATTACATACCTCATACTTCCTCTTCTCCACCCCGCGTCCCAGTCCTATGGTGGACTGCAGCAGGAAGCGACGCTATTAGAGCTCGGCGATGTGCTCTACCCACCTTTTAACTGCACCCAATGATGGAGAATTGCATCCATTACAAACGACTGCGAGCGCAATGCCGTTGTTCAAAAAGAAAGCAAAAAAGCCTTTTGGACTGCCTTCACTAGTTCTTTTAACAAATTCACTCCATCCTCGGTGGTCTGGGGTAGCCGGCGCCGGTTATCTGGCACTAATGTCCACTCCCCATTCGAGCTCTGTTCATTACCACCCTGCCTTCCTCCCTCACAAACAGGCAGAGACGGCATGGCCACCTTCTTTCCAACCTTTAAATCGTGAAAGTTGTAATTCCACCTTCACTATCCAGGAACCGTGCTCTCGCCATGTCCCATGTCCCACTCCTCTGCCCCGGGGCCCGATGCTACTCATATTGAAATGTTGAAAAACCTTTCTCCTGCGAGTAAATGTTTCCTTCTCTGCACCTATAATCGCATATGGACTGAAGGTCAGGTTCCCACAAGTTGGCGTGAAGCCTTTGTTGTCCCCATCCCCAAACCAGGGAAGGACAAACATCTTCCTTCCAGTTATCGCCCCATTTGTCTTACCAGCTGTGTCTGTAAGGTGATGGGACGCATGGTTAATGCTCGTTTGGTTTGGCTCCTTGAATCCCGACGCCTTCTTACCAATTCCAATGTGATGCTGTGCTGTGCTCTGAAGCTGACCACCTCGTCGACTTTCATTAAGTATAATGTCTTTGAAAAAGTGGCTGTGTTCTTTGATCTGGAGAAGGCCTAAGACATCTGTTGGAGGGCGGGGATTCTCCACACCATGCATAACTGGGGCTTTCGCGGCCATCTCCCCCTCTTTATTCGTGCATTTTTAACGGACCAAAGTTTTCGGGTACGAGTGGGCTCTGTTTTGTCAGACCCTTTTTGCCAAGATAATGGGGTGCCACAGCGCTCTGTTTTAAGTGTAGTACTTTGAGAGGTAGTATTACTATTTATATTCATATTTTCCAATTTCATTTAGTCTGTTGATTTAATTGGATGTTGGGTTCTTTGTATTCTAATTTCTCCAAATTCTTAATGCCAGATGATAGAAATGATGATTGCATGATTTTGGTACATTGGGAATAAGCCACCTGGGTAATTGTTTTTAGGCTTCCGTTTCTCCAATGAGAAAACAATCTGCATAAACTTATGGGGATACAATGAGTTTCTTCCACCATCTCTACATGTAGGCCCCGTCGCTCTCCCATTCGTGGAGACAACGAAATTATTAGGACTAACATTGGATAGGAAACTTTGTTGGTCGCCACATGTGTCTTCTCTGGCTGGCCGTTATACACGTTCCCTTAATGTCCTCCGTGTTCTTAGCGTTAGGTCATGGGGAGCTGATAGAACCGTCCTTCTTCACCTTTATCAGTCCATAGTCCGATCGAAGCTGGATTGCGAAAGCATTGTTTACGCATTCACACGCCTCGTCCATCTTGCTCCATCTTAATTCACCA
Source organism: Locusta migratoria (assembly GCA_026315105.1). NCBI lineage: Eukaryota > Metazoa > Arthropoda > Insecta > Orthoptera > Acrididae > Locusta > Locusta migratoria. Next base: position 450,258,691 of record CM048748.1, read on the forward strand.
TCGGGGGTTACTCCTAGTGATTGCAGAAGCTGTCGGATTACCATCGCACTATCGGCGTGATACATTACTCTGTCGGCATGCGTGCCGGCTGCTGTCAATGCCCGAACACCCATCCTACTCATCATATTTCAACGACTCCCTCAATCGCCAATATGGGGTGTCTGTATATGTACTGTTGCCTCCCGGAGTTCGTTTTCGTCTCCTGCTTCAGTAGCTCGATTTCACCCTCCCTGCCATCCTTCGAATGGACGTGAGCCCAACACCACCGTGGCTTCAGGCACAGGTTCGCATCCACCTCGAACTCAGCTCGCTCCCAAAGAGTACCGCAGATTCGTTGTATCTCTCAAGGTTTGTCGAACTTCGTTCGCAGCTTGATTACATTTTCATCTATACAGATGGCTCTAAAAAAGATGATGGTGTCGGATCCGCCTTTGAGTATTGGTCGATAAGCTTTTATTGAAAGCTGTCGAACTCGACGACAAATTTCACAGCTGAGCTTTTTGCTCTCTATCAGGCAGTCCAATACGTTCGCTGCCACCACCACCCTTCTTATGTCGTCTGCTCAGATTCACTCAGTTTCATTCAGAGTCTTAAAGGCCCGTATCCGGTCCATCCTTTTGTACTAAGACTCCAATGCTCCCTTCAATTGGTAGCCGAAGATGGCTTTCGCGTTCGTTTACTTTGGGTACCTGGCCACGCAGGTGTGCCGGGGAACGAGGCTGCTGACGCTGCGACCAGGGCTGCCATTCTCCTACCTCGGGCAGCTACCGCTTGTGTCCGCCTGTCGGCGGGAGGAGGTAATCTTGGCCCGTCTGAGAATCGGTCACTGCCGGTTCAGCCACCGACATTTATTAACAGGCGACCCCCCACCAGTCAGTTCTGCGGTCACCCGATGACGGTGCGCCATGTTTTAATGTTCTGCCCAAATTTTGATCATGTTCGTGTTGCAGTAAACCTGCCGTCCACTGTGGAGGAAATTTTTGCTGATGACGCACCGGCAGCTGCTAGAGTTTTGCGTTTTATACGTGGCTAAGTCAATTATTATACGCATAGTAGTTATAAAATTTTATTGTAATAAAATACGAAACTTACAAGAACATAATTTTTCGACATAGTCTCCATGCTTTTCAATGCACTTCGTCCATCGCTTATGCCCTCATGAAAGGTTTTCGGTTGAGCTGTCAGCCAGGAATGCACCGCTTCATTCATTGCTTCGTCCGAGTCAAATCGACGGCCCCTTAATGCCTGTTTGAGTGGACCAAACAAGGGATAGTCAGAAGGGGCAAGATCGAGACTATATGGAGGATGATCCAGTACTTCGAATTTAAGTTTTTGGAGCATTTCAGCACTGTGGACAGCAGTACGCGGACTGCCATTGTCGTGCAACAACACACCACCTTCTGACAGCAATCCTCGGCGTTTGCTTCGAATTGCAGGCTTTTGGCTGTCAGTAAGCATCTCACTGTTTATTGTTGTGCCCCTTTCACCATATTGTTCCAGTACAGAACCTCGTGCATCCCAAAAAACCGTAAGCATCAGTTTTCCTGCGGACGGTTGGGTTTTGAACTTTTTCTTGCATGGCGAATTTTGATGTTTCCATTCCATACTCGGTCGTTTACTCTGCGGCTCGTAATGATGGATCCATGTTTCGTCACCAGTAATGATTCTGTCTAAGAAGTTGTCCCCTTCGTTACCATAGCGATCCAAATGTTTTTTGCAGATGTCGAGGCGCGTTTGCTTGTGCAACTGTGTGAGTTGTTTTGGGACCCATCTTGCACAAACTTTAAAAAACCCAAGGCTGTTGTGAATAATTTCGTAGATAGAACCATGACTAATTTGAAGACGATGAACCACTTCATCAATAGTTAATCGTCTGTCTACGAGAATCATTTCACGTAATCGCTCAATGGTTTCTTCATTTGTGGCGGTAAACGGTCGCCCGGCTCCTTCATCGTGCTTAACACTCGTGCGAGCATTTCGGAATTTTTCAATCCACTCGTACACACTTCGTTGTGGCAAAACACTGCTCCCGTACTGTACTGCAAGTCTTCTATGAATTTCGGCCCCTGATACAACTTCCGCCCAGAAAAAACTTATCACTGAACGTTGCTCTTCTTTGGAGCAAATAGACAGCGGAGCAACCATGATTAACAGCACAGCAGCGACAACGAAACTAACGTAGCAGCTTGAAAATTGCAAACATATAATAACAAATAAACAAAGCATGCGTCACCGACGTAAAACGACAGTACTGCCAACATAAACAAAAATATGACTAAATTTCGGATAATAATTGACTTACCCTCGTAAAACGGTAAAAATAAAAGGAAACAGATATTTTTCTTAACGATGCTATTTTTTTTTTCTGGGCACACATATGGAATATAATGAATGTTTGTCTTAAAGAACGTTGATTCACTTAATACACACATGCTCTGAAACATGCCGGATGGTGAGGAAACGTGAGAGAGAGAAAGAGAAGTCGGACATGTCCTAAAGAACAGACCACATCTCCAAAAGTACTAAATAAACATTAATGGCGGTATCACAGATAGAGAATATCCTGGGGCAACATATAGGCTTCATTTCATCAAAATCAGATTAGGAAAGTAAAATATATCGTAATTTGAAGTTTTAGGTGTTTTCATGCTTGGAAATAACTGCGTAATGCAGCAAAGAACTAATAGATATCGCTGCAGGTGTTCGTGTTTAGTTCGGGGCAGCGATCGGAATATTACCCCAACGAGGTTAGAATAAATGGAGGTGGCATTATCTATGCAGAGCACATACGTCAGTTGATGCCTGTCCGCCATCTTGGTCAGTTTTTCAATGCAATTTCTCCGTTAAAACTATGCGTTAAGTCGACCCTCTTACAGTTAATGCATTGGACTGACAGTGACTGCGAAGTATGTACTTTCAAACAATATATTTTCTTGAATAAATAGTAATAAATACGCAGCATATTATATTTGAAAACTTAATTTTTAACGGCTAATTTGCACTCGTTTAACACATTGTACATTAAGGCAAAACTGTCGAACGGTTTGTTTTAAGTGATAAATAACATTAGCTCTACAATACGAACACTTCTCCAAAACTGACCAATATGGCGAAGGCAGGCTTCACTTTTTTCGGCATAAGGTCGTCTCCCTATATTCTAAACTCCTTGTATTACCCTTTGAAAATACTACTTTTTGACTTTTCAAATTAATCATATTTATGGAAATCGTTTTCTTGGTTGCTGTGTTTTACGAAATATGATTCAACGCAATGAATATAAAACTGATACAATTCTCGCCGTGCTTATTCCATATATGTACATACTGATATCACAGTCTAAAGGCCAGTTTACACGACGACACTAGGTTTCATGAAACTGCGCTAATCGCCAGTGCGCATGCGCGGCAGGCAGTCGCGCAACTCTTTGGCGAAACTAAACAGTTTCGGCACGTCCCAACTTTGGCAAAACTGATTGCGCGTGTTTTTAGGTTAGGTGATAACCAATACTGAACAAAATACAGCATAAAGGGGGGAAAGGAAGAAATAATTCGGTTTTTGAACATATATGCGATGCATAGGTGTTTGTGCCATTTTAACGCTGAAAATTTTAGGAATAAGCAGCGGCGTATTAGTGCTCTTGAAGCAATTATTCGTGAAGTAAATATTGATGGGTTGACGATTAGTGAATTGCAGACTAAAATACATTCAATTCCAAATACCTATACAAACGAACCATGGCTATTGTGGATTTGGTAACGCGGTACAGGTACTGTACAGACGAATATCTATTTGACAAAAAAGTAATGCAATTTGTAATTTCAGTTCTAGTAACAATGCTTGTTTCTTTGTTGCATTACTAACTATGTTTAAAAGGAACGTAAACTGCACTGGTGACATTGTAAGTTAATTAAAATAGCTTCTAGGGTCTTCAATCACAATTTCTTTCAGCCAGGTCGCTGACCAACCGAGCTGACGTCTCTTTTAATCCAGTCACGAACCCAAACACGTTCCTCATTCTTTTTATGTTTAGTCTTATGCAGAGAATTCAGACAGGGTAACAATAGCACCGCCACAACTCTTCTACGGCGACTACGGCATTTATAAAACGACGAAACTGATACAAGAAACCAGTTGCGCGCAACTCATTTCATGAAACGAGTGTCGCAACCTAGTGTCATCGTGTAGACTAGCCTTTACGTATATGTTCAACTGCTTTGGAAGTTTAAGTCTCACGCTTGGAGCGACAATAGCGCATCTAAAGGAAACTGAGTAAACCGTAATAATAATAATTGTTTTCAGTGATATTTCTACTTCATTAAGGAAATACCACGGAGGTAAGAATGAAGGAAGATGGCACTACGTATTCCAGCCGTACTACGCTTTGAAGCCATGGCCGCCATGACACTCCAACCAACACACTGACAGTGTGTTATAGCTGTGTCTGTATTTAGTACCAACTTAAACAAAATATAACTAAATTGCGGATAATAATTGACTTACCCTCGTACATATGACTAATTTGGTCAAGGACATTTAATTCCTTCTATTGCTATTTTTTATTCCTCATTTTAGTGATTTTCTGAAATTATCCTTGTCGGCACCCTTTTTAACCTCTTTTTTTTTTTTTTTTTTTTTTTTTTTTTCCCATGTCAATCTTGGGTCAGAATCGGGCGCTAATGACTAATGCATTTGTGCGCCCTAATACTACAAAAAAGGAGAAAAAAGTGCGAGCCGTGGAGCACTTCGGTCCGACGGCGCAGTGTAGTGTGCTGTAGTGTAGTGTGTAGCGTGTAGTCGGTGTATGGAGCACTTTCACTGGAACGCGGTCGGCCGTGGCTGCCTGCGACCTCAGCACCACCTGGCGGCCGGGAGGTCGCCGCTACACCTGGCCTGCCGGACGCCGGTTGCCATAGCAACCACAGCGAGCGGGACTAGCTTTGGTCTCGTCTACCGGCTCCTTCGGTCATACGTGACGTCCTCTTGACGTCTTCTACCTATGCGTAAAATACTGTCGGTGTTCTTGTCGCGTCAAATATGGGCAGGAGCCCAAGCTTTCGACTATATCCTCCATAGTCGTCGTCAGGGGTAAAACTGACTGCCGTGAACTGTTTTTTTCATTTATTGTTATTTTAAAGCCAACTATTTACAGTCAGCAGGCTGGCAGCAGCTGCGTTGGCTGCTCTTCAGCCCTGCGAAATACATGTCATGAAAAACAGTGAAGGAACATAAAACTGATGAATAAAAAAATGGGAGATTTTAAAAACAATAGACAAGTTGCGATTTTGAAGGACTAAACGTAAATGAACAAAGAGACAAACATATATGGGAGAACGAAAACAGGAACAATCAAGCGGTAATAAAAGCACACATGGTCAGTAAAACTGTTCAAGGCAACGGTGGCGGTTTAAAAGTACATTGGAAGAAACACAAGGACAAACAGGAAGACAGTTGACGGCGCACATGCTAAAACTCGTTGACGCTGATCGCGGAGGCACTGATTAAAAACCACACATATGTCACTGAACACAGTAGCACTGTGCACGTTTATAAGATCGAGACGCGCCCGCGGGGGGGAGGGGGATGGAGGGGGAGGAGGTGCGACAGGGGAGGGGAGGGGAGAGGGAGAAAGAAGGGGAATGAGGGATTGACGAGACTCTGGGCATGGGAGAGGGGTAGCCAAGCGGGTGGGAAGGAAAAGGACGGAAGAGAGGGGAGGGACGCTGATGCTACGGGGAAGGGATCAGAGTTGGTAGGAGGGGTAGATATCGGGCGAAGTTAGTTATCCGGTAAGGGAAGGGTGCGGAAGTTGCCCTGAGAAAGGACACGGAGTGTATGCAGGTGAAGGCCGGGAGGGATAGTTTGGTGGAGGCGTGGCAGAGGCCCGGGATTGGTGAGAATAGGGTATACCAGAGGGTTTTGGGACTCTATTTTTCGGGTAGTGTAAAGGAGTCGGAAATGTTCGAGGTGTTGTAGGAGAGGAGGGAAAGGGATTAGGTCATAGAGGATACGCGTGGGGGAAGGGAGTCTGATACGGTGTGCGAGGCGGAGGGCGTGGCGTTCCAGGATCTGTAAGGATTTGTACTGCCGTGAACTGGAGGCTTCCACTTATATAACCAGGAGACGGCTTCTCATTGGCTAGCTTACGTCACAGCGGCACTTGGGTGGTGCCATCTAACCACCTAGAATTTTCTAGCGCACTCGATTCCTCGTTGTTAGCAGCGCCATCTCTCGCAGCAGGCGGTGATCTGCGGGAAGTACTAAATGTTCTGGGAGCCAACCTCTGTTCCTTCTCCTTCTCCAGTGCTCGCTTCCCTGCGTTGCTGAATGCATATCCGGAGTCTCTATTGATATTATTATCGCATAATCTGAATTCAATAGCCTCCCTGATGACAGAATCCCAGTAGTTGGAAGCGTGAGCCAGTACTCTCGTTTCTTCAAACAAAATACGATGTTTATTTAACAGGCTGTGCTCAACCACCGCAGACCCGTGCCGACTGGGATGCCTACCGTCGCTCCATTGACACCTCGGTCGCAAGCCACCCACTTCCCCTCCGCACTCCCGACGATATTGATCATGCCTCCTCCTTCCTCCAGCAGACCGTTGCTAACGCGGTCCATGCCCACATCCCCACCCGAGCGATTTATCCTCACTGTCCTACCATTCCTCCACAGGCCGTCCTTCTCCTTCGCGAATCCCGTCGTCTCTACCGCTCCTTCCTCCGGACCCGTGACCGGGACACACTCCAACGCCACCGGCAAATCCAACGCCACATCCGAAATCTCTTGTCCGCGAAAAAACGCCGGGACTGGCGCCAGACATGCACCCGCCTCAATTCCACGCTCCCTGTCAACTCCTCCAAGTACTGGCATGCCTTCCGCCGCCTTACTGGCGGTCATTCCTCCCCCCCCTACCCGCTTCTCCATGATGACCGTCCTTTTCCTGACAACGCCAGTAAGGCAGAACACTTTGCCTCCTACCTCTCCGAAGTCTTCTCCATTCCTGATGATCCTCTCTTTGACTATTCTCTCTTCCCGGACGTCCATGAGCGAACCGATACCTCCACTCCTCCGCTCGCCCCCGGCTTCCAGTACTTGGACCACATTCCCCCCTCAGAACTGAACACTCCCATTACCGCCCGTGAAATCATTGACACTCTTCGGACTAAACGCAACACCGCCCCTGGTCACGACCGGCTGACCTACCGTCACCTCCGGGCTTGCCCCCCCTCCTTCCACGAAGCTCTTGCTACCTTATATAATGTCATCCTTTTCACCGGCTTTTACCCCAACCTGTGGAAGACCTCCCGTATTCTCATGTTCGTAAAACCGGATAAGCCCCCATCCCAGACCTCATCCTACCGTCCCATCAGTCTTACCTCCGTGTTCAGCAAGGTCCTGGAAACCATCCTCTCCCGTTGTATCCATCAGCACCTCCATCGCCACCAGTTCCTCCCCCTTTCCCAATGTGGCTTCCGACCTTCCTTCTCTGCCGATGACCAGCTCCTTCGCCTTACTCATCTCCTTTCTGTCCAACTCAACTCCCGTCGCTCCGCAATTTTTGTCTCCCTTGATATCCAAAAAGCCTACGACCGTGTATGGCATTCCGGTCTCCTCTTCAAGCTCCAGTTCTACGCCCTTCCTATTAATTACGTCCGCCTCATTGCTTCCTTTCTCACCCGCCGCCCCTCCTATGTCACTGTCTGCAACTCCGACTCCCGTTTGTTCTACCCCTCTGCCGGGGTGCCCCAAGGCTCCGTCCTCTCTCCTCTCCTTTATCTCATCTACTCCGCCGACATGCCCCAACCCGAGCCTCCCGTTTACCTTCTACAATATGCTGACGACACCGCCTTCCTAGCCCTCGCCCCCTCCCTTGCCCGCTCCCAGTTTTTGCTCCAGTCCCACCTCACCGAGTTCGCCTCATGGTGCAACCGGTGGCTCCTCTCCGTCAATCCTGACAAATCCCAGGCAATTATCATAGGTCGTACCACCCGCTCCTTCCGTCTCCATGATTTCTACCTCACCCTCTACAACCGCCCTATCCGCCACACCCCCACCCTGAAGTACCTTGGCCTAACACTCGACCGTAACCTCTCCTGGACCCCCCACCTCCGCACTGTCCGACAGAAAGCCCTCTCCCGCCTTAACCTCCTCAAACTCCTCACCGGCCGGACGTAGGGTCTCAGCCCCTCCACCATTCTCTACACCTACCGGTCCCTCATGCGTCCTGTCCTTTGCAGCTTCCATCCTGCCTGGATCTCCGCTCCCACATCCTACTATAAAACCCTCCAAGTCCTCGAGCGCCACGCCCTCCACCTCGCCTACCACATCCGGCTCCCGTCCCCCACGCGGATCCTGTATGACCTGATCCCGTTTCCCCCACCTCCTCGAATATCTCCAGCGTATCCGTATCCTCTATACCACCCGTAAAATTGACTCCCGCAACCCCCTGGTCCACCCCATCCTTACCAACCCTGGGCCTCTGCCACGCCTCTACCGCGTTATACCCCCTTCCCTTCATCTCCACACCCTCCATGTCCTCTCCCAGGGTAATTTCCGCCGCCTCCCCCTTCCTGATGACGTCCTCCGTTCCGACATCTACCCGTCCTACCAGCTCTGATCCCCCACCCATAGATAAAGTGCCCCCTCTCCTCCCTCCCCTTCCGCTCCCCCGCTTGGCTACCCCCCTCCCTGCCCTGGAGTCCCTACGGCTCTTCCCTGCCGTCCCCCTTTTCTTCACCGCCGTTTTTTTCCCTCTCCCCCACGCTTTGCTCCGCCCCCCTTTTTATCGGGGTCCTGGACCGACAGTTTTACAAGTGCTACGTCAAGTGTTGTGTGTTGTGCTACAGTGAAGTGTGTGTTTTTTAACTGCGTCCACCGCAACCAGACGAGTGTCGCACCGTGTATTTTACTTAGTGTCTCCATGTACTCGCCGTCCTGTGTTCTTGTCGTCCAACATGTGCTTTTTACGTCACCGTGGCTCCTCGTTTTTAACTGACTACATCCGGTTTTTGTTCACCTGTCACCTGTTTGTACCTCCAATTGTCGCCATGTATGTGTCATTGTTCCTCCATTGATTTTTCGCCTGTCATGTATTTTAAATTTTCATCTCATCAATGTCTTTTATTCACTCGGCTGAAGAGCAGCCTCTGGAGCTGCTGCCGGCCTACTGGTGTAATCGCTGGTGTGGAAATACAATAAAAAAAAAAAAAAAAAAAAAAAAAACCACCGCAGATGTTACTAAATGCCTGTTTTTCAGGTGACGCTGATGTTCAACGCAGCGATCAGAAACAGTTCTTATTGACTGCCCCACGTAATTTTTGCCACACTCGCTCGGAATGCTGTATATTCCCGGCACTCTCAGACTGAGGTTGTCTTCGATGGGTGGCATCATTTCTTTCATCTTCTTGGGAGGACGAAAGACAGGTCGGATCCCCTGCTTATTTAGGACTCCTCCGATTTTACTACTTGTTGCACCGCTGAATGGTAGCCGCGCGATGTGTTGGTCCTCTTGAGTTGTTGGAATAGCATCCTGTCTAGGTTTCCTCGACAGTGTGGACCTAATATCACGGGACGAATATCCATTCTTAATGAAGACCTTCTTCAGGTGTTTGATCTCAGAGTCGAGGTGGTTTTCGTCTCAAATAATTCTTGCTCTGTGTACCAAGGTGTTCAGCATAGCTTTCTTCTGAGTGGGATGATGAAAGCTACGGGCATTCAGATACAAGTCTGTATGCGTCGGCTTTCTGTACAGAGAGTGTCCACGACGTCCATCTGATTTTCGTTCAACCAACACGTCTAAGAAGGGTAGCTTTCCGTCCTTCTCTACTTCCACTGTAAATCTTATGTTAGGGTTGAATTCCATTCAAATGATCCACGAACTGCTGCAGTGCCGGACTTTTGTTCGTTATAATATATTCCACTGATAAATTGTATTTAGTTTTGTGAGCTATTTGTGTTCTCAAGGTGTCCAATTGCCAGCCGTACGAAAGAGGGGCGTAACGAACGTAACTGGCGCCCGGGGTACGACAGTATTGGCGCCCCGCACCCCGCCTCCCCCCACCCTTTCCCACCGAGGTTCCCGTGATAGAACACCATACTTGATCGGCGGCATCTCCTTCCAGAAATACATATAATAATATAAAATATAGAATGTACTCCTCTCATATCACAAAATCATAGCAGAACGTTATACCTATCTTAATCTGTTTCTTCCCAAACTAGGAGGTATGTCGACAAAGTAAGTTCCGTTTGGTTATACAAAACAAACGAGTACAGATACAGAAAAAATATTGATTGTACAAAACTCTACAACTGTTAAACTATGTTCTGCATAGCTTTCGAAATTTTGCAGGAACTTGTCATAGTGTAGCACAACTTTTTGTGTGCCTTCTTCACAGAAGGTTACCGCCTGCGTATTCAACCATGTGGTAATATATTCTTTCAGCTCGTCATTATCGTTGAAGTGTTGACAACCAAGGGCGGATTTTAGGTGTAAAAAGAGAAGAAAGTTACTAGGATCGAGGTCCGGGCTGTACGGAAGATGATCAAACACGTCACAGTGAAATTCCCGTAAGAGTTTGGTCACATTCGCCGTGTGAGGTCAGGTATAATCGTAAAGGAAAAAAAATAAATAAATAAATAAATAAAAAAAAAAAATAAATAAAAAAAAAATATAAAATAAAAAAAAATAAAAAAAATAAAAATAAAAATAAAAAAATCATTTTCTTACACATAAAATCTACCCTTGCTGACGATGATGGACTGAAAGAACATGTTACCACATGGTTGAAAAAGCAGGCAGTAACTTTCTATGAAGGAGGCATAGAAAAACTTGTGCCACACTATGACAAGTGCCTATAAAATTTCGGAAACTATATTGAAAAAGTAGTGTATCAGTTGTAGATTTTTGTACAATAAATGTTTTCTCTGTGTATGTACACGTTTGATTTATATAACCAAACGGAACTTACTTGCTGGCCGCGGTGGCCGAGGGGACTGAGGCGATCCAGTCACGGTCTGCACGGCCACTACGGTCGGGGGTTCGAATCCCCCCTCGGGCATGGATATTTGTGCCGTCCTTATTATTAGTTAGTTCATAAGTAGTTTGTAAGTTTAGGGACTGATGACCCCGTAGTTAAGTCCCATAAGCTATTCAAACATTTTTAAGATTTAACAAAGACGTGCTGTCTCACGATGGCAACCTGAATGCAATGTTACAAAGATGGCTACCTGAACACCACTTCTCATTGGCTGCCTTCATGTGCCTGGTGAAAGCCGACGGGTGGTATCCTCATCTACACTAATCCCTAAGTTGTATTCTCTCTCTCTTGCTAATATAACCCTTTTGTGATCTGAAATATCTATTCGTAATAGAATCGGTCCATTTTCAGACCTTGTTCTTGAGGAAGCAAAAAAATTTTCTTTATCTGTTTCCTTTAAGACCACACAAGTGTAGCATTACACTGGAGTCCTAGTGAAGTACACTCTTAAGTACACGTAACGTTACCTGTAATTTATGTATTATAGATGCTAACGAGCGTACAAGAAAGAAAAGTAACGGATAAAAGTATACAAGAATATTTTGTAATAACTGCAAAACCAGAACACTTTCGCTTCGCCTGCAGCAAAATGCACGTAAAATAAAATCGAACAGTGCTTATTAAAGGTTGGATGTGGGAACGACAGTGATATTTTCCTTAGCCCACTGCTAGCAAACGGGTAGATTTTCATGTAAGTGTAGATAATTATTTTGTCTTTTTTTTCTTGTAGCTTATGCTACTGTAAATTGAAAACGCGCGCGCGCATGTTTGTGTGTGTGTGTGTGTGTGTGTGTGTGTGCGTGTGTGTGTTTGTGTGTGTGTGTTCTGTTGCGGCGTTACTTCTTCTTGCGTTAGTAGGACTGAATAACAACTTTGACGTGGCCATGTAAGACTTCGTAAACAGCAAGTCGTCCGCTCGTCAACAAAACAAAACAAAAATTCAGGTAAAACTTCCTGTATTATGAAATTTCGAAAAAAAAACCTTGTGCAGATGGAAGAAGCATGTGATGCTATAGCTTCTTTAAATTGTCACTCTTAATAAAATATTTCAAAGTTCACACATAGTTCAAAATGTCAAAAGGAAGTTCGTGTTTTACATGTTGCTATAGTCACATATGATGTAAAGTTCCTTTATATCCTGATAGATCGATATGTTCGATCTGTTAAATGAAGTGTTATAAATTAATTTAATTCTTCTTAATGGATCTTTCACACAGAATAATGTTTCATAAATTTCTTCGTACAAACTGTAAAAGGGTTTGAAATTCCTTCCTTCTCTTCTATTAATATACCATTTCTTGTAAATAAATATCTGTGACACTCGATGTCTTTTCAAGAAACGTGAACATTTATTGACGTCAGAGTACAGATCGTGACTCAACAGTTGAAACAGAACTGATATTTAAATCATGTTGATTTTTCAAGAAACTTCCTATAATAATGTCAATATCCTCGACGATAACCGCAGAGACCAGCATCTTCTTGCCTCGTGGCCGTCAACCCGCGACTTGAAGTGGCCAGATGTTTACTCTCATAGGTTGAATCGCCATCACAGCACATGAAATATAGGAAACATACATAATGTTGTTAAGAATCACATAACATAAAAATATTTACATTAAAATCATTTAATAACATAAATGTTAACCGATTATTCTGCAAAGACTGAGCTGACATGAGGTAGTAGCGGAGACAATAATCCGTCCCACTACACTGTGTGTGTGTGTGTGTATGAGTTCTTATGGGACCAAACTGCTTCGGCCATCGATCCCTAGACTTACACACTACTTAAGTTAACCTATGCTAAAGAGGACATACACCCATGCCTGATGGATGATTCGAACCTCCGACTGGAGCAGCCTCGCAATCCATGACATGGCGCCTCAGCCCTCTCGGCTACACAGCGCCGGCTGAACAACAAAAAATGTTAAAATGTTTGTTAAGTTGATGGGACTTAACTGCGCGGTCATCAGCCCCAGTTACCTTATACTAAATACAGCACAACATCCATGCCCGAGGGGGGGGGGGGGGTTCGAATCCCCGATGGGGAACGGCCTCGCGCATCTTAGCGTAGCGCCTCAATACGCTCAACCGCTCCGCCGCGGCGCTAAACAACATGGCTGAAGCTTTGTAAGAGCGTGCAAACCAGTAATCTCTATACGAGATCACTGCTGCAAACACGCATAAGAACGCACAACTGTTTCTGCCGAGACATTTTTCAGCAGTAGAATCATGGAGGTAATCACGTATATCTAGACGTCATTTGTGAATTATTTAGCCGGCCACGGTGGCCGCGGGGACTGAGGCGCTCCAGTCACGGTCTGCACGGCCACTACGGTCGGGGGTTCGAATCCCCCCTCGGGCATGGATATTTGTGCCGTCCTTAGTGTAAGGTAGTTCGTAAGTAGTTTGTAAGTTTAGGGACTGACGACCCCGTAGTTAAGTCCCATAAGCTTAACAAACATTTGAACTTTTTTTTTAATTGTTTACATTGATATTATATTACTCGTAATAGAGATCGTTTAAAGACATAAAAATATGCACACAATGTTACGCTTTATGTAATGTTTCACTCGCCAACTTTGAACGGTTCAGATGAGAAAAAGACATCAGATTGCAGAAAACCGAATCTGACAATGCTCAAGCGAGAGATGTTATTGCTGTGCCAAGTGACGGGTGGCGAATGACAGTTTACGGAAACAACACCACAAAATAATATAGCGACATGGAAGGACAAGGGAAGGTGTTATTTACCACGCAGAGTAACGTGAACTTCTTGAAAATCTTTGCTGTTCCTCCTTGGGTGTGTACTGAGTGCGGTGCGCTTCAAATCAGCAGAAGAACACGTAATCGGCACGTACAACGCTACACACCACACAGCGCGACAGTGCTGAGATCGCACTGTGGACTGTGATGCCAACTCGGTGATACTTAAAGTTCTCGAGTTATTTAAAAAGTTGCCGTTTTTAATCGAAATGTCCCAAACTTTAAAACAAATATAGAATATCAAAATTAACGTATTATAGTTAAAAGAAATTGATCATGATAATCAGATACTACCTAAACTAGACTCAAAACGCAGTTTTTGGGTACATGGTTACTGCTTCACTTGTAGATATTGGTAGCTGTCACGATGAAAGGCAGGTGGTTAAAAGTCGACCACTGTACGGAACAAGAGCCTTGTTTTATCACTAAAATTAGCAAATACTGTTCGCGTGAACTAACGGTTACTCCCTGCTATAAAACCTTGTTCCCTGGCCCAGACTGAGAACTGACTCGTTTCAAATTACTTCAAAAACCGGAAGTTAATATTACAGTGGTCAATATATATAGCAGCTCACGCGTTATTACACACAGACATTAATAAGCAAGCCACCACAATCAAAGTTATCTTAGAAATGTGGCTAAGAAAACACTTATGGCGCAACGGAATTTAGACATAAGAAAAATTGCATCTGATCTTGTTCTCAGCTCTTGTGAAGAACAATATTAAATAAAAGAGGGAAGGTGCTCTAAAACTACAATTTATATTAAGTTACAGATTATGCTGAACTTACTCTTGTTTATTCAAATAGAAAACAAGCAAAATGGGGTAACCAATTTTGTTAGTACAATAAAAGTGCATCTCTTACATGGATTAAAGCGGACGGTGCCCAGCCTAAATTACACATGATTCAACGCTACTGGGGAGAAAGATTCACACTCATTCGCTCACACACACGCAGCGAAACTCAGCAAAATCAGCGTCCTGAGACGAGAGGAAAGCAGGCTCCACTATCGTAGGCGAGATTCAGCAAGTCGGAGGTAGAGCAAAACACAATATACAAAAACACTTGAAGCTGGCTCTGGTCTGTCGTGCCTGTTTTGAGATGGTGCGTGTGTATAGCCAAGTTGAATTACATCTGAATTGGACCGCGAGCGAACACACTAACGGTGACACACGGCTACGTTACATGAACGCACTCCACTGAAGGTGAAGTGGTTGAAAATCGGATTCATTATACAAAATCACGGTGGATTCGTAAGTTGCAGTCTGTTAGAAATCGATCTAGGTACTGGTTTTATATGAGAAGGGGCGTGAATTCAGGCGACTAGCTGCAAACCCCGGAAGTCGGAACTCGGACTCACGTGGTTCCGAAAACCGATAAAATTGAATAAATTCAGTTTCCGAAAAAATAAAGAAAATTAACTACATCATGCAACCCATAGAAATGTTTAGAATTACATAAGGAAGTTATTGAAGGAGGTTGTACATGGCTCAAAGAGAATTACTGACAAAGACAGAGTGCGTACTACAAGTCGGAGAAAAAACAGCAAAATTAAAATAGACGGGGAGAGAAGATCGCGAAATATTAGTGGAAATCAGAAGGATACCCGCATAATTACTTGCCTGATGGGCATGCAACAAAGAGTTTTACATGCACTGTACAAATATGAACTCATCGCCTATTAGAAATCGGGCCCCACAAAGCTAGAAAGTATTTACAGTGTTTATACACCGCCACATGATCACAAAAGGCTTTAACATACCAGGCCGTTATCAAACTGCAACTAGAATCACAAACACCGCGTTTATCTATTGGAAATCACTGAATTGACAAACGAGAACACATTTCCTTACACGACCGGAGAAAATATTCCAAAAAGTGATTATAAGTTCACGAATCTAAGTTAAACGTGCTAGACAATGAAACGCTACCATCTCGACGAAACAAAAGGAGAAACCAACTTTACCTCGCCAGACGCCCAGTATAGACAGAAGACCCAGCGGTCATGAGGTGGGAAACTGCTAACGGAATTGTAAATCCCAAGAAACAGCGGTGGTGGGGGTGGAGAGAAGGGAAGTCTCACCGACTAGCTTGCAACCAAAGGGTGTGGAAACCTCTGTGGTAGTATGAGCAGATATCGACTCTGAGCCAGAGAGAACGATGCAAAGCGGGGTACTCCTATCCACATTCAGACAGCCCAGACAGCCATAGATTCTCGCAGCCACTTAAATAAAACAACTGCACATTCTCACAGGGACAGTGGCGTAGCGGAGAAGCCGTCCTTATGCCACATTAATTAATATAATAATAAATTATTAACATAACAAATTAAGAAAACCCTAGCAATATTAACTAATATTTTAACACAAATAAAAATGCTATTAAAGAGTGGGGTTCAAGTTTTAAGAAAATGATGATATAGGGACATTAAATAAATTATAACTTTACAGAAATATACAAAAAAATATATGGAAGACGACAGACGGTCGTCTTTCAAGCTGCAAACTCCCCGTGTAGGGCAAGTAGTCGATACTCGTCCTCATGGGGTATTGGGACTCCCAGCAATGGCCAGCGTGCCAGGTGGCCTTCGCTGTGGCTGGGTGGCGCCCATGGGGAGAGCCCCTGATCGGAGTGGGCAGTACAAGGGCGGACGTTTCGCACGATGCAAGTGTTAAATTAGAAAATAGTCGTGATACAGCAGTCTCAGAAGCCAGGAAGAATAGGTATAAAGCCACTAGCTATAATAAGAGGAACTTCCCCTCTCTGTCTACCCCCTGGGAGGATGGCCAGGCACGGCGACTTGGGGTGAAATCCTTTCCACGTTACCTGGTCTGCACCAGGATGGATGGAGGGACGTTCACCGCCACCAAACCATTGTTCTTTGTTAAACAGATAGAAGATAAGTTTGGGGAAGTCGAAACAATGAGCAAGATGCGTTCTGGATCACTGCTCATTAAAACGGATTCTGCTGTACAATCTGCAGCTCTTTGCCCCTGCGACCATCTTGGCGACGTTCGAGTCTCGGTAACCCCTCATCAGTCGTTGAACATGGTGCAAGGAGTTATTTTCCATCGACAACTCCTCCTCCAAACTGATGAACTCCAGGCCAACTTTGAACACGAAGTGTTCACTTTGTGCATCGAGGCCCTAAGGATCATAGAGTGGATTCTGGCGCATTTATCTTGGCGTTAGAGGGGGATACTCTCCCAGAGAAGGTCAAGGTTCCTCTTCCCGGCGACCACCAGGTAGGAGGTCCTCTCCCTCAAGCTGGCAGCTGGACAGCAAGGCCAATAAAACCAAAGTCGCCCGATCTTCGTTGGTGCCAGACCTTACTGTCACCAGTTCTCTCTCTAGGACCTGTCCTTCTCAAAACGTCAACATCTTGTTGCTGTTTTGATTTACGTAAGGCATAGACACCGCTTCGCCTCATCACATTTTATATACCCTCCATGACTGGGGCCTATGAAGCTCCCTACCATTTTTATTAGTTAGTTTTTATCCCGCAGTGTGTTCCGTGTGAGGGTTGGCTCTTCCTTCAGCTCCCCACACTATTCTTTACATTAATGGGTTGGTTAACTCTGCTGGGTCATTGTCACCACTGCATTGTACGTAGACGACTTCTGCATATGGTACAGCACCCACTCGGTAGCCTCGGCAGAACGCCAGCTGCAAGGTGCCATTCGTCGTGCTTCCACATGAGCTCTCTCGCATGGTTTTCAGTTTTCCCCTTGTAAAACGCGAGTAATGCATTCCTGCGGTCGTACTACAGTCCACCTTGACCCAGAACTCTTCTTGGGTACTCAACGCCTGGAAGTTGTGGCACAACAACGTTTCTTGGGCCTTCTTTTTGAGAGATTATATATATATATATATATATATATATATATATATATATATATATATATATATATATATATAGATGTGTGTATATAGATGTGGGTATATGTGTAAACCTAACTTGGCCATATTCGGCAGCTGAATATAAGCTGCATGCAGAAACTTAATACTCTCTGTTTCCTAGCTCACTCATCCTGGGGTGCAGATCGTACACCTACATGGGATACTCTGCAAATCACATTTAAGTGCCTGGCACGATACTAATTAATATCTACGGGCTCTGATTCAATCCTAATTAGACTATGGGTGCCAGGTTTATTGCTCGACACCTCCTTTTGCCATGAAATTGTTGGACCCCGTTCACCATTGTTACATTCACTTGGCTATGAGTGCTTTCCGGACCAGCCCTGTTGACAGTCTCCTTGCTGAAGCGGGAATCCCGCCCACCCCCCTCTTCAGACAAGGCGCCATCAGCTTCTGGTGTCCTAAGTCGTAGCTAATGAACTTAGCGAAGATATTGTAGAAAGGGGGGAAGACGTAGATGAGGATGAAATAGGAGATACTATACTGAGAGACGAATTTGACAAGGCACTGAAAGACCTAAGTCGAAACAAGGCCCCCGGAGTAGATGATATTCCCCCAGAGCTACTGAAGGCTCTGGAGAACCAGCCATGACAAACCTGTTTCACCTGGTGTGTAAGATGTATGAGACAGGCGAAGTACCCTCAGACTTTAAGAAAAATATTATAATCTCCATTCCAAAGAAAGCAGGTGCAGTCAGGTGTGAAAACTACAGAACCATCAGTTTAATAAGTCATGGTTGCAAAATATTAACAAAAATTATTTACAGAAGGATGGAAAAGCTGGTAGAAGCCGACCTCGGGGAAGATCAGTTTGGGTTCAGGAGAAATGTAGGAACTCGGGAGGCAATACTCACTTTACGGCTTATCCTAGAAGATAGAGTAAGAAAAGGCAAACCTACATTTCTAGCTTTTGTAGATTTGGAGAAGGCTTTTGACAATGTTGATTGGAATAAACTCTTTCAAGTTCTGAAGCAAGCAGGAGTAAAATATAGGGAGCGTAAGGTTATTTACAACTTGTACAAAAACCAGACAGCGGGTGTCAGAGTTGAAGGGCATGAAAGGGATGCAGTGCGGACAGGAAGAGGATAGAGGCTTTTAAAATGTGGTGCTACAGAAGAATGCTGAAGATTGGCTGGGTGGATCGCGTAACTAATGAGGAGGTACTGAACAGAATTGGGGAGAAAAGAAATTTTTGACATAACTTGACTAAAAGACGGGATAGATTGGTAGGGCACATTCCTAGACATCAAGGAATTGTGAATTTAGCGTTGAAGGGAAGTGTGTGGGGTAAACACCGCAGAGGAAGACCAAGAGATGGATACAGTAAGCAGATTCAGACAGATGTAGGTAGCCGTTCTTATGTGGAGATGAAGAGGATTGCTCATGATAGGGTATTGTGGAGAGCTGCATCAAACCAGTCTCCGGACTGAAGACCACAACAACAACATGTCATAGGCATTCGTCCATCCCCTGGTCATCCCACATCTCATGTTCTTTTTGAGGGCGACGGTTTTACGACTCCTGATATTCGCCCTCGTGTGGGATTGTTGTTGTGGTCTTCAGTCCAGAGACTGGTTTGATGCAGCTCTCCACCCTAATCTATCCTGAGCAAGCCTCTTCATCTCCTCGTAAGAAGGGCAACCCACGTCCGTTTGAATTTGCTTTCTATATTCATCTCTTTGGCTCCCTCTGCAATTTTTACCCCACACACTTCCCTCCAACGCTAAATTCACAAGTCTTTGATGACTAAGAATGTGTCCTACCAATCGATCTTTTCTTTTAGTCAAGGTATGCCAGAAATTACTTTTCTTCCCAATTCTGTTCAGTACTTCCTCATTACTTATACGATCCATCCACCTAATCTTCAGCATTCTTCTGTAACACCACATTTCAACAGCCTCTAGCCTCTATCCTCTTTCTGTCCTCACAATTTATCGTTCATGTTTCACTCCCATACAAAGCAACACTCCACATAAATGCCTTCAGAAAGGATTTCCTTATGCTTCAATTAATATTCGATGTTAACAAATTTCTCTTTTTCAAATATGCTTTTCTTCCCATTGCTATTCTGCACTCTATATCCTCTGCACTGCGACAGTCACATGTTATTTTTCTACCCAAGTAACAAAATTCATCTACCACCTTTATTGCTTAGTTACCTAATTGCATTCCTTCAGCATCGCCTGATTTACTAAGGCGGCATTCCATTACCCTTGTTTTGCTCTTGTTAATGTTCATCTTATAGGCTCCTTTCAACACACTGTCCATTCCTTTCAATTGCTCCTCCAGGTCCTTTGATGTCTCTGGCAGAATTACAATGTCATCGGCAAAACACAATGTTTTTATTCTTCACCCTGAACTTTAATTCCTTCTCCAAATTTCTCCTTGCTTTCATTTACAGCTTGCTCAATGTACAAATTGAATAACATTGGAGAAAGGCTACAACCCTATTTACACCCTTTACAACCTCTGCATCTCTTTCGTGCCCTTCAACTCTGATAACTGCTGTCTGGTTTTTGTACAAGGTGTAAATAACCTTACGCTCCCTATATTTTACTCCTGCTGATTTCAAGATCTGAAACAGTGTATTACAATCAACATTATCAAAAGCTTTCTCCAAATCTACAAAAGCTAGAAATGTAGGTTTGGCTTTCCTTAATCTATCTTCTAAGATAAGCCGTAAAGTCAGGATTTCCTCCCGAGTTCATATGTTCATACAGTAGAGCTGCATGTCCACGGGAAAAGTAACGACTATAGTTCCCCTTGCTTTCAACCGTTCGCAGTAGCTGAATGGCAGAGCCACATTAGCTGATATTACAAGGCTAGCTCAGTCAATCATCCAAACTGTTGCCCCTGTAACTACTGAAAAGGCTGCTGCCCCTCTTCAGGAACCACACGTTTGTCTGGCCTCTCCACAGACACCCCTTCACTGTGATTGTACCTACGGTGCCGTTATTTGTATCGTTGAGGCACGCAAGCAGCCCGACATCGGCAATGTCTGTGGTTCATGGGTGTGGTGTGTGGGTTTACCTGTTGGATTGCGGCTCGCTTCCATTTGTAGGGACTTCCAACTCCCTTCCCTTCCCTTGGCTCTGTGTGTGACGCTATACTGCGCACCCCCTCCCCTCCCCCACCCCTTTCAAGGTGCATCGGACGCAAATCCGATTGAAACCCTATCAAGCCCCGAAAGCTTCAGTCTCCCCCACAATCTTCCGGCGTTTGTTGCACACAGTACTTGCAGATTTTCTACACTGATGGATCTAAATTTTCTGGTCATATGGGATATGCATTTCTTCTGCTATTGGTATGGAATGCCATTCTCTGCCAGAATCCTGCAGTGTGCCGCGGTGGAGTAGCCGAGCGGTCTAAAGCATCTCGCTGCGGAGCGAGGTTCGAGTCCTCCCTGGGGGATGGGTGTGTGTGTTTGTCCTTAGGCTAGTTTACCTAAGTAGTTTGTAAGCTACGGACTGATGACCACGCAGTTTGGTCCGATAGATTTACAGACATTTGAATCGTGTGGTGTGTTTACAGCAGAACTGACGGCTATTGGTAGGGCACTTCATTTGATCAAACAGGTAGCCCTGGACCGTGTTTTAATCTGTCCTGACTCAATGAGCAGCCTGCAGGCCATAGACTGATGCTACTCCTCACATCCTTTGGTCATTGGTATCAACGATCTCCTCCCTGATCTTCGTGACACCGCTTGCTCTGTTTCTTTTCTCTGGGTCACCAGTCATGTGCGTATTATGGGAAATGAACAGGTTGACCAGTTGGCTAGAGTAGCCGTATCTCCCTGCCCCTTCCACTGGTCAATCCTGGGCGCAGGTTTTCAGATACAGATGAGATCGCTACTCATACAGGACTGGAACACCAACTGGCAGGCTACTGCTCCATCTAATAAACTACGCTCCATCAAGTCGAACACTGCAGCTTGTAGTACTTCCTTATGCCCTTATGGACGAGAATCCACTGTCCTCTGCCGTCTCTGCATCGGTCATTCCAGGCCAACACATGGTTTTATAAGGCTCCCCCACATTGTGGTTGTGGAGTCCTACAATCTTAGCTCATATCTTTGTCCGCTCCTCTTGGCGCTCCGTGCCAAATACGGCCCTGTGCACTCATTGCCCTCGGATTTGACGGATGATAAACGGATGGCCGACAGTCCTTGTATTTCTCCGTGAAAGCGGATTTTACTCTCGGCTATAAGATTTTACCTCTGACGCTTGGACAGGATGGCAAGGTTTGTGGCCCTCCCTGCGAGCAGCAGGGTTTGCAGACCTCCTCCCCCTGACGACTTCCGTTTCTCCTTTTGTTTTCAATTCACATTGTTTCGCTTTTTTACATTTTTAGGCTTCTGATCTAACAGCATACACTGTTACCCCGTATCTGCTTCTCGTTAATAAACGGGGATTCTAGATCTGTCGCAACGTGCCTTACAGAATTCAGTTTTTTCTGTTGGGTTTAGTCCCGTTCTAATTGATTTTAACCCTCCTTTTAGTTGCTCTATTTTACTGTCGACAAGGCCTTAGCCAACCACACTCTTGCTTGCATTTCATTCAGAGGTCATGGTACTGATGACGTAGCTGTTTGGTCCCATCCACCCATCATCCAATTAACCTAAATTTTTGACCCCAGGAAGGACAACCCCAGCTTAAATTGCAATTAAGTTTGTGTTTCATGTCAGGACTTTCACTGCCAACAGAAAGAGAAATGTCAGACAACTTTTCCAGTACTCTCACGTTAGCTCTGTGGCGCCAATCTCGTCTCAACTACAGTTAACATGGTTGATTAGTAAGATATAGTTGTACTAGTGATGTATGTGGCTTCAGGTTTGCTTTTTCTCCCCTGAAAAATATCCTAAACGGTATTCAGTAACGAAATACTAAAACTCATTACACTGTGTCACACAAGATATTGGAATTTTCTGTTATCGTTATCAAGTTCAAATGTTCAAATGTTTGTAGATCTATCGGACCAAACTGCGTGGTCATCAGTCCGTAGCTTACAAACACTTAAACCTAGGTAAACTAACCTAAGGACAACACACACACCCACGCCCCAGGGAGGACTCGAACCCCCACGGCGAGCAACCGCGGTAATCATTATTATTCTGCGGTAATGGAGTAAGCAACACTGCTTACTAGTTTATCATTATTACCATCAGTATTATCATTAATAAGTTGCAAAAGCATTCCTTCCCATGTGATGAATGCATCAGTAAGTATGGGTGGTTTGATGGAAAGTAGACTAGGAGAAACTATACATAATGATACAATGATTCAGGCAAAAAATTTGTAATAATTTCTTTTGCTTTAACATCGTGACGACAATACTAAGCAACAACGCATACAAGTCGTGGGTGGCAACATTCGAAGAATCCATCAGACACATGGGTTCGGTTTGTCATCATTTGTTGACCCAAGAAGGCTGTAGTACTGCGTAATGAAATGACTGAAATCAATAAATAAGCTGGTTAGTGGTCCATAGATTGTATTTATATGTCTGCGGATGAAGAACCTCAGAACTGCACATTTCCCATATTCACAGTTTAGTTTATGTGTTGCTGACCGTAATTTTAAGTATGCTGCCTTTTGAAACCTCAGATGAACTGATTGCTGTGTTGCTCAAATAATCAGTTAACTACGTTTCTTTTGGCTTTCAAGCAAACCAACAGATTTCTGTATTCACGTAAAAGACATGACATTTTACTTGTACGGCCACAAGGCTGCATTTTGAAACGCAGTCGCTTTCAAGATGCGAAGTCTTTGATACCTTATTCTTTCGTCGACGTCCATTTCCAGTAACTTTTCATGTAACCAAAATTAGCTATCGTCCCACTCTGCCAAAGAAATTGTTTTATTCTTTTGTTTATTGGGGGAAAAACTAATCGTGATGGAAGATTATATTTTTCAGTCTTTGACCTGCTGTATGTTGCAAGCACAATATCAGTATTTTAAACTTTCCTATTCATTTGCTGAAATTATAATGCTGTAAAGCTTCAACAAATCTGAATCTGGTTTCGGCCTAATTAGACGATTTAAATATCTGCAGCCTAAATGTGATGCTGCAAAAGACAAGGAGATAGCGGCTCATATTAACCAAAATCCTTGACTCCCCGTGAGTTCCCATATGAGATGAAATCGCGTCGCTTATCGCTACACAGAACACAGCTAAGAACTGGCAACATCGTTGCTAATATTTGGCAACACTGTGACACTGCAGTTACTTCCGCAAGTGGTACTGAACTGTCTCGCTAAGTTCACTTGACATTCCTCTTCTACTTCCATGACTCACGCTGTGTTATGTTCCTGTTATATGAGAGACAGAAATTAAACTTTTACACTCAAGGAATAGTGTTATTCGTGCAGGTGACATTCAGGTTATCTTTTGCGATGCATTAGAGTCTCAGCATTTAATATGTCAGAGACTGAGGGAAACAGCCGGCAGTGTGGTTATGCCTGTTCCTCGTGAGGTAACCCTGGTGTCAGTCGGCAGTTCTAATGCTGGTTGCAGGCAGTACGGTTAGGACTGGTATTTCATGTTAGATTGTTTTATTTTACTAACACGCTGCAGATTGCAAGAAGAAACTATTTAAGGGAATCAGATGAAAACTTTTCCGAAAGGTCGACTACAATTATGTAAATGGTCACATATCTTCTTTGCTTCACCACACAAGTACCTTTGAAGAATTTCGGATTGACCTCCATCGATACGAATGAATTTTTACTACTACCTTAGGACCCACATGCTAGGGGATATTTAAGGAGAAAGTGAACATAATGATTCATGCGAAAAGGGACATGAAGACGCGAACCTTTCAGTGTGCCTGTGTTGCTTGCCTGTGCGCTGAAACGTATGTACATAATTTATCTCATACATTCACTGTAAGGAATCAAAGCACGAAAACGTAAAAACTGACGACAATAACAAATTACATGAAGGGCTTTTCTGAAAGGAAAAGGAACGAGATTTAAATCACAAATACGTGTTAACCATCGTAGAGTGCCATTTGAGTGGATCAATGACTATGACAATTTTTTTCCCCTCTAATGTATTATGTATTAGTGTAATAATATGCTCATCATTCAAAATGGGTGGTCTGTTCCGTGTCTGAAATACACATCGAAACCTTTTCTGTGGATCACCACTCAGCAACACTACAGCATTTTACATATGCGGCGGCAGGCGCTGTGAGCAGAGGGCGAGGCAGCGCTGTGTAGCGCCGCCACCGCTGCTGCCGGCGAGTGGGCCGCGGAGAGCTCTGCCAAGTGCTGCGGACAGAGGCGGCAATGTTATTGGACCGAAATGTTATCACCAGTGTATCCTTGTGGCATCAGCATTCACGAGGGACGTGGAACAAAATTTTTGTCAACAGGCGTTTTCGATCGCCCACACTCGCAAGTCACGTAATTTACCGCGAGACTTGGGATGTATCTGACCTAGACGTCGTATTATAGGAGTAACAGCAAACACCTGCTTTGTTGGGTTAATATTTTGTCGAATATATATGTTTATTTCTGTTGCAGTTTCTTGTGTAAAAGACATGTATCACATTGTAAATTGCACTATGCACTTATTCTCATTGTTCCTCATTAGTATGGTTCTCCTTACAGAAAAACAAGTGAAGAATGTGCATCACATTTCGCTGTATGACAAGACGTACTGTATGAACTGCTGCAGTCTACAGTGTTCCAAGATTGTGCACATATCCGGACTTAGAGCTTATCAGCGCGGTCATGTTTATTGTCCCATGTCGCTATCGGTCATGTTTTTTTGTCAGAGTGTACCTTCCACTAAACTTCCTCACCGTTCCTCCGATCATCATAAAAGCTGAAATGGGAATCAGGAGATAAAGGAGGCGAAGCAGGGGCAGAGAGAGAGCGACGAGGGGGGGGGGGGGGGGGGCATGGTATGCGGTTGGGCGCAAAGTGACGGGGAGAACGAGATAAAAGATAGAAGTAACAGAATAGCAAAGAGTGGGGATAGGAAATAGACTGCGGAGGTAAGATGATCGAAAGAGACTGGGGGAGAAGCAGGTCAACAGGGAAAGAGGGAGGAGAAAACGAACTAATGGAAGTTTGTAAAAAGAACATTTACATTAGAAAAGTTCTTGCGAATTAGCTGTACATTGTCAAGGGAGGAGGGATCTAGGACAGACAGCAATATGGGTACTGAGGGGGAGGAGCATTAGAAGGGAGACCGGGGGGGGGGGACCAAATGGAGATGAACAGAGAGGATGGATTGGACAGAGAGCCAGCAGCAAATTGTGATAAATAAATATCTGCGCAAGGCCACGTCTTACATGTATAAAAATTGAGGTGTTCGTGTGTACATTTCTCTGCAGCCAACGCTACACACGTCAAACGAATAGTGCTTGTACTTGGCTACAATTACGTCTCCCATTGTGGACAAAGACTGATAACAAGAGGGTGTGGTTAACTTAAATACGAGGGTTGAAACTTAAACGGTGGCAACACTGTTGTGGAGACCGTATGCAATGGAATCTACTATTGCTGTTCATGGCACATGTTGTTGACATACCTACACTACTGGCCATTAAAATTGCTGCACCAAGAAGAAATGCAAATGACATAAACGGTTATTCATTGGATAAATATATTATACTAGAACTGACATGTGATTACATTTTCACGCAATTTGGATGCACAGATTCTGAGAAATAAGTACCCAGAACAACCACCTCTGTCCGTAATAACAGCCTTGATACGCCTGGGCATTGAGTCAAGCAGAGCTTGGATGGCGTGTTCACATACAGATGCCCATGCAGCTTCAACACGATACCACAGTTCATCAAATGTAGTGACTGGCGTATTGTGACGAGCCTGTTGCTCGGACACCATTGACCAGACATTTTCAGTTGGTGAGAGATTTAAAGAATGTCTAGGCAGGACAGATGTAGAACCTTTTCCGTAACCAGAAAGGCCCGTATAGGACCTGTAACATGTGGTAGTGCATTATCCTGATGAAATTTAGGGTTTCGCAGGGATCGAATGAAGGGTAGAGCCACGGGTCGTGCCACATCTGAAGTGTAACGGCCACTGTTGAAAGCGCCGTCGATGCGAGCAAGAGGTGACGGAGACGTGTAACCGATGGCACCCCATACCATCACGGCGGGAGATACGCCAGTATGGTGATGACGAATACACGCTTCCAGTGTACGTTCACCGCGATGTCGCCAAACACGAATGCGATCATCATGGTGCTGTAAACAGAACCTGAATTCTTTCGGAAAAAAATGACATTTGCCATTCGTGCACACAGGTTCGTCGTTGCGTACACCATCGCAGGCGCTCCTGTCAATGATGCAGCGTCTACGGTAACCGCAGCCATCGTCTCCGAGCTGCAAACGTCGTCGAACTGTTCGTGCAGATGGTTGTTGTCTTGCAAACGTTCCCAGCTGCTGACTCAGGAATCGAGACGTGTCTGCACTATCCGTTAAAGCCATGCGGATAAGATGCCTGTCATCTCGACTGCTAGTGATACGTGGCCGGTGGGATCCAGCACGGCGTTCCGTACTGCCATCCTGAACCCACCGATTCCGTATTCTGCTAACAGTGATTGGATCGCAATCAACGCGAGCAGCAATGTCACCATACGATAAACCGCAATCGCGATAGGGAACAATCCGACCTTTATTGAAGTCGGAAACGTGATGGTTCGTATTTCTCCTCCATACACGAGGCATCACAACAATGTTTCACTAGGCAACGCCAGTCAACTGGTGTTTATGAGAAATCGGATGGAAACTTTCCTCATGTCAGCACGTTGTAGATGTCACTGCCGGCGCCAACCTTGTGTGAATGCTCTGAAAAGCTAATCATTTGCATATCACAGCATCTTCTTTCCTGTCGGTTAAATTTCGCGTCTGTAGCACGTTAACATCGTGGTGTCACAATTCCGAGCAAATGGACTCGCCCGTCACAAGTCACCGCACAATCGAGAGAAAAACACTTGTGAGCGAGCGGTCTAACGTACCGGTGTCACTATGTTTTGGAAACAGGAACGATGGAATTGGATCACGATTGCGTGTTCCAGGGCATGCGAAAAATTACATCAAGGTAGTTCCCCATGAATTGACGGAATGGCAGAAATTGGTGCGGTACGACGCAGCTCAGACGCACTTTGAGCACGAAAGAGAGGCTTTCTTACGCCTTATCGTAACACTGGATGAAACATGGGACACATTATACGAGCCAAAACTGAAAAGTCCATTCATACCAATGGCGGTTATTATGGGTCGCCGCGAAAGTCAATAGTGCCTGAGAGCCAAAGAATGGTGAAAGGTATGGTGATTGTTGTGTACTACTGCGATGGTGTTATCCTAACGCATTACGTTCCTCCACAGCACAACGTCAATGTACAGTATTACTGTTCGTTTTTGGAGCATCACCTGCGACCAGCTTTGCGAAAGAAGCGGCAATACGTTCTGTGCAACCTAGCCATCATTTTGCATGACAATGCGACGGCTCATACAGTGCAAGCTGCCGGCCGC
Source organism: Locusta migratoria (assembly GCA_026315105.1). Taxonomy (NCBI): domain Eukaryota; kingdom Metazoa; phylum Arthropoda; class Insecta; order Orthoptera; family Acrididae; genus Locusta; species Locusta migratoria. Next base: position 450,286,931 of record CM048748.1, read on the forward strand.
GGTGGCCGAGGGGACAGTGGCGCTTGAGACGCGGTAGCGTGAGGACGTCAGGGAGTGTGCTCACAGTTTAAAGCGTTCACAAGTCGCGAACAGCTCTTTCTTTCGTGTTAAGTGTTCACTTGTTGTGCAGTATTGTCACTTAGTGTTCTGGTGCGTGTGTTGTGTAAATGTTAGCGTTCTCTGCCACTAAAACCGTAAATATGGAAACGAAGGTTCCAAGGAAGTGCACTCTGCGTTTCGAGTTTGATAAGGCAACCAGGAATAAGCAACCGAGTTCGCTAGAAGTTCATGATTGGATCAACAGCGTTTTTGGAATCGTCTCTGAACATATACATACTGCTTATTACGATTTGGATGAATACTGCTTTTATGTCAAGTTACTGGAACCCGTTCAACTAGACAAAATCCTGATGAAACACGGAACATCTGCTCAATTTCGACATCGAGACTCAACGGTGAGTACAGTTTCCATATCTAATGCCAGTATTGAATATAAGAATATTCGCGTTTTCAATTTGCCGCCAGAAGTAGAAAATTGTTATCTTAGAGAGGTGTTATCATGTTATGGCGATATTAAACAAATTAGAAACGAGCGCTGGTCAAAGCAAAATAAACTTCAGTGTTTCAGTGGTATAAGATCAGTAGAAATGCACGTTAGAACTAATATTCCCTCCCATATCACTGTCTGTGGGTACAGGGCTCATGTGACATATACTGGTCAGGAAGAAACGAGTTACATCTGTAACCAAAGCGGACATATGCGTCAGGATTGCTCGAAAAAACCGGTTGTATTAAGAAATAACTTACAACAACGCAAAAAACTGACGTTAGCTGAATTAGTAGCATCCACTCGGGAAGTTGATGACCCAACACCCAGTAGCAGTTTTTATGAGCAACCACCTCTGGTCCCGGCTGAATTTCCACCACTGCCAGCAAAAGTAAACTTAGATCAGGTGCCCACTAAAGTCATTACCCTAGTTGTAGCTAATAAACTGATGAAAGTAGTGCGGATGACAAATTCGAACATTCGTCACAGGATATAACAGCAAAAACACCGTTAACACCGTGTTAGAAACTAAAGTTCCTACACCCGGTACAGATACAATAATTGAAAGAAATCCCATAGAGATTTCAAATAGTTCTAGTATAGAATCCGAACCGCATCACTCGTGCTGCAAACATCAGTAGAGGAAGTACAACACGTAGACCTAGGGACACCAGACAAACCCGACCCAGGTGTTAGTGGAGATCATCAAACCGAACCTCTGATAGTAAACAACCCGGACTGTGATCCTGTTGTCAATACACAAACCGCGCCAAGTAAGAGCAGCGTCCAAAACAGAGCGGACGTAAACATAAACAGTGACGCGGAAATGGAAAGCGAAGCAGGAAGTGGCGTGCCGGCGAGGCCGCAGCCTGCCGCCGCGGTGGCCCGCCAACTGTTCAAAATGCTCAAATGTTTGTTAAGCTTATGGGACTTAACTACAGGGTCATCAGTCCCTAAACTTACAAACTACTTATGAACTACTTACGAACTAGGACGGCACAAATATCCATGCCCGAGGGGGGATTCGAACCCCCGACCGTAGTGGCCGTGCTGACCATGACTGGAGCGCCTCAGTCACCTCGGCCACCGCGGCCGGCCCGCCAACTGTCGCACTCTGATATGGAGCTGGACGTCTGCAGCGAGCCGCCCACCTCGCCTTCTGCTGTGGGTTTCACCAGCAGTGGCAGGCGTAGGAGTAAAGTACAGCCGCAACTGAACGCTGCGCGAAAGAAAAAGAAAAACTCTTACTCTCAATACAAGACTGATACTAAGAAAACAAGTGGCAAAGCATCAAAGGATTGGGACGCGGACGCAGGAGAGGGGAAAGTTAAGAAGTAGTGTTTTTCTGGACTAATTAGATGCAGGCATATAAAGTTGTAACCCTGAACATCAGTAGAATCACCTCTGACCTGAAACTCGCGGCCTTCAAACAGTTTGTTTACGAATCTGAAGCCGATATTTTGCTGTTACAGCAAGTGTTAACAACGAACCTCCGTACATCGGGCTTCAACACCATAGAAAACATAGCCCTGGAGAACAGTACTGGTGCTGCAGTTTTAATTAAAGACGGTATTCCATTTCAAGAGATTGAAAAATTGGAATCCGGTCGAGGTAAGTTTTAATTTGTATAATGTCACCGTGGTAAATTTATACGCTCCGTTGGGTAATTCTAATAAAACTGAACGTTCCAGATATTTCAAGGAGAAGATTATCTACCTTCTAAGGAAAAACCCGCAATACATATTATTAGGTGGAGACTTTAATTGCGTTTTACATGCGAAAGATCAGCATCCTCATTTCAATTACTGTAAAGAGCTGCACGAACTTGTAAAACATATAAAGCTGCAGGACGCGTGGGAAGGGAAATATCCCACACTGGTGAGATTCACCTACTTCACCGCCCACTCATGCAGCCACCTTGACCGACTATATGTGACGGATAACATTAGTGACAGGCTTCGCGCCGCGGAAGTAATCCCTGCAGTATTCTCTGACCATTGTGCGCTTGCTGTAAACAGCCCACCAAACTATATAGATCACAATGGATGTTTAATATCTCGCTGTTGCAAGACAGAGAATTAGAATACGACGTCAGGGACACATGGAACGTTTGTCTCAGATCCCTAAGCCGCTCTCAATCCAAAGTAGACTGGTGGACAAACCACGCAAAACGAAAACTTCGTCAGTGTGTGAAACTACGGCAGACAAAAAGCTAGGGAAATAAAAAACACCACAGAATTTTATTATTCTATATTAAGAGAGCTCTATGATAAATCTGACAACAATGGATCGCACTTTCAACAAATCAAGAGCATCAAAGCAAAATTACTTAGTATCAAGCGCAAACAGTTAGATGGTCTGAAAATAAAGTCCAAATCACGCTCTCTGGTAGTTGAAGAGATAACGCCTCTGTACCATTTCATTAAACTTAATACCAACCGAAGACGGACGTTCGTTGATGAGCTATTGACGTCAAATGGTAGACTGCTCGTAAATCAAAACGACATAGTACAGGAAATACATCAACATTATAGAGAATTGTATTCTTTGGAACATGTTGATGAGGGTGCAGTAGGTGAATTTTTTCAAGTACTTACTCTGGAAATTAATTCTGATGGTAACAGTGACATATTAACTGCGTTTACACAACGTGAAGTTTTAGATCTCATTTCAAGGTCGCCGCCCAACAAATCCCCTGGACTTGATTGGCTGCTAAAAGAATTTTATTGTAAATTTTGGCACACTTTATAGGACCAACTTTTACGGATATTCTAAACGAAATATTAAAAGGTGTCGTAGTTCCTAAAGAGTTTAAGGAAGGGAAAAATGTTTTAGTTCCAAAAAACAAGGGACGAAAATGCATCGACAACTTCAGGCCTATTACTTTGCTAAATTTTGATTATAAAATCATCGCCCGGGCAGTTGCCAGTAGAATGAGTCTTCCCATAAGTAAAATTATTGGAAAACATCAATCCTGTTTCCCTGCACGATCTGTCATGAACACAATTTCTGCCTACAGAGATGTCATATCCATAGCCTCCGTTACAAATATAAAGTGTGCACTATTTTTTATAGATTTTAATAAAGCGTTTGATCGAGTAAATCACCAATATCTGGAAAAAGTAATGAAGGAAGTAGGCCTGGAAGAAAGAGTTTTAAAAGTGGTACGACATTTGATTACAGGGATAACGACTAAAATAGCTGTCAATGGGCAATTAACTGGGGCTATAAACATTGAAAGGGGGCTCCCAAAGGGCAGTCCTCTCTCTATGCTGCTGTATGTTCTCTCCTTGGAGCCAATACTCAAAAGGGTTACCACGAAACTCTCTGGGTTACAACTTTCGGGTGTTAAATTCACTACAGGGGCGTATGCTGATGACGTGGGAGTGCTACTAAGAACACTAGATGAGATCACAAGCCTAAAAGAGGACTTTGACACCTACTGTGCAGTTTCAGGTGCAAAAATTAACACGGGAAAGTGTAAATTAGTAAATATCAGAGGGTTCGACGACGTAACCGTGCCATGGGCACAAACAGTCGAACTACACAAAACTTTAGGGATCATCGTTGATAAATGTCCATTAAAAATGGCGGCCCTGAACTGGAGAGCAACAGTTAACAAAATGCAAGGGACTACTTTAGAAGCAACGTGGCGATCACTAAACCTTATTGGAGCCGTGAGGATAGTCAACACCTATCTATTGTCCAAGGCCTACTATGTGGCTCAGATTTTCCCGATTCCCGATTCCAGGCAAATAACGTAATGCAGTTAGCAGCCAGGTACGTGTGGAGAGGAAACATTTTAAGCTCACACCCGGAACATCAACAAAACCAAGATTGACTGGAGAACTCGCACTCACTGATATTCATAGGAAGGCAACTGCTTTATACCTTAGACGAACAGAAAGATTAATACATGGCAACCATAGTAATATTACAGAAAAACTCTTTAAAATACTGCAGCCAAAGAGCATGAATCCGCCGATAGATATCAGCAATCATAACTTCCGTCTGAAACATATCAGTCTGTTTTACCTGGAGTATAGTCACTTAAAAGAAAGTCGTGTACCATCTACGACTTTAACTACAACCCAAATCCTACAGATATGGCAACAGAAAGATATGCCAAACAGTATTATGCTAAAGTTTCCACATAGAAACTGGTTGATAGTGTGGATAAACATCAGCCTTAAAATCCACACGTCACAGGTTGCGTCCACCTGGTACAAAGTCGTCAATCAGACGATAGCAACGAACGAAATGCTACATCGCATCGGAAAAAGTGATACAGACAAGTGCAGAAAATGTGGACTACTGGACACCATAATCCATAGATTCACTTGTAGCGGACATATCTATAACTGGAAGTGGGTGAGGAAACGAATAGCATTACTATCAAAAACCTCCGAAACTAGCTACACTTCAGAAATTATGATGTGGCCGGAAAGAAGTTATTACCCGAAAAGAAAGAACAATACAATTATGTGGCTTCTCGGTAATTATGTAAACTATATATTCTACGGACCTGCAGAAGACAATCCCATAAGTTTTCAATCGTACATGAACACTGCGAGATGGAGAATCATACGCACGATTGATGAGAAAAAACAGTTTAGCAACATGCTAAATACAGCATTTGAAAAGGCTGGAATAGGATAAATTTTTTTGTCTTGAGACTGTAATTACTGCTACTGTCGCCATTTAAAGAAGCAACAGTTTCACTTACATTTTAAAGAAGAACCTTTTGTTTCTGTTTTGCAATGAATATTGCTGTTTATTCCTAGATTTTTTTAAACAGTTGCTTTTCGAAAAAAAAGGCATTCTAGTGCATATGGTAACGGTGGGTTGTGTGGGCGGCCAGACGCCTGCAGCCGGCCTCCTGTAGCCGCGGCAGCGCGCACCTCCCTCCTCTCTACAAGTTTTGTTTGGTTTCGTTAATCTGTAGTAGTGTGTGTGCACTGCTTAAACGCGGTCAGGCGTTGGTTTCCTCTTAAAGAAGAACCTTTTGTTTCTAAAAAAAGGGGGGGAATAAGGCGCTCCAGTCACGGTCTGCACGGCCACTACGGTCGGGGGTTCGAATCCCCCCTCGGGCATGGATATTTGTGCCGTCCTAGTTCGTAGGTAGTTCATAAGTAGTTTGTAAGTTTAGGGACTGATGACCCCGTAGTTAAGTCCCATACACTATACAAACATTTGAACATTTTTTTGAACAGCGCAAGCTGTGGCTGCTCTCTTCGTTCGATGGGACTAGCAAGTGCTGTACCATCCACTATACTCCCTTGACGTAACTCCTTATGTCTTTGATTTGATTCCTAAGATGAAGAAACCACTTCGTTGAATTTGCTTCAGTACTGTTCCAGAGATTCGACAGGCAGACCCCTCCGTCCGCACAATTAACAGAACAGGCTCTGCTAACGGTATACTACGCATTCCACATCACTGGAAACGGGTTCTACACAACGCTAGTGAGTACTTTGAAGGACTGTAACAGGTGCACACATGTAACAATTTTGTATCGGTTACGAATAAATAGTTGCCACTACTCAAGTTCCAACCCTCGTAACAAGGTGGTCACATACAGTGAAATATGATGCACGTTCTTTAGTTGGTTTTCTGTAAGGAGAACCATACTAATAAGGAAAATGTTCAAATGTTTGTATAGTCTATGGGACTTAACTACGGGGTCGTCAGTCCCTAAACTTACAAACTACTTATGAACTATTTACGAACTAGGACGGCACAAATATCCATGCCCGAGGGGGGATTCTAACCCCCGACCGTAGTGGCCATGCAGACCGTGACAGGAGCGCCTCAGTCTCCTCGGCCACCGCGGCCGGCACTAATAAGGATCAATGAGAATAAGTGCATAGTGCAATTTACAATTTAATACATGTCTTTTACACAAGAAACTGCAACAGAAATAAACACATATATGCGGCAAAATATAAACACAACAAAGAAGGTGTTTGCATTTACTCGTATAAGACGACTAGTGTTCACATAAAAATCAATTAAAGAAAAAAGAGCGATTCGATAAAGTTAAGAATCGATTACGGATGTTACACCACCGCCGTCGCCTCGTACTAGGTGGCGAAATGCACAAACACGTAATGGTCGCGTAAGAGCGACTCTTCCTATTTTCTCTAAATTCTCTGAGTAGTAAGCCTTTGGCTTCTAATAATGTATAATTTTGATGAAAATACTCGCTTTGTGTGAAGGATACGGATACACCTCCCTGAAAGGTAATGGTCATAAGTTCTATTGCTGTAATGCCAAACTTGTACGTTGATTTTCTATATACAATACTAGCTGAAAACCCAGCGTTGCCTGGTTATTTATTTATTCCTGCCATTTTTCAAGTATATAATCATTTGTATGAGGGCTGTATGTCTGTAAAATCTCTTGGCAATACAGTTAGTAATGAAGAAGTAATAGATTAAAACTTGGTGCGTGATGGTGCGGTTTTCCATGAACGTAACTGTTGATGTGCTCATATCTTATGAACTACCTGTCGTACTGTGATACAATTTAGAAGGTACACTCAACTATATGCGTGTATACTGTCTGTAAAATTTCCTGTGGCAACAATTTGTAGTGTACAAATTATAAATTGTAACGTCATACCGAATGTCGTAGTTTTACTCCATAAACATCGGAAAAGTACTAAGCAAGAAAGTTTTTTGCTTTCATCATTTTTCTATGGTTGTCAGCTAGAAAAAGTTTAATAAAGGTTTGAAATAATGTTTAAAGTTTGTTTACAAGTAGCTAAGTACTCTCATTCTCATACAGCTTATTTCTATGTGGCAGTTGATTGCGATTATTGTTTATGACATATCTTCTGAACCATGTGTCGTATGTATTTTTAACCCTGCAGTAATTGTTACCTCATGGTAAGGAATATGCGTACCACATTTGGTTGAAATCGGTCCAATGGTTTAGGAGAAAATCAGTAACATTTTCCCTCAATGCAGTACTTTCTCGCCGGCCGCGGTGGCCGAGGGGACTGAGGCGCTCCAGTCACGGTCTGCACGGCCACTACGGTCGGGGGTTCGAATCCCCCCTCGGGCATGGATATTTGTGCCGTCCTAGTTCGTAAGTAGTTCATAATTAGTTTGTAAGTTTAGGGACTGATGACCCCGTAGTTAAGTCCCATAGACTATACAAACATTTGAACAACATTTTTGAGTACTTTCTCGTGCATCTCATTGCTTATGACGTCATATCTCGTGAACTATGTATCGTAGGTGATTCTTACACTTACGGCGACCGTCCTCATGGATTGAAGCTTACGTGTACAAAATTTCATACAGATTGGAACAGAACTGTAAATTTGTATGCTACATACACAAATTATATATATATATATATATATATATATATATATATATATATATATATATATATATATATATATAGTGTGTGTGTGTGTGTATGACACATTGTTTAATGTGTATTAGATTCTAGGGACAAAATCTGGTTGCGGACGTTGTTACTATGTTAGAGCGCAAGCCCTGGTGCCCTTGTGACCAAGTTGTCGAACTTGGGTTCATCCTGTATACCTGAAGCTTCTTTAAGCCTGTATCAAAAGAAAGAATGGACCGTATAGAGCAGAGGTCGGCAAGTAATCTTGGATGGGTCCGGATACTTTTGAAAATTTGTAGTGTGGTCCAGAAATAAAACCACATATTCTTTATCAATTTTAATTTTCTGGCCCAAATTAATATGAAATGCAAAAGATGTTAAATGAAACTGTATAATAATCCAGAGAAACTTATATTACTTTGCTATTTATTTCTATTTTGACTCACAAAAAGTGTAGTGAAACTTCTACTGAAAAATCCAGAAACAGGTCATATATTAAACATACTATTTTTTTTTCTTTTGCTTAATTTTGACTAAATTACGAAATACAATGAATTGTAGGTATTTGTGTTAAAAAAATAATGCAAGGAATTACATTTGCGGTCTTCAGCCAGTTTCTTAAAGTTAGGTTGACATGCGGAGCAGCTTATGCGAATAGTGTCTCCAAAGTGGGCTTCCATTAATCTTGAGCGATACTTATTCTTCAAGAAATTAAGGTTTTTTTTAATGAAATTTGACAAATATATGTGGATCCAAACATAGTAGTCAGGTAGATTCCTAATGTTTTGCAATTTTCGGGAGCAGCGTGCTAACTCGTCTAGTTGTAATAGACCGAACGTTGCACGTGAGGCGGTTGTCAGTTAATATTTGACTAATCTGGTGTCTTCTCTCTCGTAGATGTCCCCAGCGCAGAAGCAGCACACACGTCGTAGACACGAAGTTTTGTGAGATGAGGCTGAAACTGAAAGTGGCGGATGCTGTGACTTTCTAACTACCATTAACGAAGTCGATGAATTCGTTTAGAGATGCCAGTGGTTCTTATGTTTTACCAGTCACACAATACAGAAGCCACAAACTGCATGTGACGTCAGTATTGGTCACAAAAATAAAGTTGTTATAGTCTTAACACACTGTGATATACATTGCACGCACTTAACAAATATTTTTAGCTCCATTATCGACCGATTAATACAAGGCTGGTTATCGCAAGTGCTGCTAGATGTTTACCGTGTCGGGGCTCGCAGTGAACTGACTAGCAGTGGAGCTGGGCTCCACGCTAGCACCTAGAGTTTTGGCGCACACTTCTAGAACGCCACACTCACTCTTTACCTAAAATATTTAATCTAATAAATCTACAAGAGAATAGTGTAATCACAAACAATTAATTAACAAACAATATGACAATAGAATTGATAACTTAATTTATATTTATTAAATAATTAATAAAATAGCTGGAAGGTTGTGGCGCGTAAAGATATAGCAACAGCCAATCAGATCACTCTTAGAGAAAGGGCCGGAGTTTTCCCACGGGACCGTACTTACAGTACCATCTGCCTACTATCTACCACAGCCACTTCTTACTATCCCATGTCTATTTCATTATAAGTAAATGAAATTATGAAATAAAATACAGAAATTTCTGCTGGCTTACAAGCCAGTACCGCCAAAAGACACATCCGTCCTTTCTGTTGCTGCAGAAACCTCAAAAGGTGATTTTTAAAAGTGGTGTTTAAATGGATATGCCCTGACCGCTTAAATAGAGGTTTCAGAGACTGTGAGAGTATGAAGTCTATTTTTGAAATTTCCTTTGTTCGTTAGATGAAGTTCTCGTGCTGCATTCGTGTGTACTGGGCTTTCATGCTCCGTTTTGCCGCCGCTTGTTGGCGTACTCTCCAGCGTCGCACGTCATGACAGCCATTTACTTAATCAACCTATAATTATCATTAACGGTTCTAATTATTCAGCAGATAACTGTAGAATCCTAGAAAAAATTATTATTATTACTATTTTTTTAATTATTTGAGTGTGTAACTTATAAGGTAAAGCAGTCAACAATCCGAAGATTGTGCTTTACTAGGCATGGTCCTGTTTGGAGGGGGTATGCCGTTGCCTTCCTCCGATCTTGGAACTGACTTTCCCAGCCAGATATAGGGGGACCTACAGTTTAACGTGGGTTCCGAACCACGGTACTTTTCACATCAGCAATGCTGCCAGAGGTGAAGGAAGTAGAAAGTGACAGATAAAAATCCTAGGACCTGGCGGGGATCGAACCCGCGACCTTTGGATTTGTAGTCCGGCACTCTACCACTGGGTAACCGAGGCGCACTATGTAACTTATACTTTGAAAATATTTTTGGCAGTCCAGTTTTTGGCCTCCCACGGTCGGGACCTGGACCGCGGTCCGACAGTTGCCGACCGCTGGTATAGAGCTACCCGGCGCAGTCCCGCATGTGTTATGCAGACGTAGCGCTGACTCACAGACATACACGGAGTACGCAGACGAAATACTCGGGCGCGGCGGGCGCCGGTAGTGTGGCAACGCTCTGGACCTCTGTGTGTGTGTGTGTGTGTGTGTGTGTGTGTGTGTGTGTGTGTGTGTGTGTGTGCGCGTGTGTCTGGGGCAGACAGAGAAACGCAGCCGGGCCCACGACGGTATCGCAACTGTCGCAGGGGCGCGGCCCACACTACCCAGTGACGCCACACGCTGCTGGCGTAACGCCGACCCCACACATCAGGTGGTCCAGGTTACACTCACTACTACAAAACGCGCTCTTTCGTCACCGTAATCGAAATATACATCTACATAGACACCCTGCAAATCACATTTAAGTGCCTGGCAGAGGGTTCATTAACCACTTTCATAACTTTTCTCTACCGTTCCATTCTCTAATAGTGCACGGGAAGAAAGAACACCTAAATCATTCCCTTTTCGATCTGATTTATTTTATTGGGATGGTAACGTCTCCCTAAGTAGGTGGGCGCTAGCAAAATATTTTCACATTCAGAAGTAAAAGCCGGTTATTGAATCTTCGCAAACAGATCACGCCGCAATGAATAACGTCTTTCTTTTCATGATTTCCACCCCAATTCGTGCAACATTTCCGTGACGCTTCCCCCCCTTCCCCCGTAACGTGATAAAACAGAACGAGCTGCCTTTCTCTGAACCTTCTCAATATCTTCCGTCAGTCCCACCTGGTGAGGGTCCCACAATGTGCAACAGTACTCCAGGAGAGGACGCACAAGTGTTATGTAGACAGTCTCTTTGGTGGAGCTGTTGCATCTTCGAAGCGTTCTGCCAATGAAACGTAACCTTTGGTTCGCCTTCCCCACAATATTTTCTATGTGTTCTCTCCAGTCAAAGTTGTTCGTAATTGTAACTACTAGGTATTAAGGTTTGACTGATTTATCGCGAAATTGAAGTTCAGCGAATTTCTTTTTGTGGTCATGTAAATTACTTCACAATTTTCTTTATTTAGTGTCAATTGCCAATTTTCGCACCATGCAGAAATTTTGTCTAAATCGCTTTGCAGTTGCTTTTGATCCTCTGTTGACTTCACTAACCGATAAACGACAGCATCATCCGCGAACAATCTAATGGAGATATTCAGACTGTCTCCTAAATCGTTTATAAACACGAGAAGCCGGCCGCGGTGGCCGAGGAGACTGAGGCGGTCCAGTCACGGTCTGCACGGCCAATACGGTCGGGGGTTCGAATCCCCCCTCGGGCATGGATATTTGTGCCGTCCTAGTTCGTAAGTAGTTCATAAGTAGTTTGTAAGTTTAGTAACTGATGACACCGTAGTTAAGTCCCATAAACTATGCAAACATTTGAACATTTGAATAAACACGAGGAAGAGTAGGGGGCCTATAACGCTTCCCTGTGGAACGCCAGATATCACTTCTGTTTTACTCGATGACTTACCGTCACTTACAACGAACTGTGTTCTTTCTGATAGTAAATCGTGAATCCAATCGCACAATTTGGGAGATATTCCATAAGCACGCAATTTCATAAGAAGCCGCTTGTTGGGTACAGTATCAAAAGCCTTCCTGAAATCCAGAAATATGGAATCGATTTGAGATCCCTTGCAGATAGCACTTATCACTTCATGTGAATAAAGGGCAAGCTGTGTTTCGCAAGAGTAATACTTTCTGAATCCGTGTTGACTACTGGTTAATAGGTCGTTCTGTTCGAGGTAGTTCATAACGTTCGAACAAAGAATATGTTCCAAACTCCTACTGCAAATCGACGTCAATGAGATTGGCCTGTAATTTTGGGGATCACTCCTATTGCCTTTCTTGAATATTGGAGTAACTTGGGCAAGTTTCCAGTCATTCGGTACGGATCTTTCGCTGAGTGATCGGTTGTAAATTATAGCTAAGTACGGAGCTATTGCATCACCATGCTTAGAGGAATCTAGTTGGTATAAAATCTGGCCCGGATGGTTTGTTTTTGTTTAGTGACTTAAGTTGTTTTACTACTACAGGAACATCTACTAAGATTCGCATGCTGCCAGCTGTTCTTGGATTGAATACTGGAATGTTCACTTCGTCTTCTTTGGTGAACGGTTTTCGGAAAGCTGTGTTGAGTTGAGTTGAGCTGTGCCTTAGCAGTACTGTCATCGGTAGTATTACCATTGCTATCGCGTACTGAAGGTATTGTTTGTGTTTTGCTGCTAGTGAACTTCACATATGACCAGAATTTCTTTGGATTTTATGCAAGATTAGGAGGCAGAATTTCGTTGTGGTAACTGCTATAGGCTTCTCGCATTGAAGTCCGCGCTAGGTTGCGAGTTTCAGTAAAAGATTGCCAGTCTTGTGGATTCTTTGTCTTTTTAAATTTTGCATGGGGTTTTCTTTGCTTCTGCAACAGTGATCTGACTTGTTTTGTGTACCACAGGGGTCAGACCCTTCTTTTATTAATTTATTTGGTATCAATCTCTCGATTGCAACTGATATGTCTTTGGAAGCAAGCCACAACTGATCTACACACGCATTTTTAGTTTTGAAAGACTGGAGACTAATATCTTGCACGAGACTATATGTACAATTTCGTAGCACATTTGGTAGCAGATCTGTTAGAGTAACACCCCTGAGTCGTTGTTTTTATTGTTGTGGTCTTCAGTCCCGCAGACTGCATTGATGCAGTTCTCCACCCTGCTCTATCCAGATCAAGCCTCTTCAGCTCCTCATAAGAACACCAACCAACATCGGTTTGATTCTACTTACTGTATTCATCTCCTGGGCTGACTCTGCGTTTTATTTAATTCAAAACTTGACTATAAACAATATTTGTCACTCGTCCAGGATCTAATATGAATAAATTGTTTGGGAAGCCCAGCCCTGAGCAAGCAACATAAAGTTGTCTGTGAGAAACATGGAGATGTCGTACCCACTCCGTAGCGGCGGAGTGACCCAGCGCATTGAGGCGCTATGCTCCGATGCGCTAGGCCGTTCCCCGTCGGGGGTTCGACTCCTCCCTCGGGCATGGATCTTTGTGGTGTCTTTAGTATAAGTTAGTTCATAAGTAGTTTGCAAGTTTAGGGACTGATGACCCCGCAAGTTAAATTCCATAAGCTTAAACATTTGAACATCATACCCACTACACAGTATTGAATACATTGCCCTGTGAATTTACCCCACAAATTAAAATACCAAACACCAAAGAATCCTCTCACACAGCTGTCTATTTCCTAAGTTTTACATGTTAAAGCTCGACTTTCTCTTACTTAAGAAACCTGCTGAACATCTGAAAATGAATTTGCTGTTTCATCGATCCCACATAATACAATGCTTGCACGATTTCGTCATTCAGACTTGAATAATGATTTTATTATAAAGATAAGTTTCATAATTCTCAATCCATTTTCGTCAATGTATGAATGTTCCATATTATTTAGGACCACTTAAGGTTATGGTAATAGCACTGAAAGTGGGCTTCTGCAATCCCCTTTTGACAGCTCGAAATTTAAATGAAAATAACTGCTTAACGGTATTTTGGCACTAAAACTGACTACATGAATTTGAAGGGGAGAAATGTCTCTACAACTTTGCTTATTTTCTTATTTCACATAGTCTGAGATATTTGCAAAAATAACGGCGATTTGACACCGTCACTTAATTTTGCGTAAACCAGGCCTTCTGAGATTTCACGTGGGATTTCACGCCCTGAACACACTCAGGCATACGCCACCTTCCTTGCTGTATTTAATGATTTTCTTGTTGCAACTTACGCGTTGTCATTTCAAAGCAATGGCGCACTGAAGAGTGAACAGAAACGCGTTCTTAGTACGATAAATTATTGTCTACTGTCTACAAATCTCATATTAGCCGTTAACAACTGCCATCAATAGAAAGTGATTAAGGAACAATTACAAAATTGTACGCCGTAATGTAGTGGGCAGCGCATAAGATTTTAATGTACATAGTCGATAATTCGAAAGCAAGTTTTTCCGCTTTGGCTCCTAAAATGGTTTCAGGCGCTCTTATTAATTAGAGATACGGTTGTGCATATGTAATAGTGCTCCCTCTAAAATGTGCGTTTGTTGTATTTCGTGAAAATGCCGTAAAATACGTAACAACTAATTGAACAATGGTCTTCTGAAGCATACTGTAATAATGAATATTCTAAACGACGTGCTGATATTGGCAGCTTCATATAGAATTATATAGTAGTTTATCTATATACAAAGTTACTACTATTACTACGTCACATATAGAGCTACGTCAAATTAGCAAATAAACTTTGAAAATTTTGCATTTTGAAATTCAGCTTTAGTATTTATTTAGCCTTTATAGTTTTAAACGTGTTTAAACATTTAAATGAGCTACGGTTTTTTAATTATTTGACGCATCAGTAACTAGCACTTTAAATGTGTTTTCTCCATTTTTGTCCTTCCCGTTGTTTCATATTGCAAATGTGACACCGAGGAATTTCAGCCATGAACCTTATTTCAGTTTTATAAATTGAGAATAGGAAAAACAGCAGCCATTCAAAAATTTAAGTAATTGGAACATATTTGCCACTTTTCTAACAAATAGTTCTGTGTTTAGTGCAAGGTTTTTGAATTATTATCTGTTTAGGTAATGAAGCAAATAAATGAGAAAGAAAATATTGATTAGGATGAAATACAAAAATTCTACACGATAAAACAAGATTCACAAGCAACAAAGAAAGATAATATACCGTTCGCAGTCTTCTAGTAAAGGTTTTTTTCTATCTCTCTTTCCTTTTTTATACCTTAAGGTATAAATGAAATACCTTTGCCCTTTCACTGATGTTAAGTATCACAAAATGGTATCTCATGCATTCTGTGGTAGCTCGGTAGTGCACAAATGTGTCATGGAAAGTTTAACAGAGCATTTTCATTACACAAGCACGCATTACCAAACTCAATTTCCGCTCTATTGGTCTCTTTATTTGGTGATTTCACATATAATTGTGGATATAATCAGTAACAGTCTGTTGCCTGTATATTAAGATCAGTTGTGCAATAAATTCTGCTGAAATAACTAATTTTTAATAAATGTCATTGACTTTTACTTATTTAGCATTTGTAGCACTTATGCAGAATTTACAGCATAAACGAATTTCACGTAGCTCTAGTCATATGCATTGTAACAGTATCTCTACAATTTATGTACATGTGATAAAGAAGTCTATGTTTGCAATTCGTTGGTATGTATTTCATGGCATGTTCACAAAACAGAACAAATTCACTTTTAAGAAGACGGAAAAAAAGCTTGCGGATTAGTTGATTTGATGTGGCATGAACGTAAACGACGTACGATGATAGCAGGTGCTGTCGACGGAATCTTAGAAGGGGGGACCCCTGCTTAACAAAAAGGCTTCTCACCGGACTAGTTCTAAAAGCGCCTGATGCCACAATGCAGGATTGGGTCGAGTATGCGAATGCCGAAGGCGCTGCTGAGTCATATTATGCGCCCATAGTCGAGGCGGGACTGGGCTAAGTCCTTGTAAAGCTGCAAGAGAGTTGTTCGTGCAGTCCCCCAATCAGTGTCAGGATGTTGAGGCGTCGCCAGCAATGTCGTTTGAGCTGGCGAAGCGGGGGTCGTCCAGATAACCCGGGCATCGAAAAGCGTGCCCATAAAGTGATGTCTTCTCTACCTGAAGCATTTCATCAGCAAGATGAAGCTTCTGATGTAGATAAACCGTCCGGCGGCGAAAAAAATGCATAACGCTGGTCTGATTCGGTGAATTGAAAACCATGAGGAAAGGCGCGAGATTGCGCCTTTCGGGTTGAACCTAGGAGCCGCCGTTCAGTGACTGATGCTTGTGCAGCTATATACACGCAGACGTTATAAGCAAATACGTAGCAAGATGCGTCAACTGCAGCTGCTAGACCGTTAATTGCCACCTGAAAGAGGGGGACACTTAAAACAGAGGCTGGTGGGAATCCGTTTTTCTGGATGTGAGGGGGAACAAATAGGTGTACCGACCCTGATACGAAAAGTGCGAAGCGGGAGAAAGTTCTGAATGAAGACGGGAAGTTTTGTGTCCCAGCCTCGTCGCCGCTTTTGTGTCTCGTTTCCGTCGTAGGTGTCGGTGGCCGAGTAGGAAGACCGACACTGGAATAAAGGTAGACCGCTTGTGCAGGTACGGAGGTGACCAGCCAGTGGGACAGCAGAAACTAGAAACACTAGAGTAAATTAGAACGAGATTTATATTGCACAGAATTTATACAATACTTAACTTTTACATAACTCAGTACTGCAGAATGCTGATACGTAGTTGAGCTAGAGGCCTGCCTAGTGCCTATCCGATAGCCAAGTCTTCACTGGTGCCTATCTGATTCCGAAGTGATTCAGTCCCAAGTGAACAATGTCGTTCAGTGGTGGCCAAGAGCGGAGTTGTACCAGAGGGCGCTCGTGGCTGACGTCGTAAGAACGCCGCGCCGTGCGTGCATGGCGGCGCGCGGCGAAAGTAGGTGGCGCGCACTTTGGACTTGTGCGACACCACAGGAAGAGCACCCGATAACCCCATTCGTGCGAAGAAGACTGCAACTAGGTCCTTACGTCGAGCTAAGGGTAGATGAATGGTTGACTAGCGATACAAGGTTATCCATAGTGGACTGACCCTGACACACAAGCGTCCCCCCCCCCTTTTCCCGTTATGGGCCCAAGAGTCCCCGATCTTAAAGGTTGCACAGTAGCCGCCGGCTAAACATAGGTTCGAGAAGCTTGCATAAATATATACACATTTATTGCTACGTTTCTTCTGGATACATTTATCATACACATTTAAAGTTTAGATTAGCCAAAACACTTAAGTGTCCATGAATGTCCTTGATACAGACCAGCTGTCTTTAGGTATATAGCTGGTCGTAATTAGACCAAGTCTGGTTTGTGTTGTCTTTTACATTTTAATAGCGTTAAGTTTAAATAAATGATAGTAATGATTAGGTAAGTTAATAGTGAAATTCATGGTGTTACATATTTAGTTATTTATACAATTTTATATTTAATTCTATTACTATCTATGAATAATGGATATAACAAATTATAAGGAAAAGGAAGGGCAACTCAAAAATCATTATTATTAAGGATAAATGAAAGAAAATAGGAAGCCGGCCGCGGCGGCCGAGTGGACTGAGGCGCTCTAGTCACGGTCTGCACGGCCATAACAGTCGGGGGTTCGAATCCCCCCTCGGGCATGGATATTTGTGCCGTCCTTAGTCTTAGGTAGTTCATAAGTAGTTTGTAAGCTTAGGGACTGATAACCCCGTAGTTAAGTCCCATAAGTTCTACAAACATTCGAACATTTTTTTGAAGATAGGAAAGGGTAGATAAAATAAAAGTTTTTTCGGGAGAGTCTACCAAGGTGGAAGGCCTCGGAATGAACGTCGAGCCCTGCCATCATGGAATTCCCTCCATAGATGGTAGTCATTCATTTATGTACGTTAAGAGCTAAAGGGGGTTTTGACTCTAGAGTTTATAGTGCTTAATTGTTGAGGAATAATTCATCTTCTGTGCTGGGTTTGTCATCTGTTTCGTTATCCATGTTGCTTGTACTTACACTACTTGTCTCGTTCCATGTGTCCTGTGTTATGGTGTTGGTGTTATGTACGATGTTATGTCTGACCGTATTTGCGTATTCTTCCCGCTTTAGTGATGAGACCTCATTCGTCTGTCTATTTAGTGTGTCCCAGCCATCCTTATCTCTTATCAGTACGTTTAAGTCTTGTGTGTTGTTTAACATACAGTTTGTGTGTGTGTGTGTGTGTGTGTGTGTCTGTCTCTGTGTGTGTGTGTGTGTGTGTGTGTGTCTTCTGTATAACTGACAATGTAATACCGTGTGTTCTGGGGACCCAGTCTCTCCACATGTACAGTTTGGGTTGTTGCTGAGTCCCATTCGTGTTAGGTGTGTTAGGTGTGATGGGTATGGGCCATGTCCTGTCAGAAAATGGATCATACCGCGGCTGGTATTAATATGACCCATCCTCAGACGTTCCCTTATATCCGGAAAGAATTCGTATAATCGACGTCCTTTTCTACTATTATTCCATTCCGTTTGCCAGGTGTCCATTGGCCATTTGAGTAGTTGGCGTCGCTCGGTTATTGCTTGGCCCACTAATTCTTGGACTCTGTCAAGCTTCCCGGACTTTAGCCAGTACATGGCAGCCCTTTGTCTTGTGGTGAGATCTACAGGTGGTATCCCAAGTACCACGCACAGTGCTCGATGTGTTAAAGGCTCCGGATAGCCTGAGCAAGGCACTCCTTTGTCCTCTCCTGACTGTATTGATGTTTGTGTGTGTAGTGCCAATCGTTGGGCCCATGAACTGGCTGCGAAGCAGATCACTGACTCAAAAAGTGCTATATGGTATGCTCTAAGTGTTTGTGTTGCTAGTCTGTCTTTTGTTGTGTTTAGCCTGGCAGCTTGAGAAAAACGTTGGTGACGCCAATAGGGCGGTCAGTATTAGCCACCTGCGGATGGGCATCAGGTTTTAACACCGGGATGATGATAATGTCCCGCCACTGGGATGAGAAAACACTTTCAGCCCAGACAAGGTTAACAGGGCGAGCAGTTGGTGTCGGAAATCCGCTGACAAGTGGCGGAGGGCCTGTCTGTGAACGCGGTCTGATCCTGGAGAGGTTTCGGTGCATGCAGCAAGGGCACTCTGGAACTCTCACACACTAAACGGCAGCCGGCCGCGGTGGCCGAAGGGACTGAGGCGCTCCAGTCACGGTCTGCACAGCCACTACGGTCGGGGGTTCGAATCCCCCCTCGGGCATGGATATTTGTGCCGTCCTTAGGATAAGCTAGATGATAAGTAGTTTGTAAGTTTAGGGACTGATGACCCCGTAGTTATGTCCCATAAGCTATACAAACATTTGAACATTTTATGAACACTAAACGGTGCGTTGTATGTCTCCCGGCGCTCGTGCAGGACGATAATGGCTTTCGCTCTACTCTCTCTTTAAGGTTACCAAAATCCGCACTGTATCCTTGTCTCACAGAAATACTAGCGAAATACTCTGCCATGTGTTCGGCAATAGTGCCCTGGTTATTGCAAACGTTTCCTTGGATGTGGGATAGGGGATCCTTACATTTGGGAGGTATCCAAAGCGTTGCTGGACTTGCGACCACACTCGAGAAGCGGAGGTGCGAGAACCGATAGTGGCAACGTATCTCTCCCAACAGTCTTGTTTACTCTGCTGGATGAGTCTCCGACCTTGTGCCAGGAGACGTTTGAAAGCAATCAAATTTTCAATACTTGAGATTCCCTGATGGCCTCAGCAGTCTCTCCCATCCCCTAAGGTACGGGCTTGCGCCGTAACGTACCTGTGGAGCATGGAATAGTCTTCCCGGCAGTAGGAAAAATGACCGCAGTTACCTGGTGAACTGCCGTGTCAACTTCAGCGGAAAGTTTAGCAGCGACCACGGCAGCCGAGCTATAAGTTGGACAGTCAGCGCTGTGGGGAACCATTGGTCACGTGGTCTGCTGGTTCAGACTGAAGCGAGACAAGACAGGAAAGTGATCGCTGCCACATAGGTCGTCATGTATGTTCCAACAGAGATGTGGGAGAAGACGTGGGCTACAGAGTGAGAGTTCTATTATCGAATATGTGCAAGATGCCACACTTAAGTGCGTGGGAGCACCAGTGTTCAGGAAGCACACATCCAACTGCATAATCTTGACATCCCTACCACGACCGAGCTCTGACTAATCTCACAAAGGATGGTGGGCATTGAAATCCCCCCCCCCCCAGAAGGATAAATGGTGGGGGAAGTTGGGAGATCAAGGCCGTGAGAAATAACCTTACCTGTGGAGAGGTACACAGAGCAGATGGTGAAGCCGGCCGCAGTGGCCGAGCGGTCTATGGCGCGCCAGTCACAATCTGCACGGGCACGACAGTCGGGGTTCGAAGCCCCCCTCGGGCACTAATGTTTGTGTCGTCTTTAGTATAAGTAAGTTCATACGTTTAGGGACTGATGACCCCGCAGTTGAGTCTCTTAAGCTTAAACATTTCAACAACATTTTAGCAGATGTCCTGCACTGTCTGGATCCTGACTGCCACTGCCTCCAGCGGTCTGGAGAGGCATAGGGTCTCTAGGTACAGAGGTGAGAGCGTACACACATTCCCCCGGATACCCTATCATATGCTGAGCAGATAGTTACATCTCGAACATGTGTCGGAAGAAATTGCCACAGTTCCACTGTAGGATCATGCTGCCTCCTGAGGTGTAGCGCATACTGAAGAACGTGGTGAATCAGGCACACAACCGTCTGTCGTCGCTGGCGGTTCAGTTGAGCCTCGACGTCCATGGCTTCTGAGGTCTCGACAATAGTGAAGTCCTCATGGAATGCGAGGATCTCTACTTCATCCTGAGACGCAGAGGTAGGCAGTGGTGGCACAGTAGCCACCTGGGATTCCTCCTCGTCTTTTCCTCTCACACTGGTCCTTCGGTTTCTTTTGCTGGGAGGGCTTGGCTGGCTCAGTCTCAGGGACTGAGAACGCCTTTATGCTGTACAACCAGCAGTTGGTGGCACTTCCAACCATTCACTGTTGTCAACTGTAACAGTGTCAGAAACCGTCAAAGGAAGGATTCCGAGGAATCCCTTCCTTGCGTGAGGAGTCAGAAACGACTTGTGTGTCTCTAGTTTGGAGGGAGAGAGAGAGAGAGAGAGAGAGAGAGAGAGAGACCGGTGACCCCTTTGGTTGGGTAGTTATTGCTCCCGAGATAGAGGGTTTGGGAGCAACATAGAGGGAGTTGCCCCCAACAGTCACAGGGGCAGTTGTAGATGATCAGACCCATGGAGATTTGCTGCACTGATGATCTTTCGCCAAGGATGTGGCGAAACTGCTGCGGCATAGGATGTGCCCATGCTCACAGGATGCAGCTTTAGATATTTTCTCTTTGCCTCTGAATACGTAAGCCTGACCAGGGTTTTGTATTCCATGCGTTTTCTTTCCTTCTGTAGGACTGAACAATCTCTCTAACAGGGGGGAGGGGTGGTGTTGCTGACTACATTCACGCAGAGGAGGGGGTAAATGGCACGTCTGGGCGTGATTCACGTCCACACTCCCGACAGGTGGGGGCTGGTTTGATATCGTGAAGACATGTGTCCAAACATCCAGAACTTAAAACAGCGCATAGGGGGAGTAACATAGGTTTGACGTCACACTGGTAAATCACCTTGACTTTCGCAGGTAACGTGTCACACTCAAAAGCTAAGATTAAGGCATCGGTGGCAACCTTCTGGTCCCTCAGACCCCTATAGATGTGGCGGATGATGTGAACAACGCACCACTCAAAGTTCTTGCGCAACTCAGCAGATTGTAATAGCAGATTGTAACAGCAGATCCCTGTGAAACATGATGCCCTGGACCATATTGAGACTTATAAGAGGTGTGATTGAAACAGGAAAATCACACAGCTTTTCACAGGCGAATAGTGCCCGTGACTGAGTTGGGGATAACGTCGTTATCAAGCCAAAAGCAGACCTCATTTTTGACATACCCTCCAACTCTCCGTACTTGTCTTCCAGGTTTTCTCAAAAAAAGAAAAACAGAGTCTTGACAGACAAACGATTCCCCATCAGTTGCAGTACAAACTAAATATCGAGGGGAATAATCCTGACCTTGAATACGAGCACTACGTTCTTCCCGTGGTGTGATAAGGAAGGGAACATTATATGTATATAATGTTTGAATCGTCCTCGCGTCCCAGTCAATTAAGCCAAGATCCCCGGCCTTTGAAACGTACAACGTTCGCGCCGTACGGTAGTCGCTGAAGCACGCACAGAGCTTACGGTGTAGCGGACTGTTGGCGCGACACAGTCCACGGCTCAGGACCCCGGGGTCGCCAATCCTGTACTCAGCAACTTAATGCTGAGCCCCTATGGGGCATTACTAAGAACGGCGTGTTTATGATCATTTTCAGTGCGCCATTGTTTCGAGAAGACAACGCTTGAGTTAATCTAAGACAATCATCAAATTCAGAAACCAAGATGGTGTGTGCAAAAGAGTGTTTCCGGCGAGGATATCACGGGACTGATTTCCGAACGTCAAATGAATGCTGTGTTCCTTCCATGCTATAGCACTCGTTGTAGTGGGACGGATTATTGTCTCCACTACTATCTGGCCGAGGGCCACTACGGTCGC
The DNA here is from genome assembly GCA_026315105.1 of Locusta migratoria. NCBI lineage: Eukaryota > Metazoa > Arthropoda > Insecta > Orthoptera > Acrididae > Locusta > Locusta migratoria. The sequence continues at coordinate 450,309,468 of CM048748.1, forward strand.
GGATTCGAATCCCCCCCTCGGTCATTGATATTTGTGCCATCCTTAGCCTTAGTTAGTACATAAGTAGTTTCTTAGTTTAGGGACTGATGACCCCGGAGTTAAGTCCCATAAGCTATACAAACATTTGATTTGAACTATCTTATGTAAGCTCAGTTTCGCAGAAAATTGTTTATATTTTATGTTTTTAAATGATTTTTATGTAAATGTTTTATGTAATGTGATTCTTAAGAGTTTTGTATGTTACTTGTGACGGCGATTAAACCTACGAGAGCAACATCTTCGACGCCGAGCTCAAGGAATAAACATCTGGCCACTTCAAGTCGTGGGTCGACGGCCACGAGGCAAGAAGATGCTGGTCTCTGCGGTTATCGTCGCGGATATTGACATTATTATAGAAACTTTCGTGGAAAATCAAAAAGACCATTAAATCAGTCTTTATGTAACTGTCGTTGAGTCATGATCTGAATTGTGAGAGCAATAAATGTCATTGTGTCTCTAAAGTTAACCAAGTGTCAACGATAATTATTTTGATATTTATAGAATTTTTACAAGAAATATATTCATTTTTTGAAACTGAAAAATTATTTACTGTCAAACTATTTTACAATTTGACAGAAGACATTTACGGAAAGTTATTTTGTTTGACAGATAAAGCAAGAAGACTTATCAATTTTAATAAAACGATCTGACATAGCAATCGATCACCAGTGAACAGGTCTTGTAACATCTGTGTCTATAGCAACCAGAACAACTGCGAACTTCCGTTTGACAGGTCGATCTTTAAGGGAACTTTAAAACATTTATTTCAATGTGACAGTTTAAAGAAGTGCAAACCTAGAATCATACGATTCTTCTATATGTGCATGGATCTGTTATTGAAATTTCACAATACAGGAAGATTATATTAATTGGATTTTTTTCCTTGTTGACCAGCGGACGACTTTCGGATCCTGAAAATGGAGAAAGAAGTATTAAATCAATGGTTAAATAAATCAATACCTGACAACGCCTTCTTTCACCTCTGGCAATGTAAAAAATATGGAGTAGCACCCTGGTTTGGAACTGGCTAGATAAGTCAGTTCGAAGGTAGGCAACAGTATACCTCCTACAAACAGGACCATGCTTAGTAAAGCATTGAGGTGTTAAAAACCAATCTTTGAATTGTTGACTGCTTTACTTCCTTGCTTAGGCATTTGCTTGTTGTCAAGAAAATAATAGAAGTAATACAGCGCTCTGCTACTGGCTTTAGAACTTACTATTCCTTCCTTCTTATTTCTACTACTTTTACACAATGTGAAGCCGTGTAGGAACAACACAGTAACTTTTGTGTTGTAAGGGGAACTGGTTACGTGAAGTTTCTGAACAAATTATTTGTTTGTCCTACCTCATTAAAGTGTAAAATAGTTTCCTGCAGCTAAAACATTGATTTCAAAAATGTCATTCTGTGTGATAGGTTTATGATTTTCAGAAAACAATATGAAATCACGTATGTATTTTGACGAATTATTCACAGAAAAATTCTATAACTTGGAAAAAAATCTACTGAAAAACGTAAAGGATCAGTAATGAAGAGATCAGTGCTACGACCTGCAGGAAACAAAGCGTCTAGTAGACCATATTGTTTTATGAGGCTAACACGCAGTGCCATCAATATCCCACAATTAGGCAAAATCAGTTTTTGTAATATCGCGAAATGACGGTATTTAAAATTGTAAGAACATTCAAGTTCAGCGACCAGTTAAGGCTGAAGTGTATATTGCTGTGTACTGATTTCGGTTGTCGTTTGAAGCAGCAGTTTTTCTCGCATCTGCTTGTTTATGACGTCGTGGTCCTTACACTTACGGTGGCTGTCCTCATGGATTGAAGCTTACGTGTGCATAACTTCATAAAGATTAGAACTGCAGATTTGTATGCAATACGGACACACTGCTTTATATATAAAGACGATAAAACATTTTCCGTGATCAGCAGTGTTTGATTTCAACAATCTAATTTGTTGTCATGAATTAAAAACAGTCCTCTAAGAAAATTATAAGAAATGTTCATTTGGTTCTTACGTAAACATTGGTTTTTTGCCTCACATCAGAAAGCATCTTCTGCTTGCACATTTCAAGGCAGTTTCCACTTCCTGCATTGCTGATTTATGCTGTAATTTGCATTGTTTTGCTGCACTTCGCCCCCTTCACCATTTCCACAATACAGTATAGCACTAACATATGTAGGGGCCTGTGTCAATATAATGGATAATGTTGGTCGTTGTTGTTGGTTTCCTATATATTTCAAATCTGTGTTTATTTTGTACATTTTGTATAGTGAGGTCCAGATGGTTAATCGTTTTGTTGGTTTCTAGTTCCATAGTAAATTTAATTTTAGGGTGTAGCTTATTGATAAGGCCATGAATATTATTTATGTCTGTTTCATTTCCATCTATGGGAAGGATAATGTCGTCCACATATCGATAATAATAGATAATTTTGTTTGTTCCTTGGTGTAGGAAAAAACGTTCTTTGAGGGTATTTAAAAATATATCTGCTATGGTGCTTGCTAGGTTATAACCCATTGTAACACCGTCTGGTTGTGTATAAAAATTATCTTCAAATTTGAAATAGTTTTGTTCTAAAACTAGGTGTAGCAGATTTATAATTTCGTATGTACTGTGAATTGGAAGTTTGTTATTACTGAGTAAGTTAAGTTCTATTATATTAATGGTTTCTTTGACAGGGATATTTGTAAATAGGTTAATAATGTCAAATGAACATATTTCGTTCAATTTTAAATACAAGCTTTGCCTATAGATATATATTCTGTGTGCAAATAATGTAAGCATATTACATCTCTGTAGAGCTGTCAAGTAAATGTCAAAATCCGTAACTTGATAAAGATCTTGCATGATAGCACAATATTATAAGTTACGTTATATAAAAGAAGAAAAAATAATTATAAAATGTATCACATCACAATAATATTGAAATGAACAACATAACAGAATGTGGTATGTAGCATTTCTTTTACATCTGTATAAAACAAGTAGGCGGCATAGTACTAAATATTATGAAAACTTATGTATTGCAGGCATAACACCTGAAGATGACTATTAAGTCGAAATAAGTTTTCGTGTAACTAATACGAATTAAAATATACAGTGTTGAAATTATATAATTGTTATTGTGAAAATGTCGATGTACGACATCACTAACACTGTGGGCCCTGCAGATAATATGTTATTGACATTATTGTCATATAATCAAAAGGGAAAAATTCTGCATTACATAAGATAGAAGATTAAATTAATTAACCTTATTGAAGGTATAAAATTCAACAAATTATGTCTACGTAAGTAGATTACTCCATCTTACATTTCCATCAAGATTTCTGCTAACCCATACATAGCACAAACCATCAAGCAGTACAGTGCAAGATTGTGGATGAAGCTTGAAATTAACAAGAAAATAAACCTTAAAGAGTGTCTTAATCAAGATATGTATTTAGCACATATAGATCTTAGTAATTCTACTTCTCCTTTAATATTTAATCACGTCCTTAATCTTATAGAAAATTATTTATATCATGTACGTTATGATGTTGTATCTAGACACAAACATAAAATCAAGTCTCTCATGGCTAAACAATACCCTTCAAAATCTAATAACCAAATCATATCACCTTTTCAATTCTGTAAATGTACAATTAACCTTAGTAATATTTAATTTAATGATAGTGAACAGAGCCTGCTAATAAAGGTTTTAAATATAGCATCACTCCCAAAATCCTCGTCAAAGAACGAAAACAAATAATAGCCACAACCAAATTAGCTATAGACATTGCATGTCTACCCATTAAAATAAAAAAACGAAATCACAGTAAAAGTAGCTAATGCTCTAGAAAATAAATCTAACTACATGTATCCAAGACACACATAGCTAGAATGATCAACTCTAAAAGATATAAACCATAAGTTAGAACAGAATAATGTTATAGAAATTAAAGATGATAAAGGAGACAGTCTGGTTTTAATTAACAAACAAGACTACATACAGAAAGTATTTGAATTTTTCGACAAAAATGGTATAATAAAAATTCCATGTGATCCTACCAACAAATATATAGCTCAAACAAGAAAGATTATTAAATCTTCATCAATTTTATCAGACAAAGATAAACGAAAATACATCCCAATGAACACTAAAACACTACAACTGAGAGGACATCCCAAGACACATAAAGAATTATGTCCTATTCGGCCAGTGGTGGATAGTATAAATTGTCCCACTTACCTGATTAGTAAAAAATTAAATACACTACTACAAAAATATTATACTTATAAGAAAAAATATACCATCAAAAATTCCAGAACCCTTGCAGCAAATATAAATAAAATAGATACCCCTATTAATGGAAAATTTGTTTCATTTGACATTATCAACCTATTTACAAATATACCTGTCAAAGAAACCATTAATATAATAGAACTTAACTTACTCAGTAATAACAAAATTCCAATTAACAGTACATACGAAATTATAAATCTGCTACACCTAGTCTTACAACAAAACTATTTCAAATTTGAAGATAATTTTATACACAACCAGACGGTGTTGCAATGGGTTGTAACCTAGCAAGCACCGTAGCAGATATATTTTTAAATACCCTCGAACAACTTTTTTCCTACACCAAGAAACAAACAAAATTATCTATTATGATCGATATGTGGACGACATTAATGTTCTCATAGATGGAAATGAAACAGACATAAATAATATTCATGGTCTTATCAATAAGCTACACTCTAAAATTAAATTTACTATGGAACTAGAAACCAACAAAACGATTAACCATCTGGACCTCACTATACAAAATGTACAAAATAAACACAGATTAATATATAGGAAACCAACAACAACGACCAACATTATCCACGCTCATTCTTGCCATCCTAGTTCACATAAATTAGCATTCTTCCATTCAATGATAAATAGACTTATAAACATACCATTAGATGATGCAGCCAAGGAAAATGAAATGACCATGCTGCAATACATTGCACAACAAAATGAATATGACCCCAACATTATTCTAAAGCTCTATAACCACAAAACGAGTCCTAGACCACCAACAACATGTTCAGAAATTACATTACAGAGGGAAACTTCAAAGCTAAATAAACCAATTTACATCAGTACACCATACCTAGGTAAAATATCTAATAAACTGCAGCAAATTTTTAGAAAGACTAACACCACTTTTGCGTTTCAGAACAGACACACCCTTAAACACAAATTCGTAACACATACCACAAAACCTTAACTCTGGAATTTATAAATTATCTTGTAATTCATGTAATAAGTATTATATAGGACAGACTGGACGAAATTTCACTATAAGATACAAAGAACACACTAGAGAAAATGAAAGGAACCCTTCCACATTTTATCAACATATGCAAGTCCGAAAATCACACAGTTGACACCATAGATAATGCACTAGAAATTTTGCATACTGCACAGAAGGCACACGAGATGAATATTCTTGAAGAAATGGAAGTATGCCTACATGCAATTAAAAACACAAATAATTTGCTAAACGATCAAACGGATTTCAGGCACAAAAATTATTCCGATAATTTTATTCATATTCTAGTTCATGACAATGGATAAATAATCCCACTGTGAATCATAGATAATAGCGCAACAAAATTATCAAAGATAAAATATCCCAACATATTTCGTTCAATTTTAAATAAAAGCTTTGCCTCATAGATATATATTCTCTGTGCAAATAATGTAAGCATATTACATCTCTGTAGAGCTGTCAAGTAAATGTCATAATCCGTAACTTGATAAAGATCTTGCATGAGGCACAATATTATAAGTTACGTTATATATATATATATATATATATATATATAAAAGAAGAAGAAATAATAATAAAATATATCACGCCACAATAATATTGAAGTGAACAACATAACAGTATGTGGTATGTAGCATTTCTTTTACATCTGTATAAAACAAGTAGGCAGCATAGTACTAAATATTATGAAAACTTATCTATTGCAGGCATAACACCTGAAGATGACTATTAAGTCGAAATAAGCTTATCGTGTAACTAATACGAATTAAAATATACAGTGTTGAAATTATATAATTGTTATTATTAAAACTCTGGTCCTATTGCTGAATCTAGCGCCCTAATAAATTCCGATACGGAAATTTTTAAACCGAAAGGTAATACCTTAAAATGGTAACATTTACTTTCGAATAAGAACGCAGAATATGATCTTGATTCCTTGGCTAATCTGATCTGCCAGTATCCTGACGTTAAATCCACTGAAGTCATGTATTTGGCATTTGCGACCGAATCAAAATCTCTTCCATGGGTATTGGCCTATCCCTTTCTACTTCAATTATTTTATTCACTGTTCTAGCATCTAACACCAGATGGATATCCCCATTTGGATTCCCATAAGCGCTATTTGATCTTTCTATTATTCCCCAATCCAGCATTCGATTAATTTCTTTCCTAACATCTTCAATGTTTAATCCTAAAGACATACCTTATTCCATATTATACTCACTTACTCTTTATACCCAGCACCAGAATCTTTACTACTACCTCCACCTTGGGTTAATGAGTCGCCCTCAACAGCAGCACTACACCAATGTCTCAATTAGGAACACATCCACTATCACAGCACAAACCCTTCTCCAGGCCGGCTGTTAATTACACCCTTGGGATATTGAACACACTAATAGAACATATGTAAATATCTAATGTAATACTCAAATTTCTATTATACCACTATTCCTTAACCATTTTCCTTGTGTTTGTGTCCATAACCAAATCCTGTCAACATGGGACGACATAAATTTTTGTAGGGGCCCGTGTCACTACCGGTGGTGAAGCTATAGAACTTTACGTACAGCTTCAGTCAATAACTTTCGACCAATATCAATAACCTGCCTCCACAAACTATCGATGGTTTGCACACATATATGAGAGAAATTTATCTTGGGTTTGAGATGAATAACCTTTAACATTGAATAGCAAGCTCAGAACAAACTTCAACATGTGAATTATACTTTCAGTAATGGTGCCACACCTGTACCAAAGTATTATTTCTCCCATATAATGATGTATGCAAACACCAGGATTGCAATACAACGGTATGTAAAAGATCAATATTGTTTGTTATTTCGGTAATCTGACTGCGACATTATTAAGAACGAAGATCCTCATTCGATAATACCGTTAATTGTCTTGGATTTATAATTAACACAAACACAAAGTCATTAGTAAGGTAAATAATCTTCATCCACACCAAGGACTTGATATTTACTTCCATATTTTTGCGGGTCACATATTTAAAGAAAAAAAAACTACTTGAGGTTTGAATAAGTGCATCTTCGTATATCTTATTTAGCAGTAAAGGACCATACAATATACAAGCAAACACGTATTTTTCTTTTTGTATATAGTCTCTGGGAAAACAAATAACCACGATTCTTTACCTGCTACAAAGACTTAATGTTCTTCTCCACCTTCATCTATAAATTCAGCATACACAATTATTTTATATAGCTGTTTGTGGATAGCAATAAACGATGTTTACCATCTATCATAAATCAGCTGGTCTTTACCTCTGTCAATACATATATCGTAGTAGTCACGATCGACTCTTAAAAGAATCGATTGCGTCGACTATTGAAGCACAAAATGAATATTTCAGACACGTATGCTATCGATAACTGTCTTATCGGTAACAATCGAAATGTTATTTACCAGTATCTACAGACAGAGCACGTAGAAAATTAAGTTTAATTTTTTTATTGTCTTGAATTTTTTTTTCTTTTTTTATATACACATCTCAATGATTCTACAATCTGTTTAAGTGGACGAACTCTTCCTACAGATTAATAAAGCTACACCCCTCTAACTTTTGACACCGTCCAAAACAATAAAAAGTAAATTCTACGTTGTTTCCACCACTTGTCAGTCGCCTCTTCATATTGGAATAATCCATTAAAAATAAAACAGCAATTAATGAGACCATATTCAGGTGTAAACTCCGACAGTAACTTACCAAGCCCCCCCCCCCCCCCCCCCCTCTGTTCGACTAAGAGTCTCGTCACTTATTTTAACTTCCAGTTGCTTCGGGAAAGTTTGAAAAGAGGTCCAAATTTTCCATCGTCTTGCAATGTGTCACTCTCAATACTTTAAAAATGTTTCATAAATAAGGTTTTGTTCTTTAGCTAAGCACACAGTATTTTTAATAACTTTTCTTTACAATATAATCTGTCATGAAGGTTTATTAATAATTCTCCATAATGTTGGATTCAATAGACACCATCAATATTCCATTAATGTAACATAGGCCAGTCACCATAAAATAAGGAGTAGAATCCAGTCTCACTCCCAGAAACACCAGATCCAACATGTGGTCCCACTGTATCCATAAACCATTTACTGAAATAGACTGTCCGTTACAACATCAAATACCCACATCCTTTATTCTTTCATAAATAAATTACGTAACAACGTAATTCCCCAGAAGGAGCTATGAATCCACAGTTCATATTCTAAAATTCGACTACTTTAGTGTCCACAAAATTTCCTTCATGAACAGACTACCACTACTTCAATTAGATCACGAGAAATATCTCGGAAACTCATAATTAATAAAGTAGTTAATTCTTCAAAAAAATCCAATTATTCTTTACTGTGTGCCGCTATAAGCCAAATACTCACTCATTGCAGTATTTACCGCCCGACATTTCACCTCTTTTTGACGTAATATTTGACGAGTAGTTCATATATCGAAAGCAAACCGGGAGAAGCGACGATAAGTAAGTATGCAAAACCCAGAAAATTTGATCTCCCTTCAAAGAAAAAACCCGTAACAATTGATCTGATCATTACTTCTTTAGCGTGTGCGGCGCAGGCAACGCCTTAGGATCATAATTTTTCCTTGGTTCTCCGTGCTGATATACTGACGAAGAACTTAAATGCCATCTGGTGACAACCACCGATAACTTCACCGAGACCACCGTCGCAGGGTTTATCATGAAACACAAACACACGCGTCTAAGACAAATACATCCAAAAACATTTATTCCATCGTCCCTTTACTATTCAAACGCTTGAATTAATAATTGTTTTTTAAATCATTTTCTCCCAAAATTAAATATAATATGTTTCAATCAAGAAGCTGCGATACTCTAGGGAAGTCGTGAAGCGACACCATATGGTTTTGTTCCGCTTCACACTTATACCGGGTGATCAAAAGTCAGAATAAATTTGAAAACTTAATAAAGCACTGAATAAGGTAAATAGAGAAGTAAAAAGTGACACATGCTTGGAATGACATGGGGTTTTACTAGAACAAAAAATCTCTTGCGCGCGTCGTTTGGTGGTGATCGTGTGCTCAACCCCCACTTTCAGTATGCTTGGCCTCCCAGGTCCCCAGACCTCAGTCCGTGCGATTATCGGCTTTGCGGTTACCTGAAGTCGCAAGTGTATCGTGATCTACCGACATGTCTTGGGATGCTGAAAGGGAGCATCCGACGCCAATGCCCCACCATAATTCCGGACATGCTTTACAGTGCTGTTCACAACATTATTCCTCGACTACAGCTATTGTTGAGGAATGATGGTGAACATATTGAGCATTTCGTGTGAAGCACATCATCTTTACTTTGTCTTAATTTGTTATGCTAATTACTGCTTTTCTGATCAGATGAAGCGCCATCTGTTGGACTTTTTATATTTTTTTAATTGTTCTAATAGAACCCAATGTCATTCCCAGCATGTGTGTCAATTTGTACCTCTCTATCTACATTATTCCTTGATTAAGTTTTCAAATTTATACTGACTTTTTGATCACCCGGTGTATTTCTCCTTTGTTAGATCTACATTCTTCATACTTAGTACAACAAGGCCTCACAATCATCAAAACGCATATTTCATCAGTCCCTAAAATGAGATAATAGATAATTGCGAAGCAACAGAAGACAACATGGTCGCAAAAATCGAGAAAATGTTCAAATACGAGGGTTGGAACTGAAATAGTGGCAACACTGCTATAGAAACACTATGCAATGCAATCTACTATTGTGGATGGTAGCACACGTTGTTGTCACATCTAGCTTATCTCCCAGCAAATGAACTCGCCCGTCCCACGTCACTGGCGTGCGCGTAAACAGTCACTTATGAGCGAGAGGCCTAAACGTAACAGTGTCACTATTTTTTTCGAAACAGGAGCAACGGAGTTGGATCAAAATTGAATCTGCTTCAGGTCGTAAAGCATGACAGTGTCATCAAAGTCTTCAAGAGGCATGCGAGGAATCGGCATTGCCGTACAGAACAGTGGCATGTTGTGTACAAGCCTTCAACGAAGGTCGGTAAACTGTGGCAGACATGCATCGGGCAGGTCGTCCTAGCGTTTCTGAAGTAGTAGCGCATACTGTGTTACCTTCTATGCGAAGGTATACGTTTCATATTCAAATGTACCGCGAATTTGAGACCAGTGTCAGGCTAGTCAGGCATGGGTCATTTATCTTTGGTTGCAGAGTTATTTTTCGATGGCAGTACTATCGATATTGGAGACGGTGATAGTATTGTTGCCGGGAAGTAGGGTTGTGATTATTGAGAGTGCAGACTTTGCTAGGCGCGCGGATGAGATTGCAGAAGCGTGGGGACCGTGGTTGTGTGCAGTTGTCGTTCCGGCGGGATAGCCGAGGAGATGAGATTTTGATACTTGAATGCTGAGCCAAGCTGTTTGTTTAAGATATGGAGACGAAAGATGACATGGGAGAAACGATCTTTGAAGTTTTTCTAAGGTAAAGTTTTTTTATGAATTACTTGGCAAGTTTCTATGGCACAACTTCGCATTGTAAGACTGAACTGATGATAACAGTAACGGTCAGGAAAGATCTTGCTGTTAGCTTGTGGTCTCACGATTCATGCTAGGGAGCCCTTTCTGTGTTAGGAAACGTATTTATTGTAATAGTTTACTTTTGAGATTGCGTTTTATATGAAGAAGGAATTTCATGGGTAGTTTCTTGAAATATGGTATTGTTTTAACACTGTCTGTGTAAATCGAGTTGAATTTATTAACAGTAAAGAAATGTTTATCTTTGTTTAAAAATAATTTTGCAGGCAGATTAAATATCTGAGTTATATTTTTCTCTGAAATATTTTAAAATCATAAACATGACATTGTTAATAATTTTCATGAAGTTACATCAGTTAGAAAATAAACCAGATATTTCATTTTTAATAATTTGTTCGAGTTTCTTAAACAGATTACCAGATTATCCCTCATCACATTTTTATTAAAAGTGCCATAGATGTTTTCTGTAGTTAGTTTTCCAGTAGTTAGTAAGCAGGAAGCAGTTTGGTGTTGCGAAAATTTATGCAGTAAGTGAAGGTGAGAAAGAATCAGTTTTTGTCAAGCTTACAGTTCAGTATGATTTACAGATTTCGGGGTAGGACAATTCATACAGTGTTCAGGTTAACAAGTGTCTGCACTGAGTCAGATTGCATTGATAAATATTGTGTTCGTTACATTCCGTTAAAGATTGTTAGTTCAGTCAGAAACAAGTTTGTAGGGCCAGAGTTATTAACACAGGGATTTTTTTATCAGTAATTTTCAGTCAGTTAACTTTGTTACGACATTTTCATACAGAAACAATTAGCAGTTTGTATCTCATCATAATAAACATTACGCAGTCAGATTAACATAACTTTGTACAAAGGCATTCAGCTAGAACAAGTTCAAACACATAGCAGACGGAAATTTTGTAAGAGAGAAGGAGAAGCGAGAAACTTTGAACTGTTGCCGCTTTAGTGGACAGTGATCGACGCCAGACTATTGGTGAGCTCGCCCACGAAACCGGATTAGCGCATAGGACTGAGCTTCGCATCCTGAAGGAACGCCTAGGCATGCGAAAAATTGCATCACGATGGGTTCCGCATGAATTGACAGAAGTTCAGAAATGGATGCGTTACGACGCTACTCAGACGTAAAGACTATGAGCTCCAAGAAGAGGCTTTCTTTCGTCGTATCGTAACACTGGATGAGACACGGGCCACATCGTATGAGCCAAAACTAAGGCCAATCCAACGAATGGAGTCATGATGGGTTGCCGTGAAAGTTGACAGTGTGTCAGAGTTCAAGTATTGTTAGAGTTATGGTGATTGTTGTGTACGACTGTGACAGTGTTATCCTAACGCATTACGATCCTCCACGGCAGACCGTCAATGCTCAGTATTATTGTTCGTTTTGGAGAATCGCTTGCGACCAGCTTTACGAAAGAAGCGACAAAACTTTCTGCGCAACCCACCCATCATTTTCGTACAGCGCAAGACGTGTCTGCTCTGTTCGGTAGACGGGCCTGGGAAGCACTGCACCATCCACCACACTCCCTGGATATAATTCTTTGTGACTTTGATTTGATTCCGAAGGTGAAGGAACCACTTCTTCATCAGAACTGTTCCAAAGATTCGGTAGGCAGTAGACCGCTCCATTCGTACCATCAACAGAACAGACTCTGTTAACGGTATACTACGCCTTCAACATCGCCAACATGTTCATCAGAAACGAGTGTATCGTCAGGCGCAATTATTTTCAATCTATATAAATGACCTGATGGACAGAGTAAGTTGTAATTTGTGGCTGTTTGCTGATGATGCTGTGGTGTATGGGAGTGTGTCGTCTTTAACTGACTGTAATAGCATACAGGATGACAGACAAAATTTCTAGTTGGTGCGAAGAATGGCAGCTAGCTCTCAAAGCAGAAAAATGTAAGGTGATGCGCATGACAGGAAAAACGATCCCATAATGTTCGCATACAGCATTAGTAGTGAGCTACTTGATACTGTCGCGCCATTCAAATATCTAGGAGTAACATTGCAGAGCGATATGAAATAGAACTAATATGTAAGGACAGTTGTGAGTAAAGCGGACAGTCGACTTCGGTTTATTGCGAGAATTTTGAGAAGATGTACTTCATTTGTAAAGGAGACCGCATATAAAACGCTTGTACGACCACGTCTTGAGTATTGCTCAAGTGTTTGGGACCCGCAGCAGATCAGTTGAAAGGAAGACATAGAAGCAGTTCAAAGGCGAGCAGCTAGGTTTGTTACTGGTAAGTTCGACCAATGCACGAGTGTCACGGAAATTCTCCGGCAACTCAATTCGGAATCGCTGGAGGTAAGACGACGTTCTTTTCGTGAATTTCTGTTGAAGTTTAGAGGGCCGGAATTCGAAGCTGAGTGTAGTACGATCTTGTTGCCACCTACTTACATTTCGCGTAGGGATCACAAAGACAAGATAAGCGAATTTTGGGCTTGTACGGAGGCATATAGGCATTCTTTTTTTCCTCGTTCTATTTGGGAGTGTAATAGGAAAGGAAATGCCTAGTAGTGGTACAGTGTACCCTCCGCCACGCACCTTACGGTGCATTGCGGAGTATGTATGTAGATGCTGGTGACTACTTTGAAGGAAAGTAAGAGGTGCAAACGTGTAACGCTTTTGTATCGGTTATGAATGATTAGTTGTCACTATTTAAGTTCCAACCCTGAGTCCTGCGTAGTAGCTTTTTACTTACCTTATGTATTAGTAGTTGTTGTTGTTATGTCGCTGTCAGGTAGTTTGCCTACTGTTTTGTAGTTTCATAAGGTGCCTACATTAAACCCTTTAGCTTGCAAAAATCAAATAATCGTTACCCAACGAAGACTCAGCAAACGTATTTGTCTTGTTGACCCCTCAGTGTGTTTTGTGATATGACATCATTAAGCTGACCAGCAACAGGAGAGAGAATTAGCCATAGCTCCAGTGAAGCAAGCACTTTGCCATTTTTCTTAAGTAAAAAAAGGATGATTGTAATGGTACTGTTCAGAAAAAACACACTGTGGTGGTAATGATCATAAAAGTAAATAATAGTATAATAATTCAGCAATTGAAATTAAATTATATTTTATTAAACATTATAAAAAATTATTGCACATTTATGAACACATTAAAGGAATATGTATCTTCCCAGATTTAATGTAATGAGGGAGTAGAGATGACACAATCACAACAGTTGTTAGTGGGAACCTGGAACAACTCCCAGGGCTAGCTCGACTTACGCACTGTCAGTATCAACACAGAGTCCCCGCACTGAGAGCTACACTGGAGGGTGGTCCACTCAGATGATGCAGAGCTGACGTGCTACTGCAGTGAATGCCGGCACAGTCCCCTGGGAGAATAGTCTTGCAACGTCACAATAACCGCAGATAGGTGCTGAGTCATTAGAATTCTTAGGGAGTCAGGAGGATTTGTTGTAGCACTGACAAGTGGGGCCAACAAACGAGGATCCGTTGTAAGCTAGGGCTCAAGATCAGCCTAAGTAGATAGTTGGCTTGTCTCACTCTTGGAGAATCAGCACATTGGTGTGGTTAAGTGGTGACAAATGGGACTTGGACACAATCACCAGTATCAGCATTTGCTGCAGACACCACTGGTTAGCAGGCTTGCTCCGTTTTTCACCCATATTTCTAAACAGGTCTCATCAGATAGAATGCACTACACCAGTGGCTGACGAGACTGCCAGATGAGCATAATTTGCACACACACCCAGTATCACAACTAGACGGTTGAGGTGGACTGGTCTTATAATCCTAAACAGCCACTGTTGGGATGAAGAAGAACCACTTCCGCCAGAATAAGATTGGCTGTAAGATGAGCACATCAGGGGCTCGTTTGCTGTAAGGTTAGTTCCTTGGTTCCATCTCCATTCAGAATGGTTCTTTGGGGGCAGCAGAAGTGACACACGGGGCTCACAGAGGAGCAAAGGCTGTGCACTTTAGAAACTACAGGTAAATGTTATGCTATCCATACTAGATCTTGTGATCTGCGTGGCTGTTAATAATTGTTGGTTAATAATGCCACATATACTTTTATTTCAAAGCTATTAGCTGTTTCAGGCTACCTTGATCATCTTCAGATGGCTACATTTTACTTATATATTTGTCAGTAGTATGTCACCGGCTTCTTTACTGCATACGAAATCAGCAGTTCATTACAGATAAAATGACTTTTTCGGTGCTTGCCCTTGAATATAAAATGAAACAGTTGTTGACTGACTTGAGTTCTGTTGTATGGCCAACTTTTTCTTTTGATATTTCCATGTCGTAAACACTACTGCATTGCAGTAAGCCCTTATGCTGGAAATACATGATCATGGCACACTTCAGAATGCTAAATACACAAGCTGGAGCAGTAAAGATGCGCTATACATCAGTTGTTGCTGTTTACACAGCAAAGATAACGGTAAATTTAATATTTCGGTGCATGTTACTGATGGAATCTGCAAAGTAATCAATTTTATTTACCGCATCATTGAACATGGTGATTGTGTGATCTACATATCTTTGGTAATTCACTTTATCTTTTAGTTGTATGTTGACCTTGAAAAAATATGTTTTCAAGGTGGTTGACGTAAATATCTCCTAAAATTCCTGCAAGGGAGTTTCACATTGCTAAATTACCTGGTTGCATATACATTTTATTGTTGAATGTAAAATGTGTTCAGCTCTATAAATATCTGCTGAGTAAACAAAAACATCTGATGTTAAGTGCACCGCTACTCCAGCTTATGTATTGAGTATACTGAAGTGAGCCATTGAAATTTATTTCCAGAATAAGTGGTAACTGCAATGTAGTAATGTTTAAAACATAAAAAATAGCAGATAAACTCCGGAAGAAAAGTTAGCCATCAAGCTGAGCTGAAGTAAGTCTACACAACTGTTTCATTTTAAATTTAAGTATATACAAGCACCCAAAAATATCTTATCCGCAAAACAGGCTAGATTGGGCACTAGACTTCTCAATATTCTTATGCAGTAAAGAAGCAGACATGCTGGTGGCAAGATATAAATACACGAGAAAAATGTAGCTATTTGAAGATGGCAAGGTACTCCGAAACCAGTAACTGCTTTGAAATAAAGTATAAAAGCATATGTGGCTGTTTGCGTTATTTACCAACAAGCAGATAAGCGATTGATTCTAACAGCTGACTAGCTGGGTTCGTGATTATTTTCCTATAAAGCCTCGTCCAAGGGGATGACGAGGATGCATTTCAATTGCGACTATGTACTTCCATTTTTAAGAAAAATGGTGAGGGATACAGGTTGTACTATTACGAGGATGAAGCACCTTCAGCCATTAAGTTATGGCATTTTATTGCTGTCTGTTTTCCAGGCACCTGACTAGCGTAAAAATGCACTAATTATGATTCGTACTCAGAATTGGCGCCAGTATTAATTCACTGGTGTCCGCAGATTGCAGCTAAAATACATAAAATCTTTGAAAGCTGCCTATCGATGGTGTCACTTGAGGCAGCAGCACACAATTGTCTGACGGACATTCAGCTGAAGGTGCTCCATTCTTTTAATTCGACAGCAACAGGTGGGCCCATTCTTTTAATTCAATAGCAATAACTGGGGCTGCCAGAAACTAAAGGCGTCAGAAGAAGCAAGTAGGTGCCGTGCTTGGCTGGGTAAGAGGTTATCTAATACAGCCATCTGGAGTAAACAGGTAGTGCTTGGGCAGCAATTGTTGTGTCTGGCATAAGAATTACCAGTTTTGGAGGCACCTAAGATTTTGTTGGCTCACTGTCTGGGTCCATTGCTCTCCCATCATCTCAGAAATTGTAGGGATAGATAACAATCACTACAGCGCATGTGGCACGCAAGGGCTCAGTGTCAGATGCAGCAGGTACATATTCAGTAAGCAGGTGGCGAGGTGGCGGGGCCCACGGTTATCCTGTCTTCTCAGATGAGGTCGGTGGAAATAAGGACTCACATCAGCTGGGACAAGTAGGACTGGAACCCTAGCACCAGATCCATATGCGGTTACAATATCGGAAGTGACAGTGTAGTTTGGGAGGTGCTTCTCATCACTCTAAACAGCCAGCGTCTAGATGAAGAGGGAAGTTCTCCGGCAGTAACAAGTGGGTCGCCCCACCAGCCCCGGAAGCTGCAGTGGGCAGGTGTTGACGGGCCGGCGACTCGTCACTTGGCTGCCACTGCCACAGCGTCAGACGGCCTCCATGGGGATGAAGAGGAAGCGTCGCAGCAGCAGCAGCGGCAGGTGTGGCAGGCAGACGAGCACCAGCAGCACACACGGGCTCAGCATCAGCAGCAGCGCCGCGTACAGCACCAGCGCCCACCACACGGGCACCGCCTCCGACACCAGCATCCTGCGGGCACGACCACACGCTCAGGTCAGACTCCTATCTGGTGTACACTTTGTTCACAATGTCCTGAACGAATTCTCAGAGACGATGTGGATCCATCTCCTGGTAAGGGCACTGGGACTTCTGTAACCTCTTTGACACCTCGAGAGGTCCAACTGATACCAACTGGTCATCCTCCACCCAAAGGTAAAGGATCAGGTATGGAGGGTGACATGGTCAGTGTCCCCACTCTCCCAGCCGTTATGTCGGTTTTAGTAACTGAAGCAGCTACTTCTCAATCGAGTAGCTCCATGAATTGCCCTCACAAGGGCTGAGTGCACCCCCAATTACCAACAGTGCCTCGCTGACCTGGTCAGTGACCCATCTTAGTGATATATGAGCCCAATAATATCTAACTTTTGTGATCTGAAGGGAACTGGTGTATGCACTGTGGTAGGGCCGTTAGCACAGTGGCACCCCAACTGCTAGGATTCTTGTAGTGAAACACCCAACATCCTTTTATCCCCAAGATTCAGTATTATAATAAAACCCATTCTGGCATTCAAGTCATGTCAGCTTCAGACCCCATGAAGTGTAATGTTCAGTCACACTATTCCACATTAGTCATATGTGGGACCTTCTGTCACTGGTGTCTACGGAACCACCTATATCTGTTATCACTGTAACTCATATAGGTGGTTACAACAGTGGTAAACCCCATAGGAATGATACACAATAATCTGATGAAACAGACCACTTGATGCAGCACGAATATGGCATAAATGCATGCTGAAACTGATAGAACTGAAAGACTAAGTCTGAAAAAAAAAACTGTTGGGTGGTTTTATACAAGAGATCTCAAAAGAGTTCAGGGAGTGTTAGAACAAAGTTCTGCTCACTGACTACCAGTAAATGCACAGCCGAGGGTGGGTACAAGCCGCGTTTTCATTGCTCAGTATTGGCGCTACACACATGCATGATGCTTTGGCAGAGAACGGTTATGAAACATATATGAAATGTTACATTCAATTTATTAATTAAAACTCTGAGAATTCGTTCAGCAGTTTTGTTTACTATTTTCAAAGAAAACCGCCAAAAGAGAAGGCCTCAGCACTGTGGTGGTACCTCACGCAGAGTAGGCCGTCACTGTATAGCTTGCTGGCTGACTGCTGGTCCACTGTCTCGTAACAGCCAGCTAGTCATCTGTACGCCACAGCCTACTGTGTGACGCACCATCAGTGCTGAGGCCTTCTCTTTAGGTGGTGTTGGATCAAGCAGACATTTTTATTCTTAGCTAAGGTAAAAAAAACTTATTACAAAGAATTTTGTGAAGCCCTGGGCCTCACTCATTTCATATTTTTTAAACTGTACTGTAATGAACGTTTGTACAGAAATAACCTATCTTTTAAGACCTTTAACATACTGACATATATATAAATCATAATAGGGAAACATCGTTCCCATAATATTAGAAAGGTCTCGATATAAAACAATGTGACCAGTCGCTAAAAACTATCAGCGAATGAATGTAGGGTGAAGATGCAAGGAAGCTGTCACGAATTTTGTTTCACCTTCAAATTTTTAAGTATATGTATCCTTCACAAAAACACTATTGTTAAATCTCTAACGTCTCAATGATATCTACAAAACTTTCCTTTTTGGCCTCAGAAATAGTTAAGCATATTATTTATTTAATTTTTCTTCAAACTTTCCGCAAAATCTGTATATAAAGCCATACACAACGGTTTGTTGTGTTTGTAACACAGAAACAAGTGTGTTTAAATCAAATCACGTATCTTGACAGTTCTTAGGCGAAAATTCCATGTTTGCAAAGTAATATGGCCAAAGATATTAAAATATGTGCCGGTTAAAAATATTATCTATTAAATTCTTGAAAATTAAATGAAATTGGTTTATCTTTATGACAAATGTAATAATTGTTATAGAAAATTTGTTGTATTTTAATGTTAATATAAGGGATCACAATATTATTTTAATTCTTTATTGTATTAAGGAATTATCGTTTAAGTAATAATGCAAATGTTAACATGTTCATATATTCAACTTATCACTTGATGTACACTCGTGTAACAGTGTACATAAGCTGATGTGCAGGCAGTGCAATTTGTTGGTGATCCCATATGAGTTATGAGTTGACAGTTGTTATGGTGAGTTCAGTTGTAATGTGTAATTGGAAGATGTAAAGTGGCCAGAATTGAGTTTGGTGTAACAAGATAATTATTTTTGGATGTGAACTTCAAAATACAAAATTGAAAGTACTATAATCTCGCAATTTTTGGAACCTGAAAACAAAATTTGAGTAAATGTCATAGTAAACACTAAACGAGAATAATTCCAGGACTAAAAAAAGATGAGTAAAAACAACCGATTTACTAAAATTTGTCATATTGAACTAATTAGATGGACAGGTGTAGTTCTGTTGCATATCAGTAGCAAGATTCTAACACAAACATCGCAACACAAAATCGAAAAAAATAGGCTATCCCCTGGCATTTTCATGCCCTAACGGCAGATGCCACCTTGGGGATAGTAAATGTACTGATAATGGTCTTGTCATTGTCCGCCAAAATATGGCCGACCTACGACGAGTGCCATCCGTGTGACCTCTTTAAAAGGTTATTTTTGGAAACATTTCCTTTTTCTTCGTGAAAACAGCACCCTTACGAAAAATGTTGGCCGGCCGCGGTGGCCGAGGGGACTAAGGCGCTACAGTCACGGTCCGCACGGCCACTACGGTCGGGGGTTCGAATCCCCCCTCGGGCATGGATATTTGTGCCGTCCTAGTTCGTAAGTAGTTCATAAGTAGTTTGTAAGTTTAGGGACTGATAGCCCCGTAGTTAAGTCCCATAGACTTTACAAACATTTGAACATTTGAAAAATGTTGTAAAAAGTTCGAGCACAAGAAAAATGAAAAATTTGCGCTCTACTTTTTAATTTTTTTTATAAAACCTTTACTAGGTAACATTTACAGCAATGAGGCCCAGTGTGATACCATCGTGTGAAGCAAGCAGGCGCCATTCCATGCAGACGAACTCCTGCTTCCTACAGCCAAATGTGTGAGTTTGAAAGGAGTCAAATAGTGACCTTCCCCATGATGGCATGACCCCATCGGAAAATCCTACATATCCATCCACACTCCGCAAGCCATCAGACAGTGTGTGGCGGAGGGTACCTTGAGTACCACTATCGGTTCTCCCTCCTATTCCAGTCTCATATTGTTCGCGGAAAGTTTGTCGGTATGCCTCTGTGTGGGCTCTAATCTCTGATTTTATCCTCATTATCTCTTCGCGAGATATATGTAAGAGAGAGCAATGTACTGCTACACTCCTCGGTAAAGGTATGTTCTCGAAAATAGGACAAAAGCCCGTACCGAGCGACAGAGCGTTTCTCCTGCAGAGTCTTCCACTGCAGTTGCGCTTTCACGATTACCAGATTACCCTGTAACGAAGCGCGCTGCTCTTCGTTGGATCTTTTCTACTTCCTCTATCATCGCCGCCTGGTACGCCGCCCACACCGGTGAGCAGTATTCAAGCTGTGGGCGAACGAGTGTATTGTAACGTACTTGTTTTCGGACTGCATTATCTTAGGATTCTTCTAATAAATCTGTCTGGCATCTGCTTTACTATCGATTGATTTCATATGGTCTTTCCATTTTAAATCACTCCTAATGCCTACTCCCAAATAATTGATTGAATTAACTGCTTCCAGCTGCTGACCTGCTATAGTGTAGCTAAATAATAAAGGATCTTTCTTTCTACACTACTGGCCATTAAAATTGCTACACCAATAAGATATGCAGATGATAAACTGGTATTCATTGGACAAATATATTATACTAGAACTGACATGGGATTACATTTTCACGCAATTTGGGTACATAGATCCTGAGAAATTAGTATCCAGAACAACCACCTCCGGCCGTAATAACGGCCTAGATACGCCTGGGCATTGAGTCAAACAGAGCTTGGATGGCGTGTACGGGTACAGATGCCCATGCAGCTTCAACACCACAGTTCATCAAGAGTAGTGACTGGCGTATTGTGACGAGCCAGTTGCTCGGCTACCATTGACCACACGTTTTCAATTTCTGTGAGATCTGGAGAATGTGCTGGCCAGATCAGCAGTCGAACATTTTCCGTATCCAGAAAGGCCTGTACAGGACCTGCAACATGCAGGCGACGACGAATTTTATTTGAGTGTAGAACTATCTTCCTGCCGCCTACTTAAATTTCGCATAATGATCACAAAGACAAGAGAAACTTGGGCTCGTACGGAGGCATATAGATATTCTTTCTTTCCCTCGTAATATTTGGGAATGGAATGGGAAAGGGTCTAGTAATGGTAATGGGAAAGGGTCTAGTAATGGTAATGGGAAAGGGTCTAGTAATGGTACAGCGTACTCTCCGCCAAGTACCTTACTGTCGATTGTGGAGTATTCATGTACAATTCTGGCCATTAAAATTGCTACACCGAGAAGAAATGCAGATGATAAACGGGTATTAATTGGACAAATGTACTAGAACTGACATATTTTACTTTTTCACGCAATTTGGGTGCATACGGCCTTGATACGCCTGGCCATTGAGTCAAACAGAGCTAGGATGGCGTGTACAGGTACAGATGCCCATGCAGCTTCAACACGATACCACAGTTAATCAAGTGTATTGACTGGCGTATTGTGACGAGCCAGTTGTTCGGCCACCATTGACCACACGTTTTCAATTGGTAAGAGATCTGGAGAATGTGCTAGCCAGGGCAGCAGTCGAACATTTTCCGTATCCAAAATGCCCGTACAGGACCTGCAATATTCGGTCGTGCATTATCCTGCTGAAATGTAGGGTCTTGTAGAGATCTAATTCAGGCTAGAGCGACGGATCATAACACATCTGTAATGTAACGGCCACTGTTCAAAGTGCCGTCGAGGCGAACAAGAGGAGATCGGGACGTGTAACCAATGGCACCCCATACCATCACGCCGGGAGATACGCCAGTATGGCGATGACGAATACACGCTTCCAATGTACATTCACTGCGATCTCGTCGAACACGGATGCGACCTTCATGATGCTGTAAACAGAACCTGGATTTATCCGAAAAAATTACTTTTGCCATTCGTGCACCCAGGTTCGTCGTTGCGTATACCATCGCAGGCGCTCCTGTCTGTGATGCAGCGTCAGGGGTAACCGCAACCACGGTCTCCGAGCTGACCGTCCATGCTGTTGCAAACGTCGTCGAACTGTTCGTGCAGATGGTTGTTGTCTTGCAAACGTCCCCATCTGTTGACTCAGGGATCGAGACGTGGCTGTACGATCCGTTACAGCCATGAGGATAAGTTGCCTGTTATCTCGACTGCTAGTGATATTAGGCCGTTGGGATCCAGCATGGCGTTCCGTATGGCGATCCTGAAACCACCGATTCCATATTCTGCCAACAGTCATTGGATCGCGACCAACGCGAGCAGCAATGTCGCGATACGATAAACCGCAATCGCGATAGGCTACAATCCGACCTTTTTCAAAGTCGGAAACGTAATGGTACGCATTTCTCTTCCTTACACGAGGCATCACAACAACGTTTCAGCAGGCATCGCCGGTCAACTGCTGTTTGTGTATGAGAAATTGGTTGGAAACTTTCCTCGTGTCATCACGTTGTATGTGTCGCCACGGGCGCCATCCTTGTGCGAATGTTCGGAAAAGCTAGTAATTTGCCACAGCATCTTCTTCCTGTCGGTTAAATTTCACGTCTGTAGCACGTCATCTTCGTGGTGTAGCAATTTTAATGGCCAAGAGTTTAATAAAATCCGAATATAGGATGACGTGATGAAGTGCATGAAGGATATACGCTTTCCCATGAACTGTTTAGTGCAGGCGAAGAAATAAATTGGGAAAACCACACGTTGATGACTAACACTCTTGTTTCACGAATTTTACGAATAGTAATTAACGGAGTTGTGACTAACGATTAGTTTTAATAAGCTTTTCGTTCATTGGGTGCCTAAACTGCTTCATGAACAACACAAGGAACAACAGACAGCTTACTTTTTGGCATGTTACGATGGTTTTATCACAGTCATGGGGGATGAAACTTGGGTTGCTTATGCTACCTATGAAACGAAATGACAATCTACGTAATGGAGGCACACTTCTTCCCAGGAAAATTTAAATCGAAACAATTCTCGACAATCAAGTGCACAGTTCTTTGGGTCAGACAAGGTACTTTACTGAAATCATTTTTTATGAGGAAATCAAAGATGTCTATTTAGAGACGCAGAAGTAACTGATCCACACAGAATAAGCACAGAGAAATGCTGTCAAACATTGTTGTTTTTCATTCGCGACAACGCCCGACTATTCACGGCGAACCTGATCGAATCTCTTGATCTCTGGGTGAGACGTTTTTTTTTCCATTCTCTGTTCAGTCGCTACCTCCTGGCGATTTCCATCTCTTTTAGCATTTTATGTTCTTCTTTGGCTGTAAGCGCTTCAACAACGATGAAGGGATGGAATAATACCACATAGTTGACAAAATAGGCTGCGAAGGAATACAGAACTTACACAACCCTACGAGATATGCCTGGAACTTTATACGGGTTATGTTGAAAGGAGTAACAATTTTTAATACATTGCTTTATGTACACCAGTTTCGTTTGTTAGCCAATTTTACTTTCCGGACTTTCTTCTCGAATAGATAGTGGTCTGATAAACAGTATAAACCACTTACATTAATTCTAAACCTACTTTATTGCTTCTGCGTCGGATAACGTGACCTAGAGACAAATACTGCCGAAATATCACGGCCAACGTTCCATGGACGATCGCTACGTTGCGTTCAGGATTCGCCTTGTGCAAGTTGGGACTCAAACCCCTGACCTCAGAGAACGGCCTGTTCGCCTTAGCGAACTCGGAACACGGTAAGCGGATACGTTGTTATGCAATGACGCTTGTAAAAACTGGTTCACCGCCAGAGCGAGAGAAGTTACACACTGTCTTACCTGCAGGTCGTAACAGGCGTGGCTGCACTGGAAGTCACTGTACAAGGCTCTCCGTTCCTCTAATAGCTTCGCCTGGTGTCGGCAAAATTAGAAAGACAACACATTTTTATCTCTGCGCAATTTGAAAGGGTCTTTGGGATTTCTTACCGTCGCGGAAATAGCTGAAATATAGAAAACTGCCTTTTTTCCATAAAATAGTTTCTAGGCGAATAGTTTGCAAACGAATGGAAAAACTTGTGGAATCCGACCTCGGGGAAGATCAGTTTGGATTTAAGAGAATTGTTGGAACACGGGAGGCAATACTCACATTACGACTTATCTTACAAGATAGGCTAAGGAAAGGGAATACTACGTTTTTAGCATTTGTCGATTTGGAGAAAGATTTTGACAATGTCGACTGGAATACACTCTTCCAAATTTTGAAAGGAACAGTTGTTAAATATAGGCAGCGAAGAGTTATATTCAACCTATACAAAAACCAGAAAGCGGTTATTAGAGTCGAAGGACAAGAAAGGGACGCAGAGGTTGGGAAGGGAGTAAGACAGGGTTGTAGCCTTTCCCCGATGTTGTTCAATCTATACATTGAGCAGACAGTGAAGGAATGGAAGGAGAAATTTGGAGATGGCATTAAAGTGCAGGGAGAAGAAATAAAGACATTGCGGTTTTGCGGCTTACTGATGACATAGTAATTCTGTCAGAGACCGCAAAAGATCTGGAAGAGCAGTTGAATGGAATGGACAACGTCTTGAAAAGAAGATATAAGATGAACATTAACAAGAGTAAAACGAAAATAATGGAATGCAATGTCAGAAAATCAATCGATGCTGAAGGTATTAGATTAGGTAATGAGATAATAAAAGTAGTAGATGAATTTTGTTATCTGGGTAGCAAGATTACTTCTGAAGGCCGAAGTAAAGAAGATATAAAATGCAGAATGGTTATGGGAAGGAAAGCGTTTCTAAAGAAGCGAAACTTGTTAACATAAAATATTAATTTAAATGTTAGGAAGTTCTTTCTGAAAGCATTTGTCTGGAGTTTAGCACTGTATGGAAGTGAAACGTGGACGATAAGGAGATAAGATAAAAATATGATAGAAGCTTTTGAAATGTGGTGCTACAGACGAATCATGAAAATTAAATGGGTAGATCACGTAACTAATGAGGTGCTTAACCGAATCGGGGAGAAAAGGAGTTTCTGGCTTATCCTGATTAAGAGAAGGGATAGATTGGTTGGACACATTCTGAGACATAAAGGAATTGTCAACTTAGCATTAGAAGGAAGCATGTGGGGGTAAAAATCGTAGAGGGAGACCGAAGGACGAATATAGTAAGAAGATTCATAGGGATGTAGGTTGTCGAAAGTATTCACAGATGAAGGGAATTGCACAGGACCGGGTATCGTGGAGAGGTTGCATCAAACCAGTCTACGGACTAAAGACCACAACAACAACAACAACAAGTTTCTAGACATTAGTTCTAAAGCCGTAACATACGAGGGCCGCGCGCAAAGTAAATTCCGTTTCTATTTCTGTCCACTGCAGCGCTACGATCGCAGTTCCGAGCATGCGCGGCAGTTACTCTGACTCAAGAAGAAAACATCTACGCCGTTTTCAGAACGCTGCTGCCGACTTGTGCTTTGTAGTGGTTATTTATAATGTCAGTCCTAATTGAAAATGCCGCCGCGTGTGAAATCACACCTATGATTCTTGTCTAAATTCGAAGAACGTTAACCCAAAGGAAATTTATTGGCAAATCTGCGAGGTTTACGGATAAAATGTTAGTAGATATGTCAGACTGTTCTATGAAGGGCGTGATAAAGTGCAAGATGAAGAATGAAGTGGACGCCCTTCTGTGGTTACAGATGGACTGATTCACAAAACTGAAGAGAAGATTAAGCACAACCGGGAATTTACACTTACTATTGCAAATTGGACTTAAAGTCCTGGTAGAGGTAGGCAGCCATTATTAATATGACAACTGTTTTGTGAACAGTTTAAAAAGTAAATTCTTCGTCGCTCACGTTGGTTTGGCAAAAAAAAAAAAAAAAAAAAAAAAAAAAAAAAAAAAAAAAAAAAAAAAATTGCTTTGTACCGTCGGTACGTTGATGATAATTTCCTGATAATTACGGGTAGTGTGGATGATGTTATTCAAATTTTAAATGCTTTCAATGGGCTCCACCATTCACCATAATATGACGTTTACTATGGAAATGTAACAGGCCGGTAGTATTAAGTTTTTGGATTTGAAGATCAGTAAGTATCAGCAGAAATTACAGATTGACGTCATTCGTAAGCCTACTGCTACTGACCTCATTGTACCTAAAGACTCGTGTCATCCTATGATGCAAAAACGTGCATTTTTCAATTCTATGTTTTATCTGGTAGCTAAACCCGATGTCAAGGATTAGATAATAAAGAAGGACTGATATTATTATCCAAGTTGGCATGGCAAACGGATTTTCTGAAGGGGAGATAAGAAAGATTGGGGAATCTGTCTTCAAAAAAGTGACTAATGCAACAGCGCCCCAGGCATGTCATGCACAGTAAATACATTTCCTTACCATACTACGGTTCTCTCTGACAGAATGGCATACGCTTTTCGCAAAATTAATGTCAAGGTAGGATTTCGAACGAACCATAAATTGGGGAGAATTTTACGGCATAACGTAGAACCAACGCCTGATTAATTCTGTAAATCAGGTGTATACAAAATTGTATGTGGGCTTTGCAATGAATTTTATATTAGACAAACGGGAAGGGAGTTTTATACTAGATACCGGGAACACGGATATGCTACTAACAACAGTGCTTTAGGAGATCACCTAAGGCAACGAAACCATAAGCTACGAAATATAGAGGCAGATTTGTCTATTTTGCATATTGGTATGACGGGTATTACCTTAAATAGCCTTGAAGAGTTAGAAATTTGCACTAGTTATCATAATAATAAAGAATTGTTAATAAATGACCAAATTTTTTATTCCAGACAGTGGTATTTCGATCTGTTTCACAACCTAGATTTTCTTGAATGACCGATTTTTGTGCTCTCTTCCTGTGCGGAGGTTTCCCCAAGTTTATTCTGTTATTAGAACTATAGATTCTAAATATGTTGTTTTATTCTTTGACAACTATTGTCCATTATCGAAAATGTAACTAACTCGCTGTTGAGTTCTTTTTATCCTTGTAAATTATGGTAACTTCTGCGGCCATACATAGAGGATTCCGATGCTACGCCTAAGTTGCTCATTAGTATACTTTCCATTCAGTGGTGTTTGCATGTGATCCATCGAGCTAGCAACTTATGCTACAAGTACAGCTGATGTTGACTGTTAATGTATAAGGAGTATTTACATGCATTTTTTTCCGTTCTCCATTCAGGAAAGGTATGTACTTTATAATTGTAAATGCCAGATATTGTTTCTTTTTCTTTTAAACCATTTTGGTCTTTGTAACTATTTTTACCTATATATACTGTAGGAATTAATAATATTGTGTATTAGTTCATATTACCAAGTCAACGAAATTTTTTTCTTAATTGGTGATCTGTCCACCACGTGTTATTGCCGAAGTTTACATTAGTAAGGAGTACTCTTATTGTGAGAAAATGGAAAATGACACACGACTGTTGTGTACAATACAGATTTTATACAGAATTAAAGATTTCAAACGCTTCTCTAGGTAACCTTCAGGTATAATATGCTCATTAGAGATTTAATGCAGATTTTTTTAGTGTCCAAACAGCAGCACCATGATGGTAAGCACATAAATATAAATCAGTGTGAATAAACTTTATTATATCTTAAAGCAGTTAAACGGTTGAGAAATTTATTTAAAAAAATTGCGAGAACGAAATGAAAAAAATAAGAATACAACAGGAGAGATATACATCGGTGGTAAGGATTCCACTTGCAATAAATCAGAGTGTTTAACAATTATTAAAAAGATTTCATTCGCGTTTGTCAGTCTTGTATCTGCCATCAGACAGTATAACCTTCCAATCATCAAATTGCAACTTATGAAAGAAAAAAAAATTAAATAAATAAAATAAAATGCAGTACAACATTTGAAGAAAACCAGATTGGTTGTTGCACATATGACACTTGTTGGTTAAAATGTCATGTGCAACAATCAATCTGGATTTCTTCAAATGTCGTACTGCTTTTTTTTATTTTTTATTTATTTATTTGGCTTTTATAAGTTGCAATTTGATGATTGGAAAGTTATACTGTCTGATGACAGTTAAAAGTATTGACAAACACGAAAACTGATCCGAGGATGACTCAGAAATGAGTTGAAATCGATCATCATTTTTAATAACTTTGCGGTCAAGACTACATATATTGTCTATTTAATGAAAAATATTTAGTACGCCTCCCTAAAAACATGTCAAATAATTATTGAAAAAGCCACCAGTCAGGGAACACACTGCAGCATATCGATCCAAATTATTATTTTATTTATTTATTTTTTTATAAAAAATATTTTTGGTTATCGCTTTCTCTGAAGTATAGCTGCGTTTAAAGATAGAACTGTAATGTTACATAATATTGTTTATCAATAAACATATATCTGTTGTATTCCTTTTATGAAACTGTATAATTTTGTTTTCAGTTTACGGACGACCAGATGGTTTCAATTTAAGGGTGTTGCTGCGGTGTATTCGGAACATAGCTTGAGTGCTGTGAGGATGTATGAACACCGATTTGTAGCAAGGAATAGCGAGGCAGTCGTGTGTTTCATATTGGCCTGCGGTAAATGAGAAAACTAACTATGGCGGCCGGCCGCGGTGGCCGAGGTGACTGAGGCGCTCCAGTCGCGGTCAGCACGGCCACTACGGTCGGGGGTTCGAATCCCCCCTCGGGCATGGATATTTGTGCCGTCCTAGTTCGTAAGTAGTTCATAAGTAGTTTGTAAGTTTAGGGACTGATGACCCCGTAGTTAAGTCCCATAAGCTTAACAAACATTTGATCATTTAACTATGGCGACGACGTTACCAAATTCGTCCAAACAGGACTGATATGGTGAAATTCTTTTCTTGGCCGGAAGACAAACATCGGCAGACATCCATCGAATGTACAGGGAGGAGAAAATAATTCGAACGCTCAGCAGTGCAGTACATACTGCAGAGCTTTCCAAACTGGGTGTCGCGACACCCTTGGGTGTCGCGTATTAGTATCAAGGGTATCGCGAGACTAACCAATTTAGACTCTAAACAAAACAAAACTTGTCATAAAATAACACAAAATATCCTTCTCTTCGTACTACCCTGAAGAATCGCCTGTAGCTAATCATGATTCTCTTCATTCAGTGCACCACAGATCACGTATTAAAGGAATGATAGGTGCACATTAATTGCGTGCTCAGCCGCTAGGCGGCTGCTCTGCTTCAGCAGCAGTAGACACTCAGGGTTCGTTCAAGCAGCTGCCAGTTGCCAGATTCCAGCAAACTGAACATGCGCAGAGCTGCTGCTGACACTCGGTAACAGCTCTTCCCATGCGCAGTTTGCTGGAACTGGCAGCTGCTTGAACGAACCTTCACTGTAGTCCACTTTCCTACTGAAAAAAGCTGCACCTGAGCGTTTTTTAATGGATTTATGAAAGCCACGTCACCCTCGGTAGCGTTTTTTACAATTAAATGTCAATCAATGACACAGTGGCTGTAAAAGCTGTCACATATTGTAAAAGCACTGACTGAAGTTATTCAGTTGTTTAGTATGGAGTATGGCCGGGTAATTAACGTAGAGTAGTATTTTAAATGCAGTGATTGTTGGTTCGAACCCTGGTATGCGTTAATATTTTTTCTCTCAGTTTCCTGTATGTAACAGATTCTTGGACCAGAAATAACATTCATATTCTTACTTGTCACAAATATTTATCAATTTTTCCGAATATGTCGGGCCTTCCGAGATCGTGGTGAAGCAAGAACCGAACAATACAACTTAAATAATAATTCATCACCTGTCAAAAATACATCCTCTTTATTTCTGAAAATAATGTGATGATATTGAACTGAAAGGGAACAGCTACAATGCTGTCTAAATCAGAAATCCGAGCAGCTAATTTCCAGATGCTGTTTTCAATCGATCCAGCAAAACCGCATCTGGCCCTGACATGTACACAGGACAGCGAAAAACGGTTTCCGAAATTAAGTTTTCGTGTTTCGGAAGTTGGGTCACATGTAGAAGAAGCAAGTATCACTGTGTTAGTTAGGCATTGTTGTCTGCGGTATTACTCTGTTGTATATCTCCGTAGTTCCTAATGTTTCCTTTTCTTGCGATGAGTGAACGTAATTGCTGCAGTCAGGATCAACATTACACATGTCAATGCGTACGAGGATTTCAGTTTCGTTTACAAACTACATTTAAGAGATACTTTTTCCGTCCCTCCCCCCTCCCCCACTAGAACTTTCTAAATTCTACAATATGTATTTATATTAGTGGAAGGGTGTCGCATAAAACTTTAAGCTATAAAAGGGTGTCGCAATAAGGGAAAATTTGGAAGGCACTGACATATTGTTACAAGTTGGCAGCATTGTGTGCTGATATTCGACAGCAGTGCCCAGTTCAACAGCTGACGGCAAAAACGTGGTAACGCTGAAAATCACACACATGACATTCGTCCTCCATGGTTATAACGTTAACAAGGTGAAACCAAAGCAAAAAAATAAAAAGGCTTGATTGGCAGCATTCCTTCACACACTCCTTATGCTCACCACACAACGTTTGTAGTCAAGGCCCAACTCTTCAGAAAAGTGATGGTTACGAAGTTTTTGTCGATAGGCATTCGTCTTCGATGTTACCTTGCAGTATATAATACGTTTTGTTCTGCGACGGTGAACACAAATCATCGGTGTAATACGTGATTTCGCAGACTTCCAAAGAGACCATTTCCATCGTGCGCAGTTAAGGAATCACCTGGGACGAAAACGGTTGTCTTTTTCAACGTTACCAGCGTATACAGAACGTCATTGGCGAAAAGGAATAGTGGGAAACCCGAAGTTTACAACGACCGACGAGCATTAAGAACGACGTGATCAGTCAGCACAAAACTGCCACTGTAAAAACGACTGAAAAACAAGACAATCGAGTAATATTATCGCTATATCTTAGCATTCATCGAAAGACTACACTTGCAAAAACCTTAATAACTGAAGCTAACGCAAAGCTGCGAAGAAAGGGGTGCCACCATCATAAAATGTGGACACGTGATGCCTGGAAGTATGTGGTGCGGTCCGATAAATTACCGTTTACATTTATTCCACCAAACAACTGGGTTTGTGTGTCGAAAGAACCCAAAAAAAATCCCACGATACGGCATGCCTAGTATGGGCGTTCTAATTACAAAATGACAAAAGTAAGTCTAATCTCTGTACTTATAAGAAGCTTTTGTTGTTGTCTGTCTGTCCTCATAACTCAAGATCCAGACAACCAAATGACGTGAAATTTGGAACAGGTACGCAAAATTACATGGGGAGGGTTCTTAAATAGGTTTCGTTCCATTTCTTGGAAAACCAACCGGAAAATTTGAAAAAAAGTGAAAGTGCATTTTCAGTGTGTCCGCGTAAATCTATATCTTCGCACTGATCTTGATGAAATGTTACACAATTGACCTTCAAAGCAAGAGGAAAGGCACGGTCCACATAATATTTCGCTCGGTGCATGGGGGAGAGTACTTTACTTACAGACTTGGATTGCAATCTCTATACATACAAGACGCATTTGTTGCCTGTTTGTTCCCTTATAACTCAAAATCCAGACAACCAAGTAACGTGAAATTTGGTACACGTACACAGAAAACCGTATTTTAAACCCGGGAAAGCCAGGTACTTGCAGCTAGTAATTTATACGAAAATAGGAATGTGGCTAAACTACTATTAACAGCACAGTGATTACAATGTTTTCAAGGTAGATACCAAGCCATCACCGACCACGGTAGTCAAAGTTTATATGCAAACTAGCTCTGATAAGAGGTAAAACAAATTAAGATCGTTAAACGGGAGGAAAAATTGATTGTGATGGCGGACTGGAATTCGGTAGTAGAAGAAGGAAGGGAAGAAAAAAAGTGAATATGTAATGGGGAAAAGAAATGAAAGAGGAAGTCACCTCGTAGAATTTTGCACAGAACAATCATAACGCACACTTGATTTAAAGAATCATTAAAGACGGTTGTACACACGGAAGAGCAGAAGACACAGGAAGATACCAGATAGATTCTATCATGTTAAGAAATATGATTTCGGAACCATGTTTTAAACTGTAAGACATATCCAGGGGTCGATAAGGATTCTGACCATATCTCGTTGGTTATGGACTATATTCTGAAACTGCGAAATGCAGAAAAGTAGGAAAATGAGATAGGACCTGCATAAATTGAAGGAACCTGATATTCATAAAAGTTTCAGAGGGACCATCTGATAATTGACAGAAACGGGAGGGGGGGATAACACGAAGATGAATCCATAGCTATGAGACATGAAACAGTGAAGGCAGCAGAGGATCAAATAGCTACAAAGGCAAGACCTACAAAACTCCTTGGATATCACAGGAAATACTGACTGTAGCTGATGAAAGGAGAAGATATAAAATTTCAGTAAAAGAAACAGCTAAAAAGAAGTACAGACATCTGAGAAGACTGACATGAATTGAAAAATGCTAAGTAGAAGTGCTAGAGGAAAAATGCAGAGCTGTAGAAGAATGTATAACTAGGGTAAAAATAGGTAAGAAAAATAGCGATATGAATATCAAGAACTCAGATGGAAATCCTGTTCTCAGCAAAGAAGTGAAAGTGAAAGGTGTAAAGACTACATATAGGGACTCTGCAAAGTACATTAATATTGTAGGAAGGAAATAGGAAATTGATCAAAATGAAATACGAAATACTATACCGAGAGAAGAATTTGACACAGCACTGAAAGACCTAAGTCGAAACAAGGCCCCTACAGTAGACATTCCGTGAGAGCTACTGAAGTCTCAATGAGAGCCAGACATGCAAAACTATTTCAGCTGGTGCATTGGATGTATGAAATACCGTCAGACTTTAATAAAAATGTAATAATCCCATTCAAAGGAAAACTGGCGCAGAAAATGTCGAAAATTACAGTTTCATAAGTCATCGTTGCAAAATTTTTAACAAGGAATATTTACAGAAGAAAGGAAAGTCTGGTAGAAGCTGACCATGGGAAAGATCAGATTGGATTTAGGAGAAATGTAGGAACTCGCGAGGTAGTACTCACGACGTACCTTAAAACATAAAGGAAAGGCAAAACTGTATTTCTGACTTCCGTATTTCCCGAGATATAGACAATGTTGATTGCAATATACTCGCCGCGCGGGAGTAGCCGAGTGGTCTGGAGCGCCACGGTATGGATCGCGCGCCCTCCCGCGTCGGAGGTTCGAGTCCTCCCTCGGGCATGAATGTGTGTGTGTTGCCCTTAGATTAGTTCAACTTAGTTTAAGTAGTTTGTAAGTCTAGGGATTGATGACCAACGTAATTTGGTCCCATAAGAATTACAAACAGCCAACAGTAAACAGCAATACATTCCTTCGAATTATGAAGACAGCAAGGGTAAAATACAGAGAACAGAGGTTATTTACAACTTGTATAAAAACTAGACAGCACTTATAAGAATCGAAAGGCATGAAATAGAAGCAGTGGTCGGGAATGGAGCAAGAGAGTGTTTTAGCCTTACTCAAGCCGTGAAGAGAAATTTAGAAGCAATTAAAGTTCAGGGCGAAGAAATAAAAACATTAGGTTATGCAGACGATATTTTAATGCTGCAAGAGCCAGCAACGGACGTGGAAGAGCAATTGAACGGAACTGGCAGCGTGTTGGAAGGAGATTATAAGATGAACATTAACAAGAGCAAAAGAAGGGTAATGGAATTCAAGCTTAGAAAATCAGGCGATGATAAAGGAATTAGATTAGGTTATGAGACAGTAAGAGTAGATAAGCTGTTACTTGGGCAGTAAAATAACAGATGATGGTCGCAGTACAGAGGCTGTAAAATGCAGAATGGCAATAGGAAGAAAAACGTATTTGAAAAAGAGAATTTTGCTAACATCGAGTATCAATTTAAGTGTAAGGAAGTATTTTCCGAAGGCATTTGTCTTGAGTGTTACATCGTACGGGAGTGAAACGTTGACTATAAATAGTTCAGACAGGAAGAAGATAGTGGCTTTTGCAATCAGGTGCTACAGTATAATGCTGAAGATGGGTATATCGCGTAACTAATGAGGTACAGAAAGGTATTGGAGAGAATAGGAACTTCTGGTATAACCTGATTACACGAACGACACGTAGGACGTTCTTAGACATTAAGGAAACATGCATTTTACATTGAAGGGAAGTGTGTGGGGTAAAAATCGTAGAGGGAGACCAAAAGAGAATAAAGTAAGCAGACTCAAGTGGGTGCGGGCTGCCGTTTTTGTGAGGAGATGAAGAGGCTTGCTCAGGATAGAGTAGGGTGGAGAGCTGAAGACCAGAACACTGTACTAAGAGACCGCATCGTTTTACAGAATACTCTGATAAAAATTTAGACGAACATAAAAAGTATTAAAAAGAACTTCATTCTCCAATCCGAGGAGTGGAGCGGGCTGTTTGAGATCTGGCCCATAAAAAGTCGTGGTTCTATTCAGACAATTATCAGACAAGGTGATTGTGGGGCAAAGGAAGATCTCAATTGGGAATAAGTGGGAAGGTCTTACCACTTCCAGCATACGCCTTACAAACAAGGAAAACCTCCCGAAAAACCTTGGTCGGAATAAGGGAACTGGGATCAATTTATTCCTGGGACATTGTCTTAGACTAAAAATGGATTATCAATGGAAGCGTGCACTCTCAACCAAAAAGTAGACGCCCGAATTACTCTCGTAAATGCGAGGGATTAGCTCGACCAAATTACAGTGGACAAGTGTCTACTTTTAAACACCTATATACCGTTTTTCTGGTGAAACAGACGCCGAGAAAGGAATTCTACACTGTTCTGTGAAAATTTGTGGTTTAGCTTTCTCTGTCACGGATTTGGACAAATCGCATCTCCCATACATGTACTTCCTCGCTACATATAATTTTTAACAATTGTGTACACAACAACGAACTGTTTAGTTTCGTTCGTTTATGGCTAACGTCGTAATCCAATTCCAAATACCGTCACTAAAGTTACTATCAAAGAGGCATCAGCTGGGAGAGCTCTCCCATATGCCACCTGACTTAACCTCTCACTTTCAGCGACTTGCTCTCAATTTTTTTTCCTGCAATAATGATTAAAACCACTCCCATGAACCAAAGACATTGCCGAGGTGGGGTGGCTTGCGTGCCTCAACGATGCAGATAGCCGTACCGTAGGTGCAACCACAGCGGAGGGGTATCTGTGGAGAAGCCAGACAAACGTGTGGTTCCTGAAGAGGAGCAGCAGCCTTTTCAGTAGTTACAGGGGCAACAGTTTGGATGATTGACTGAGCTGGCCTTGTAACATCAGCTAATGTGGCTTTGCCATACAGTTACTGCGAACGGCTGAAAGCAAGGGAAAACTACAGCCGTTATTTTTCTCGAAGACGTGCAGCTCTACTGTATGAAAATATTATGGCATCCTCTCGGGTAAAATATTCCGGAGGTAAAATAGTCCCCTATTCAGATCTCCAGGCGGGGACTTTTTTTACGTTTGTAAATCTATCGGACTGAATTTCTAAGTTATTAGTCCGTAGCTTACAAACTACTTAAACTAAGGTACACTAACCTAAAGACAATACTAACACCCATGCCCTAGGGGGGACTAACCCAAGACGGTGAACGGCCGCGCGCACCACAGCACGGCGCTCCAGTGCGCAAGGCTAATCCGCCGCGGCAGGCGGGGGCTACTCAGAAGAATGTCGTCATCAGGAGGATGTCGTCATCAGGATAGACAATACTGGCATTCTACGGATCGGAGCGTGGAATGTTCGATCCCTAGATCTAGTAGGAAGGTTAGAAAATGTAAAAAAGAAAATGTGTAGGTTGAAGTTAGATATAGTGAGGATTAGTGAAGTTCGGTGGAAATGGGAACAGGATTTCTGGTCAGGTGAGTACAAGATTATAAATACAAAGTCAGTTGGGGGTATTACAGGAGTAGTTCTGATAATGACTAAGAAAATAGGAATGCCGGTAAACGACTATGAGCAGCACAGTGATCGAATTATCATAGTCAAGATAGATACGAAGACAACACCGACCACAGTAGTACAGGTTTATATGCCAACTAGCTCTGCCGATGATGAGGAGATGGAAGAAATAGGAGTTCAGGGAATTTATTCAGACAGTTGATAACTTAATTGTGATTGGGTACTGGAAATCGGTAGTGGGAAAAGGAAGGGAAGGAAAAATAGTAGCTGAATATGGACCGGGGAAAAAGAATAAGCCGCCTGGTAGAATTTTGCACGGAATATAATTTAATCATAAGAAACGCTTGGTTTAAAAATCATGAAAGGTATACGTGGAAGAGGCCCGGAGACACTGGAAGGTACCAGATAGATTTTATAATGTTAAGACATAGTTTAGAACCTGGTTCCGGAATCTATAAGCCATATCCTGGGGCAGATATTGACTGACCATATCTTATTGGCCATGAATTGTAGACTAAAACAGAATAATGCATAAAGGTAGGAAAATAAGGGAATGGGACCTGGGTAAATTGAAGTAACCTGAAGTTCTTGACAATTTCAGAGAACTTTAGGCAACAATTGACAGAAACTGTGGGAAATAAAACAGTAGAAGAGGAATGTGTAGCTTTGACAGATGAAATAGTGACGACAGCAGAGGACCAAACAGGTAGAAAGGCAAGAACTACAAAAATCCTTGCGTATCACAGGAAATGCTAAATTTAATTGATACAAGGAGAAAATATAAAATGCAGTAAATGAAACAGGCAAAATGGAGTACAGACGAAATTTACAGAAAGTGCAAAATGGCTAAGCAGGAGTGGCTATAAGGCAAATGCAAGTCTGTAGAAGAATGTATAACTAGGGGAAAAGTAGATACTGCCTACAGGAAAATAAGAGACACTTGGGGAGAAGAAAAACAGAACGAATATCAAGAACTCGGATGGAAAACCAGTTCTTAGCAAAGAAGTGAAAGCTGAAAGGTAGAAAGAGTATCTAGAGGGGCTCTACAAAGGAAATGAACTCACAGACAATATTGTAGGAAGGGAAAAAGAATGTAGATGAAGATGAGATACTATACTGAGAAGAAGAATCCGACAGAGCACTGAAAGACCTAAATCGAACGGCCCCTCAGAATTGTTGAAGTCTCTGGGAGAGCCAGTCATGACAAAACTATTTCACCTGGTGTGTAAGACATGACAGGGAAAATACCCTCAGACCTTAAGAAAAATTTAATAATTCCCATTCTAAAGGAATCAGGCTCAGACAGGTGTGGAAAATTACAGAACCATCCGACTGATAAGTCATGGTTGCAAAATTTTAACACGAATTATATACAGGAGAATGGAAAAGCTGGTAGCAGAAGACCTCGGCGGAGATCACTTTTGATTCAGGAGAAACGTAGGAACACGGGATGAAATACTCACTTTACGACTTGCCTTACAATATAGATTAAGGAAAGGTAAACCTACATTTCTAGCTCTTGTAGATTTTGATAAAGCTTATTGATTGGAATATACTCTTTCAAATTCTGAACTTTTCAGGGGTAAAATACAGGGAAAGGAGGGTTATTTACAACTTTTACAAAAGCCAGACCGCAGTCTAAGGGCATGAAAGGGGAGCGTTGGTTGAGAAATGAGTAATACAGGGTTGTAGCCTTTCTCCAATGTTAATTTGTCCGTCGAGCAAGCTGTGAAGGAAAGAAAGGAAAAAAATTGGAATAGGGACTGAAGTTCAGTGGGAAGAAATAAAAACATTGTGTTTTGGTGATTGTGTCAGAGACAAGAAAAGAACTGGAGGAGCATATAAGATGAACATTAACAAGAGCAAGACAAGGGTAATGGAAATCAGTCTTAGAAAAATCAGGCGACGATGAAAGAATTAGATTAGCTAATGAGACAAGAGTAGATGACTTGTTACTTGGACAGTAAAGTAACAGCTGATGGACGCAGTGCAGTCAATAAAGCAGATAAAAATTCGCTGCACGGTTTCCTGAGTGATAGTCTCCAGTCTTTCAAAACTAAAAATGCGAGTGTAGATCAGTTGTGGCTTACATTCAAAGACATAATATCAGTAGCAATCCAGATATTTATACCAAATAAATTAATAAAAGAGAGGGCTGATCCCCTGTGGTACACAAAACAGGTCAGATCACTGTTGCAGAAACAAAGAAAAACCCATGAAAAATTTAAAAAGACAAAGAATCCACAAGACTGGCAATCTTTTACTGAAACTCGAAACCTAGCGCGGACTTCAATTCGAGAAGCCTATAGTAGTTACCACAACGAAATCCTGTCTCGTAATCTTGCAGAAAATCCGAAGAAATTCTGGTCATATGTGAAGTACACTAGCGGCAAAACACATACAATACCTTCACTACGCGATAGCAATGGTAATACTACTGACGACAGTACTGCTAAGGCAGAATTACTAAACACAGCTTTCCGAAATTCGTTCACCAAAGAAGACAAAGTGAACACTCCAGTATTCTATCCAAGAACAGATGCCAGCATGCGAAACTTAGAAGTAGATGTTCCTGGAGTACTAAAGCAACTTAAGTCACTAAACAAACACAAATCTTCCGGGCCAGATTGTATACTAACTAGATTCCTCTCAGAGTATGCTGATGCAATAGCTCCGTACTTAGCTATAATTTACAACCGATCATTCAGCGAAAGATCCGTACCCAAAGACTGGAAAGTTGCCCAAGTTACTCCAATATTCAAGAAAGGCAATAGTAGTGATCCCCAAATTACAGGCCTATCTCATTGACGTCAATTTGCAGTAGCATTTTGGAACGTATACTTTGTTCGAATATTATGAACTACCTCGATGAGAACGACCTATTAACCAGTAATCAACACGGACTCAGAAAGTACCACTCTTGCGTAACACAGCTAGCCCTTTATTCACATGAAGTGTTAAGTGCCATCGACAAGGGATCTCAAATCGATTCTATATTTTTGGATTTCAGGAAGGCTTTTGACACTGTACCCCACAAGCGGCTTCTTATGAAATTGCGTGCTTATGGAATATCTCCCCAATTGTGCGAATGGATTCACGATTTTCTATCAGAAAGAACACAGTTCGTTGTAATTGACGGTAAGTCATCAGGTGAAACAGAAGTGATATCTGGCGTTCCACAGGGAAGCGTTATAGGTCCCCTACTCTTCCTCGTTGTTTATAAACAATTTAGGAGACATTTTGAATAGCTCCCATAGACTGTTCGTGGATGATGCTGTCGTTTATCGGTTAGTGAAGTCAACAGAGGATCAAAAGCAACTGCAAAGCGATTTAGACAAAATTTCTGCATGGTGCGAAAATTGGCAATTGACACTAAATGAAGAAAAGTGTGAAGTAATACACATGACCACTAAAAGAAATCCGCTGAACTTCAATTACGCGATACATCAGTCAAACCTTAAGGACGTAGGTTCTACCAAATACCTAGGAGTTACAATTACGAACAACTTTGACAGGAGATATTGTGGGGAAGGCGAACCAAGGGTTACGTTTCATCGGCAGAACGCTTCGAAGATGCACCAGCTCCACCAAAGAGACTGCCTACACTACATTTGTGCGTCCTCTCCTGGAGTACTGTTGCCCCTTGTGGGACCCTCACCAGGTGAGTCTGACGGAAGATATTGAGAAGGTTCAGAGAAGGGCAGCTCGTTTTGTTT
The DNA here is from genome assembly GCA_026315105.1 of Locusta migratoria. NCBI lineage: Eukaryota > Metazoa > Arthropoda > Insecta > Orthoptera > Acrididae > Locusta > Locusta migratoria. The sequence goes on from CM048748.1 coordinate 450,349,507, forward strand.
TATCACGTTACGGGGGGGGGGGGGGGGGGGGGAGCGTCACGGAAATGTTGCACGAATTGGGGTGGAAATCATTAAAAGAAAGACGTTATTCATTGCGACGTGATCTGTTTGTGAAATTTCAATCACCGATTTTTAGTTCCGAATGTGAAAATATTTTGCTAGCACCCACCTACTTAGGGAGACATGACCATCCCAATAAAATACGAGAAATCAGATCGAAAACGGAACGATTTAGGTGTTATTTCTTCCCGCGCGCTATTAGAGAGTGGAACGGTAGAGAAAAGTTATGAAAGTGGTTAATGAACCCTCTGCCAGGCACTTTAAAGTGATTTGCAGAGTATCTATGTAGATGCAGATGTAGAGGATATAAAATACAAGGCGCCTTGCTGCGGAGCGCTCGGTTGGTCGCCTTCGGAGGACATTTTCTTCAATAAAATACAGAATGGCAATGGGAAGAAAAGCTTGTTTGCAAAAGAGAAATTTGCTAATATCGAATATCAATTTAAATGTAGGGAAGTCTTTTCGTAAGGCTTTTGTGTGGAGTGTTGCCGTGTACGGAAGTGAAAGTTTGAGGATAAATAGGTCAGACAGGAAGAGGAGAGAGGCTTTTGAAATGTAGTGATACAGAAGAAGGCTGAAGATTAGCTGGGTAGATCGCGTAACTAATGAAGGGGCACTGAACAGAATTGTTGAGAAAAGGAATTTTTGGCATACCTTGACTAAAATAAGAGATCAATTGGTAGGACATATTCTTAATAATGGAGGAAACCTAAATTGGAGGGAAGTGTGTGTGTGTGTGTGTGTGTGTGTGTGTGTGTGTGTGTGTGTGTGTGTGTGTGTGTGTGTAAGGGGGAGGAATCGCAGAGGGAGACCAAAAGACGCATATAGTAAGCAGATTCAAATGGATGTGGGTTGCCATTCTTATGAGGAGATGAGGAGGCTTGCTCAGGACAGAGTAGGTTGGAGAGCTGCATCTAACCAGTCTCCGGGCTGAAGGCAACAACAGACGACGACAACGATTACAAAAGGCTGAATGCCAGAGTTGGGAGGAGGGTATGGGGCTAATGGGAGGGGCAGAAGTGGGAAGGGTGGGGAGGAGATGAATAGGGAACGGGAAAGAGAGAGTTAGGACGTGCGTCCATATTTAACACCGAGCGAGATGGCGCCATGGTAAAGACTCGCATTCGGGAGGACAGTGGTTCGAACCTGCCTTCTGTCAGTCTTATTTACGTTTTCCGTGATTTCCCTAAATCACGCCGCGCAAATTCCGGGATTTATCTCTTCCAAGCGCCCAGATGCATCTAAACCGGCCGTCTATCTAAATAGTAGTCTTGGCTGAAAACCATTGTAATATATACTTCTTTATGTGTGTGGGTATTTCTCTTGTCTCATACATTTTGCACACAAGGTGGAAGAGTTTCTTCACTTGTGGCTCTCCAGACGTCAGCAGTTCTTATGGTATATCTTCTACTCCAGGGGCCAATCTTTGCTAGCTTTTCGTGGAGGATTGGAGTGGGTGCTTCGATGATACAAGTAACCGCGGTCTAGGTACAGCACAATCAGACGTCTGTTTAGTGGCCGGGCTACCCGTTGTTTAGAGGGCCACCAGCGGTTTGAGCGACTCGCTAAGGCAGCAGTGTGGGTGACTGAGCGGTATGTCCTTGTAACAACAGCGAACGCGGCCTCGCTAATCGGTTACTGGGGAAGGTGAACTACAGACATTTTTCCAGAGGTCGTGCAGAGCTATTGTACTGTGTGTAAGTGGAACTATCTTACAAGGAAAGTACATGGGCTCGAACAAACATATCTGACGATTCATCACACAAATAACGCCACAAAATGCAACTTCGGAGGCACACTGCACCGTCCCTACTGGCGAACCGACAGGTCAAAGTGCAATGCGGTATGGCACACGCAGAGGCCTCTAACGGACGACCCAGTGGCGTAACTAGGACTTGGCTTTGGGGGGGGGGGGGGATAGATCTGCTTGACGAGCAAAAATTTAGTCAGTTTCCAGACAGACTACCATCTACCACTCCCGTAGAAGAAACTAATTGACTCCCATCCAATGAAAGCTTATTGTAAAACACCCTAAGTTTCCAATCTTTACCTTTACCAGATTGATGTTATAAGATTTTTTTTTTCGGATTCTGGGAGGGGGGGTTCTATTCCCTTCATCCTCCCCTCCCTTAGTTACGCCACTGGGACGACCGCAGAGTTTTGCAGATGTGGGAGTGTCACTAGTGCAATAAGGGATCTTTACATTATCTCTCGTACGACTTTGGTGTATATGTGTTTGTTCGAGCCCAAGTACTTTCCTTGTTAGACGAAATCTACTATATAAAGCAGAGTGTCCGTATGTTTGAACGTGTTGCATACAAATGTACAGTTTTGTTCCAATCTTTATGAAATTTTGTACACGTAAGCTTCAATCCATGAGGACGGTCGCCGTAAGTGTAATAATCACATACGATATATAGTTCACGAGATATGACGTCATAAACAATGAGATGCGCGAAAAACTGCTGCATTTTGCGACAATGCTGCTCATTTTCTCCTAAACCATTGGACCGATTTCAACCAAATTTGGTACAGACATTTCTTACCGTGGGGTAACAATTGCTGCATGGTTAAGAATCACATACGGCACATGGTTCAAAAGATATTACGTCATAAACAATAGAAATCGCAAAAAATGCAATATAATGCGGCGAGACTTTCGAAATAAACTGTATGAGAATGATAGTACTTAGCGACTTGCAACAAACTTTAAACTTAATTTCAAACCTTTATTAAACTTTTTCTCGCTGGCAACCATAGTAAAATGATGAAAGGAAAAAAGTTTCTCGCTTACTACATTTCCGTTGTTTATAGAATAAAACTACGGCTCTCGATATGACGTTACAATTTTTAATTTCTACACTACAAATTGTAGGCTCGGGAAATTTTGCAGACAGTATACAAACGTATAACTGAATGTACCTTCTAAATTGTATCACAGTACGACACGCAGTCCATTCTTTTATATGAGCACATAAACAGTAATGTTCATGGGAAACCGCCCCTCACGCACCAAGTTTTAATCTATTTCTTCTTTACTACTAATTGTATTTCCAAGAGATTGTACAGACACACAGCCCTTATACAAATGAATATATACCCGAAAAATGGCAGGAATAAAGAGATAAATACCCGGGCAACGCGGGGTTTTCAGCTAGTATTCTATATGTGAAATTGTCCCTCATTCGGATCTTCGGGAAAGGAATGACGAATATATGTCCACAGAAACCCGAAAAACAACCCTGATTTAGTTTCTGGTATCGATATGTCAAGAGGAGAAATGCTGGAACTGAAAAATTGGCATTTATTACTTCGTCTACAGAAGTTATTTTGCAAGACGTAGATACTGTAATAAAAGTGTAAATCGTTTGTATACGTCGTTAATCTGAACACAAATTCTCTCCAAAATTAGTCAAGTTATTTCCGCAGGGTTTTCAAAAGTAACTTGAACAATGTCTGGAGCAACGTAAGGGCAATATTTCTTCAAAATCGGATTATAAAAAATTTATAATATAAATATATAATTTATAATATCGTGATACAAAGAATTCTCTGTAACCGCCATGTTGTTGTTGTTGGAGCTTTAGGGCGCTCAATATCGTGGTCATCAGCGCCCATACTAGGAAGAGATTAGTCGAATACTGCTAAATGGCACAGCAGACAGGCAAGGGAAGAGAGAAAAAGAAAGGACGTACGCTCTCCCCCCTACAACATATGAATAATAAAGAAAGGTTCAATGGCACTAATAAGACACTAGACAAAACAGACAAATGGGGGACAAGGCTAAACAGACGGCGGGCTAAACATAGAGGGATGGACCGAACGATCCTATCTTCCTCTATCTATATTTCAGAACCGTCGACCTAAGATCTTTGGTAGGAGGTCGGCCAAAACAACATCGTAAAACGCGTGCCACTGTCATATCACTATCACCTAATGTAACACGGGACTGATGACCTATCTGTTTATTCCCCTCAAAAACCAACAACAACAACCACCTAATGTAACCGCCATGTATGTCTGTCTACGATACTATAAGATCAGTCTGTATGTAAGATCAGCATGTTGCGTGGTTCGGAAACAGCAACTGCTTTACTATTTATATTAACAATTTCATAACAGCTAAGGTTTGTAAATTAACAAGCTGACACCTGGTTTTATAGAAAGTAATATATTTTGTTCGGTACATTTTATGATCCACCTTTATATTTTGTAAATTTGGTGGTATGTCTTATTTCTATTGAAGATGACACCGGCTTGGCTGACTTGATAATGGCCTCAGGCAAGTCCAGAACAAGTCGCCAATCGAAATAAAAAATAATAATTTGCGACTTTGACTGTTTTTAAATAGTTAAATCCCGTGATGTTCGAATACGGCAATAATAGTATGTTGCGTGACAGAGCCGCTTTAGTTAAATACCTAGGCGTAACGCTGCACAGCGATATGAAATGAAACGAGCATATGACAGTCCTGGGGAAGGCGGATGGGTGACTTCGGTTTAGTGGGAAGATTTTGGGAAGGTGTGATTCGTCTGTAAAGGAGACCGCATATAAAACGCATGAGTATGTGTTTGGGAACCCTCCCAGATTGGTTTAAAGGCGGACACTGCGGCAGTTCAGAAGCTTGTAAACTGATAGGTTCGATCAATGCGCGACTGTCATTGAAATGGTTCTGGAACTCAAATTGGTTGTTGCTGGAGGGAAGGCGGCGTTGTTTTTGAAAAACACTGTTGAAGACATTTACAGGTCCGGAATTTGAGGCGGACTGTAGAACGATTCTACTGTCGCCAAGCTACATCTCGCGTAAAGACCACAAAGATAACATTAAAATATTAGGGATCTTACATATGCATAGAAGCATTCGTTTTTTCTGTTTCTATATGGGAGGCGAACAGGAAAGTCAGTAGTTAATAGACGTATTTCGTACCCTCCGCCACGCACCTTGGCTCGATTCCGTAGTATGTATGTATGTAGATGTAGGTAAGTTGGCCGGCCGCAGTGGCAGACCGCTCTGCGGCGTGCCAGTCATGGTCTGCACGGCCTCTGCGGTCGGAGGTTCGAATCCCCCCCCTCGGGCATGGATGTTTGTGGCGTCTTTAGTATAAGCTAGTTCATAAGTAGTTTGTAAGTTTAGGGACTGATTACCCCGTAGTTGAGTCCCGTAACCTATACACACATTTGAACACTTTGTAGGTAAGTTGAGCGTAGCTTGGGGCATCATATAACCTCTACTTGGTAAGAATCGAGTCATGAAAACAAATTTTTAGTACTTTTATATATAAAACGGACGTTTCTTTTTTTATCTGAACATTGTAATCTAATAGATGAATTTTCAAGGGTTTTTTGAGATGTAACTTCAGCAATTATCGGTACAACATAGAAGCTTCATTACATCTACATAGATACTCTGGGAATCATATTTAAGTGCCTGGCAGAGGGTTAATTAACCACTTTCATAACTTTTATCTACCGTTCCATTCTCTAATAGCGCGCGGAAAGAAATAACACCTAAATCGTTCCGTTTTCGATCTGATTTCTCTTATTTTATTAAGATGTTCATGTCTCCCTAAGTAGGTTGGTGCTAGCAAAATATTTTCACATTCAGAAGTAAAAGCCAGTGATTGAAACTTCGCAAACAGATCACGCCGCAATGAATAACGTCTTTCTTTTAATGATTTCCACCCCAATTCGTGCAACATTTACGTCACGCTCGCTTCCCCCCCTCCCACCCTCCCCCCACCCCCGTAACGTGATAAAACACAACGAGCTGCTCTTCTCTGAACCTTCTCAATATCTTGCGTCAGTCCCACCTGGTGAGGGTCCCCAAATGGGCAACAGGAGAGGACGCACAAGAGTGATGTAGGCAGTCTCTTTGGTGGAGCTGGTGCATCTTCGAAGCGTTCTGTCAATGAAACGTAATCTTTGGTTCGCCTTCCCCACAATATTTTGTATGTGTTTTCTCCAGTCTTTGTTCGTAACTGTAACTCATAGGTATTTGGTAGAATTTACGACCTTAAGGTTTGACCGATTTATCGCGTAATTGAAGTTCAGCGGATTTCTTTTAGTGGTCTTGTGTATTACTTCACACCTTTCTTTATTTAGTGTCAATTGCCAATTTTTGCACCATGTAGTAATTTTGTCTAAATGGCTTTGCAATTGCTTATGATCCTCTGTTGACTTCATTAACCGATAAACGACAGCATCATCCGCGAACAGTCTAAGGGAGCTAAGTAAAATATTTAAATGTTTGTATAGCTTATGGGACTTAACTATGGGGTCATCAGTCCCTAAACTTACAAACTACTTAAGAACTAGCTAACACTAAGGACAGCACAAATATCTATGCCAGCGGGGGGATTCGAACCCCCGACCGTAGTGGCCGTGCAGACCGTGACTGGTGCACCGCGCCGCGGTGGAGTAGCCGAGCGGTCTAAAGCGTCTCGCTGCGGAGAGCGCGGTTGCTCGCCGTGGAGGTTCGAGTCTTCCCTGGGGCATGGGTGTGTGTGTGTGTGTTTGTCCGTTGGTTAGTTTACCTAGATTTAAGTAGTTTGTAAGCTACGGACTGATGACCACGCAGTTTGGTCCGATAGAACTACAGACATTTGAACATTTTTAGTGCGCCGCAGTCCCCTCGGCCACCGCGGCCGGCTCAAAGGGAGCTATTCGGATTGTCTCCTAAATCGTTTATAAACACAAGGAAGAGTAGGGGACCTATAACGCTTCCCTGGGGACGCCATATATCACTTCTGTTTCACCTGATGACTTACCGTCAATTACAACGAACTGTGTTCTTTGTAATAGTAAATCGTGAATCCAATCGCACAATTGGGGAGAAATTCCATAAGCACGCCATTTCATTAGAAGCCGCTTGTGGAGTCTAGTGTCAAAAGCCTTTCGGAAATCCAGAAATATGGAATCGATTTGAGATCCCTTGTCGATGGCACTTAACACTTCATGTAAATAAAGGGCTAGCTGTGTTACGCAAGAGTGGTACTTTCTGAGTCCGTGTTGATTACTGGTTAATAGGTCGTTCTCATCGAGGTAGTTCATAATATTCGAACAAAGTATATGTTCCAAAATGCTACTGCAAATTGACGTCAATGAGATAGGCCTGTAATTTGGGGATCACTACTATTGCCTTTCTTGAATATTGGAGTAACTTGGGCAACTTTCCAGTCTTTGGGTACGGATCTTTCGCTGAGTGATCGGTTTTAAATGATACCTAAGTATGGATCTATTGCATCAGCATACTCAGAGGAAACTAGTTGGTATACAATCTGGCCCGGAAGATTTATTTTTGTTTATAGACTTAAGTTGTTTTACTACTCCAGGAACATCTACTTCTAAGTTTCGCATGCTGGCAGCTGTTCTTGGATTGAATACTGGAGTGTTCAAACCGTCTTCTTTGGTGAACGAATTTCGGAAAGCTGTGTTTAGTAATTCTGCCTTATCAGTACTGTCATCGGTAGTATTACCATTGCTATCGCGTAATGAAGGTATTGTTTGTATTTTGCCGCTAGTGTACTTCACATATGACCAGAATTTCTTCGGATTTTCTGCAAGATTACGAGACAGGATTTCGTTGTGGTAACTGCTATAGGCTTCTCGCATTGAAGTCCGCGCCAGATTGCGAGTTTCAGTAAAAGATTGCCAGTCTTGTGGATTCTGTGCCTTTTTTAATTTTTCATGCGTTTTTCTTTGCTTCAGAATTGTATACAGAAAAACAGAACTACATTCTCTCTGATACCGGCCTTTAAAGGTACATCGGATATCGACCGGCCGCCGTGTCATCCTCAGCTCGAGGGAGTCACCGGATGCGGTATGGAGGGGGGCGTGGTCAGCGCCCCGCACTCCCGGCCGTTACGTCAGTCTCCGTGACCGGAGCCGCTACTACTCAGTCACGCAGCTCCTCAGTTGGCCCCACGAGGGCTGAGTGCACCCAGCTTGACAACAGCGCCAGACCGTTAACCATCCAAGTGCCAGCCACGTCCAACAGTGCGCAACTTCGGTGATCTAGTAGGAACAGGTGTATCCACCGCTGCACGATTGTTGGCAAAATTGTGGTGTCGCACAAGTACAAAGTGCGCGCCACCTACTTTCGCCGCGCGCCGCCATGCACGCACGGCGCGGCGTTCTTACGACGACAGCCACGAGCGCCCTCTGCTGCAACTCCGCTCGTGGCCACCACTGAACGACATCGTCCACTTGGGACTGAGATAGCAACCAGTTAGGACCTTCGTAATCCGATAGGCACCAGTGAAGACTTGGCTATCAGTTAGGCACTAGGCAGGACTCTAGCTCCACTATGTATAAACATTCTGCAGTACTATGTAAAAGTTAAGTATTGTATAAATTCTGTGCAATATATATCTCGTTCTAATTTACTCTAGTGTTTCTAGTTCTGGCTGCTCCCCTCCGTACCTGCACCAGCGTGCTATCTTTATTTCTGTGTCGGTCTATTTCCACTCGGCCACCGACACCTACAACGGAACGAGACACAAAAGCGGCGACGAGGCTGGGACACAAAAAAAATAATTATAGTTTAGTTAAAAATTTTATCGTTCCTGTCTTCATTTCAACATGCTGATCTCCGCTAGTGCCATACGAATTTACATGGTGTCACACGCAAAATACGTTAGAACTTACCGAAGCTAACGTCAACGACGTAATTAAGCTCCACAATCTTGCCTTCAAGGATATAGTTTAACATTTGATACACTTCGTTGGAGTATACGGATTTACTGAGATTATATATATACCAGATGAACCGGCGAACTTCGTATCACTTACCTCTTAATATAAACCACATTAAATTAAATCAAATGTATTTTAGACCCAGTAGCTTTATAAATGCGCAGATAGTCTAAGTATCGGTGAACGTCAAACGTGCAAAATTTTATCGCAATCGTATGAATGATATCGATATCGCAAAGAAAAGGGCTCTTTCAGTTTTTCCCACATTTTCCTATTTTCTAGCCAACTATTCCAAACTTTTACTTCACTCAAACCTTCCTCTCGCTTTGAACGTCGAATGTGCAAAATTTTATCGTAATCAGATGAATGGTATCGACATTTCATAGAAAAATCTATTTTTTATGAATTTTCCAATTTTCTGGGAAGCTTTTCCAAATTTTTATTTCCTAAGAACGTTACTCTTTCTTTGAACGTCAAATATGCAAAATTTTATCGCAATCAGACGAATGATACGATATCCCATTGACAAAAGCTCTTTCACTTCCTCGCGAATTTTCAAATTTTCCAAATAACTTTCCCAAATTTTTAGTTCATAAGAATGTTCAAATTTCGTTGAACGTCACATGATCAAAATTTTATAGCAATCGGAAGAACGGTTCTCAGCTTACAGTGTTGAGTACATTTATAAACACATTGAAAAAGGAACTTCCTTCGAATTTTGCGACTTTTCTTTTTACTGAAAACTTTTCCAAGATCATAATGAAAAAAACTAAAAGTTATCCCTCTCTGTCATGCGAATAGTCACATAGTGCTGAATTCAATCAAAAACACATTGAAAAACGCACTTTCAGTTTTTCTCAATTTTTCCAATTTTCCAAAAAAATTATCCTTTATATATATAGATATAGATATATATGAGTAACACCACTGGTCACAATGACGTCATATTGCAACGGATTATTATCGGAGAAGCGGGAAAACTTATGGCGCTATATGTGTCAGGATATGTAAATGAAAACACCTGTCGATGGGTACGACGCAATGAAGTTGATATAAACACGCCGGGTTCACGGCTTTTCTTCATTTTGTGCCAGAGTTGTTCGCCATGACTGTCTCAATGCAGAATCGCGCTCTGCTTGTAAAGCTGTTTTACAAGAATTATGACTGTGCAGAGGTCCGATGACTGCCGTGGGACTGGAGAGAATGCTACAGAAAGTCAAAAAGACGGTTTATTTTGATGTGCAGAGGGAGGAAACGAATTGATTCAACATCAGTGGAAGACGTCGCCACAGCAACGCAGGAGGAGTCAAATAGTGGTGCACAAACGTGTAGGGCACAGAAAATTGCCTAAACATTAGACAAACCTGTGACCTCGGTGCGTAAAATCCTACGAAACGTCATTCTGTTCTGTTGTTGTTGTTGTTGTGGTCTTCTGTCCGCAAACTGGTTTGAAGCAGCTCTCCACGTTACCCTGTCCTGTGCAAGTCTCTTCATCTGAGAATACGTACGGCAACCTACATCCTTTTTGAATCTGCTTACTGTATTCGTCCCTCGGTCTCCATCTACGATTTTTACCCCACAAACTTTCTTCGAAGGCTAAGTTGACGATTCCTTGATGTCTCACAATGTGCCCCACCAACCTAGCCCTTCTCTTAGTCAGGTATGCCAAATACTCCTTTTCTCCCCGATTCAGTTAAGCACCTCCTCATAGTTACGTGATCTACCCATCTAATTTTCATCATTCTTATGTAGCAGCACATTTCAAAAGCTTCTGTCATCTTTTTGTCTGAACTTCTCGTCCACGTTTCACTCCCATACAGCCGGCCGCTGTGGCCGAGGAGACTGAGGCGCTTCAGTCACGGCCTGCACGGCCACTACGGTCGGGGGTTCGAATCCCCCCTCGGGCATGGATATTTGTGCCGTCTTTAGTTGTAGGTAGTTCATAAGTAGTTTGTAAGTTTAGGGACTGATGACCCCGTAGTTAAGTCCCTTAAGCTTAACAAACATTTGAACATTTCACTCCCATACAATGCTACACTCCAGACAAATGCTTTCAGAAAGGATTTCCTAACATTTAAATTAACATTGGATGTTAACAAGTTTCGCTTCCTTAGAAGCGCTTTTCTTCCCATAGCCATTCTGCATTTTATATCTTCTTTACTTCGGACATAAGAAGTTATCTTGATTTTCATCTACTACTTTTGTGTCATTCTGTGCTATCCGTTCCAAATTACCCACATGCACGAGTTGCTTCCTGTTGATCTGCCAGCAAGAAAAACTTTTTCTTTAGAATATCTTGCTCCCACGGAAGTGGACGATGAATGGCCGTGGAAGATTTCTTTGGACAGACGAAGCCTAATTCTGACAGTTGTCTAATATGGACAACAGATAACCGCATGCAGTGTTCAAGCTTGCGAACTTAGCTTCACTGAAGTCGCGCATTGGGAAACACATTCTGAACATGATCCTAGATAAACTTAGATCAGTTGTGGAACATGCTGTTTCTCGATTTCAATTTGTCGCAAAAATGGACAGCATATTGAACATGTTTTGCGCCAGTCACACAGAAATTAAAAAATCAGATTTCTTTCTCTTTATTGTTATTTCATTCCCCGGGCGGGGCGGCCTGGCAGCACCTGAGGCGCTCTTCAGCCTACAGAATTACATACATCAAACGAAGAAAACAAAATACTATGAAGTACAAAAAGAAGACACATAACACTGCGAAAAAAATTAAAGATATGCATCGTGTAAACAGCGATGTGTGTGAATTATTATAAAAGCAAAAGGCGACGAAAATAGAGAAACACTACACTGAAGTACTGATTCACACGGACAGTTAAAACTCACAGGGGTCAGCTGTGGTTTGGCCGTTCTCAGTTGCGTTAAAAGTCACATAGTGTTACACTCTGCACATGTAGATGATAATGAATGAGACAGGGTGTAGATGGGGAAGGAGCAAAACGGAGGAGGAAGGAGGGAGGGAGGGAGGGTGCAAGGAGGCGGGAGAGTGAATGGGGGTGTGACAGGTGAGGAGAGGGAGGATGGAAGAGGGCCACAGGATTGGGGGGAAGGAGGGAAGGAGCGGGTGGAATGACTTAGCATAGACAAATATATACAGACGGAAAACCTCTGTAAGGGCCCAGCCACACGGACAGGGGTGCGGGGCGGGGGGTGCTGAAGCAGTTCCGTAATATGTCCCATGATGGCGCTGAGGTGAGAAGCAGCTCTTTAAAACTGGCCAGGTAGCGGCTGTCCCCACCACCACCTCCCCTCAAACGCCAGCAAGCCGGACACAGCCGTGACCTTGTGGCAGGCGGCACGAGCTCTCCCCTCAGCCTCCCCTCCACACTACCCTCTGACGTGCGAGAGGCACCCTCAGAAGTGCCTCTAGTGTCATCTACCAATACTAAGCCGGGGAACCACCTGGCATCTGGTGGCATCGTACGGAACTATGAGGGGAGCGTAGGACAAAGATTTAGGGGGGGGCTTCTTCTCTGTATATGTTAGTCTGTGGTCCTAGGAAGCTGTAAGGAGGGTGAAAGGGGAGGGGATTGCAGAGGGACTGGCAAGAGTAGGGGGAAGGAATGAGGGGAGTGGGGCCCTCAAGGTGGGGTCAAGGACCTTCGAGGGGTGAGGAGGAGAATCAGAGCTGGTACAAGGGATAACTGTCTGGGTGGAGCGCATCGTCAGGAGAGAGTACGAAAATTGCCATGGGAAAGGATAAGGAGGGTGGACAGGTGGACAGTAGTGTGAGGGTTGGAAGGTAGGAAGTTATACGAAAGATGAGGTGGAGGGTGTGGCATCCCAGGATCTCCATGGACTTTAAGGATGGGTGAGGAGGGGGGCAGAAATCCAGGTAGGGTGGGAGATGCAGAGGATAGGGTTATCCTCAACATTCTACACCACGAGCCATCAACAGTATCATGCAGGCGAAACAATATGATTAATGCATAGTTTCTCGAATATAAATGCAAACAATGTTAAGTTTTGAGTTCTCTTCTTTACACTATGGAATGAGGGTTATATTTAGACACTGCTGAATACCTTAGAAAAGAAAATTTGTGGCAGTGAACTATGAAACTACAGCTGAGCTGCATCTCAGCTGGAAATGACGGCAACTGGTTCTCCCGTCCTCTCGCTGTTCCCCGTCAGTCTTCGGAAAAGGAGCGGACGAATTAAGAGGCGAGGGATCTGTGAACTAGTTCGCGTAGTTCGCCTGTGAGAGCGCTCTTCCGAACTAGTTCGCGAACTAATTGTATTGACCAGTGAGTAAAGTATCCGTGAGACTTGTCTAGCAAACGGTTAGTCGTTTACTCGCACACATAGCGCTAACCAGCAAGTCGCTCGACGGTTTCTCTTCCGGACACGCTCTGTTTCTCTTGGCTACGGCTGACCAGCCTGTCTCCTACGCCGGAGCCAGTGCTGGGGGCGGAGTCCTTTATCTGGACACACGCAGCAGTGTTGTGTGTGTGTGTGTGTGTGTGTGTGGAGAACCGGCAGACAGCGCCGCGGGGCTGGGCAGCCGAGTCGATTATTACTAATCGACCAAGGCGATCGCCAGCCAGCCAGCTAGCTAGCGAGTCACCTGCTGGCTCTCGCAACCGCGCTGACCTTTCGCCAAGGACTGCCGCCTCTGGCAGGCGCGCTAATTATCAGGTTCTCCAGCCTCCACTGTCGCGAGACACGCCCCCACACTCCTGAGAGACAGTCCACCAATCCCAGAAAATGACTCGCGGAAAAGGCTCCACATCCTAAAGCCGTCGGTACGCGGAACGTGTATCTCAACCACTGTGGTCGAAGTGGCCAGTTTCTGATATCACAAAGTGCGAACCGCGGCTAACGGGAAATACAAGTCCCATCGCAGACGTCATGCCACGTAAGCAAGGACTTCCTGCAGCCAACGGGAAAGATAGCACCCAGTTCGGTCGTCTTGGTATGTAAGCAAGGTAGTTCCGGGCTGGCGCGATGGTTAGCTCAGTGGCTGCCCGCTATGACGCAGTGGGCAGTGCCCCAGCTGCCGGCCAATCGGCTAGCGATCGCGCCGGCTCGGAACTGCCTTGCTTACGTGGCACGATGTGTGCGCTGAGGCCTGTCTTTCCCGTTGGCCACGGTGCGAACCGCACGTTGGCGAGGCTTTCCCAACGCGTGCGGTCAGTATCCAGCATGCCAGAAGTTCTCAACGTGCGTCTGAACCGTCACCAGTGAGATGAAAGAACGCTACCGACGTCACACCACGTGGCAATCCGGGTAAGGGGTGCAGCTCTATTCGGTAGAGCTGTAGACTACTTTTTGGGCGTTAGTTGCAGTTCGTATAAAATCGGTGATTATAGGTACTGTTTCTTGGAATACGTAACTGTAAGCGTCTTACATGTAGTTAAAAAATTTACGCATTACAGAAATCGACTGTTTGAAAGCAACGGAACGCTGAAGATCCGTCTAAATGAATTATTCTTCATGTGATTTATTGTAATTACACGGCTGTAAGCGACACGTCTACTAGTAGCATATACAACACATCTAATGACTTTGTTGGAGACACGCAATAAGGATAACTGGCGAAACATATGCAGTAATGTCGTGAACTGCGAAAGGAACGATACACGGCGCTGGTTCGAGACTCGCTAGATATAAAAGTATTTTTTTTTTCTGATTCGGTTTTCCTAATAGACTGAAAGGCTTTCTTATTGATTTGATAGAAGTATACTGTATAACATTCGATGCTATCTCTATACTTACAAGACGTGTTTGTTGTCTGTCTGTCTGTCCTCTTATAACTCAAGATCCACACAACCAAATTAAGTGAAATTTGGTACACGTACACAAAATTACATGAGGAAGGTTCTTAAACAGGTTTCGTTCCATTTTTTTTTTTTTTTTGAAAACGAACCGGAAAATTTGAGATATAGTGAAAGTGCGTTTTCAATGTGTCCGTGTAAATCTGTATCTTAGCACTGATCTTGATGAAATTTTGCACAGATCAAACAGGGCACTGTCTACATAAAATTTCGTTCAGTACTTGGTGGAGGGTAATTATGGATTTCGCCAAAATCAACAGTTTTTCTCCGATCTTTATGAAATTTTGTACACTTCACCTTTAACTACAAACATGCGATCACATATTCAGGGTGATTTGTCTGCAGGACAATTAGCAAACAAGTTGCTCCAGATTGGAGATGGTAAAGTTCATGAAGATCCTTCAATAGGCCTCATCATTATGCCATGTGGTGTCAACTCTCCTGACGAACTTCTGTCCAAGGTGTATCCTAGCAATCAGCATAGCTTCAAGGATGAGGACTGGCTTTCTCACAGAGCAATTCTGGCAAGCAGAAATGATGTGGTTGAGAAGCTGAATGACGCCATTCAGAAGCAGCTTCCAGGGCAAGAATATGCCTACAAATCCATAGACTGTATCCTTAATGGTGATGAAGCAGTACAATATCCCATTGTGTTTTTTAATTCCAACCAGACTCCTGATTTGCAAGCCCGCAACTTGATTGTGAAAGTTGATGCTCCAGTAATGCTGATCAGAAATATTGATGCACCCAGGTTGTGCAATGTCACAAGATTAATTCTGGAAAAGCTGATGCAACATGTAATTCAAGCCACAGTACTCACAGGGAGTGCTAAGGGTGAGGATACCTATCATTCCCTCAGACAACACCACACAATTCAAGAGAATACAGTTCCCTTTGAAACTGTGCTTTGCCATGACAATCAACAAGTCACAGGGCCAGTCTCTTGGGATTGCTGGTATAGACCTGTAGACACCATGCTTCTCTCATGGACAGTCGTATGTGGCCTGCTCCAGAGTAGGCAAAGACGAAAATCTTTTTCTACATACTACAAATGGAACTGCCAAACATGTTGTTTATCACATTGCTTTAACATAAACGTACTCTTTTATTACATGCAAATAAACGGTTTTGTACGCTTCTACAGAAAGCCTTATTTTAAACCCGGGCAAAGCGGGGTAGTTGTAGCTAGTGTAAACGTAAGTGCGCATCCTGTGAGGAATTAAGTTCGTTGGATTCATTTTATGAACAGGACTGTTCGCACCTTCCTTAGAGTAAAATACTAATTTTATTGTTTTACGTCTTTTAACTTACACGTTCTAAGGTTTCTACTACCTAATAGAAAGAGTGAACGAGGAAGAATGACCTTTAAGTTTTAATAAAACACGAGATTGTTGCAATGATGTTTGTGTTATGAGAAGGCCTGTTTAATTTTATACCGCACAGTTTGTCATGAAAGTGCACTTATTGACATAACATGCAACTTTTCTAAGAGTCTTACGTTCATAGATATTTCGTTATGTAGGCATATGCCATAGAGCCGGCCGCGGTGGCCGAGAGGACTGAGGCGCTCCAGTCACAGTCTGCACGGCCACTACGGTCGGGGGTTCGAATCCCTCCTCCGGCATGGATGTTTGTGCCGTCCTTAGTATTAGTTAGTTCATAAGTTTGTAGGTTTAGGGACTGATGACCCCGTAGTTAAGTCCCATAAGCTATACAAACATTTTAACATCTTTTTAAGCCGTAGACAGAACACGACAAACATATGCACAAGTGCGCGGAAATGTGCGTTGTAATAGAGGTACATCAGGAATTCCACTGCTTTCATTTGCCGTCGACAACTGTTGCTGGAGCGCGTTGCGATAGCGTGTAGCTCGTTGAGGCACACTCAACTCCAAAATTCAGCCGCGCGGTGGACTCGGCACCTTGGCCACACTCGTTCAGATGCACGCCCCGTGTGCCGACGGCATAAGGTCGTTTCGTTTTCTTCTGCGTGTTTCTTCGGTCTGCAGTCACTATAGATCAGGATTGGCAGTGTCACTCGTGTGGTACGTTCCCAATCAGAGCTCTCACGGAAACGGGACTTAACGCAAGGCAATCCGCACGACCACAAACCATCGCCTGACCTGAATGAACAAAGTCCGAGCATTTGGAGTATCAGATCAATTGTGCCAAGGGAATGAGGGGTTCTAGACAACAGGTCATGTCGTTCTCAACGCAGACAAGTCTTCAGTCGTGTGATTTCAGGTGTTCAGCGGACTGTTACGCGATTTTCACAATCCCATCCGTGAATCGCTTCATCCAAATCCTTTGAGCAGCCAATCCATTTCCTTGCGCACTCCCATACATGAAACGCACGTCGGCCAGCTCCGTATTGGTGAAACGATGCCGCGGCGGAGCGGCCGAACGCATTGAGGCGCTATGCTACTACGACGCGCAAGGCCGTTCCCCGTCGGGGGTTCGAACAGGGCCATGCAGGGGCCCCAGGACACTCAGTGTTTTGCGGCCCTTAAAAAAAACTAAATGAATGCATCAGAATGGTGTACATTTATTTAGTGACTTAATTGTTTAAAATAATACCAACCAAATACTAGTGATTAATTCCACAAATTAGTCTTTCATTCAGATTAATGGTTTCTTTAAAGATTTTCAGAATACAATATGTACAATTTTGGAATTTGCCTCTTTCTATGCAGATGACTGGCACACAGATTAGGAGGCCCTACAACAAAATAGAATTTTCCTTTGAATGAAACCATCATATTTATGTACATTTATTTAGTGAATTTATTGTTCATTACGGTTAGAAAAACACAAATAAAATACTAGTGATTACTATTTTGCAAACTGGACTTACGTTGCAGTCAAATATTTTTTTCGGGATTACTGAAATGCAATATCTTCTATTATGTCTTCAAAGTCCAACTGTTGAAGGACGTCACTTTCTACGCACATGATTGATAAGTTAATAAGTCTTTCCTGTAGCATAGTCGTTCGTCATTTATTTTTGATTCTCTTTAACTGGATAAATGAAAGCTCTAAACTGCAACTGGTTGCCATTAGACAAGGAAATATCCTGGTAGCAACTACATTCGGAAAAGTTTCTTCTATTCCATCTGCTTCTATTAAAGAATCTAGGATGATATACGTTGTTCTGGAGATTCATTTGGAATATTTTTCAAATATTGTTTTAAATGAAAACATTCTGACATGAACACATCAGCATTAACGTCTGCATGAGAAAATTCTGCAAATTCTTTGCATCAACCGTTCACAATTGATTTCTTTTAACTGAGAAAGGAAACTAAAATATTTGCTAACTCTCTCGTAAACTTCTGAATGTCGCTTCAAACTAGAAAAACTTCTACACGAAATTTTTCTTTGGCATTCAGCTGGACAGTCTCCGACGAATCTTTGGAAAAAGTGATATGCTTGCTGCAGATACTCGTCCTTACCCTTATAGTCAACACCTGGATTTTTCTCTTTGGCTGAAGATTCATACTCATCGAATCTACTGTGTGCAGAACTGATGAAATCGGATATAGATGCAAAAAGTTTTGTTGAAACGTCTATTCTGACGGTACTACTTTGTAAAGTTACATTTGTGTAGTTGATAGTTTTCAAAAGGTCATCCCATATCTCCATTAGGAGAATGGTCTCGAATTTTTTTTTCATTTTCTTGCAAAGGCTTTGAACTTCATTTCTTTTTTCACTTGCTGATCAGTGTTGCTACTAATTGACTTTTAAGCTTCAAAAATATTATTGTAGCATTATGCAAAGCCTTAAGTGCGTCAGCACGAGCGAACCATCTGCTTTCAGAGAGGGACTTCAGAACTATATTTGCACCTAAACATTCTTTCGAATCTTTCCATCCTTTTTTTCAAGCACAAAAAAATGCTGAACAATTTTTAGACAAACTGGAAGTATGCTACTGCTTCAGAAACACATACAGCCGCCTGAACACCTACTAAATTTAGTGAAAGTGTGGCACATGGTACAAAAATAGCAAATTCGCATTTTTCTTTTATTCTTGACTGAAGACCTGAATACTTTCCAGCCATATTTGCTGCATTATCATAGCTCTGTCCGCGGCAATCTTTTATTTAAATGTCAAAGCTATCCAAAAACTTCATAAAAGTATTTTCTATACTTTGAGCCCTATGCTCCTCCTTAGGCAAAAATTGCAAAAATCTCTCAACAGGCTGGCCATCTTTTTGGTACCGAACGATGAAAGTTTGCTTGTCAACATGGGAGACATCTGCCTACGAATTCACGCTTATTAGATAGTACTCGACTGCTTTTAATTCGTTGACAATTGTCGTTAACACTTTCTGTCCCATTACATTAATAAATTCATTGCAAAATATTTCCAGACAAATATGATATATTTCCTTTGCCACGATTGCCATACTTTCGTATATGATCAGATAAAAAGGATAAAATTCGCTTATTCATTCTAAGCATCCAAAATAATTTCCATTGTTTTCAGACTCCAAAATATCATTTTCTCCACGAAACTCTAGTCCACTTGAGGCCAAAAATTTCACAACTGCAACAATTCTTTTCAATATGCTCTTCCAATAGTTGACCTCAGCATTAAACCTTGAAAGCAATCCAGTATCAACAATTTCGCTTCTTGCAACATAATTCATCTTTGATTCCCTGTGCTGTAAACTGTTTTCATGCTCCTTTAATAAGTTTCTTGTATGCTTTCAGTCTTTGTATTCCCTGGAAGAACTCAAATTATTGCCGACAGTGTTATTTAATAGACGGCAACAATAACAATACACAGATTTCATGGATGGTGAATACAGGAGCCACTTTCTTTCCACACACTCACCATTCGTCAATATGCGAATGAAAACAGTCCGAATTAATTTCTAGTTTTGTTTTACCACTTACCTCAGCTAAATGTGTAGTGGTTTCTGAGAAGTCGCTATTTTTCTTTTGCAAAAACTCTGGGCCTTTGTGAATCCAAATATCAAGGACTTCTTCAGTTAAAATTTCATCACAGTACTTACTTGGGTTATGTTTTCTAACCTACTTCTGTCTGGTGAATCCAAGTGGCTTGAGATGGAAGAAGCATGTTGTGACGTGCGTAGCTGTCTTCATAACTGGAACTGATGAATTTGAAACACAAATGTTATCCTCTATGTTAAACATGGGCACCGTTTCTTAGCTTTGAGATGTAGAGATATCTTGAGGTGATGATGTAGATGAATCACTCTGCCTGTTAGTTTCTTCAACTGTGAAAAAGTGAAGTAAGTTTAGGTAGTCTTCTGATCGAGCTGTCGATATTTTCTTTTTATTTCTTTCTTGTCAACGGTGAAGCGGCGTGCTCATTGTTATGGAAGGAACAGCGATTTATACCGGTGCGCCATCGACTGTAGGGAATTAACTTTTTTTAAATGTGTAAAAGGCAGCTGGTGAGTACAGAGCAAATGCTACTTGCATGCAATTCCGACTTTTATGAAAACCATAGTCATTGACAACTGGATACAAAAGGAGCAGTGAACGAGTGGAAAAGAACGGTTCCAAAAAAAAAAAAAAAAAAAAAAA
Organism: Locusta migratoria; assembly: GCA_026315105.1. Lineage (NCBI taxonomy): Eukaryota > Metazoa > Arthropoda > Insecta > Orthoptera > Acrididae > Locusta > Locusta migratoria. Next base: position 450,369,615 of record CM048748.1, read on the forward strand.
AAAAAAGAAAGAAAGAAAATGCCGCGCTACTGGGGCTGTCTGCGCTGACACCTCGTAACGTAAGCGCCTACCCGCTGCTTGGCCGGTCAGCAACAGCCCCATGTGGCGTCGTGTGAAGGCCGCTAGTGGATACAATGTTCCGCCAAGATAGGTCTGAAACAGACTGCCACAGGGTTTGCTACAACAGTGTCGCCGTGTGTTCTGTAGCTAAGGCCCACAACAATAACTACGATTTTGCATGCAGACAGCAAACAGAGTCACTTGCCACACCATATATAACACGTTTCGAGACAATTTGTGGGTCTTTATAATGAGTAAGAGCGACAAAAATTCACTTAGAAAAAGTCATTGCCTAGGAGAAAGGAACGAGATTCTCGGGGCCCCCATCAGGCTGGGGGCCCTGGGCCTGTGCCCCTTGTGCCCCTATGGTAGAGACGGTAGTGGGTTCGAATCCCCCTCGGGCATGGATGTTTGTGCTGTCGTTAGTATAAGGTAGTTCATAAGTAGTTTGTAACTTTAGGGTCTGATGACCGCGCAGTTAAGTCCCAGAAGCTTTACAAACATTTGACCATTTTTTGAAACAATGCATGCTGCTTAAGATTCGTCCAGCAAATAATGAATCCAGCCATCGAACCACTTGTAAACAGCGCACTCTTCAGCGCCCTCTACCGACAACATATTCCTATACAAAAGCTAGTTATTTCGGTCCCCTCTATCGGCTTTTACATTATATACACCTAACATTACCGCTGGATATATTTCGTAAACCACATCAAATACTGACGAACCGATTCCACAGACCGAACGTGAGAAGAGGGGCTAGTGTAATTGGTTAATACAAACCGTAAAAAAAGTACACGAAACTATGTTTTTAACACAAACCTACGTTGTTTTTTTTTAATTAAACCCCATTAGTTTTGTTAGCACATCTCAACATATAAACAAATACGTAATCAGTGCCGTTTGTTGCATTGTAAAATGTTAATTACATCCGGAGATATTATAACCTAAAGTTGACGCTTGACTACCACTCCTCCGCTGTTCGATCGTGTGTATCGGAGAGCACCGAATTTAGTAGGGATCCAAAGGGAACGGTGATGTACCTTAAGTACAGAGGAGACTAGAACAGCACATTACGTTCACATGCTAACACCTTTATTGGTCTTTTTCACTGACGCACATGTGCATTACGATGTATGGTGCGGAATCATTGGCGACCACCTCATTGGTCCTCACTCCATTGCAGGGGCCCAAACAGCTGCAACATACATCGCGTTTCTACATAATGATCTGCCAACGCTGCTCGAAAATGTCACACTGGAAACGCGTCGACGTATGTGGTATCAGCATGATGGTGCACCTGCACATTCCGCAATTAACACTAGGCTGACCCTTGACATGATGTTCGACAGGCGTTTCATAGGACATGGAGGACGCATAAATTGGCCAGCCCGTTCTCCTGATCTTACACCTCTGTACTTCTTTCTCTGGGGTCCGTTAAAGGAGAATGTGTACCGTGATGTGCTTACAACTCCAGAGGATATGAAACAACGTATTATGGCAGCCTGCGGCGACATTACACTAGATGTACTGCGGCGTGTACGACATTCATTACGCCATAGATTGCAATTGTGTGCAGCAAAATGATGGCCACCACTTTGAACATCTATTGGCCTGACTTGTCGGGACACACTCTATTCCACTCCACAATTGAAAACGGAAACCACGTGTGTACGTGTACCTCGCCCCTCATGGGAATGTAGATGTGCATCAGTGAAAAAGACCAATAAAGGTGTTAGCATGTGGCCGTAATGTGCTGTTCTAGTCTCTTTGGATCCCTACTTAATTCGGTGCTCTCCGATACACACGATCGAACAGCGGAGGAGTGTCAACTTTAGGTTACAATATCTCCGGATGTAATTAACAATTTGCAATGCAATAAACGACACTGTTTACGTATTTGTTTATATGTTCTGATGTGCTAACAAAACTAACGGGATTCCATTAAAAACGTAGGTTTGTGTTAAAAAGCATACTTCCGTGCATTTTTTTATGGTTTGTATTAACCAATTACACTAGACCCTCTCCTTAGTTCGGTCTGTGGAATCGGTCGTCAGTATTTGATGTGGTTTACGAAATATATCCAGCGGTAATGTTAGGTGACTCAACGCGTATATGCGTTACGTGTTTGCACCTCTTACTGTCCTTCAAAGTAGTCAGCAGCGTTGTGTAGAAGCAGATGTCAGCGATGTCGAATGCGTAGTTTACCGTTAGCAGACTCTGTTCTGTTGACGGTGCGAATGGAGCGGTCTACTGCCTGTCGAATCTCTGGAACACTTCTGAAGCGAATGCCACGAAGTGGTTCCTTCATCTTCGGAATCAAAGTCACAAGCACTTAATTACGTAGAGTATGGTGGATGGTGCAGTACTTCCCAGTCCCACAGACCGAACAGATCAGCCCGCGCATTGTCGTACAAAGTGATGGCTGGTTTGCGCAGAAAGTGTTGCCGCTTCTTTCGCAAAGCTGGTCGCAGGTGATGCTCCAAAAAAGACAGTAATACTGTGCATTGGCAGTCTGCCGTGGAGGAACGTAATTCGTTAGGATAACACCATCACGGTCGTACTCGAGTACTACCATAACTTTCTCCATACTGGGGTTCTCACGCACTTTCCACTTTCGCGGCGACCCATAATTACTCCAGTCGTTGGGTTAGCTTTTCATTTGAGGCTCGAATGATGTGGTCCATGTCTCATCCAGTGCTCATAGCGCTCCATTTGCGTCTGACCAACATCGTAACGCATCCACTTCTACATTTCCTTCAATCCAAGAGGAACCCATCGTGATGCAATGTTTAGCATGTCCAGGTGTTCCTTCAGGATGCGAAGCAAAGTCGTATTCGCTAATCAGGTTTCGTAGGCGAGCTCACGAATCGTGCGGTGTCGATCACTGTCCACTAACGCAGCTACAGTATGCACTACTTCTTCACAGACGCTAGGACGACCTGTCCAATGCTTGTCTGCCACGATTTCCCGACCTTCGTTGAAGGCGTTTTCCCAACGTGCCACTGTCCTGTACGGCAATGCCGATTACCCTCACGCTTCTTGAAGACATTGATGACACTGTCGTGCTGGACGACCTCTGACACATTCAATTTTGATCCCACTCCGTTGCTCCTGTTTCCAAAACATGGTGACACCGTTACGTTAGACCGCTCGCTCACAAGTGACTGCCTTTCCCTCGATTGTGCGCACGCCGGTGACGTGGGATGGGCGAGTCCATTGGCTAGGAGGTACGGTATGTATGTCAACAATATACGCTATCATCGAACGTAGATTTCATTGCATACTATCTCCACAGCAGTGTTGCCACTATTTAAATTCCAACCCTCGTATACCTAGGCTCATTGTCTCATTTTCTAAATGACTTTATATCCTTGTGAACAACATTACGCTTACCACAGATAACGGATAAACATAAACACCCAGATATCACAGATACATGTTACAGACATCTACTATAAAGATCATAAATACAGTCGGAAATGAATACCATAGCAACTGTAACCATGTATCATCTTTGGCTGTCATAACATGAAGCTGTCAAATCTCAATATCGAATAAAAATATAAAAGACTAGCTGCAAGTACCCACCTTAACCTGGGTTTAAAATAAGATTTTCTGTAGAAGCGTACAAAACTGTTTATTTGCATGTAATAAAAGGGTAAATTTATGTTTGTGTATGTGTACCAAATTTCACGTTATTTGGTTCAATTCAAATGTTTGTATAGTTTATGGGACTTAACTACGGGGTCATCAGTCCCTAAACTTATGAACTACTTACAAACTAGAACGGCACAAATATCCATGCCCCAGGGGGGATTCGAACCCCCGACCGTAGTGGCCGTGCAGACCATGACTGGAGCGCCTCAGTCTCCTCGGCCACCGCCGTTATTTGTTCGTCTGGATCTTGAGTTATAAGGGAACAGACAAACAGCCAACAAATGCGTCATATTTATAAAGATTGAAATCGAAGTCTGTAAGTAAAGTACTATCCCCTATGCACCGATCGAAATTTTATGTAGACAGTAACTATCATCTTGTTTTCAAGGTGATGTGTACAAAATGTCTTCAAGATTGTATCAAAACTGTGGATTTTTCCGAATTTTGCAAAATTTCATCAATATCAGTGTGAAGATATAGATTTACACGGACACATTGAACATTCACTTTCACTCTTTCTCAAATTTTCCGGTTGGTTTTCCAAAAAATTGAACAAAACCTGTTTAAGAACCTTCCCCATGGAATTTTGTGTATGTGTACCAAATTTCACGTTATTTGGTTGTCTGGGTCTTGAGTTATAAGATAACAGACAGACAGACAACAAATGCGTCTTAGAAGTATAGAGATAAGTGTGAATGAAAAGCTGCCATTGTTATACGGCAGCGTCACGTTGCTAGCTGATGTGGTATGGAAGTAAGTACAAATTTTTCTGAAAATGTCGTGGCGTAAAGTCAGCGCCACACGCCAGACATAAGAGAACGATCGTGGAGAAGGCAGCGGGCGACCGGCAGCCAATCACACGCCGGCGCCGCGACTCGTGGAGGGAGTAACAGGAGAAGCGCGCCCTCTACAAGCGGCTGTATCTAGGCCGGCATGCGTCTGGGAGAGCCCATATGGAGTCGGCTCCGAAATAGGCAGTCACTAGGTCTCAGCGCGTCGTGCAGAAGACGACGCCGCGAGAAGAGAAGAGACATACTTTACCAAAGTTAAGTAATTGTAAAACGGTGAGTAAATAAAACTTGTTTTATTAACCTAAATGGGTGTTATAGGGGAGACGAGGGGATTGGCGCCACCTTAAGGGAAACCATTTTTTTTTTACCTTATTGAAGGTGTCTTTTTCGTAAAGAATAATACTACAGCTTCGCCAGCTAATAGTACGTTATTATAATTTCTTTCAGACATGCATTTTGTTAAGTTTTATTATTAAAAAATAAATTGTGAAAGTATACACAGTGGCGCCATTACCCTGGGTTCCGGAGTAATGACGCCATACATTTGAAAATCAAGGATAAACCTACACGATCAGTGAGTAGTAGTAAGTAACTGTTACAACCGTTGTAATTTATACTTACCACTTTTAGAAGGCTTCAAGTACTTGTCGATGTAAAATTGGAATAAAAATGCAATTTAGGCTTGATTAAGACACTACAAAAGTCAGAAATAACGGTATAGTTTTTGGCACATTCTCTACATTCTGCAAGTGCCCATTTCTCAAAATGTATGCATCTGTATTACACTTCATTTTGCCTACATTCTCCACCATGGCGTCATTGCCCCAGTTGAAAAATAAGGCTAAGGACGTCAATTAAAAGCCAAAGATTTTGCGAAACGATTAGGTTAGAGACACGAAATCGAGGCTAAATATCTACAGAATACGTTAATATGAGTATTAAAAGCAGTGACAGCCTATAGGCTACTTATTTCAATAAAATGCAGGCTCTAAAATTATATCCAAAACGTCGAAACTAACAATTTCTTTCACACGATTAATACCTGTCAAAAACCACGGACGGCGACCACAGGAATTAGCTCCGCGGTAGGTAACGGAGATAGAACACTGTCAAGCGTACTCGTACTGCCGGCCGTGCGTCATAAAACTGGGGTGGCGCGATTACCCAGGGTGGCGCCGTTACCCCGGTCTCCCCTAGATGTCAACGAACCCTGATAGCACCTTCCCTGAAAGCTAGGCCGGGAAAGACAAAACAGAGGCTGATCAGGACAACAAAAGAAATGGCGACGAGAACTCAGCAGAAAATAGGCTTATCACAAAGTCTATTAACTTAAGAAAACATGATAAATGTTATGTAAAATTTCGATGTATATTTCGCAGACTGAAAATGAAATGCATCTATTACAATATAATAACAGCTCAGTGCTTTACTAGGCATGATCCTGTTTGGAGGTGGTACGCTGTTGCTTTCCTTCGGCCTTCAGCTACTCATGCAGGAATCTACAGTTTAACGTGGATTCCGAACCACAGCGCTACTCGTAATTTTTCGCATCGGCCACATTGCTAGAAGTGAAAAGTGACATAAAAATCTGAGAACAGCGGGAATCAAACCAGCGACCTTCGGATTCATAGTCCGTCACTACCAGTGTTCTACCAAGCCACACACAAATTCTCCAGAAGATGAAATGCCCCTATTACAGAAACTTTTAAATCCAATTTTATGCCTTATTTGACAGACAAATGTATCAACGAAGATTTAATTTTAGCTCTAAACATAAACTTAGAAAATTCTCGACAAGCCAGAATATCACAAGACGTATATGATACTATTACAAAAAATCTAGTCAATGTTCGAGTAACGACAAAAAAATCAACAAGGGTATCTAAGATGATGAAATATGTGTAACTCGCTTTTTGTTACTAGCAAGCAGGAATATGTAATGAAACTTTACAGTAGTTTGAAGAAAACAGTATTTCGGATCTACAACATGTCAACTCCAACGAAACGGAAATAAATCAGGTCCGCTGTTGATAATATAAAATTTTTAATTAATATCATAAAAAGCAGCAGATTAAGATGAACCCCCAACCTCCTAAATTACGGTTCCAGTTCACAAAATAAACCATCCGATTCGCCTAATTTGAAGCAGTATGAACAGTACTTACAATGAGCTAGAAAAATTTCACGATAAATTAAAAACGAGTCGTACGTGATCAAAAATAATTACTGATTCCCCTTAGTCAAATCCTTCTTCAAGAAATATATGATTTACAATGTGATCACGATAAAAAAATGTCACTTGAAAGTACAGAACTTTATTCGAACGGTCCTGTAAGAGATGCGCCCTATATTGTAGAAAATAATTTCCGTCAATTCAAAAACGACCTCTGCGATAAGCAAATTACTGATTTCATGATATCCGACCTTCCGTGGTGGTATTGTTAGTACATTTATTGTTTGAATGGCATGTATAAGGAATAGATTTTTGTTTCAGCCTGAACTCTGGAAATTTTTCCTCTTTCATTATGGATGCACTGCCTTTATCGTCCGTGACACATTCAAATTATAGTGTTACAAGTATCGATGAGAACTTTTGAGTTTCTGAATTTCATCCCTGTTTCCAGTTGGTCAACAAACTTTCACGTTCTTGTGTGTCAGTTAGCTATAGTACTTTAGTTTTTACGGGCCTCGCTTTCTACGCAAAACAGTCATGGAGTTAATCAGGTATAGTCCGTTTGTGCTACATATTCATAAAATTTTAGACTTGTCCCATGCATGGGGGTTGTCCAGAAAGTAATGGAGAACTTTTTTTTTTAACAGACATTTCGTCATTAAGAAGTGTGACTGGAAAACGTTTATGAAATATTGAGAGCCGGCCGCGGTGGCCGAGGCGACTGAGGCGCTACAGTCACGGTCTGCACGGACACTACGGTCGGGAGTTCGAATCCCCCTTCGGGCATGGATATTTGTGCCGTCCTTAGTATAAGGTAGTTGATAAGTAGTTTGTAAGTTTAGAGACTGATGACCCCGTAGTTAAATCCCATAAGCTTAACAAACATTTGAACATTTTTGAAATATTGAGTTCACAGATGAAGCAAATGACTTTATTAAAAATTACATGACTAGTTTCTACAGACTACGCTTCCATTTTTAACTGTCGACATTGTAAGAAAGTGAAAATAGAAAACAGTTTCCTTAGCAGACATCGAAATGGTTTAGATATCTCACCAGTGGATAAACTTGTAGAAACTTTTACATTATTAATAAAACCAATCCTTAGTTCACCCATGAACATGTGATGCCCTTTATTCAGTTGTCATTTTTCATCCTCAATAGAACCACCTTATTGTAACTTGCAAATCAGCTCTGTACGGCCTGTATGCTTCGTTACCTGATGTTTGCAAAATGTTTAAGCTTTTACGTACAGTATCGTATGATACAACACTTAAGAATTTTCCTCCTTATCCTTCAATATGTGGATAACGTATAACTGAGTTTTCTTTTTTCACTTTAGTACTATTCGGACATTTCAAAATGACAGCGCAGTCTATCAAAACTAGTCACGTAAGTTTTAGTAAAGGAAGTGACTATGGCATTTGCTGCCATTTGTGACGTAAAACACGAGGAGGGCTGAACGCTACGCGGACGTGAAGCCACCCCTAACTGTCGTTTGAGACATAATAAAGCAATGGATACATTTTCTTAAATTACGCACAAACTAAGTCGTAGACCAGCACAATACGGCGTGTGAAATAGGAAGGCAGAGTCATTCTGATGTCAGTTGTATTAATTCTATATTAATATCCCAACTGCATGAATCATTTCCGAGGTAGGGTGGCTTGCGTGGCTCAACGATACAGATAGCCGTACCGTAGGTGCAACCACAGCGGAGGGGTATCTGTAGAGAGGCCAGACAAACGTGTGGTTCCTGAAGAGGGGCAGCAGCCTTTTTAGTAGCTGCAGGGGAACAGCCTTGTCGCAAATCTTACTGTATGCGAGACTTACGGGTCAAATTCACGTCCTATTGTGGACAAATTACGTTATCGTATCTAACATTTAATAAATTTACTGAAATTTAGCGTGCATTCGCACTACAAGCAGCGAAGCGTTAGATCATTATATAAATACGCTAACACGAAAATTGTGATACAGATTACCAATTTATTCGTACAAGAAGGCCAATGAAAGTTACATAACTCGAAAGATTGTTTGTCGTAGATTTTACGAATATAAATATTATGTGTGCATTTAGCCATTAAAAGTGGTAAAAGGAAATAGAAATTTTCCTATCTACAGCTTGGATCATGTTCTACATTCTCCAACAATCAGCTCACTGATTGGCTATTCGCCTCGACCAAAGACACTGTAATGCAGCGCATCTGCAGTATTAAAATAAATTAATATCTAAACATGGAGTGCTCCCAACTCACTTTCTTATGCCGTTCAAATGCTTCATTTTCGCAGTGATTAAGAGTGGTTAAAGAAATGGATGTTTTCATATGAAGGCCGATATAAGGGATGATGCGCCTTGAGAGGCATCTAGCGGTGCTCGGGTGGAACTACGAAGTCGAGAATGCCGATATAAATGATGATGCGCCGGGAGAGGCATGTAGCGATGCACAGGTGGAACTACGAAGTCGACATGTTGTCAGTTCTGGAATTGTGAATATCGCAGTATCGAAATAACATTATTTCCTGTCGTTGTATAAATACATGAACACCGAAATTGTAGTTCCATTTCAAATTTTAGGCTAATGAAAGTTATATAATTCGTAAATGTCATGAGAAGTATATACTTCCGTTTTTATTTGTTGTTATTGTGTGAGGCATTTTCCTTAACACGTAAAAGATACCGTTTCATACCTCCCAGTGCCGGTTAAATTTTACCAAATATCCCAGCGGCCTCCTGTGATAATGTTGGCAATAGATGCTGAATAGTGAGAATCCTGTGAGTCTTCATTTTAGCCAATCGCTTGACAACGCTGATGTTTTCTCATGGAATCTTCGCTTTACGAGGGCAATTATTTTTACTGAGCGGACGAGGGTTAGGGACTGATGACCCCGTAGTTAAGTCCCATAAGATTTACAAGCATTTGAACATTTTTTTGAACGGACGAGGGTACATACAAGAACCTGTCAACCATAAAGCAGGAACAGCATTATTTGTTTACTTCATGGTCTGTACGATACACTAATCGAGTCATTCTATGTGATTCGAACACAGACATACATTACTAGACTGGCAATCTAGCCTCTGTGACTGAAGCCTGATGCCGCCATCTTGAGTCACCTCACGTCATAAAGTTTCTGAACGGTATTAGTATAAACTTCTGACACGATATGACGTTGTAAGCCATATTAGTTGGTTTGAGCAGGATTTGCATTTGAGCCAATACTTCCGCAATTAATTTGACACATACATTGTCGAATCGTGTTATGAGAAGAACGTGTTACGTACGGTTAAATTTTACTTAACGCCCTGGCGCCCTCGCGTGATTACGTTGTCAGTCATGTTAAGTTGGCATTATCCTGTCGCGTTATAACGCAAATGTTTGTCACGAAATCTTCGTTTTACCAGCGCAGTTTGTTTTATTGAATGAACGAGGGTACATACAAGAACATGTCAACCACAGAGCAGGAATAGCATTATTTATTTACTTCATCGGCTGTACGGAACACTAATGAAGTCACTCAATGCAGATTTCTGAGCATATTAACATCTTGACAAAAACTTTCTTCCGTTTCGTTGATGTTGCCAACATAATCATGCGAGACCGCTGGGATGGCAGGTAAAATTTTACCGTTACATACTGTACAATAAAAGCAGAAGTAGTTATCTGAATAACACCAAGTAGAATAAAGATGTATGTTATCCACGAGAAACAGCACATTTATCACGGTCATACTACTGAAAGACAAGGTGAAGTTGACCTAAACTGACAAGCAATTAATAAAAACAGGAAACACGACTCATTAGTGTATATCTCAAAGCGGACTATAGACTTCCTGAGAACTCTGAAAAGAATGATATGTGTTATCCACGATAAACAACACTTTTATAATTACCATACAACTGAAGAAAAATCCGAAATGGACTGAAATTAGTAAGAGATTAATAATAACAGCAAATTAATGCAACGCATTACTGTGTCAATTTTACTCCAACTGCAAAAATTACAGCCATATTCAACACACCAATTTCCCTTAACACATGCGAATGCTCTCACTTTTATAGTATATAAATATGGCGGCGAGACTTCACTGACACCAATGATACTGTATACGGCATTGCCAGTCTAGTAATGTATGTCTGTGGGTTCGAACAAATGGGCAAAGATTTTCTATCGTGTTGATGTTGCCAACATAATCACGCGAGACCGCCGACATGATACGTAAAATTTCACCCCCAGTGACCATTGTAAACAATTGGTCGATTTTCGATCACAGGCAATGGTAGTATGAATAAAGACATCTAAATATCAATCGCATGATACAGATGATCTTAACATTAACGATATAGCAGTAAACAACATAATGATAAAAGTAAAAAGTTTTGCATTTACGCCGTGTCAAGGGAAACCGTGCGTCAGCGCTCCCAGCGGCCGACGCGCGAACTCTGTTGACGGCGATCAGCTGATCGGCTGAGACAGCTGCGCGACTGCTTACAGTCGCCACAGCCTGGATGATTGAGTGGCCTGGCCTTGTAACGTCAGCTAACGTGGTTTTGCCAAACAGTTACTGCGAACGGCTGAAGGTAAGGGGAAACTAAGGCCGTTACTTTCGCCGAGGACATACAGCTCTACTGTATGATTATGATGGCGCCATCCTCTCGGGTAAAATATTTCGGAGGTAAAATAGTCTCTCTGCCCCCCTCACCTCCCCCCTCACCTCCCCCCTCCCAATTCGGATCTCTGGGAGAGGAATACTGTGCAGGATGTCGTCATGTGGAAAGACAACAGATGAAACCTAAAACAAGTCACATACAAAAAGAAATAACACTAGAAAAAGAAGACAAAGTTACAAGATGATCAACATATGTATCAACAACGCCTCTAGGCAACAAATCGAACAAAATTAACGGAATATTTAAGAAATAAGAATATTTCAGAAAACGAACATAAAACTAGCATTTCGCACAAACAATACCCTAAGGTCAAAATTAAGATCAGGAAAGACTAAACCAGACATTTATTCCTACCCTGGCGTTTACAAAATTTCATTTAATGACTGCACTAAGTTTTATATTGGGCAAACAGAAAGAAAGTTTAAAATTCGATTTAAGGAACGCACAGACTGTGAAATCAACCAGTCTAACTTTTACTTACACTTAAAAAAGCCAAAATCACACAGCTGAAAACATCGAAACTATTTTAAAAATTCTACACACAGTTCCTAAAGGCCATATTCTAAATATTCTAGAACAACTAGAAATTTTCACACTCACGAAAAAATACCCATTTGATATTCTCAACGAACAAACAGATTTAAAGGATAAAAATCATTTAGAGAGCTTTATTGAAATTTTGGAAAAGGAAAATCGATAAATATTTCACACAAGAAACAGAAACGATGTTTCTCTGCTATTGTATTATCGATGACACACGAATACAACCTCTGAGTGGCACAGATATATTTTACTGTGAACATAAAGCATCAACAGAGTAAACAGTTTCTATATCTGTCAAATAAAAAAATTAACGAGATAAAACGTGACTATACTATCTTGTCTCAAACAGACACTAACTATAATGTGCTTTATGGATGTCAGTCCAACTTAAACGTAAGTGAATTTGTAATGAAATTATTTTTTTAAATTTTTTAATCAAAATTGTATATTGCAAATGTAGGTAATTATTTTATTATACATCACCAGGTCCACTTGAAAATGGCATAAGCCGAAACAAGCTTGTAGTGGAGTCAATTTGCACAAACTGAATAAATATTGTTAGCAGCAAACTTGGATTTCTATATTACGATAACGTCCTTTAGGGAGGTTAGAAAATTTAAAAATGAAAATAGGTAGGTTGAAGTTAGATATAGCAGGGATTAGTGAAGTTCAGTGGCAGCATGAACAGGGTTTCTGGTCAGGCGAGTACACGATTATAAATACAAAATCAGTTGGGGGTATTAAAGGAGTAAGTGTCATAATTAATAAGAAAATAGGAAGTCGGGTAAACTAAGAACATCGTAGTGATTGCATATCGTGCTCAAGATACGAAGCCAACACCGAGCACAGTAGTAAAATTTTATATGCTCACTAGCTCTGCCGATGATGTGATCGAAGAAATGTATGAGGAAATAAAAGAAATTATTCAGACAGTTACGGGTGAGGATAACTTAATTGTTATAGGGACTGGAATTCCTTTTTTATTATGAAGTGAAGGACAAATAGTAGGTGAATATGGACAGGGGAGAAAGGAATTAAAGAGGAAGCCGCCTACTAGAATTTTGTACGTAACGTGATCAGAACAGACGCTTGGTTTAATGAAGATTGTATATGTGAAATAGACCAGGAGACACCGGAAGCTACCATATAGAATTAACAGTGGGAAGACAGACTTCAGAACCCGGTTTTGAACTGTAAGATATATCCATGGGCAGATATAAACTCTGAACATATCTTATTGCTTATGAAATGTGGACTGAAATTAAAGAAAATGCAGGAAAGCAGGAATATAAGGAGATGGGACCTGGATAAATTGAAGGAACCTGAAGTTCATGAGAATATCAGAGGGAGATTTTTGAAACAGTTTACAGAAACGGGGGAAAATAAAACAGTACAAGAGGAATGGGTGACTGTAAGAGATGAAATAAACAAGGCAGTAGAGGACGAAGTAGGTGGAAAGGCAAGACCTACAAAAATCATTAAATATCACAGTAAATAATAAATTTAATTGATAAAAGGAGAAGATATAAAAATTCAGTATATGAAGCAGGTAAAATGGAGTGCAGACGACTAAGAAATGGGATTAAGAGGAAGTGCAAAGTGGCTAAGCAGGAGTGGCTAGAAGTTAAATGCAAGAATGTATAACTAGGGGGAAAAATAGACCGCCTACAGGAAAATAGACATATGCGGACAAGAAAAATAGCTGTATGAATATCACGAACGCAGATGAAAAACCAGTTATGAGTAAAGAAGGAAAGGCTGAAAAGGTGGACGGAATATCCAGAGGGACTCTATAAAGGAAATCGATTTACAGACAATATTTTAGAAAGGGCAGAGGAAGTAGACGAGGATTATATTGAAGATACTACACTGAAAGATGAAATTGACACAGCATTGAATACCTAAGACGGAACAAGGCCCCTGGAGTAGACGACATTCCCTGAGAGCAACTGAAGTCTCTGGGAGAACCAGCAATGAAAAAACTATGACACCTGGTGAGTAAGATATATGAGACAGGTTAAATACCCTCAGACTTTAAGAAAAATGTAATAATCACTATTCAAAAAAGAGCAGACGCAGACAGGTGTTAAAATTACAGAACCATCAGTTTGATAAGACATGGTTGCAAAATTTTAATACGTATTATTTATAGAAGGATGGAAAGGCTGATAGACTCTGACCTCGGGGAGATCAGTTCGAATTCAAGAGAAACATAGGAACAATACTCACGACGTCTCTTACAAGATACATGGATACATTTCTAGCTTTTGTAGATTTGTAAGAAGCTTTTGACAATGTTCACTGGACTACATTCTTTCTAATTCCGAAGTCAGAAAAGGTAAAATATGGGGAACGGAAGGTTATTTACAACTTTTAGATAAACCGAACAGCAATTATTAGAGTTGAAAGGCATAAAGGGAAGCAGTGGTTGGGAAGGGAGTGAGACAGGTTTGTACCATTGTCCAATCTTATTCAATCTGTACCTTGAGCAAGCTGTGAAGAAAAACAAAGCTAAATTTAGAGAAGCAATTAGAGTACAGGGTAAAGAAATAAAAACATTGGATTTTTCTTATGGCATTTTAATTCTGTCAGAGACAGCAAAGGACCTGGAAGAGCAATTGAACGGAATGGATAGTGTTGTTGAGATCGTCGAAGATGAACATTAACAAGAGCAAAACAAGGGTGTAATAGAATGCAGTCTTAAGTAGATCAGGCGATGCTGAAGGAATTATATCAGGTAATGAGACAATAAGAGTAGTTGAGTCTTGTTAATTGGGCAGTAAAGTAACAAATGATGGCCGTAATACAGAGGATATAAAATGTAATATAATGGATGACGAGCGTGTTCGAAAAAGCAAAATTTGCTGACATCGAATTTTGAGTGTAAAGAAGTCATTTCTAAAGACATTTGTTTGGGGTGTTGGCTTGTACGTGTAACATGGACGATAAATAGTTTCGAAAGGAAGAGGATAGAGGCTTTTGAAATGTGGTGATATAGAAGGTACAGATTAGGTGGGTAGATCGTGTAAATGATGTACTGAACAGAATTGGTAAGAAAAGGAATTTTTTGTTTACCTTGACTTAAAGGAAGGGCACGATTGGTAGGACATTCTTACACATGAAGGAATAGCGAATTTTGAATGGGAGAGAAGTGTCTGTAAGGGAGGGGGCGGGGATCACAGAGGGAGCCGAAAAGACAAATACAATAAGCAGATTTCAATGGATGTGGGCAGCCGTTCTTACGAGGAGATGAAGAGGCTTGCTCAGGATAAAGTGGGGTGGAGAGCTGTATTAGACAAGTCTCCGGACTGACACTGACGACGATGACGACAACAACAACAACAACAACAAAAATTCAAATGTTTGTAAATCTATCGGACCAAACTGCGTGGTCATCAGTCCGTAGCTTACAAACTACTTAAACCTAGGTAAACTAACCTAAGGACAACACACACATCATGCCCCAGGGAGGACTCGAACCTCCACGGCGAACAACCGCTCCCCTCCGCAGCGAGACGCTTTAGACCGCTCGGCTACTCCACCGCAGCCAACAACAACAACATAAAGCGCCATCAAGAAATCCGATTACGATTCACTTATAGCTTTAATTGTAATTGAGTTACGAGTGAGGGCTCAAAGGAAAGGTCTTATCCAGACGCTTTGACACATTTGACCTTTTTGTTAATTTATACAGGGTGTCACAAAAAGGTACGGCCAAACTTTCAGGAAACATTCCTCACACACAAAGAAAGAAAATATGTTAGGTGAACATGTGTCCGGAAACGCTTAATTTTCATGTTAGAGCTCATTTTAGTATTTCTCTTTAAATGTAAATTGAAATAATTCGTGCAGACAATTGTCAAAATAACCAAGTGTTTCGTTAGTATGTACTGT
This sequence comes from Locusta migratoria, assembly GCA_026315105.1. Lineage (NCBI taxonomy): Eukaryota > Metazoa > Arthropoda > Insecta > Orthoptera > Acrididae > Locusta > Locusta migratoria. Next base: position 450,385,407 of record CM048748.1, read on the forward strand.
ACTTCCTCGATTCACGTCATCAACACAGATTTTCTGTGAAAGTTTGAGCAGGAATTGTTGGTGACGTTTTGATTGGGCCTCATGTTCTTTCACCTACACTCACTGGAGCACGTTATCATGATTTCATACGGGATATTCTACCGGTGCTGCTAGAACATGTGCCTTTACAAGTACGACACAACATGTGGTTCATGCACGAAGGAGCCCCTGCACATTTCAGTCGACGTGTTCGCACGCTTCTCAACAACAGATTCGATGACCGATGGATTGGTAGTGGCGGACCAATTCCATGGCCTCCACGCTCTCCTGACCTCAACCCTCTTGAGTTTCATTTATGGGGGCATTTGAAAGCTCTTGTCTACGCAACCCCGGTACCAAATGTAGAGACTCTTCGTGCTTGTATTTTGGACGGCTATGATACAATACGCCATTCTCCAGGGCTGCATCAGCGCATCAGGGATTCCGTGCGACGGAGGGTGGATCCGTGTATCCTCGCTAACGGAGGACATTTTGAACATTTCCTGTAATAAAGTGTTTGAAGTCATGCTGGTACGTTCTGTTGCTGTGTGTTTCCATTCCATGATTAATGTGATTTGGAGAGAAGTAATAAAATGAGCCCTAACATGGAAATTAAGCGTTTCCGGACACATGTCCACATAACATATTTTCTTTCTTTGTGTGTATGGAAAGTTTCCTGAAAGTTTAGCTGTACCTTTTTTAACACCCTGTATATGTTCTCAATATCTGACAGTGAATTGTTTATAAATGCTCGTAATTTAATTTTATGCGCGCTTTTAATCTGAATAGTACATTAAAAGGAGCAGTAAAAAGTTCCCCTAAAGAGCATTTCACTTGAAAAACTGCACTGGTAAAGTCCAACGGGCAAAAAATAAATATTTATTGGACTTGTACAAGAAGTGATTTGTCAGACTATCTTTTTGGGGAATTGTTATGCATATGAATTAATCTGAGATATTTATTCACATCAATATTTCAGCGGGCATCTAACGATGCCATCAAACTGTTTCAGCCATCATGTAAAAAGTTGTGAAATGTACTGGCAGAAACACAGGGTCATTATGAGACGTTTTCTGGATTTTACGTCGACGTGGCTGTATTTTGGCGGGCCGAGAAAAGGCCTAAAGAGAGACCAGAGTTGGTCATTCTAGATGGCGAAGCTATGTCGATTGTTGTGATTTTCAAGCGATACGAGAAGTATTGAACATAGCCGCAGAAACGTTCGCGAAGGACTTAGAAATGTTTTCGTGATTTCTTAGATTTGCACAGTAGTTCGTATTTTAATTTACTTCCTATGATTTCTAATTTAGTTATCGCACGGTGATGTTAACTTAAAACTTCAGAATGGAACATTATTAGAAGATGAGAAAATGGTTATAGTGGGGGCTCGAGCAAATTTTATGTGCACCATCTAGCGGTTCTTGCCTGCGAAGGTTTTAAAATGGGAAATGAACATGTTGTATCCCATCGTTAATATATATAACCATTGTTGTTGTTGTGGTCTTCAGTCCGCAGACTGGTTTGATGCAGCTCTCCACACTACCGTGTCCTGTGCAAGCCTCTTCATGTGAGAAACCGAACGGCAGCCTACATCATTTTGAATCTGCTTATTGTATTCGTCCCTCTATTTCACTCTACGATTTTTAGCCACACACTTCCTTCTATTGCTAAGTTGACAATTCCTTGATGTCTCAGAATATGTCCCACCAACCTATCCCTTCTCTTAGGATATTCTAAAAAAATCCTTTTCTCCCCAATTCTGCATCTCATTAGTTACGTCATCTATCCATCTAATCTCCATCGTTCGTCTGTAGTACCACATTTCGAATGCTATCATCATCTTGTCTGAACTCCCTATCGTCCACTTTTCATTCCAGAGAAATGTTTTCAGAAAGGACTTCCTAACATTTAAATAAATATTGGATGTTAACAAATTTCGCTTCTTCAGAAACTCTTTTCTTCCCATAGCCAATTTGTATCTTTTTTTCTTCGGCTTTCATAAGTTATCTTGCTACCCAAATAACAAAACTAACCTAACACTTTTATGTCTCAGTACCTAATTTAATTCCTCCAGCATCTGACACTACTTTCCATTACCCTTCTTTTGCTCTTGCTAATATTAATCTTAATTGCTCTTTCAGATACTTTGTTGTGTCTGACAGAATTACTATGTCATCAGTAAACAACAAAGTCTTTTTTCTTCACCCTTAACTGTAATTCCTTGTCTAAATTTCTCCTTGCATTCCTTTACAGCCTACTCTACGTACAGCTTGAATAACATTGGAGAAAGACTGTCTTACTTCCTTCCCAAACAGTGCGACCCTTCCATGCTCTTCGACTTAAATAACTGCTTATTATTAATGCAAATCACGCACTAAATGTAATAGAATTTATATGTCAGAGCGCCATGTTTTGGATTTACATTATCCCATTATCAAATTCTGTAAACCAAGGAAACATATGTTCTCCTGTTTTGAATATCGACGCCTTGATTTTGACATCGCTGAGTAACTTAGGGAGTATTTCCGTTACAACACCTTCAATTTTAGTGGATGACTATGAATAAGTGTTTGATGTCTAGACAATAATATCTTTGGTCACCAATGACAGCTGATATGCATATGGATAATCTATCAAGTTGAGAACTGCTGTCCGTTAGTACACAACTTTGTGCCATCCGATGAACAAGTGGTTCAGTTCGATGATTTGTTTTTGACGAAGTACATACGCTGCTATAATGACGCTTAATGACGTTGCCTAGCGGCAGATATGTTTCGTGGAAGGTTAGGTTACTTTACATTGAATATTTGTAGTTCATCCGTCGATTTTGTTTCCTTAGTGTACAGAACTTGATAATGGGATAATGTGTCCAGAAGTAAGTCTTTTTGGCATATAAATTTTATTATTCACAAACTGGTGCGTTATTTGCATTAATAATTAGTGGAACAGTTGTACGATGGCGTCAAAACAGATGATGTAAAAACTGCTGGCTTATTTTTGTCCAAATTGAATATAACTCTTCGCTCCCTTTATTTTACCCCTGTTACATTCAGAATTTGAAAGAGTGAATTCCAGTCATCATTTCTAAAAGTTTTTTTCAGATCTACAAATGCTAAAATCATGGATTTCCGTTTCTTTGTAAGATAGGAACATGCGAAGCAGTACTCACTTTAAGACTTAACGTAAGTGTCTTCGAAATCCAAAGTGATCTCCTCCAAGATAGTATTTCACCAGTATTTTCTATTCGTCTGTGTTATTTTGAAACCAACATATACATAATCGCTCTAGTTTAAATCTATGGCAATGACTTATTAACTTAATTTTTGAGTAATTTGAACCTGACGAAGATAGTGGCAAAGATGTTCTGCAAGAAATAGGTATCCAGCTTATGTCATCCCCTAAGACAAGTGGTTGTGGTGGTGGTGGTGGTGGTGGTGGTAGTAGTAGTAGAAGTAACTTCACAAATTGTGAAGTAAATCTATTTATATAAAAATGAATGTATGTCCTCTATGTGTTCATAAACCTTTCATTCGATTGCAATGAAACTTTGGTGAACTGTTTACCATACGCCCACGGAGGTATCTAACCAAAAATCATAGGAGCACGACACACGAGATATGACGTCACAAATAAGGAAAGGCCATCGCGTGAGAGTACCCAGATTTATGCGTAAACTATTGGAAAATGGGAGTAAGGAACCTGCAAAAAAAGTTTGCATGTTATTTCGGACGTTCATGAAGCGTTTTGCAAGTGTCCCCCCCTCCCCCCTCCCCACAAAATGATGAAACGAAAGTAAGTCTACCGCTCACGACAGTTTCTCTGTAGATTCCGTAAAATTGTCGCATCGGGCATGATCTTCTGTTTTATATAACTGAATTCGGTACGGGAAAAAAAATCTGTCTCATTGGGATTCGAACCAATGTGGTTTTGTTACATCGCCCCAAATTTGCGATTGGATAGGGGATTACCTGTCAGAGAGGACAAAGTTCGTAGTAATCGTCCATTTTTAGAGTATTGCTGCCCAGTGTGGGATCCTTATCAGGTGGGTTTGACGGAGGACATCGAAAAAATCCAGAGAAGGGCAGCTCGTTTCGTATTGTCACGTTACATGGGAGACAGCGTTACGGAAGTGATACAGTATCTGGGATGGGAATCATTACAAAACGGCGCTTATCGCTGCGGCGTGGGCTACTTACGAAACTCCAATCGCCAACATTCTTCTCCTAATGCGAAAATATATTGTTGACTCCCACTTACATAGGTAGAAATGAGCATCAATATAAAATACGGGAAATCAGAGCTCGAACGGAGAGATTCAGGTGTTCTTTCTTCCCGCGCGCTATTCGAGAGTGAAAAGGGAGATAAATAGTATAACGGTGGTTCGATGAACCAACTGCCAGGCACTTAAATGTAATTTGCAGAGTATCCCATGTAGATGTAGATGTACACGGACAAATGCTGCAAGTATTTTAATTATGGGTACTTCCGTGTACTTTGCAAAACTTAAAAGTGAACTTTCTCGAGTAACTTTTTTAGAGTTGCGTCGAATGGCTTTGGCTGATTGTTATTTAAGTTCTGTACTTCACGTATCATAAATATAGAGAAATTCTAAAATCCGATATCCATGTGGTTTCCTTTTAAGATAAGAAACGAAGAAACACATATAAGGTACATTCGACTAATATCCCTTCTTCCCGCAGACCTACCTTTAAACTTCAAGAGACTGCAGATTCCAGAGACGATTAACAAATCGCAGCGACATTTTTTTTAAATACTGAGTGGATTTGACATGTTTTTCACATGGACAGCTCTAAGTCGTCCGCTCAAGGGTGGGCTCACCGTATAATTTATTCATATTAGCTCCTGAACAAGTAACAAGAAATATTGTTTATAGTCACGTTTTGAATTAATGTTATACATCATTTGAATTTTATTACAATTGTTTTCGTTGGCAAATGCACTTATAATTTTGTGCATTATGCATATTTTTTACTGTTTCATAATTTCTAAGCTGTTTTCATGAATACAAGAAGATGAAATATTTTTCGTTATTTTATTTTAGTTTTTAATGCAAGACTGGTAAAATGCATACATACCCGGGAAAAATCGGATTTAGCAGATAGTACTTCATAAACCACATTGTTTTCTTCAATAATATACTGCCCAATGAGAATTACAACACTATGAAATGTTTAGTTGTCATTGCCTATTTTTGACTTTATGTCCGTCCCCTTCCGTGGTCTGCTCCTATGTTCGGTCACGCAGGCATCGCTTCACTGTGAATCACCTGCTCGTCGTCGAAAAATGTGTTCCACGAATGGCGTTCTGTGTCTGCCTCGTGGCTAATGACATCGGCTGGCCGCAACTGTCTGGGAGCTCCGCCGAACAACCTTCTGATCACCTCGCTCTCTGTGTCCGGCGACTAACATACTGTTATTCTTGTATTATTTATAAGTATTTTACTTCATAGCCTCTTTTTATTATACTACAGTGGGAACCGATGGTCTTGGGGTAAAGCGTTCGACTGGAAACCGAAGCGTCGCGGGTTCGAGACCCGGTCGGACCTCTCATTTTTTTCACCCTGTGTTTTAAGCCATCCTCCCCCTCTCAACGGTGTGAGGACTCGCCAGAAACGACACGTGTTTGGGACTCCACGTTAAGGTGTAGGTGCCCGGTTGGATAACTGGAGTAGCCAATGACCCACACGAAATTATTATTGTACCACACATTAGGCCTTATCATATTACTTCAGTACTCATTGTTGGCTCATTTTTTATTTCTTTTTATAGTGTACTAGCTGAAAACCCGGCGTATCGCGGACATGCATTTCTTCCAGTCTTACGATGGTCCATCTTCCCCTTTGTCTCTCTGACCACTTTCTCTTTCCGCTCTCTCTCTCTCTCTCTCTCTCTCTCTCTCTCTCTCTCTCTCTCCTAATCTTCCCCCTGTCACTTCACATTCTGTACCCCATCTCTTCCCCTTTCTCTGCCAATCTCCTCCTCTTATCTCTCCAACTCCTCTACCTCCTCAATCCTGCCTCCTCCATCTGTTAAAAATCTCACCATGCTTAACTTTCACGGTGACCAGTGTAGTGGTTGCCAAGTATATTGCACGGTACCCTCCGCCATGCACCGTATGAAATCTTACGTAGACAGTGCTTCAGTTGGGCCGGTACGGGACGGTACGGCGTACCGCCAAAAATTCAAACTATTAGCGTAGCGTTTACAATTCTTTCTTAAATCTGTAAAAAATAGACAAACTGTAAATTGTCGAATTGATTTCGGAAAGAAAAATTGGAGAGTTTTAGGTTCGTTCAAGTTGCGATCATAGCCGTTGAAGTGTTCAAATTGCACTTTCGCAGAATTACAATGGAATTTGACTGGCAGTCAAATATTCCAATTAGCAGATTCCGACTAGTCTGAATCGAGACACAGGAAATGCTTCTTACCGACTCAAAAGCGTTTAAGAACCTTGCTTCAAAGAGCAACATTTTGACTTAATTTCCATTGATCAAATCATGAAACACTGTAGAAATTACGTACGTTTTCATACTTAGCACGACTCGTTTGAAGAACCACTTACTGTCCAGATAAAATATTTACGGTAAATATTATGTTTGATTAAGTCTTTTCGCACTGTAGTCAGTTTAAGATTCTAAAATGGTGTGTCGTAGCACTAGTAGGAACTAAAATGGAAGCAAATTTTAATCTGTTTGACCAATGCTGCTTCAAGCGGATGGACGTGTATATGTTCAACTTTTGGTAACTGCAAGTATTGCTTCTTCCGTCGGTAAACTCTTGGTTCCGTCTTTAAAAGTTTCACGCACTTCCATCGTCCGAATTTTGTAACGGTTTTCGTGTGATATGTCTGCTTTTAATTCCCGGCAGCAACACGCATTGTTATTGTCTCCTGTAACGGAACTCGTGATTAGTTTACGATATGATGTCGTTGTCCAAAGCTGATGGTTGGTATCCTCATCTACACTAAACTCTAAGGACAACACAAAGATCCATGCCCGATGAGGGTCTCAAACCCCAGACGGCGAACGGCCGCGCGCACCGCAGCACGGCGGCCCAATGCGCACGGCTAATATGCCGTGGCGAACTGTACGTCTGTTGGTGGAAAATTTCTAATTATGACTATACTCCTGTCCACAGCAGCTGCTCCTCAGACTTTGTACAAACGTTTGTTAACATTCACCAAGATTTCTTCCGCTAAAGTGAGAAATTCAATAACGACACATTGCTTTTAGCGTACATAACAGACGCCTTTCTGAAACGGTGCTGGAGCTATGCTATCTGAGCCAGAATGTTCGAGCAAAGGAGTGGGCGTGGAGTTAAAAAATGAGAAAGGCGTTAATTTACGATAACATCAAAATAGGATTTGTTGCCGAAACTGGTACATGGTATTAAAGGGAACCCGTGGGGAGGTCTACGCCTATGCCTAGGAGCACATTTTACAGGAAAAGTTACGGTTTGATCGGAACCGAAAATTTAAAAATTCCACTTCCGATTCCTGTGCACCCCTGGGGCAGGCGTCGAAGTCGTACATATCTGTCGAAAGAGCCAAAAACGTTTGCGCGCGGGTTGTCAGGCAACTACAAGTAATTCATTTGTACTGTAATAATAGGTATTTCCATTGTAGAGAAGCAGCTGAAAGAGCTAAATCGAAAAAGTCTGCTGGTCCGGATGAAATAACAGTTCGATTTTACAAAGAGTATTCTGCGGCATTGGCCCCATACTTAGCTTGCATTTATCGCGAATCTTTAATTCAGCGCAAAGTTCCTAGTGATTGGAAAAAAAGCGCAGGTGACTTCCGTTTATAAGAAAGGAAAGAGAAATGACCCACACAATTACAGGCCAATATCGTTGACATCAGTTGCCTGTAGAATTTTGGAGCATATTATCAGCTCGAATATAGTAAATTTCCTTGTGACCGAAAAGCTTCTTTCTATGAAACAGCACGGATTTAGGAAACATCGTTCATGTGAAACTCAGGTTGCCCTTTTCTAAAATGACATCAAGCGAGCCATGCATGAAGGGCAACAAGGCGTTCGACGCGGTGCCACACTGCAGACTGCTAACGAAGATACGAGCTTATAGAATAGGTTCACAGATTTGTGACTGGCTGAAAGACTTCCTACATAATAGAACGTAGTACGTTGTTCTCAACGGCGAGTGCTCATCAGAGACGAGTGTATCGTCAGGCGTTGCCCCAGGGGAGTCTGATAGGCTCGCTATTAATTTCTATCTATATAAATGATCTGATGAACAGAGTAAGTTGTCATTTGTGGCTGTTTGCTGATGATGCTGTGGTGTATGGGTGGGTGTCGTCTTTAACTGACTGTAATAGCATACAGGATGACTTAGACAAAATATCTAGTTGATGCGAAGAATGGCAGCTAGCTCTCAGTGTAGAAAAATTTAAGGTGATGCGCATGAGTTGGAAAAACAATCCCATAATGTTCGAATACATCATTAGTAGTGAGCTTCTTGATGCTGTCGCCTCGTTCAAATATCTAGGCCTTACATTGCAGAGCGATATGAAATGGAACGAACATGTAAGGACAGTTGTGAGTAAGGCGGACAGCCGACTTCGGTTTATTGGGAGAATTTTGGGATGTACTTGATCTGCAAAGCAGATCGCGTATAAAACGCTTGTACGACCATGTCTTGAGTATTTATCAAGTGTTTGGGACCCACAGCAGATCAGTTTAAAGGAAGACATAGTAGCAGTTCAGAGGCGAGCAGCTAGGTTTGTTACTGGTACATTCGACCAATGCGCGAGTGTCACGAAAATGCTCCGGCAACTCAATTGGGAATCGCTGGACGAAAGACAACGTTCTTTTCGTGAATTTCTGTTGAGGAAATTTAGAGGGCCGGAATTTGAAGCTGAGTGTAGTACGATCATCCTGCCGCCTACTTACATTTCGCGTAAAGATCACAAAGACAAGATAAGAGAAATTAGGGCTCGTACGGAGGCATATAGGCATTATTTTTTTCCTCGTTCTATTTGGGAGTGGATTAGGAAATTCCTACTAGCGGTACAGTGTACCCTCCGTCACGCACCTTACGCTGGATTGCGGAGTATGTATGTAGATGTAATTCATTTGTACTGTTCCGCATTCGCGACATTGTTTGCGACTGAGAAAATTGCGGTCCATTACTTTCTGCGAAACCCCCTCATACGTCAATTCTAATTTTATATCCGAATGTTGTGTGCAATATCTGTCTCTCTGTTTTATCGGCGGCATCTAATCTGCAGGTAGCGCTTTGGGAAAAGATTAAGCGGCAGTGGCAGAGTACGACTAGATCTGCTTAAGATGATTAGCTTTAGATAAGTACGTGGAGCAGGTGTGAATTTCACGCTCCAGAGGCGCCGCAACCCACCAGCCTTCGTCTGCAGGTGTGGCGGTGGAAAAAAAAAACACTAGCGGTAATTGCGCGACTCAGTGGCTGAGAAATGTGGTTGTTATGGAAACGAGCGAAAGGCGGTCGCAAAGGATCGGGTAAGCGATCAATCGCTGACGTTGGCGAGGAGAGGGAAATACACGCACCTCAGGAAAAATCGATGCAAACGGTTCTTTACATCATTAAAACCTACGAAAACAAATTACAACGGGAAAATGTCTACAGGGGTTATTTTGACCCGTCCTATATCATTTCCTATCCTCCCCCATGTTGCCATGGATGACGCACAACAGTTTGCGTTTGTATCGCAATGATAGTGCACGCGAGGATTGTAGTAACTCCCCAATGCACTCTGTGAAGAGCAGGAACTCTAAAAGTTCACCAATCTGACGTCTTCTATAGATGTCCCCACGCAGATTATAGCACGCAAGTCCGAGTTCTTTGAATGAGGCTGAAATTGCTGAACTATTGGGAGGAACTGATCTATTTGCAAAATGGCTATTAGGGGAAAAGCATTTAAGAAGCGAAATTTGTTTACATCCAATATTAATGTAAATGTTGGGAAATCCTTTCTGAAAACATTTGTCCAGAGTGTAACATTGTTCGCTGAAACGTGGACGATGAGATCAGACGAAGATGGTACAATCTATTGATATGTGGCGCGGAAGACGAATTCTGCAGGTTAGATTGGTACATCACGTAAATAATAGGGTGGTGCTGAAAAGAATAGGGAAGAAAATAAATGTCTGGCATGTCTTCACTTGGAAAATGTGGGACAAGTATTCTGAAATTGATTCCGCATTTCTTTATTTCCAGAAGGCTTTTGACATCGTACCTCACATACGTCTTTTAATCAAATTGCGTAGTTATGATATATCGGCCCAAGTTTGCGACTGGATAGGGGATTTCCTGTCAGAGAGGACACAGTTTGTAGTAATAGATGGTAAAGCGTCGAGTAACACAGAGGTGATATCGGGCGTTCCACTGGGTAGTGTTACTGGTCCTCTGCTGTTCCTTATTTACATAAAGGATTTGGGAGAAAATCGAAGTAGCTCTCTTAAGTTGTTTGCAGATGACGCCATCTTTTACCGTCTAGTAAAATCATCTGAAGATCAAAACCAAGTGCAGAACGATCTAAATACGATATCACTAAGGTGTAAAAATGGGCAATTGATTCTAAATTAGAAGTATGAAGTCGTCCACCCGAGTACGAAAACAAATCCGTTAAACTTTGTTTACAAGATAAATCAATCAAAAGTGAAGGCCGTAAACTCTACAAAATACCCAGGAATTACTATTACTTCGGCCGTCAGAAGTTATTTTTCTACCAAAATAACAAACCTGATCTACTACTTTTGTCCTATTACGTAATGTAATTCCTTCAGGACTGCCTGATTTTCGTAGACTGCATTGCGTTACCCTTGTTTTGTACTTGTTAATGTTCATCTTATAACCTACTTTCAATGCACTGTTCAATCCTATCAGTTGATCTACCAGGTCCTTTGCTGTCTCTGACTGAATTAAAGTATCTGCAAACCGCTAAGTTCTTATTTCTTCACCCGCGACTTTAATTCCTTCTAAAAATTGCTTCTTCCATTCCTTCACATCTTGTTCTATGTACAAATTCAATATCATTAAGGAAAGGTTACCTAGTATCTTCCAAAACATTGCGTTGCTTTCATGCCCATGGAGCCTTTTAACTGCTGTCTCGTTTTTGTACAATTTTAATATAACTTATCGTTCCCTATATTTTGTCCCTGCTAGATTCAGAATTTGAAACAGTATTCCAGTCGCCGGCCGCGGAGGCCGAGGTGACTGAGCCGCTCCAGTCACGGTCAGCACGGCCACTACGGTCGGGGGTTCGAATCCCCCCTCGGGCATGGATATTTGTGTCGTCCTTCAAAATGTTCAAATGTTTGTAGAGTCTATGGGACTTCACTACGGGGTCATCAGTCCCTAAACTTACAAACTACTTATGAACTACTTATAACTAAGGACGGCACAAATATCCATGCCCGAGGGGGATTCGAACCCCCGACCGTGGTGGCCGTGCGGACCGTGACTGTAGCGCCTCAATCCCCTCGGCCACCGCGGCCGGCTGTGTCGTCCTTAGTTCGTAAGTAGTTCATAAGTAGTTTGTAAGTTTAGGGACTGATGACCCCGTAGTTAAGTCCCATAAGCTTTACAAACATAAAAAAAAAAAAAAAAAAAAAAAAAAAAAAAAGTTAGTATTCCAGTCAAAATTGTCAAAAGTTATCTACAAAAGCTAAAAGATTTTCTTTAAAAGATCTTTTAATATTGAGTCCACTGTTCTGTCTCGCTTGCTCCTATATTTCTTCTAAAATCGAAACGATTTTCCTCTAGCACAGTTTCTACCTGTTTTCCCATTCGTCTGTCAATATTTAGTATTAGTAGTATTTGGCAACCATTTTTATTAAACTGATAGTTCTGTAATTTTCACACTAGTCTGTTCATGTTTCCTTTGGAAACATATTCTTCCTTGAAGTCTGGAAGTATTTCCCCCGTCTCACACATTTTGCACACAAAGTGAAATATTTACTTCATCATTGTCTCGTCCTAAAAAGCAATTCAGAGGGAATATCATTTACTCCAGGTGCCTCGTTTCGACTTAAATCTTCCAGTGCCTTGTAAAATTCTTCCGGCAGCATAGGATCATCCTTTGATTTGATTTTCTCAGGGAAGCCAAAACAGTCTTGGTCCAACCCGCCACTGCCCGCACCGAAACTAAGTTTATTGTGCGGTATCGCTCCCTGTATATGTAGTAAAGCCAACCAATGCCCTTGAACAGCGCAAGGAGTCCCTTTACCAGTTCTTTATTAGACATAATTTCTTTGGGTCTGGTTGTCCCAAATGTTCTGTGCCTTTTACTCTCCAATGCAATGCTTCGAAGATTAGATGTGATGCAGTTCCATCTCCGTCATCACAGATCCTACATTTAGGGTCCTCTTTCTGTTATTCCCATTGTATGTAGGTGTTTTTTGAAATTACCATGACCTGTCAGCAATCCAACCACGAGTCTAATCTCTCTCCTGTTCAGGCCCAGGATTGCAGAGCTTCTTTTAAAACATGACTTTGGCATCATTACCTTGCCATGTTTTTGTTGATAGACTTTGGTCCAATATGCTACGTGCTGTCTTCTGAGCCAGTTACGTAGCCTTGGTGATTGTCAGGACAGGTTCCGGTCCGATAAATGGGACCTCTGCCCCCATCCTGGATAATCTGTCGGCATGTTCGTTGACACTGATCCCCGAGTGCCCAGGGACCCACATAGGTTTACTGTATTGCTTTCCTCTAGCTCCACCAGAACCCTGTGACATTCTGCAACAATTTTAGACCTTGTTGCAGGAGCTGCCTGGCTGTCTGAATAGATATAGATGCTACGGTCTTTGTAGCACCTATGCAAATTCTCCTCCACACACGCCCTGATGGCAGTGATTTCAGCCTGGAATACTGAGGCCACTTTCCCTAGAGAGATGACGCCCTCCAGTCTTGGCTGCACCCCGTATACCCCAGCCCCAACGCCTTGGTCTGATTTTGACCCGTCAGTGAACCAGGCAATATCCCCCGTACGGTGTCTAACTATTTTCTCCCACTGCTCCCTACTTCCAATTGTTATATTTAAAGGCTTGTTGAAGCAGTATGGGGTAAAATATAGTCGGCTGGCATTTCCCCAACCTTTCCTATATTTACCTCACTCACTATTTTAGTGTGTGATTCTGGATATCCCAAAGAGTTCCAGTTTTTGCCAGTTTTGAGTCTGTATGCACCAGCCGCTGTATCCATCTTCACCCAAAGGTGTAATGGGGACATATCCAGCATGGTTTCCATCCCAGCAGTTGGTGTGCTGCTAATTCCGCCTGTTACGGCTAAGTAGGCTAATCTCTGTACCTTACCAAGCTCCTTAGCAGCAACCTGTTTTTCTACATTCTTCCACCACACGACCGCCCCATAGGTGATCCTGGATCTAATCACTGTGGTGTATATCCAGTGCATACCCTTGGGACTCAGGCCCCAATTTTTGCCACAAGCTCTCCTGGTACTTACCAGAGTAGATCATCCTTTACCGCCTCTTTCATTTCTATAATACTGCCTTCAAGTTCATTTCCCGAATTCAGGCCCTCTGTTCATTCCTTTCACTTCTCCCTTCTTTGCTTAGTACTGGTTTTCCGTCTGAGTTATTGATAGTCATGCAGTTCCTCTTATTGACTCCAAATGTCTCTTATTTTTCTGTAGGTGATATCTATATTTCCCCTAATTACACGTTCTTCTACGATGTTTAATTTTACTCTAGCTACTCCTCCTCAGCCATTTTGCACCTCCTGTAAACCTCATTTTGAAGTCGTCTGTACTCCTTTTGTATGCTACACTTGCTGCACTTTAATACTTTGTGTGTGATCTATGGATTTCTATAACGTCTTGCCCTATCTGTATGATCCTTTGCGACATCCACTACTGTCTTTACAAAACTACCCATTTTTCTTTTGCTGTATTACTCCCTCCGTTCCGTCAATCCTAGGCTAATCTGGTAGTATGTCAACCATACAAACTTAAAGGCAAATCAGGATGTTCGAAGTTGATTTACAGATTCAAATAAGAACTGTATTTCACTTTTGACTTCTTTCTTGTAATAATTTCTACCATAATTCGTGCATCATTTCCTGACACACACTCCCCTATATCGCGATAATATAAAACGAAGTGACCTCCTCTGACGTTTATCTATTTCCTCCTAATGAGGATCCAATAATGCGCAACAGTCTTTCAAAATAGGGCGGACAAGTTTAGTGTAAACTTCTTGGTATTTTGTTGCGTTTCTGTAGTGCAGTGTTCTTCAACCTATAGGTCGCGACCCCCAGGGGGGATCGCAACATATTTAAATCAAATATTTAAATGTTTGTATAGCTTATGGGACTTAACTACGGGGTCATCAGTCCCTAAACTTACAAACTACTTATGAACTAGCGAATACTAAGGACGGCACAAATATCCATGCCCGATGGGGGGATTCGAATCCCCGACCGTAGTGGCCGTGCAGACTGTGACTGGCGCGACGCATGATCAGGGGGTCACCGTCGCAGAAGGAAGTACAATAGTTGCACCATTAAACAACCAGACCAATAAGTGTCTTAACACTGGCGGTTTCATAATGCAAATAATTGCCTAAGAAAGGTTAAATGTATTTTATATTAAAACTGTTGATAAATTAATTCCCATTTGAATAGAATAAGGATAAAAAATGTTGAAATTTCTGTAAATCTATCGGACCAAACTGCGTAGTCATCAGTCCGTAGCTTACAAAGTACTTAAACCTAGGTAAACTAACCTAAGGACAACACACACACACACACACCCATGCCGCAGGGAGGACTCGAACCTCCACGGCGAGCAACCGCGCGCTCCGCAGCGAGACGCTTTAGACCGCTCGGCTACTCCACCGCGGCAGAATAAGGATCGTATCATAATAAATCTTGTTAACAATAAATAAACGAAAGGTCTTAAAACTGGTACCAGGTGATAGATAAATTTACAAGATATAATGCATAATTTTGAGCAATTAGATTGTTTCCTATACAGTTTGACCTTTGTCGAAGAGCATAATTGCCTTTTGAGCTTTACCTACAAAGCTAAACCTCGTTATGAAACATATTGGGTGATCAAAAAGACAGTATAAATTTGAAAACTTAATAAGTCGCGGAATAATGTAGATAGAGAAGTAAAAATTGACACACACATGCTTGGAATGACATGGGGTTTTATTAGAACAAAAAAGAAAAAGTTCAAAAATGCCGAAAGATGGCGCTGGACAGCGAAACGTCAGTGACTGCGCATGAAAATCGTGTATAAAAGCAGCTGTAATGGGAGAGAGAATCAGATGCACCAGCAGTCGCAGCATGTTGACGTTACCTGAAAAGGGGCTTTTAGTGAAACTGTATTATCAGAATGGGGAATGTGCCTGTTCAGCTTTACGATCCTATCGCCTTAGGACGGGGATTCGAACGGGTAAAGGTCAGTTGACAAATGCAGCTTTGGCGAGAATGATTTCGAAGTTCGAAGCCACGTGTTGTTTAGATCTTTCAAATTTATACTGGCTTTTTGATTAACCGGTATATTTTTATGTCGGAATTAATGTAATAATACGACGTGTTCTCAGAAAATCCAACTAAAATTTATCCTTTAATGTAAAATAGTATTAATTTTTTTTACAAGAAAGTTATATAAACAGAAGAAAATTACACTCTTTATTATATTCCACATATATAGTTGTTATGCCACGTCACACAAATTGAATTTTAATTTACAAAACGTAACTAGTTTCAATGAACTCTGTCAGCATTATCAAACGTAAGAAAAAATTGTCTTAAACGCAAACTGAGAAAATAAATTATTAAAAGGTGTAGTAACTGTAGCCAGGCCATCTAGGGGTGTGACAGTGACTCTCAACTGTCTGCCATAGTCACACATGGTATCGCAACATTTCCAGCTATATATAATTCCATACCATGCCACAACATCTGTATTTGCAATATGAATGGTATTTGGTTGTTGAGCTGCAATAACCATGTGATATGGCAGGCACAACCAAGATTTTAGGCACAAACCAAATGAATTCAGAACATAGTACCGATGTGTACCACGTTCTATATCCAAGTTGTCAAGTACCAGATGTGATTCCATTGGTCGGGGGGTTCGAATCCCCCCCTCAGGCATGGATATTTGTGCCGTCCTAGTTCGTAAGTAGTTCATAAGTAGTTTGTAAGTTTAGGGACTGATGACCCCGTAGTTAAATCCCATAAGATTTACAAACATTTGAACATTTGTGATTCCATTGGGAGCTGTCAACACCAATGTCATACAAAATTACACTCGTTGCGTTTGAAATTACACACGATTGTGGTATTGTGAGAAGAGGGGATGGGGTCACCAAAATATTTTTAGTTTCAAGGGGGTCGCGTATTGCAAAAAGGGTGGGAAACACTGTTTTAATGGTACGTTGTATCTTCGAACTGTTCTGCCAGTGAAACGTACTCTGTGGTTAACCTTCCGTACGGCCTTTTCTGTCAGTTCTTTTACACGATTGTAATTCCTAGGTATTTAGTTGAATTTGCGACTATTAGATTTAGCTGATTTTTTGTGTAAGATAAACATTTTTTTTTCTCATATCACTACGACACACTTTTCGTTATTTTGGATGACTTGCCATTTTTGCGCCATATTGATACGTAAATTGTTTTCAAGTTTGATATTCTGATGACTTTAGTAACCGATAAACGACAGCATCATCCGTGAGCTGTCTAAAAGAGCTGCTGAGGTTGTCTCCTATTTCGTTTGTAAAGGCAAGCAAAAGTAGGGTCCGTACAACATTTCGCCTCTAGACGCCAAATATTAGTACCTTTTTATTCGGTGACTTTCTGTCGATTACTATGTCCTGTGTAGTTTCTATAGAAAATCGCGAATCCAATCGCTCAATTGCAACAGTATTCCATAAAGACACAGTTTGATTGGAAGACACAGTTTGATTGGAAGACACAGTTTGATTGGAAGACACAGTTTGATTGGAAGACACAGTTTGATTGGAAGACACAGTTTGATTGGAAGACACGACACAGTTTGATTGGAAGACACTTTTGAGGAACGGTCACAAGCCTTCCATAAATACAGAATACTTAATCGAATCGATGTTCTATGTCAGACATCATTCATCAATTAAAGTGTGTTTAAATGTTTGTAGAGCTTATGGGACTTAACTACGGGGTCATCAGTCCCTAAACTTACAGCCTACATATGAACTAGCTTATACAAACGACGGCACAAACATCCATGCCCAAGGCTGATTCGAACCCCCGACCGTAGCGCCAGTGGATACCATGACTTGCACGCCGCAGGCCGCTCGGCCACTGCGGCCGGCTTAAAGTGTGTAAAGAGCAAGAATGATCCTTTATGATCCGTGTTGACTAATTTTTGTCTTAGAGTTACTTTGTAGGTCAACTGCTGTTTGTGTATGAGAAATCGGTTGGAAACTTCATGTCAGCACGCTGTAGGTGTCGCCACCGGCGCCAACTTTGTGTGAATGCTCTGAAAAGCTAATCGTTTGCATATCACAGCATCTTCTTCCTGTCGGTTAAATTTCGTGTCTGTTGCACGTCATCTTCGTAGTGTAGCAATTTTAATGGCCAGGAGTGTAGTTCCACATAAAAGATGTCTAGCTTTCGACAGGGATTAATATTCTGCAGGTATGCTCCTACCACTGCATACGCCACGGCACATTCCTTAGATATTCTTTCGCCTATGATGTCGAAAATGTTGTTGGCTTGTTAGAAGACACCCACGGCATCGACAAGTTCTAGGTGTATGTTAGAACGAGACGGAGAAGAACTCTCCGTACCCCGAAAGAACAGACACCACACCGCAAATGCGGTCATATGTTCGACGTTACACGGGAATCCGTAACGGCGAGTGTAAGAGAGCAAGGACGATGAGGGCTGTACAGTCCTAGCAGGCGACTTGAGAAGTTTGCGACGGACGGGTGCCGAACGCAGGTAGCAGAGTGGTTCAGGTGACCGCTAGCCCGAAGCGGGAGGCCTGGGTTCGATTCCCGGCTCGGCTCATTTTGTCACTTGCCGCATTGTGTAATTTCATTGCCCTGATACGGCTAATGTCAATCCATTTCTTCCATCCCCTCCTTAATAAATGATTTGCAAAGACCCCAGAATGACCTGACGCACTGTCTTTGAGACTAAGTACGTGCAGAAAATGGACAAAGCTAGGAAGTATAAGTAAACAGCGTCAATTTTGATCTCTGTGCGTTGTTATTCCCGCACACCACGGCGCACAGAGGCTTCACGCCGTACAGCAGTGTCATTTGGGTTGCCTGAACGGCAGGCGCTAAGCGGCGAGACAGGTGACGGCGTAGGCGACATTACAGCGCTGTTGGGTATCACTCCGACCCCGACTAATCACATCGGTTGCACGCCCCGTCTAGCCAGAGTCCAACATGAGAGTCGCGGAACTGCCTTTGATTTTCAGTAACTTTGCAAATAAAGCGCCGCGAAGTTGCAGAGTCGTAAAATCATACTGCAAAACGATTGTGTATTGAATGTGTGTTTGGACTGCAGGAGCACATTTAGGAGCATTTGTGTCGCTATAAACTGTAACATATCAAAAGTATAAACCAGAAATGTCTCGTTTGGTGGGTAATAAGAGTATAATTTAAATTTATATATGGTATGTTCTTTCAGACATGTTCGAAAGAGCAGGCGCCACTTTTGATCCTGCAGTTATTATCTAGTCATAATCACGGTGATCGCTGTGTCCCCATTGGTGTATGGGTCAGTACAACTGCCTAAAAAGCAGACCAGTGTTCGAATCCCAGCTGGGTATACATTTTCATCTGCCGGCCGCGGTGGCTGAGCGGTCTGCGGCGTGCAAGTCACAATGCTCTTCAACTGTGTACTCGACAAGGTGATCAGGGAGTGGCGACAAGGAATGAAAGGAGTATGCGGTATACGACTGGGGTGCAAGAAAAAAGGAATACGAGTAGATTGCCTTGCATACATGGATGATATTGTTTTACTGTCAGAATCATTAGAAGAGGCAGTGAACCAAACCAAAAAACTATGGAGACAAGCAGCTAAAACACGCCTACAGATCTCAATCGAGAAGACAAAATATATGACAAACATCACGGAAGCTCCTGGATGGATGGCAATAGAAAGAAGGAAAATTCAGTAGGTGGAAAAATTCAGATACCTAGGAGAATGGATAGACACTGGACTGACAGAAAGGGGTGCAATGGAAGCACGAATAAACAAAATTAATTTAGCATATAAACTGACAATGAACATCTATAATAAGAAGAATATTTCTATCAATGCAAAACTGAAACATTATCTGACAGTGATCCGCTCTGAAGCTTTATATGCAGCAGAAACACTCAACCTAATATGAACTGGAGTGTTCAAGAGGCTAGAACTGGTGGAACGGAAGATTCTCAGGAGAATATTAGGACCTCGAAGAGCAGAAGACGGTCAGTTTAGAAATCGATCCAACAAGGAACTCTATTCCAAAATAGAAAAAATATCCAATATCATTAAGAAAAGAAGGTGCGAGTACTTTGTACACATTTGCAGAATGGTCCACGGGAGGTTAACACAGCAAATTTCACAATTCTTGTTGTACTAGTACAAGAAGTACAATGGGATCAGGAAGAAATGGGAATACGGGATCAAGAAACACAGAACAGGGTGATTTTTAAATAAAAAATTCAGGCATTTGCAGGATTTGAGGACAGAACTAGACCGAGAACGAAATCATCGTGGACAGAAGAGCGAAGAAAGATGCAAAGTATGAGAATGAAAGAATACTGGAAGAGGAGGAAGAACGGAATAAAGGAAGCTGATGTGAATTAACGTGGTCCAAAGATGGCCGAAACGAAAGAAGCTAGTTCATAAGTAGTTTGTAAGTTTAGGGACTGGCGACCCCGTAGTTAAGTCCCATAGACTCTACAAACATTTGAACATTTTCAACTTTACCTATACACATTTAGTGTCAAACATTCCGTGAATACAAGAGAATAATGTTACGTATAACAAGTGTTTATTTACGGTGATGTAACACTTCTGAGCATGGAAGTAACCTTAAACCTTCGAGCAGGCGTAGTGGGATACTGAATACCCCATTCTGGAATTTTGTGTAGCTACAGCACAGATGTGCCTCGCTGGGGCTCTAGCTACTTGTTAATCTGCCTGTCTTCGTCCCCCCCCCTCCTCCCCGTCTCACCTCAGTATTGCATTGTTTCTCTATGAGGACGCTAGTGGGGTGTTCTCTACCCCACGCACCTGCTACTGTTCTACACGAGTTTATCTCAATTTTGAAAGATGCCCTACTTTAGCTTTATGTAAGCTATTAAAATAATAAAAGCAAGAAATATCCAGCTTGGTGGGTGAAAACAAGTATTTATTTAAAAAAAAAAATATCGAGTGAATATATCAATCCGTAAGATGTAAAATATAAAAACAAAACGAATAATATATTCGCCACATATTTTTCAAATAGTATTTTAAATTTTAAAGGTGCCTGAAAAGCCCCCTATAAGTACGATTCGCACTTTTTCTAACCAAAGAAATGTTCAAATGTTTAAAAATGCGTTCAAATGTTTGTACAGGTTATGGAACTTAACTACGGGGTCATCAGTTCCTAAACTAACAAACTACTTATGAACTACTTACGAACTAGGACGGCACAAATATCCATGCCCGAGGGGGGATTCGAGCCCCCGACCGTAGTGGCCGTGCAGACCGTGACTGAAGCGCGTCAGTCCCCTCGGCCACCGCGGCCGGCTTCAAATGTTTCTTAAGCTTATGGGACTTAACTGCGGGATCATCAGTCCCTCAACTTACAAACTAGTAATAAACTAACTTATACCAAACAGAGCACAAACATCCATGCCTGAGGAAGGATTCTAACCCCCTAACCAAACACCGTGGGTTTTCTGGTGTATCTTGGTAACAAAGATTATCGAAAACGAAAAAACCGCGTTCTACATGTCTAAAAGATATAGACAAACTTTGGGGTATTTGTTATGTTTGATTACTTAGATATATGCGACCCATGGTGCTAAAATTATTAAAAATGAAATTATCTGATTTTGTGCAAAAGTATAAGTTTGAACCTCTAACAGTTTAAGGATGTATGGGGAAAATTTCAGCTATTTACAACGAACAGAAAGTATTTACATGGTGCCGGCCGCGCTTCAGTCACGGTCTACGCGGCCACTGCGGTCGGGGGTTCGAATCCCCCCACGGGCATGGATATTTGTGCCGTCCTTAGTCTTAGTTAGTTCATAAGTAGTTTGTAAGTTTAGGGACTGATAACCCCGTAGTTAAGTCCCATAGCCTTTACAAACATTTGAACATTTTTTTACATGGTTATCTGTATAATTTCTGGTACCCAAATATCAGTTTTTAATTTTCTCAGGAATCGCCCATGCATATATGTTACTTTTACAATATAAGCTGGGTCAACTGTATCATATACCACACAGTGTCCACAAATCAACTTATTTCCTTACTTTTGTCTCCATGAAGTGTCTAGTAACTACAGTTTGACCCAATATAGTAGGATAGTTACAGTATTGCCATTCTACTAATTTGTATACAAATTATCAATAGGCCTAAGGCTCTCCACTTCACCCCTTATCTCCGTCATCAATGGAACCAGTGATGAAGAATCGCTCGCGGCGTTTTGGAACAGGCTTTCTGAAAGATGTTTCGTTACTTGACTGGTGAATGACCATTACAGCGGCAGTGTTCGTGCCGCCTAGTGGTGCGATCTGTCGGCTGCTCGGCGTACCAGTGCTTGCTGCTGCCAGTGCTACCTGTCGGCAGCAAGGAGAACTACCTCAAGCTGTGACCTCGGTGGTAGCGGCAAATTCCAAGCAGCGGGAAGAGAGACCAAGTCCTTGTGAATAGTTCCCAAATTATGAGGGAGCGCCTCTTACCTCAAGAGGGACTTAGGATGTATAAAGGGGTGCGCAGGCGGGTGAAATTAGACAAATGAAAGTACGACGAAATGTCTACTGGTCACTCATGATATTCATTACCATCTTAAGTCACCAGCCTGAATGTCAGTGCATTAACTAATTGTAGCCAATCCGACCGCTGGATTTGATAGTGGAGTAAGTAGAAGGAAAGAGCTACACGATGACTAAGATGAGCAGATGTATCGTCCACATTAACGTATTTTTAAAACTCATTGCTACTAAAGGATTATTTGAATCCGCAGTTGTGATTTTTTTGCTTATATATATCGTGGCCGTGGAAATTTCAAAATTATTAATCTTATGTGGCTAATTCCGGATAACGATCATTAAGAAAAGTTTCATAATGAACGTTCTCCGAAATTCTGAAGGAACCGAGGTACCAACAGCCGTAGGTATAATGAAATATTTATTCTATTACAACCAGTTTCGGCATTTCACTATGCCATCTTCAGGTCCCTACATCGGAGCGTGATATCCAAAAGTAGGGATACTAAACTGGATTATTGGATTTCGTCTCTTAGTTGGAAACAACACCAACTGTGACACCAAGGACTAGTTGTGGTTTCAAAGATTGTATAGAATTAGAAAATTATAGAAATTAGTCAACAATAGTAGTTATTCCGCAAAGATACATTGAGAAAATATAAAAGAATTAGGTTTTTTGTTTATGGCAGAAAACGAAATATTCTCGGATTTCCCGTTACTTTCATTTTTCGCCATGCAAGAAATTCTCTCTGCTGAATCGTTGCAGGTATCTGAAATTTTCTACAGGCTTCGTACGTAGTATAACACCTTTCTGTGGAACAAAATTTTTCAAAGTGCATTGCTGCTGAAGATATTTAAGTTCTTGTTAAATTTTAATTTCTGTGTTTCATATCAACAATTTAAATTAACGTTACTAACAGCTGAAGGCCGCGCGGTCTAAGGCATCATGCTACCGACTGGACGGTCGCCTCCGCCTGAGGTTCGAGTCTTCCCTCGAGCATGGCTGAGTGTTTTGTCCTTGATCTGCGTTCGTTTAAGTAATCTGCAAGTCTAGGAACGGATGCTGTGTAGCAGTTTGGCCCGAAAGGCTTATAAACAATAGCTGAAAACCCGGCGCTGCCCGGGTATTTATTTATTTATTCCTTCCTGCCATTTTTCAGGTATATATTCATTTGTATAAGGACTGTATATCTGTAAAATCTCTTGGGAATACAATTAGTAGTAAAGAAGTAATAGATTAAAGTTGGAGCTCGATGCGGCGGTTTTCCATGAACGTTACTGTTTATGTGCTCATATCTCGTGAACTACGTGTCATATTGTGTTACTATTTAGAAGGTACATTCAACTATATATGGTATACTTTCTGTAAAATTTCCTGTCGCTAAAATTTGTAGTGTTCAAATTATAAATTGTAACGTCATACTGAGAGCCGTAGTTTTACTCCATAAACAGCGGAAAAGTAGTAATCGAGAAACTTCTTTCCATTCATCATTTTACTATGGTTGCCAGCGAGAAAAAGTTTAATAAAGGTTTGAAATTATGTTTGAAGTTTGTTGCAAGTCGCTAAGTACTGTCATTCTCATACAGTGTATTTCGAAAGTCTCGCCGCATTATATGGCATTCTTTGCGATTTCTATTCGTTATGACGTAATATCTTCTGAACCATGTGCCGTATGTGATGTTAACCATGCAGCAATTGTTACCTCACGGTAAGGAATGTGTGTACCAAATTTGGTTGAAATCGGTCCAGTGGTTTAGGAGAAAATGAGCAGCTTTGTCGGTAAATGCAGTGGCGTAGCTATCATAGGGCTAGGCGGGGCAGTGCCCCGGGGCCCCCGAGCTCAAAGGGCCCCTCGGCCTACGTGAGCGACTTTCGAAAAAAGTTACCGTAGATCCTTGAACACTTTCATGTCTCGCAATTACTTCAGATAATCGAAGTTCTACTGTATATAATAATTCAGTTGAATGAAGGTTTTCCGACTTTGAACTTTTTGAACCCTGACCAACAAACCTCAAACGCACGAATTGAAATCCAAAAATTATTCGCACCCCAGAATATAATCATATCAAGGTCCTTTTCTTGTCCACTAAGACGACCCAGCCATAGTCAGCCTATTGTCGGTTGAAGTCGGAGTTGCCGTGCCTGCCAATCTTTGCGAAATAACAGTGAATGGTGCTGAATTACTAGCACAGTGTTTGACAATAGACAGTGTGACCACATTTGAATATGAAGTGTCTACAATGTATTATTACAGAACGGTATTATTATGGTAGCTCAACTGTTTGTGTAGTGAATTCCCCAAGGGTGTGCTCCATAATCATAGATCCCAGTGCAGTGCTGTAATAAATTGCACTCTGAAATTCGTGCAAGAAGAAGAGAAAATATGGTTACTTTGTCACAACAGTAAATTGTGCATTCAAGACACTGCCCTGTACCCCACTGCCACTATAATAAGCGAAGATGTCAACTTAGTTATTTTACGTATTACTTTTTCCTGGCCAGACAATATATACTTCATGGAAGCCTGGTAGGGGCACGGCTCAAACCAAAGTATTCCATCAAACAAAATCCGGCAACTTTCTTTTCTGAAACCATCCTACACGAATATTTTCCTTCTTTGATTGGGCTGTCAACGAAATTAGGCTGATCGGTACGGAGCAATGACCTAACAGCGAGGAGTTTAGCGACAGTGAGATGTCGGTACTGACAACAGTCCGCCTGCTGTCACCGCGGACTTGACTGTTTCCGGTTTGCTTCGCGGCAGGGGGCCATGTTTTCATGGTTAAGTAATACTTCTTCATTGTTTATTTTTTGACTATCTTATGCCTGCGACTTCATTCACCTAGTATGGACCAACTTCGGAAACTATCCCAAGAGGTCGTTTATCTTTACGTCCTACCCAGGTCCAAATCTATCCCTCTGCAAAATTTCATTCAAATCCGCCCAGTAACTTCTGCGTGAAAGCATAACAAACAAGCCAACTTTCATAGTTATAATTATATATGAGAGTACAATTAAATATTATCTGCTACGTGACACATAATAATTTACTTAGTAGTATTATGTCTTCCTGTGGGCGGTAAGGAGCTGATGATGAAGTAGTTTTGCATCTGTACAGTATTACTGTAAAGAGGGCCCCAATGTCATTTTTGCCCCGGGGCCCTTGGTGACATAGCTACGCCACTGGGTAAATGCAGCAGTTTTCAGCGCATCTCATTGTTTATGACGTCATATCTCGTGAACTAAGTATCGTACGTGAATCTTACACTTGCGGCGACCGTCTTCATGGACTGAAGCTTACGTGTACAAAATTTGAAAAACGATTGGATCAAAACTGTAGATTTGTATGCAACACGTACAAACATACGGACACACTGCTTTATATATTACATTTGAACAGCAGATGGTATGGTCCAAGTCTGTCGCGGAACCCACGAAAGCACTGACCCAAGTCGTCAAAAAATGCACTGGGCAGGCTGGTGAAGCTCCATGGTGGTGTGGCGTATTTTTGCATTGAATAGACTCAATCCTGTGGCCCGACTGAATTGATCACTGGCTGAAAACCGTTCGGATACTTCGACGCCATTAGTGTCCATTCGTGCACTTCGTGTTTCGATCCGAAACTATGATGCAATTTCTGTGGGTAACAGTCCGCCACTCCATCGCACCACAATTGTTCGGGATTGATTTGAAGGACATCCGGGACAGTTGCACATAATGATCTGGTCACCACCATCGTCGCACATGGCTCAAAATTAGTGCAGAAGCCTTCAATAACCTGTTGAGTCCATGCACTTCCGTAAGTTGCTTGAAAATTGTGTACATCTGGAGAAGTTCCGGTTTCAAAAAAGAAAAAATGTCGACTGGTCATAGATTACAGAAAGTCACAGTCGAAATGAAGAAATCAGGAACGTAAAGTAGATATGGTGGTGATTCAGAGAGGGACCGACAGGAGGATTGGAGACAAATAGCGGTCTCCGTAAATTGAAAATTTCCTTTCTGTCTGCATTAGACATTTGTGAGACGTGGCACTTGATGCGCTTGAAATAAACTTTGGAGTCTTGAGCACAAATTTCAATTTATTGAGCCCTTACGCGTTTCGACGGTTCGTCATTATCGAAGGCTACAGCAAGACAGTGGAATTAATCAAACAATTTGATAAAACATAAATGAGAACACCATCTTCACACTCACCATATCTTTTAAAAACTTATTAGAAAGTAAAGCTAAAACATTTCTTTTAAAATAATCACTGTCAAAGACATATGTCAAACATAAAATAAATTTAAAATTCCCCCGGAACATTCCTGTAGGATGGTCGAGTGCATACTAAGGTTAGCAAAGCGGTCAGTTATTAAGTGGAGAATCCGACAGATGGCGATGTTGTCTTCTACTTCTCTCTCACTCACATATGCGCACTCACTCCCTCTGTGGAGCTGCACAATATTTTGTTTCTGTTAAGTTATACAATTATAAACCTATAAACTATAAACCTTTTACAATCACTGTGTACTGTACAAAAATTTTCTTTTAGACTATACAATTTTATGAGTGCTATTGAAAAATATCAGGTTGCAATCGACAACGGCTTTGCGTTCTGGAAGAATTCTCAAAATACAATCATGGGAACGCCATTAAACGGGATAAAAGTCATTTACCTTGCTTCGTGGTATACTGGTTGACAACTGCTCGATTTCATACACGGCGTTTTCAAGGTCCACCATATCTGATTTTTCTACGTAGTTTTATCTGGACAAATAATATACCAACCTACAAGCGCGGTTTTGTGTCCCAGCCTCGTCGCCACTTTTGTGTCTCGTTCCGTTGTAGGTGTCGGTGGCCGAGTGGAATGAGACCGACACAGAAATAAAGATAGCACGCTGGTGCAGGCACGGAGAGGAGCAGCCAGAAACTAGAAACACTAGAGTAAATTAGAACGAAATATATATTGAACAGAATTTATACAATACTTAACTTTTACATAGTACTGCAGAAGGCCGATACATAGTTGAGCTAAAGTCCTGCCTAGTGCCTAACTGATAGAAAAGTCTTCACTGGTGCCTATCAGATTCCGAAGTCTTTACTGGTTGCTATCTCAGTCCCAAGTGAACGATGTCTTTCCGTGGTGGCCACGAGCGGGGTTGCAGCAGAGGGCGCTCGTGGCTGTCGTCGTAAGAACGCCGCGCCGTGCGTGCATGGCGGCGCGCGGCGAAAGTAGGTGGCGCGCACTTTGGACTTGTGCGACACCACACGCGGCAATTTTTCTTCACTATGAATACAGGACTTCTACAACTAGAGACAATATTTCCGAAACAGCAATAAATGCTCCAACTGATGGAGGGGGAGTGCGGAGTGCGGGACGAATGACATTTGAGCTGCGTGCCCAGAGTGAAGATTATACGAGGGCTATCCACACAAAGTACATTACGTTTTGGAATTAAAAATAAATAAAGTATTGGAATATTTTTTATCACATACAGATGAAAGCCACACTTAAATACTACTTTTCTACATAGTTGCCATTTAAATTAAGGCACTTATCGTAGCGATGGACGAGCTTGGAAATTCCTTCGTCGTAAAATTCGGCCGCCTGCGCCTTCAACCACGTGGTTACCTCTTCTTGAAGCTGTGCGTCGTCATCAAAACGCTGCATAGCCAACCACTTCTTCATTGCTGCGAATAAGTGGAAGTCACTCAGTACCAGGTCGGGATTGTATGGCGGATGAGGAAACAACTCCCACTTAAAAGATTCAAGAACTTCACGAGTGGCATTTGCCGTGTGGGCCCGGGCGTTGTCGTGAATCAGCGAGATCTTTGGGCCCAACTTTCCCCTGCGCTTGTTTGGTATTACTATTCTGAGGTTGTGCAGAGTTTGGCAATACCTTTGAGAGTTTATTGTTGTGCCTCTTTCCAGAAAATCCACAAAAATCACTCCTTTTATGTCCCAAAAGACAGTCGCCATCACCTTCCTTGCCGACATTGTCTGCATGCATTTCTTGGGTTTGGGGGGGGGGGGGATTTGTGTGCACCCACTGCATTGACTGCAGTTTCGTCTCGCAGTTCACATGCTTAACTTATGTTTCGTCGCCAGTAACGATGCGATCGAGTAATGAGTCGCCATTTTTCTCGTAGGCGTTCAAAAACGTTAACGCTGCAGCCATTCGCAGATTTTTGTGAATCTCTGTCATGATTTTTGGTATCCATCTTGCACAAAACTGGTGGTAATCAAGCTTAATTTAATGATTTCGTGCAATAAACTCCGTGAAACTTGTGGAAAACTCGTAGAGAGTTCCGTTATTGTGAAATTACAGTTTTCACGGACCGCGGCATCGACTTTTTCGACGAGTTCGGCAGTCACTATGCTGGGGCTTCCACTTCGCTCTTCGTCGTGAACGTTAGTTCGGCCATTTTTAAATTTTATGACCCATTGACGCACTCCACCTTCAGTGATTATGTTGTCCCCATACACTTCAGAAAGCTGCCGATAGATTTCTATCGGTGTACAGTTTTTTGCAGTCAGAAACTGTATTACAGCACGCACTTCTCACTTCGCGGCATTTTCAATTAACTCTGGCATTTCAAACTGTCACAATAACTCAACGGAGTACAGCACGAACCTCTCACTAGCACGTCAGGATGCCGACTGAGCGGCGGAATGCCATGGCATCAAGATGGCCGCGCTAGCCCCGCCCCTAACGGACACAAACGAAAACGTTATGTACTTTGTGGAGAGCCCTCGTAGCTGCCGAAAGTCCACTGCCGAATACACACTAATGGTTTTGTGTCCCAGCCTCGTCGCCGCTTTTGTGTCTCGTTTCCGTCGTAGGTGTCGGTGGCCGAGTAAAAAGAGACCGACACAAGAATAAAAGATGCACGCTTGTGCTGGTACGGAGGTGAGCAGCCAGTGGGACAGCAGAAACTAGAAACACTAGAGTAAATTAGAACGAGATATATATTGCACAGAATTTATATAATACTTAACTTTTACATAGTTCTGTACTGCAGAATGCTGATACATAGTTGAGTTAGAGGCCTGCCTAGTGCCTGTCCGATAGCTAAGTCTTCACTGGTGCCTATCTGATTCCAAAGTCTTAACTGGTTCCTATATCAGTCCCAAGTGAACGATGTCGTTCAGTGGTGGCCACGAGCGGAGTTGTAGCAGAGGGCGCTCGTGGCTGTCGTGAGAACGCCGCGCCGTGTGTGCATGGCGGCGCGCGGCGAAAGTAGGTGGCGCGCACTTTGTACTTGTGCGACACCACTTTAAACTTCCTGGCAAATTAAAGTTGCGCACCGGATCGGTATTTGAAGCTGGGTCCATTGCCATGCGCCGGTCCGTCCTTGCACTTTTAGAGCCGCCAGCACCTGGTCTAATTTCACTTACTCTACACTGCAATGTTCATCGAAAGCTGTTTCTGCGAACACCCTAAAGCCGTGTATACAACTGGAGATGAAGAGGCTTGCTCAGGATAGAGTAGGGTGGCGAGCTGCATCAAAACTGTCACTGGACAGGAAACAATAACGTAATTAAAAATTACAAATGAAACAGGCTGCATTTATATGTAGTGTGTGCTGTTTCTTCATTTCAGACTTCTCTCTTCTGTAGTATGTCGTCAGTAAAGATATCATGTTCTTGCTCAAATCCTGACTTGGTCCAGTCATTATGCTACTTACGCCTTCCGATCCGTCCTCCCGCTTTCTAGCGTAATCACAGCCCTTGTTTATTGGAGTTCACGATGCTTCTTCAGATTTTTGTAGTTCTATCAGGCAAGTACAAAATGCTGCTTATACAGGGTGTTACAAAAAGGTACGGCCAAACTTTCAGGAAACATTCCTCACACACAAAGAAAGAAAATGTGTTAGGTGGACATGTGTCCGGAAACGCTTAATTTCCATGTCAGAACTCATTTTAGTATTTCCCTTTAAATGTAAATTGAAATAATTCGTGCAGACAATTGTCAAAATACCCAATTGTTTCGTTAGTATGTACTGTACTTCCTCGATTCACGTCATAACACAGATTTTCTGTGAACGTTTGGACAGGAATTCTTGGTGATGTCTTGATTGGGCCTCATGTTCTTTAACCTACGCTCTCTGGAGCAGGTTATCATGATTTCATACGGGATACTCTACCTGTGCTGCTAGAACATGTGCCTTTACAAGTGCAACACATCATGTGGTTCATGCACGATGGAGCTCCTGCACATTTCAGTCGACGTGTTCGTACGCTTTTCAACAACAGATTCGGTGACCGATGGATTGGTAGAGGCGGACCAATTCCATGGCCTCCACGCTATCCTGACCTCAACCCTCTTGACTTTCATTTATGGGGGCATTTGAAAGCTCTTTTCTACGCAACCCTGGTACCAAATGTAGAGACTCTTCGTGCTCGTATTGTGGACGGCTGTGATATAATTCACCATTCTCCAGGGCTGCATCAGCGCATCAGGGATTCCATGCGACGGAGGGTGGATGCATGTATCTTCGCTAACGGATGACATTTTGAACATTTCCTGTAACAAAGTGTTTGAAGTCACGCTGGTACCTTCTGTTGCTGTGTGTTTCCATTCCATGATTAATGTGATTTGAAGAGAAGTAAAAAAAAATGAGCTCTAACATGGAAATTAAGCGTTTCTGGACAGATGTCCACATAACGTATTTTCTTTATTTGTGTGTGAGGAGTGTTTCCTGAAAGTTTGGCCGTACCTTTTTGTAGCACCCTGTAAATCTAAGGGACTTGACTACGTGGTTCATCAGTTCCTAGACTTACAAACTACATAAAGTAACTTATGTTAAGGACAACACAAACACCCATGCCCGAGGGATGAGCAACCTCGCGCTCCGCAGCAAGGCGCCTTACAAGGGAACGGTCCAATAACACAACCTATTCTGAAATTTTTTTACACAGGATGAAGACAACGAAAGAAATACTGTCAAGATTACATCTGCTAAGAAGCACCGGAAGTATTTTAAAAAATAGAAAATTGCCAAATTCGTAGCGCGCCAGGCTGCGGTAGAAATGTACACACCTACTGGCGCCGTAGCAACTGCGCATGCGCAACTAGGCACACGTACACAGCCGGCGTCGGCAGTACAATTGTAAACAGGAAACACGACACAACCCCAGGGTAATTCGTAAAGGACATTTCAGGTTATCGTTCGTTGATAGCGTCCCTCATACTACAGTACACAGTTACTATTCTGTCGAATTATGCACTTAACTAACATCTATTAAAATTAATCTTTCCTATCAGCAGTATTGGTAAGTATTGATGATAAAGCTGAATTAATATTTATTGTGGTTTCGTAAAGCAGGCCAGTTAGTAGTATCTTTTCTCTTTCTTCTTCCCGTTTCACAGTAATGTGGAATGCAACTAACGTTCTCAAGCCCGGTATTACACTGTCAAATTTTCTTTGACAAAAATTTTTGTTAGAGAGAATTGCACAGTGTAATATGGAACATATCATCAAAGACTCCTTTCGTCAAAAATTGATCAAATCTAGCACCGTAAATTTGATCAAATAAACGTCTTACGTTACCTGTTGTGAGAAATGTGACCGCTTGAAGCGCTAACATTGCAGTAGCAGTTTTTGACGTACTTCCGCTGTAGCGTCGCTCACTACCACGCAGGAGGCCCGGGTTCGATTACCGGCAGGGGACTGGGTGTTGTGTGTTGTCCTAATCATCATCATCCCATCATGATTGGCACGTAAGTCACCCACGCGGCGTCAAATAGAAAGACTTACACTAAGGCGGCCGAACAAACCCGCAAGGAATCTCCCGGCCAAGAAAGCCATACGCTCATTTCCATTGACGTACTGTTTGAAAACGTGACAGTGTAGAATGATGCGACGCCTCAACAAGAAAATTTATGCAGTTGTATGAGGCTGATTATATAAACCGGCCGCACCGAGCCGAAAGCTAGAACACAAGTGCGAAGTTATTTAGCGATGAAGCGAGGACTGGCGGACGACGTAAAAAAGAAAATTAACCCCCTCCACAACAATATTGCAGCGGAGAAAACAAAAGTATATAACGACACTAATTCCCTACATATCGGATGATCAAAAAGTCAGTATAAATTTGAAAACTTAATAAATCACAGAATAATGTAGATAGAGAGGTAAAAGTTGACACACATGCTTGGAATGACATGGGTTTTTATTAGAACAAAAAAAAAGTTTAAAAAAATGTCCGACAGATGGCGCTGGACAGCAAAACGTCAGTGACTGCTACCGTGACGGGTGAGAGGTACGCCGATATGTTACAGAATCGCATCATCCCCAGCCTGGCTGATAAACACCTGCTGGGACGTACGATTTTTATGCAGGATGGCGCTCCACCCCATATTGATAGACGCGTGAAAGGTCTCTTGCGGGCGCCGTTTGGTGATGATCGTGTGCTCAGCCGCCACTTTCGTCATGCTTGACCTCCCAGGTCCCCAGAGCTCAGTCCGTGCGATTATTGGCTTTGGTGTTACCTGAACTTGCAAATGTAACCTGATGGACCGACATCTCTAGGGATGCTGAAAGACAACATCCGACGCCAACGCCTTACCATAACTCCGGTATACAGTGCTGTTCACAACATTATTCCTCGACTATAGCTATTGTTGAGGAATGATGGTGAACATATTGAGCATTTCTTGTAAAGAACATCATCTTTGCTTTGTCTTAATTTGTTATGTTAATTATCGCTTTTCTGATCGGATGACGCGCCATCTGTGGACATTTTTGAACTTTTTTTTCTAATAAAACCCCATGTCGCTCCAAGCATGTGTCTCAATTTTTATCTCTCTATCTACATTATTCCATGATTTATTAACTTTTCAAATTTATACTGACCTTTTT
Organism: Locusta migratoria; assembly: GCA_026315105.1. Classification (NCBI taxonomy): domain Eukaryota; kingdom Metazoa; phylum Arthropoda; class Insecta; order Orthoptera; family Acrididae; genus Locusta; species Locusta migratoria. Next base: position 450,418,228 of record CM048748.1, read on the forward strand.
ATCACACGGTATATTTACTCAGACTAATACTATTTACAGGAAATATAATTACACAAAATTTAAAATATTTATATGTTTTGTTTACTTCTGAGGCGACAGAGTACTTGCAAAAGGGGAAACAGGACAAAGGCTCGTTACCAGTCACAAATATACTGGTTTCACCTCTCGAAATTTTTAGAGCAGAATACCACTGCTGACGCGTCCCCAAGAGGGAGTAAGATGGGACGTTGATTTGTGGCAGTGGCACCTACCTGAAAGACAGGTGGAGTGCGGATTCTGCGCTCTGATGCTCGTGGGCTGCCTGTAGCTCAGGAGGCTTCTAATGACATTGCGTGCTTATGGAATATCTCCCCAATTGTGCGATTGGATTCACGATTTCCTATCAGAAAGGACACAGTTCGTTGTGACGGTAAGCCATCGAGTAAAACAGAAGTGATATCTGGCGTTCCACAGGGAAGCGTTGTAGGTCCCGTACTCTTCCTCGTGTTTATAAACGATTTAGGAGACAATCTGAATAGCTCCCTTAGACTGTTCGCGAATGATGTTGTCGTTTATCGGTTAGTGAAGTCAACAGAGGATCAAAAGCAACTGCAAAGCGATTTAGACGAAATTTCTACATGGTGCGAAAATTGGCAATTTACGCCAAATAAAGAAAAGCGTGAAGTAAAACACATGGCCACTAAAAGAAATCCGCTGAACTTCAATTACGCTATAAATCAGTCAAACCTTAAGGTCGTAAATTCTACCAAATATCTAGGAGTTACAATTACGAACAACTTTGACTGGAGAGAACACACAGAAAATACTGTGGGGAAGGCGAACGAAAGGTTACGTTTCATTGGGAGAATGCTTCGAAGATGCAACAGCTCCACCAAAGAGACTGGCTACATCACACTTGTGCGTCCTCTTCTGGAGTACTGTTGCCCCTTGTGGGACCCTCACCAGGTGGGACTGACGGAAGACATTGAGAAGGTTCAGAAAAGGGCAGCTCGTTTTGTTTTATCACGTTACTGAGGGGAAAGTGTTACGGAAATATTTCACGAATTAGGCTGGAAATCATTAAAAGAAAGACGTTATTCATTGCGGCGTGATCTGTTTGCGAAGTTTCAATCACCGAATTTTACTTCCGAATGTGAAAATATTTTGCTAGCACCCACCTACTTAGGGAGACATGACCATCCCAATAAAATAAGAGAAATCAGATCGGAAACGCAACGATTTAGGTGTTCTTTCTTCCCGCGCGCTATTAGAGAATGGAACGTTAGAGAAAAGTTATGAAAGTGGTTAAAGAACCACTCTGATTTGCAGAGTATCTATGTAGATGTAGACTTTTACAGCTGCAATATTTTAGAATACTGGAACTCGAGTACCAAAAGATTAATTGGGTAAATAACTCCAACGCTAAGGAACAGAAAACCAGAACCTCTCCCATAAAGCAACACTCTCCGAGCAGTTACTAGCATGCTACAGTGTATAGCAGCTACTTGTGGATTCTGCGCCAAGCACGATGCCTGCCTAGAGTGGTACGGGTCCTGCCCCAGAGCGCGACTAGCGGAGAATCTCCCCAGCGCCCGGTGGGACCTGTTTATACAGGGTGTCTCACCTACCAGTAGTTAGGCGCATTTTCTCTGGTTTTTGAGGAGATATTTTTTGCAATTTCGTTTTAGCAATGTGTAGCTGGACTCAGACCAAACAAATTCTGCTGATGACGCCATTCCTGCGACGCCCGGTCTAGATGTAAAGCGTCGGTTTGTTTTCCGTCACGAACAAAGATTTTTAAAGCGAAATTTTTTGAGCTGAATCAATAGAGCAGTCCCTAATTAGTATATTGTGATATTCGGTTTATCGAAATGTATTAACAGAGACAGTAAAACATGACAGTTGACCAGTACTCCGGAAGCGGCTGTGTAGCGCTTCCATAAGGCAGCAGCAGACGGCGCGAGGCGTGGCGGCACACGCGAGATGGGGCACGTTTTTTTTTTTTTTTTTTTTTTTTTTTCCTTCCGCTCGCCAATGATTTGCCTTCTCGGCCTGGCTTCAATGCCATTCGTTCCTGTTGACATGGAATTTCGTTCCAAAGAAAGATGAGTGAAAAAATAATAAAATAATATTAAAAAATGAAAAGGAATAAATAAATAAGTGTCTTTCTCTTACATATCTGCTCCTGGGGAAAAACTTCACTTCAACATCCCAGCGCATTGACAGCTGCAGAGTTCGGCTTCACGTAATATTTGTTTAGGAGGTGTTTCCCCCACTCCGTTCTTGATCGATCCATGCTTCTGTTTTAGGGAATTTGTGTTTTTCCACTTTACATTTTTGGTTTCTCACAACTTTACATTTAATTTTATTTGTTTATTTTTCCTCGTCTCTTAACTCTGCGCTTGTCTCGTGCCGTGGGCGTCGTTTCAGCAAGGTTTCGCCAAGGGACACATGAAACGGTGTAATCGCTCCTTCTGGCGTAGGAACTCCGAAAAGAAATTTTCAATGTGAAATAAGACGACAGATTCTGTCGGGGGACATTTTTCCCATACGAAACGGAAAGCACTTCTGATGCATCTCGCAGACGTCAGAAGGTCGGCACGTAGGCCGAGTGCGAAGTGGCGAGCACACGTGTACCGATACGTTGGTGTCTGTCGTGGGTATCAAATGCGTTGGACACCGGCTTAGAGCAATGCTAGTAGCCACAGCAGCAATTCTGCACAATGCAGTATCATTTTCAAGACGATTTCACACAACGGCCACGCGTTACAACTACTGTATAGCTAACACCATAATATCTATCGAACTTTACGAAGGTCTGAGATTAATAAAACACAGAAAACAGTAGATAAATTTGTTTCGATTTAGCTTTGTTACTGCAGTTATTAGTGACAGGACTATTCCGTACATTTACGAAGCAACTCCTAAGCAACTGGACAGTTAGTACACTGCTTAGTCGCTATCAGAGCAAAGTAGCGCACATCCGAGCTGCCTTCTTGGCGACTTCATTACACATTCCTGCAATCCGTAGTACGGAATCTCGTCAGAAATATACTGTATATTACAGTAACAAGTATTAAACATGGTTCTTGTACAAGTTGACGCTAGAAGCATTTACTCATTACCAAAATCAAGTCTTCCATTTATAATCTTCTGGGCCCGATGCGTCATATATGTCATTTAAAGACATTGTAAATTATTGATACCAAAGACGCTGCTTTTTATTAAATTATTTAATACGACAGGCCGGTTTCGGCGTCAATGACATCGTCAGGTGTACCTTGTACGATCTATGCTTCTCTTATATGTATACGTTCTTATTTACATATGTAAAAGAACTGATGTTATAGCTCTTATATAGCTGTATATATACTTTTAAAAAACATACTTATGTTGTCGATGTTTGCTGTCAAAATAGCTGTCAAACATAGACAACAGTTCTTTTACATATGTAAATAAGAACCAATACAAATAAGAGGAGCAGCCATCTTACAAGGTACACCTGACGATGTCATTGACGCCGAAACAGGCCTGTCGTATTAAATAATTTAATAAAAAGCAGCATCTTTGGTATCAATAATTTACAATGTCTCTAAAACATTGTGTCTGTTACTTCTGAAGATGTGTACATGTTGTATTGTGCAGTGCGACGTGGCCGAACAAAACAGAGATGCGTCCGCTGCCAGCTACACTGTCGTACAGCTACTTGTGTTGGTAAACGTGTCTTCCCGCCGTCTTCCTTACCCGAGTTGCCCCGTCGCGTGTGCCGCCACGCCTGGCGCCGTCTGCTACTATCTTATGGAAGCGCTACACAGCCGCTTACGGAGTACTGGTCAACTGTCATGTTTTGCTGTCTCTTAATACGTTTCGATAGGTCCTAGGATTTTTATCTGTCACTTTCCACTTCTTTCACCTCTCTCAGTATTGCAGATGTGGAAAATACCGAGTAGCACCGTGATTCGGAACCCACGTTAAACTGTAGGTCCCCCCTATAACTGGTTGGGTAAGTCAGTTCGAAGGTCGGAGGAAGGCAACTGCTTACCACCTCCAAACAGGACCATGTCTAGTAAAGCACTGTGGTGTTCAAAGCAATCTTCGGATTGTTGACTGCTTTACCTTTTACCTTAAACCGAATATCACACTAGACTAATTGTGGACTGCTCTATAGACTGAGCACAAAAATTTTCGCTTAAAAATTTTTTTGTTCGTGACGGTACACAAACCGACGCTTTACATTTTCACCGGGCGTCGCAGGAATGGAGTGAGGAGTAGAATCTGTTTGGCCTGAGTCTAGCCACACATTGCACAAAATAAACTGCAAATATCTGCCCAAACACCAGAGAAAATGTGCCTGACGACTCTCAGGTGAGACACCCTGTATAGCTGCCGCCTGCGTCGCAGCAGGCCGCGTGGATCTTTCCAAGGTCCAGACGGGACGCTCTCCGTCTCTGTTCACGTAGGCCTGTGACGGTGCCGCTGCCTCTCCGGCGCCACCCTGACGGAATGTTGCTTTATACTGCCCACTGCAAAGGATCTGGAAGAGCATTTGAATGTAATGGACAGTGTCTTAACCATTAACTACTATAGACGTTGACAGGAACGCAACTACTATGGAGGGGTCTCTCAGACCGCTCTCTTATTTTCCATATATTAAACTAGTGTTTTGCTAAATATATATTTTCATGACTTCCTGTCGTTCATTACACTTCTTAGAGGTGGCATTAGTAGAAACTTGACTATTTTTAATAATGTAGTATGAGTAACATGACGACAAAACACAGCGCAATTTCCAGTACACTTTTATTTTTTGTGCTACGAAAGGAACAGCAAGTAATTATTTCTCTACACACCCACAGATTATCATTATAGAGATTATATTACAAATTCACAGCGTAATTAGATACAAAAATCCCATTTGAATTATAGTAAATTGTATGCCAAATCTCCTTTCCATTTATGATTCTCCCATATAGGTTGCCACATTTTCCTTATAAAACAAAATGTACAAACTAAAAATATCCTTTTGTGTGCGCCTACATACTCTTTTAGTCGCTTTGACCCCGCATGCACTTCACGCAGACGTTTCTAGTACACCCCAAACAAATTGGAACACCACACTGTTGACACAGATATCGTGTTTTTCTCTTCGATTTTCAAACTGTTTTGGTGTATGAGGCTCATCTTGAATATTCAGTAATCTTCTAATGGTGCCACTCACATCTCGTGGCAAGTGTCCAATAGAAAGTCTACGCTTCATATGATGCTCAACTAGATCTCTTGCTAGAGTCTTCATAAAGCTCATTCTTGTCATTACTTCTGCCTTTGGATACGCTTGATGTACCACATAAGAATTTACTCCACACGCAACATCCACTCAAGTGTAGAAAATTGCCAAAGGCCATCTTCTTGTCCGCCGACTTGAAGAATAACCTTCACATCTTCGGTCGAGGCAGTCCACACCGCCTTTTGTTGTATTATAAAACTGGATGATCTCGGGTTTTCCTGATACAGTATCATTATTTTCTGAATGATGCAGAGAAGAGACCAGTGTTGCAGCTTTGGCCTTTTTGGGCACTAAGGAAACCAGAGTCATGTCTTCTGTAAAACCATAAACAGATGTCTTCACTCGACGTTTCCTATTGGGTAGGAATTGCGGTGGAATCTCAGTTTTGTTTCTTTTCACTGTACCAACGTATGTGAGACCTTTGTTCGAAAGTTCATTGACTAGTTCTATAGATATAGATGAGTACCAGTTGTCACCTATAACATTTCTTCCAGTGTTTTCAATAGGTTTCACCAGACGAAGAACAGCCTGTTTGGGAACACTATGACTTTTCTCATGGTTTGAAAGGGTGTGACCATCGCTACCTTTTCCAGAATAAATGTATGCATTATACAAGTAACTTGTACTAATTTCGGTCAAACACTGAATTTTCACGCCATATCTTGCCGGTTTGTTTGGCATATACATTCTAAACCCACACCTTCCACGGAAAGGTACAAACATTTCATCGACACATCTACAGAATAGCAAAGTTGAGTGTTTTCGATTATACGCAGAAATATTTGTAAAACTGCTGCTGCCTTGTCTATTTCCTTTCTTTTCTCCCGATCATCTGGATTGTCAAATCGTAATAAATACAGTAAAAACAGAAATCTTTCCTTACTAACAGTGCATCAGAAAATATCTCTGCCTGTTCCATCGGTTGCAAACAGGCTGTAAACCGATTCGTGCCCCGATTTCAAAACCGCTGAATACACAAACATGCCAATTAGTGCCTTCAATTCAATGACGTCAACATCTTGTAGATATGACAAGCGATCATTCGCAAACTTGCTCTAAGCTGCTATATTTTCAGATTTGTTCATAGAACGATTTCGTCTAGAATATCTTGTGTAAAGATCAGATTCCATACCTCCAAAGCAGAAGGGTTTTCTCCAAGACTTTGAGCTATCTGTCGCAGTCCAGGATGCTGTAAGACGATGCTGTGTTAGCTTGTTATTACGTTGGCTGCAGGCTGTTTTTTTCTCCATCAAAACATCTATTCTTACCGAAGAAGTAAGCTGCTTCCTCATCATTAGATGTCACATCTTCATCACTTTCATGCTCCTGCTCTGAATTAGTATTCTCTAAAAATCTCAACATCAGGGTCATTATCGCTGTCGTCAAAATCATCGAAGGATTCACCGAAACGTTCTTGTTCATCCACACCTGCTTCACGTAAAATGCGTTGCATAGAACGTTCAGCTTTTCGTGCCATGGAGAAACACGACACGGAACGACAACAGCGAGAGAGAGGCCACAGCCACAGTGCTGTCACTTAGCAGGCCGCGCTTACGAAGCCGACTGGCCAGGCGCTACGAGGCAGAGCCTGCGCCAGCGGCACGCTAACACTGTGGTCGGTCAAGACTCATCAATACAAAACAAAGAGCAGCAACACTGCAAGAATGCTGGCACGGGGACCTTGTCGGCCACCAGGAAGGTACAGTCGGTGACATAATTCGCGAGACCCCTCGCCTAATCGCTATACACAACCGCAAAGTTCTGCTGCTTGGTGGGAAGTATATACAGCTAGGCAACACGATCGTACATACTGTCGATTACCCATCTGACACGAAATCTGAGAGGAAAAATGTTATCTTCCAGTATCGTAGCCAGTTGTAACAACACGCGTGCTTTCATTGCGAAGTGAAGGCGGCTTCGAAAACTGATTTTAGAAACTGCTTTGCGTATAAGCCATTGTGTTTTAAGCCGTTCGCGATCGACAAATTCCTTTCCACATTTCTTTTCTTATAGTTAAAATGAACAAAGACAGCAATTAGATATGAGATGTTGCAGTCCGTGAATATTTTCGGTCGTTACTGACACATTCAAATGGAAAAATTGCATGCATATCATATAATTAATTCAATTACATGAATGGACTTTGTTATGAAGCTAAGTGTTACATCATGGTGCATCATGTTCCGAGTATCGCTGACGGTTTCCGCCCACCGCCTCGATTGCACTATAAAGACGACAACCGTTTGGCGTCGCAGATCACTCATGGTATTTCCGAGATTGAAGGTATCGTGTCATTTCCACTGGTTCTCTTTCGGTTTATTATTCCGTAACCATGAAAATATATCGATAATACTATATGAAACATGTGCAACAGAGAATTGTGGCCAGCCGCGGTGGCCGAGGGGACTGAGGCGCTCCAGTCACGGTCTGCACGGCTACTACGGTCGGGGGTTCGAATCCCCCCTCGGGCATGGATATTTGTGTCGTTCTTAGGATAAGCTAGTTGATAAGTAGTTTGTAAGTTTAGGGACTGATGACCCCGTAGTTAAGTCCCATAAGCTTAACAAACATTTGAACATTTAGAGAATTGTGTTGCATCAAATGAATTTCTTTAAACTATCGTATCCAACACATAATTGTATTTTTATTCCGTTTCTTTCAATAACGACGCAAAAGCTACGTTTTTCGTGCAAGCAACATTAGGAATATTAAATCGCTGTGACATTCAAATCCGTAGTCGTTTAATATAATCCTGTTTTAATCCAGACAGTAGAACGACAACAAGAATTCCGAATACTGGCTTCCCCAGAGGTTAAAGAGATCTTTTGGTGTGAGTTGGTCACTGGCGAGTATCGAAGACGATATGTTTCGCATACTAATCAAAAATATAAACCCGCCAAACCACCCGCACCTAGTAATACATCATGCAGGAAGTAGACGTCTGAACAATCACCTTAGAATGAAGTCGGTCATCTGTTCAAAGAAGCAAGCATTAATTTGATAATGCAAATAGCAAAAACAAGTAGATTGAATAATTTGTAAAATCTCAAACCTAAGAGTCGACTTTTGGTGATTCTCCATCGTAGCAATTAGAGGAGTGAATGATTATAAAGCTAATTCCTTGGTTTTAGAAGCCGCAGCCGTTTATTCTGTAGTAGGACAGCATTACACACCGGTGGGTTTCAGTTACTGTGCAGAATACAAAACCATGGTTTTTCGTCAAAAGCGTGCGTAGTTTCCTTCCACTTATGAATAGGTAGTAGACCTATGTTCCTGCAGGGATTCGATAAACGGCTAGGCTATAGTATGTGTGGGTGGCGCCGGCATAAATGCGTAGATGCGTAACACGAGGTCCTACGATCGATCTGACATCCGCAGCACTTTTATTTTTAATTATTCACTCATTTTCACGAGTTTAAATCCGTATTTTTCACATACATAACTTTTCTGCTCAGTAACAACTTTGGTAGCGAATATAGTATCAACAAGCTTTTACTCTTCATTCAGCCATTTGATATGATAACAAAGAGAAGTTTTGAATGAATGAACGAAATAGACAGTCTATTTGCCTCAGATGTTCTGAGCTGATTGACACTGCCACCAGAAAAATGCAACAGATCGTGTGAGTCATACCGTAAGTGTTTCCACAGACAGATAATAAACGTTGGTTTCAGGGCACATATCGTATGGATTTATAAATATCAAACAATATAGTAGTCACAATTTATTAGCTGAAATAAGTGCATACTGGAAAACGTTGCCTTTATGTGGGTTCAAAACTTGACAAGCACATACCAAGAGTGTAATAGCTACTACGACAATCTCCGAATGCGATTGTCTTGACAAAGGCTAAAAATATCCCCTTATACGTTTGAGTGTTGAAAGTCTCAACACTAGGGATCGCTGGATGGGTCTCACCTACTTGGCGCAATCTGTGCGAGAACAAACACGAATATGAACCTTTTAAATTCCTACAATATCTCCCCTGCGTAGGTCATAGGAAAAGAGAAAACTCACGCCAAATGATCCAACTACAGATAGGTGCAATATCTGCTAATATTGAGGCTCACCATTGCTGATGACAGTGTTTTCGGTGTTGCGAAGTAGCTAAACGATTAGTTTTTGAATGAAACAACACGGGTTTGAATCCCGTCCCTCCCAAAATACTTTTCTTATATTAACCCTTGTAGTTTTAATTATCAATTATAAAGATTCCAATGCATAGTATATATATTTGGTTTCGTTATAACTAATTTAATTAATTAATATATCTTATTTCATCATTAAATCTTCATAATTCGATGAAGTACTAAATGAAAATAATATTTCAAAAATTGTAGCACGTATTTATATGCCGATGTTATATTACATTCCTTAGGGTGTTCGTCGTCAAAGAAAATCACCACACTATGCAGACTTTACCAAAGTATTTTAATCGAGAAACGTTATCCGAAATATGCTTCGGTGCAAAGCATATTTTATTCAAGTGTTCAAGTAAATAACTTTTCACGGTTGATTTTCGTGCATACCAAGTGTATGGATGGCACTGAACAGATGCTGTAGGATTGAATGTGTTTTGATTGAGACACCTCCTGACATCAACGTTCGTGGCACACTGAAACGTTTAAGTAAATTTAAATTTCATAAATAAAAGGTTTACATTGCGAGGGGTAATATGAAATGAACAAAAATCTAAGGAGTACCGGGGAATCGAACCTTGACTTCCAACTTTGCACTCCAAGCACTTGTCCACTACGCTAGGCACACTCCGCAAAGACTGGAAGTTAATAAGCAGCTTATATAACACCTATTTGTCTGTGAGAAATTTTCGCCACCGTATTCGCTTTCCCTTTAGCCAACATGATCAAAAAATTATGTCTGTGGAAAAAAATTATGCTGTGACTCATAGGACATCTGTTGCATTTTCTGTGGCAGTAATAATCTGCTCAGAACATCTGCACGCAAATAGACTGTCTATTTCGTTCATTCATCCAAAAGCTCTCTTTGTTATTATTAGTCATCATATGAACTGGCTGAGTGTAGAGTTAAAACTCTTCATTCGCTTCAAAAATTCTTGCTGGGCAGAAATGTGAAATACACGGCTTGCAGTTTGTCTTCTCGTGAACTCGTGCAAATGAGTGGATATTAAAATAACACACCTGCTGCGAGTATCGGCTCGATCCTAGGATCTCGTCTTACGCATCTGCGCATTTACGCCGGCGCCACCAACACATACTGTAGCATAGCCGTTTTTCGAACTTTCGTGGAAAAACAGGCCTACTACCTATTCAGAAGCGACAGACTTTCTCTGAAAACCACGCACCCTTTTGACGAAAAACCGTGGTTTTGTATTCTGCGTAGTAACTGAAACCCACCGGTGTGTAATGCTGTCCTACTACATCAGCGTTCGTATCATTGTATTAATACACTAACACGAAACTGAGGGTACAGATTTTTATGCTTATTGGACTTAAATACTTAACTGCAGGATCGTCAGTCCCTAAACTTACAAACTACTTATAAACTAACTTATACTAACGACAGCACAAATATCTATGCCCGAGAGGGATTCGATCGCCGACAAGGAACGGCTTCAAACATCGGAGCATAGCACTTCAATATGCTCAGTCACTCCGCTGCTGCCTTCGTTTTTTAACCAGTCATATAATTTATTTCCTGTAAGGAAGTGTTATTTACGTTTATTGTAAGGAAAAGGTGTAAGTTTATCAGGACGCACAAACTAATTTTTATAAGGTTTCGTAATATTTATTTTACTGAGAGATGCAGTACTCATTTTCTAAATTCAATCAATACCTAAAAACACATGGTTGTGCAGAATAGTTTTTAAAACATCAGCAAAAAAATTTAAAGCACATTAGAAGCTCGCCGACGAAGGCGTAATTTGAGAGCTAAGTACAGGCTACAAGGGGAGATAAATAGGCACACAGAAAAAGCAACAAGTATTTGCAAATATTTATGAAGGAGGTGAAGGAAGAAGGATTAGGAAGGAAAGAATTGGCAGTGGCTGCATTAGGGGGTTGAAACTAAACAGTGCGTGCCGGGCCGGGAATCGAATACGCGTCTCCTCCTTCGAGCAGACGTCTCCATAAACACTTTCCTACACGAGGTCGCGATCTACTTTGGTCATTCATAAACAGTATGCAGTATAAAATGAATGACGTTGGAGTCCTTGACGGAAAGTTCGCACCCCTCCTTGTGAATGAAATTCCAGATCTGAGAACAGCCTCGTCTACGGTCCATGGACGGAGATGCATTATGAATGCGAAACGCAGGGTCCTCTTACAGCTACAGTCGCAAAAATTGAGTGACTAAAGTGAATGGAGTCGTTTGTCTCTTTATAAAGAAGCTTTCCGCTGTAGCAACGAATGCCAGGTCTGCGACACAGCAACGAATCTAAATCAATAATACGAACGCTTTTCTGTCGGTATTTTCAGTCGTGGGTGTTCTGTAGTTGACCACTCAGGCTTCTTAATAAATGAAGCGTGTCAAGTTGCCACAAAAAGGTGGCCAGATGTTATGACACCCTGAGTTGTTTTTTAGCAGTTTCGTTTTACCGGCACACCTAATACAAGAATCATTTTTCAAACGTATGAGACAAACTGAATACCATTCGGAAGGTTCAGTTGGAGTAGGTTGTCGAGTAAGAAACGTTGTTTATACGCGCTCGCCGTGCTGCGAGTGCCCCGTTTACTTCCGCGTAAACCTCTTGCGGCCCCAAGAACGAGACATTCGCTGCGATTGAGCAGTCGCGGCTCGGCCGTCACAGCGGTCGGACGCATGTGCGGAGCTCTCTCGCCAGTGTCGCTCACTGGTGTTTACATTCGCGCTTGCTTGCATTGATAAGTTCTTAATTTGAAATGGAGTCACAATTGAGAAAGTATACTTTGAAGTTTGGTTTTAGTTTTGATATAGAACGTCCAAAAATATTCGAATTCGACGATTGGTTCTTCGGAAAGTTTAACGTACCTGAAGAAGATCTGTTTGGTATGTCTTACGACTTCCTGAGCAACGTATATGTGGTGAAACTGAGGAACGACGAAATCTGTCAGAAGATAATGACCATGACCAATGGGAGTGCCGAATACAAGACCAGCTCTGGTGAGGTGAGTCGCGTTACCATTACTTATGCTGGGTTAGGCCTTCGCACCGTTAAAGTTCACCTGTTACCGTTTGAGCTAGATCTGCAATATATTGCGGACTCTCTTTCGAAGTACGGCACCGTGTATGGCGTAACTATTGATAAATGGGGAGGTAACATGCACTACAAGGTTGACAACGGTGTACGAACTGTGAAGATCGATTTGAAATGTCATATACCGTCCTTTGTGAACGTATTTGGATTCCGGGCCCTTGTTGTGTACGAGGGACAACCGCGTACCTGTTCTGCTTGTAATTTGCCAGGCCACCTTAGGGCGGAATGTCCGCGCAAGAAACCTGTACAGTTGCCTGCCGAGGTAGACGCGGACGGCAGACCGCGGGCCCAGTACGCCTCAGTCGCCAGCCGTTTGCTTACGCGCGAGCGGAGCGCGGCCAACCTGCCCGGTGACGTCACTGCGGCGGCAGCCTCTGCCGCCGCGCCGCAGCCAAGCGCACCCGCCGTACAAGACGACGTGCACATGTCCGGCGCTCACGCAGCCTCCGCGGAGCACGCGCACTCCCCTTTTGTTTCCGAAACGCGTTCCGCACAAGATTACATCACTGACGATACCAATGTAGCAGAGTCTGTCACGGGAGACGAGAATGAGGCCCGTGAATCAGCGAAAGCCATCCGTGATGCCACAAACGTCCCTCCACCTAAGCCGTTGAACAGTATGGAACAATTACAAACTGAAAAACGAGGAGACCCTCCCTCACCTACGCCTGTCACTCGTGATATTCCCGAGACAAGTGATTCAACTTCGACTGCTCTTGCACCTGCAACTCCCACTTCCAAGAAATCGAAGAAGTCGTCTTCTAACTTACCGGAAGATGCGACAGGCCGTTCGTCGCCTGAGAAAAAGAAAGTTCGTGTTGCTCGCGTAGGTGTTACGGAGGCCACTAAGAAATTACGTATGGTAGCGCAGCGGGTAGCTGTCAAACTCAAAAACAACCAGTCGGAAGCGTCGAAAGTGGCCGCAGTTACTAGTGGCGAGCCTATGGAGTCCGACGACACGAGAGAAAAACCGCCGGACCCTGTGTGGTTTGCGGAAGATGACATGGAGGGTAATAAGGAACACTGATATAGTGTATTACTGCAAGTGCTCAAGTATGTGTACGTGGATAAGTAGTATTCTATTGTTAGTGTGTCTGCTCCTAATCCTACTTGTGCGTGCTTATGGTTACACAAATAAAAGATAATTTAATGTCTGCTAATATTACGTACAACATTACTTCGATCAATATCAATAGAATTGAGAACCGCGTCAAACTTCGAGCCCTCACGGCCTTCCTGTATAATACTAACGTAGACATTGGGCTACTACAAGAAGTCTGTGTAGAACCACAGGTGGCGGGATTTCTCACAATCGCGAACATCAGCAAAGAGAATCATACTGGAACTGCAATTCTTTTACTTGACGGAATCCCTCATTCAAACATTATACGGCTTACGAATGGACGCGGCATCTCCTGTAACATCAATGGCATTCAGATTATCAACTTATACGCACCATCCGGCAGTAATCGCAGACAAGAACGCTCCTCGTTTTACAGAACTGATGTGCCATTTCTAATTAACACCTACGCCAATAACTGTATTATTGGAGGAGATTTTAATTGCGTAATTTCACCAAAAGACCAAACTCCGAATTTTAATAAATGTATCGAACTCGACCACCTCATCCAAGGACTGAAATTCCTTGACACCTGGGAAATAATCCACGGCGACCGCATAGCGTACACACACATCTCCAACAACTCCGCCAGTCGAATAGATCGGATCTATGTTTCTGACGCCCTTCGCAGAAATGTAGCCAATAGTGATATTGCACCCGTCAGCTTTTCCGACCATAGTGCTCACCAGTGCTATGTCAATCTCCAACGACCGCAAGTGTTTCGCGGCAGAGGCTATTGGCGGATGGATAGCGGTCTGTTGCGCGACCAACAACTGCACACAGAAGTGCAACAGGCGTGGGAGCAGGCCAAGCGCTCTCAGACCAGGTACCGGACGACCATAGAATGGTGGCTATCTTGCGCCAAACCGAAGCTTCGAGCAACGGTTAAAAGATATGCTTACCAGAAATCATACTGGTACAAACAAAGAATAGAGTTCTACTTCACATGTCTCCGCGAGCTGTACCATTCTACTGACGTTCCGATAACAGATACCTACCGCCGAATACAGAAATATAAAGCGAAAATAACGAATTTGTATCGCCAACAAATGGAAAGCACGATCACAAGGTCGCAACCGAAGGACATTGCGTCGCAAGAAACAGCTTCCCTCTATCATATGTTACGGATAATGAAGCGTCAGAAAGCAAAGTTAATCGAGGTGGTCGAAGATAGTGGCGGGAACGCAGTCACACAACAACGGGACATTATATCACACGTATGCAGGTATTACAGAGAACTATATGACACCCACGAAATCGATGAAGCACTTTGCAATGAAGTCCTCAGTGAAATACATTGCCTCCTGTCACGTGAAGACGTTGCCACACTTGAGAGCCCATTTGTTGAAGACGACATAAAACAGGCCGTGTTCAACGCCGCGAAGCGAAAGTCTCCCGGACCTGACGGACTCTGCGCTGAATTTTACCAACAATTTTGGGATCTGCTGGCCCAAACACTGATTCAACTGGCCAATGAAATGTGGCAACTCGACTCTGTTCCGGACGAAATTAAGGAAGGTTTTATTGTTCCTATACCCAAAAAAGGCAATAGTAAAAAGATCACCGAACTGAGACCTATCACATTGTTAAACTCAGATTTCAAAATCATAACGAGGGCTGCTAAACAGAGACTGCAACCATTGCTCCAAAAAATACTGGGGCCACATCAATATGCTGCAGTGCCTGGGCGCAGCGCGATAACAGCTGCCTGCGAGTTACGGGACGTCATATGCACCCTGAAGCACAATCAAGATCCTGGCGAGCTTCTTTTCCTAGACTTCGAAAAGGCATATGACCGCATCAACCATGATTACCTTCTTAAAGTACTGACGAAGATGGGTTTTGGCCAGCGTTTCGTCAAATTAATCAAGCACTTCCTCTCTGACGCTCCCTCGCGTGTTTTGCTCAATGGACACCTGACAGACAAAATAACTATTAAAAGGTCTATCCGGCAAGGCTGCCCCTTATCCATGGTGTTGTATGCCATTGCAGTGGAACCTCTGCTTGTCAACATTAACTGTCGATCACAAGGAATCAACATAGGAGCCAAAAAGGTGACCTGTATTGCCTATGCTGACGACATCTGCTTAGCTGTTGAATCCACTGCAAACCTCATGGCGGTGCGGACCATTGTAAACGATTTTACCGAGGTTACTGGTGCACAGCTCAACTCCAGGAAGACGATACTGATGAATATAGGTGCAGGAATTGGTGATGCTACACACCGTGATTGGTGCGAGACAGCGACTGAACATAAAAGTCTCGGCGTCTTCTGGAGAGCGGAGCCAGATGCTATGGCAACGAAGAACTGGACCGGCATGCTGCACAAGATCAGGGCTACAACGCGTATTTATTCCGACAGAGAATTAGATCTGTTGCAAAGAGTTCATACAGTTAAAATCGCCATAGCAAGCAGAATGTGCTACCTCGGCCAAATCCTGCCAGTATCCGACCCACTCGCAACAAGCATACAACAAGCGTTTTGTTGGTACGTATTGAGAGGCCATCTCTTCAAAGTATGTTTTGAAACACTAACATTACCAACTTAACGGGGAGGACTTGGTCTCATCAGTGCAAAACACAAGTGTCGGACTCTCCTAATAAACCGTATACATAAAACCGTCACCACAACCTCTCCGAGTTTAATAAAGGATCTCACATCTCTCTTGAGGCCATGCAGCTTCAGCCCTCCGCTAAACGAAGACTTGATACCGATAGCCCTCCGTCACATCCGGTATTACTACAGCGAATTCAGCTACATCCACCATGCCGACGACGTTTTCCCACCTTATACGAACGCCAAGATCTACGACTTTCTCACCAGAGGAATAAGTGATAACAGAGTAATACAGAAGTACCCAAATGTCAAATGGAACATCATCTGGAAGAATGTCCATAGCTCTGTGCTGCCATCACGCATTAGATCTGCGTGGTACATGATCGTCAATGATAAAGTTCCCACGGCCGAAAAGCGCCACAACATCAAGATATGTCCTTCGCCGGCTTGCGCCACATGTGGTCTCGTTGACACTTTACCTCACAGGCTCACCTGTGGAACAACGGGACAGATTATTACAGAAATGCGACAACGCCTGGCGATAATCGACCGTACGGTTCCACATACCGTCGACGTCAATGAATTACTCAGACCCGACAAGTTACGTTATCCACGAAGGAAAAACAACGCTGCGATTTGGATGTTAGGCCACACGGCTGTATACGCTCTTGACAATCGTCACACCACCCTTGACGATTACCGAGCATACCTCGAATACGAACACAGCGCCATACAAGGACTCCGGGACTACAAGGACACATATGGTAACATGCTGCAAATTATGGTACAAATGTGACGATAGTTCAAGTCAGTCAAACTGAAAAAAAGAAAAAAAAGTAGCACAATAGAAACAGAGGGAAAAAAATGTGAAATGTACTACTCATGACCTCGGAAATTCCGGAGCACGGACGCATCAAAGTTAAGAGATGACAAACTGCACACACAACAACACAGGTATGATGTTCTAAGAGTAACGTATAGAAGACACGGAATATTAACCCACCTTATCGAGAAGACGAGCTTTGAAGCACTGTGCAGACGAAACTACCGTGGGAGAAGGATTTTTATTTTATTCAAATTCACTTTTCTATTCGGTTTTTCTTACGTTTTATTTATTTATTTATGAAGGATCCCAACATTTGTTTTGATTTTCTTATCGGGCAGGAGCCCAATTATTTTCGTCAGAAGTATACGACCATCTGTTGTGGAAATAAAGAAATGCATTGGAGACGAAACTGTAACAACTCCTTTAGTCCGAATGGAAAACATTTATTTACTTTAAATCCAAGGAGATGAAAAAAAAAAAAAAAAAAAAAAAAGAGCAGAGTAGAGGAATGTCTCGCCCTTCTGCACTGCCACTACGGTCGGGGGTTCGAATTCACCCTCGGGCATGAATATTTGTGCCATCCTTAGTATTAGCTAGTTCAGAAATAGATTGTAAGTTTAAGGACTGATGACCCCGAACGTAAGTCCTATAACCTCTACAAACATTTGATCATTTTGATTTGATTTCTTGATTTGTTTGCTTCGTGTTTTAAGCAGTCGGAGAATTTATTTCTTATAAAGAAGAGTTATTTACTTTTATTTTAAGGGACAGTTGTAAGTTTAAACTGTACGTATAAAACTAATTTTCATCAGGATTCGTAATAATAATTTTTATTTTTCCGTGAGAAGAACTATTCAGTTTCTAGATTCAATAATAGTAATAATAAAACATGGATGTGCAGAACTGTATTTTAAACAGCTAAACATCTGCAAAAAGTTTAGAGTACAAGATCGCCAATGAAGGCGTAATTTGTGAGCGAAGTTCAGTTCACCCTAGAAGAGCAGATAAGGAGGTCCAAAGAAAAAGAAACAAGAACTGGCAAATACTTATGAACGAGGTGAAGGAATAAGAATTAGGAAGGAAAGGAATGATAGTGCTGAATTAGGGCATTGAAATTAAACAATGGCGATAAGTGAAAATATGAAGCGGGACGGGAATCGAACCGGTGTCTCCCGCTTCGAGCCAGCGGTGAACTTAACCACGGGGCTATCTGTGCTCGCCCCGAGTCTGTCTCAAACATCCACAAGTGGCACGCTATGGCTGTAGCGCCCATATCGTGCGAGGTCGAACGCATGACCGCATATGCGGTGAAGCGATTGAAGAAATGCCGTCTTCGCGAGTCGTAATTAATTATATTGATATGGTGTCTGTTACTTCGGATATGCCCGAAATAACAGACACCACACCAATATAATACGAAACGAGAATACCCAATAGGCTTCGAATCGTTGCGGAAGCAGTATTAGCAGAAGACGTTCATTTCCAGTGGGTTACTCGAAGTAGGTTGCAAAGGTCTTTGTACGATATACAGTAGTAATATTCCGGGTATATCGATAGTATACAAGGTAAGCGCCAATAACTTGGGCCGTGGAGTAATGGATTTTATAAATTACTTTCATATTCGTCTTGAATCTGTGTATAAAACTCACTTCTGAACCAGCTAACAAATACAGAGACTATAACAGAGGTTCGAAGCTTTTGTATTTTTTGTTCATACAACAGCGTACTTTGTTTCATCATTAGATTTCCCGGAGGTTAGTTCTTTGCTTGCAGCTAAGACTATCGAAATGTTATTAAAACATTAAAAACTCCTCAAAACCAACAAACAGAAAGTTTAAATTTTTGTTAAGCTTATGGGATTTAACTGCGGGGTCATCAGTCCCTAAACTTACAAACTGCTTATTAACAACCTTATACTGCAGACGGTACAAACATCCTTGCCCAAGGCGGGGATTCGAACCCCCGAGGGGGAACGGCCTCGCACATCGTAGCGTAGCGCCTCAATGCGCTCGGCCATTCCTCTGCGGGCATGTCGTTATTGAGATATAATTTGATAGTTGCTTCGAGGTTAATGTGTTACACAATCAACAGAATACAATTTTAATAGACTTTTTTTTTTATAACGTCACGACATGTTAATGTTCAAATATAAAGAAGTTATTATAGACTTATTGTTTAAGAATGTAATAATTGCCGCTAAATATGGCAACTAACAGGCGGGCTATCTGAAACCATCCAATAATAAAAATTTTAATTCAGTGCACAATAATATAACCTAGGACGAAAATCCATTAGGAGATCGGTATCAGGATAACCAGGCATCATAAGGCAAACAGTCCATTTAAGAAAAGACAGGTTCAGGGCAGTCGAGAAGAGGCGAGGCATGCCTCTGCTCAATCGCAGCGAATGTCTCGTCCTCCAGTCAGTGCTTGTGGCCGGCCAGAGATTTGAACGGAAGTAAACGGGGCACTTCACAGCACGGCTAGCGCGTGTAAACAAACTTGCTTACACGACAATCTACTACAGCTAAATCTTACCAACTGTTATTCAGTTGGTCTCAGACGTTTCATAAATGATTCTTGCGTTAGGTATGTTGTTAATATTAAACTGTTCATTAAAGAAATCAGGGTGACAAAAATAAGACCACCTTTTTTTGGTAACTTGACATGCTTCATTTATTAAAAAACCCGTACTGCTTTCAATAAAGTCAGAGGACATAAAACAGCGATTGATAGTAGAATGAACACCCCAGAATACCAAGACCTTGCATGTGGGTGTTTAGTAGCGTGGTCGACATACGTCCCCCTCATTTTTTGTTACAAATTTTTCGCAAAATTACTCTCAAGTTACCGCATGTGCCTCTGAACTATAGAACACTCACGAGTCAAAATGCCGTCAGAAACACGTTCGTATTAATGATTTAGATTCGTTTCTGTATCGTAGATCAGGCATTCGTAGCTACAGCGTAAAGTTTCTTTATGAATATTAACAGAAACTACTTCATAAACTTCATTCCCATAATTTTTACGACTGTCGCTGTAACAGGACACTGAATTTCACAAAAATATCGCGTCTCAGTCCGTGGATCATGGATGAGGATGTTCCTACTTCTAGAATTTTAACCCTCAAGGATTGGGGGGGGGGGGGGCAGACATTTCCTCAACGATTCTGTCTTTCAGTTTATACTGTAGAATGTTTATGACTGACAGAGTAGATTGCGGGATGGTTTTCAAAGATTTTGTTCAAACCCTGCGAGAAGGAAGTTGACAAACCTTTCAAATTCTCAAAATATCCCGTCCGAGTTGGCTAAAGGGAAAGCGAATACGGTGGCGAAAATTTCTCACAGACAAATAGGTGTTATATAAGCTGCTTATTAACTTCCAGTCTTTGAGGAGTGTGCCTAGCGTAGTGGACAAGTGCTTGGAGTGCAAAGTTGGAAGTCAAGGATCGATTCTCCGGTACTCCTTAGATTTTTGTTCATTTCATATTATCCCTCGCAATGTAAACCTTTTATTTATGAAATTTAAATTTACTTAAACGTTTCAGTGTGCCACGAACGTTGATGTCAAGAGGTGTCTCAATCAAAACACATTCAATCCTACAGCATCTGTTCAGTGCCATCCATACACTTGGTATGCACGAAAATCAACCGTGAAAAGTTATTTACTTGAACACTTGAATAAAATATGCTTTGCACCGAAGCATATTTCGGATAACGTTTCTCGCTTAAAATACTTTGGTAAAGTCTGCATAGTGTGGTGATTTTCTTTGACGACGAACACCCTAAGGAATGTAATATAACATCGGCATATAAATACGTGCTACAATTTTTGAAATTTTATTTTCATTTAGTACTTCATCGAATTATGAAGATTTAATGATGAAATAAGATACATTAATTAATTAAATTAGTTATAACGAAACCAACTATATATACTATGCATTGAAATTTTTATAATTGATAATTAAAACTACAAGGGTTAATATAAGAAAAGTATTTTGGGAGGGACGGGATTCAAACCCGTGTTGTTTCATTCAAAAACTAATCGTTTAGCTACTTCGCAACACCGAAAACACTGTCATCAGCAATGGTGAGCCTCAATATTAGCAGATATTGCACCTATCTGTAGTTGGATCATTTGGCGTGAGTTTTCTCTTTTCCTATGGCCTACGCAGGGGAGATATTGTAGGAATTTAAAAGGTTCATATTCGTGTTTGTTCTCGCACAGATTGCGCCAAGTAGGTGAGACCCATCCAGCGATCCCTAGTGTTGAGACTTTCAACACTCAAACGTATAAGGGGATATTTTTAGCCTTTGTCAAGACAATCGCATTCGGAGATTGTCGTTGTAGCTATTACACTCTTGGTATGTGCTTGTCAAGTTTTGAACCCACATAAAGGCAACGTTTTCTAGTACGCACTTATTTCAGCTAATAAATTGTGACTACTATATTGTTTGATATTTATAAATCCATACGATATGTGCCCTGAAACCAACGTTTATTATCTGTCTGTGGAAAAACTTACGGTATGACTCACACGATCTGTTGCATTTTTCCGGTGGCAGTGTCAATCAGCTCAGAACATCTGAGGCAAATAGACTGTCTATTTCGTTCATTCATTCAAAACTTCTCTTTGTCATCATATCAAATGGCTGAATGAAGAGTAAAAGCTTGTTAATACTATATTCGCTACCAAAGTTGTTACTGAGCAGAAAAGTTATGTATGTGAAAAACACGGATTTAAACTCGTGAAAATGAGTGAATAATTAAAAATAAAAGTGCTGCGGATGTTAGCTCGATCCTAGGACTTCATGTTACGCATCTACGCATTTATGCCGGCGTCACTCACACATACTATACCATAGCCGTTTATCGAATCCCTGCAGGAACATAGGTCTACTACCTATTCATAAGTGGCAGGAAACTACGCACGCTTTTGACGAAAAACCATGGTTTTGTATTCTGCACAGTAACTGAAACCCACCGGTGTGTAATGCTGTCCTACTACAGAATAAACGGCTGTGGCTTCTAAAACCAAGGAATTAGCTCTATAATCATTCACTCCTCTAATTGCTACGATGGAGAATCACCAAAAGTCGACTCTTAGGTTTGAGATTTTACAAATTATTCAATCTACTTGTTTTTGCTGTTTGCATTATCAAATTAATGCTTGCTTCTTTGAATAGATGACCGACTTCATTCTAAGGTGATTGTTCAGACGTCTACTTCCTGCATGATGTATTACTAGGTGCGGGTGGTTTGGCGGGTTTATATTTTTGATTAGTATGCGAAACATATCGTCTTCGATACTCGCCAGTGACCAACTCACACCAAAAGATCTCTTTAACCTCTGGGGAAGCCAAGTGGCTAACACCGAGCTCGCCAGTATTCGGAATTCTTGTTGTCGTTCTACTGTCTGGATTAAAACAGGATTATATTAAACGACTACGGATTTGAATGTCACAGCGATTTAATATTCCTAATGTTGCTTGCACGAAAAACGTAGCTTTTGCGTCGTTATTGAAAGAAACGGAATAAAAATACAATTATGTGTTGGATACGATAGTTTAAAGAAATTCATGTGATGCAACACAATTCTCTGTTGCACATGTTTCATATATTATTATCAATATATTTTCATGGTTACGGAATAATAAACCGAAAGAGAACCAGTGGAAATGACACGATACCTTCAATCTCGGAAATACCATCAGTGATCTGCGGCGCCAAACGGTTGTCGTCTTTATAGCGCAACCGAGGCGGTGGGCGGAAACCGTCAGCGATACTCGGAACATGATGCACCATGATGTAAAACTTAGCTTCATAACAAAGTCCATTCATGTAATTGAATTAATTCTATGATATGCATGCAATTTTTCCATTTGAATGTGTCAGTAACGACCGAAAATATTCACGGACTGCAACATCTCAATTCTAATTGCTGTCTTTGTTCATTTTAACTATAAGAAAATAAATGTGGAAAGGAATTTGTCGGTCACGAACAGCTTAAAACGCTATGGCTAATACGCAAAGCAGTTTCTAAAAACAGTTTTCGAAGTCGCCTTCACGTCACTTAGAAAGCACGCGTGTTGTTACAACTAGCTACGATACTGGAAGATAACATTTTTCCTCTCAGATTTCGTGTCAGATGGGTAATCGACAGTATGTACGATCGTGTTGCCTAGCTGTATATACTTCCCACCAAGCAGCAGAACTTTGCGGTTGTGTATAACGATTAGGCGAGGGGTCTCGCGAATTCTGTCACCGACTGTACATGGAAGAGTCCTTTTAGCTCGGCAGGGGTGCGTGAAATATGTCGACTCAAAAAGTCGTAGCGGTCTGAGAGACCGCAGATAGTAGTTAAGGGTTAAAGGAAGATATAAGATGGACATTAACTAGAGGAAAACGAGGGTAATGAAATGAAATGTCATCAAATCAGGTGATGCTGAAGGAATTAAATTAGGTAATGAGACAATAAAAGTAGTAGGTGAATTTTGTTATTTTGGGTAGCAAAATGTTCAAATGTTTGTTAAGCTTATGGGACTTAACTACGGGGTTATCAGTCCCTAAACTTACAAACTACTTATCAACTAGCTTATCCTAAAGACGCCACAAATATCCATGCCCGAGGGGGGATTCGAACCCCCGACCTTAGTGGCCGTGCAGACCGTGACTGAAGCGCCTTAGTCTCCTCGGCCACCGCGGACGGCTTTTGGGTAGCAAGATAAGTTCTGATGTCCGAAGTAAAGGAGATATAAAGTGCACAAAAGCTATGGGAAGAAAAAAGTTTCTAAATAAGCAAAACTTGTTAACATCCAATATTAATTTAAATGTTAGGAAGTCTTTTCTGAAAACATTTGTATGGAATGTAGCATTGTATGGGAGTGAAACGTGGATGATAAGGGTTCAGATAAAAAGATGACAGCAGCTTTCGAAATGTGGTGCTATTTACGAATGATGAAAATTAGATGCGTAGATCACGTAAAAAATGAGGTGCTTACCGAATTGGGAAGAAAAGAAGTTTCTGGTATATCCTAAGGGAAGGGATAAATTGGTGGGACACATTCTGAGACATCAAGTAAATGTCAACTTAGTATTAGAAGGAAATCTGTGGGGTAAAAATCGTAGAGGGAGACCGAGGGACGAATACAGTAAGCAGATACAAAAGGATGTAGGTTGTCAAACGTATTCTCAGATGAAGAGACTTGCACAGGACAGGGTAGCGTGGAGAGCTGCATCAAACCAGTCTGCAGACTGAAGACCACAGCAACAACTGCCCACCGGAGCTTCCGTACCCCATACGGCTGACGCTGCAACTTACATGTACGCGACAAAGCGTCACCAATGTTGTCAGTCTTCCAAATTGCAATTACCGGAGGCCTACACATCTGTGGTTGGTAACAAATATCCATCCGCCATTCTCGATGCACTTTCACAGATTCTTTGTCGAAGAAAATTTAATAGTGTAATATTCCTTTTTCGCAACGTCAAAGATTCTCTGCCAAAGAAAATTGGATTGGACGAGGATTCTCTGTCAAAGAAAATTGGATTGGACGAGGATTGTCTGTCAAAGAAAATTGGATTGGACAACGATTCTTTGTCAAAGAAAATTGGATAAAGAATCTTTGTTAAAGTAATTTGATAGTGTAATATCGGCCCAGTTGAGCAAAGATGAAATATAAAGATCCTGGTTTACAGCTACTTCTCCTGAGGATCTATATATGTCATTTGTTGATTGATTTCTCTGACAGTCATTCGAATTATATAGACATTTCGTTTGAAATCGTGAAAACGTTAGAAGAAATAGGAAATAACTGTGTTGATTCTACGAATTGTGATGCGGATGACGTCAGTTGTACCAGTAACAGTTCGTACTGCAAGAGCTTTCAGCGACAAAGAAAAGGCAGTGAAAAATTCGGTAAACTCGAAGGAGAGAAAAACGCTTCAAGTTAAGCACTGTGCAAAGGCGTTTTCGTTTCGTAAAATCTGAGCGTGAACTTTACACCGAGAAGAAAGAATTACATGAAGTAAGAAATATACGCCAAACGCAAACTCAAACACCTGATAGAAAAACTGTTAGAAGAAAGTACTCTTGAGATGCGAGATCTACGAGACTGGGCCCTCTGAATTGCATCTGGCATTAACGCTGCTAATTTCCTCGATCTGGCTACACAGGTTCAAGAAATCGTACAGAATAGGAAGTCACAAAATTTGTCCTTTGTCCGGTGTGCCCGACTACATGGAATAAACAGAAAACTGTTTCACTGATAGCCAAATGTACAGCATTCAAAAATATTTTAAGGAACAGCCGACAGGAATTGTTATAAAATGTGATACTGCAATGCAAATTCCTTTTCAACAAATTACAAGTCGATATTGCCGAAAGTCGTCTATGATATGAAACACTGCCATCATTTTATTTTCTCTGCTAGTCACTTTTTCACAATTACAAGCGCAAGAAATGAACGGTCGATATCAAATTAATCCTTATGGAAGCCAATGTGAATCAAAGAAAAGTTTCTATAGTTTAAGTCGGGTGTTCACCGCAGCGAAAAGACTGACAAGGATGAGCAAACCAGCTTTCTAACTTGTGCACACTGTAGGCCTTTTGCAATTCTTTCAACTGGATACCACTGGAGCAACTTTCGTGTGTAACAGAAGAAGGTTGTACTTTGATGGTTTTGTGGGCTTTGGGATTCGGCTGCTGCGAGGTGATGGCTCGGAGTTACACAGCAGTTCCTGTTCAACAAAGAAATGTCTTCCCTTGTCACCTGAACCACATGTCTATCGTATCAACTCCAGCATATTGGAGAAGTTAACGCTCAGTTAAAAATCACAGAGAAAAAATTTGTGGTGTTAAAAGGATTCGATCTCGCGCTGCTTCACGAAGCAAGCGGTTTGCCACTAGACCAGTAGAACTAGTCTAATCGTTAGCAGTGACACCTTTTACATGATGCCGACGTCGGTAATTGGTGTTCTTTCTATAAATTTCCGCTTAATGCTAATGAGAAGTCAGACATACAAGAAATTCCGACATACATGAAATTCCGTGTAAAGCGCACGACATACACGCCTGTCCCGCTTCCATACAAATTGAGACGCTTTAAATTCTTCCTTTCCTTCGCCATTTTGCATTCCGTACTCCGTCAAGAACGGTGCGCTCTGCATGCGAAATAATCTTTACTGAATAGCTCAGTTTCGCGTTGAGTTGTATCATGTATACCGAATATTTGCTCCAAAAACTAACAACTAATAACCACGGCCGTGTTCAGACATGTCTAGTCGCACAGGGTGGCATAATTTAGGGACGGCAAAATTGTCCAACGAAAAAAAAATAATAATAATACTAATAAATAAAAAAAGGTTTTTATGTTAATTGAATCATCCTTCTGGCAATTTCAGGTATTTCTAGTTGTTTCGATTACAGCAATAAATTTTAAAATTCAGGTTGTTGTGTTGATAGCTATGGCGTATACAGAGGTGTTTTTGCCGGGGGGGGGGGGGGGGGAGGCGTAAAATAAATTACTGCACAGTACTGCGTCGCTACCCTAAATACGTCCCTGATGATAACACAGCGTTCACAGGCATTGTTTGCTACTGTTCTCCGTAGTATAAACTATTCTACTCATATACAAGCGAATGGTAGTGAATTTTCTGCAAATGCTCGTTCGCTCGTTCTCACTTCCATTCACTCCTTTGTAAACCAGGCTTTAGGTGCTTAAAATTTCTGTCTGAACACTCGACTGGTTCTTCGAGTCGCCTGCTAGACGGGTAGAGCTGTATAAACAGCTGTTACAAACTGTTCTTCGCGCGGCATAAATGGGTACCTGCAATATTTTTGCAGTGTCTCTTAGGGCGGGTTCGTCCATCTCTCGTTAAACTTGTCGTTAGTAAACGAGAAGATGCCTTTAACGTCTCGCTAAATGTGCTCGTTAAGTGCATTGCGTTTGTCATTGCCAGATACACCTGTCGTTTGCTAACCTGGAGGCAACGAGAAGGTACGATATATTTCGACTATGTTGGCAATAGAAACAAATGAACGTGCAGTCTGAATAAACAGCTGTTCCCCATATTTGACTATCAGGGAAGAGGTTAGCAGACAGTTGTTATTTGGTGCTATATCAAACAAACGTGAAAGAACCTCAAATTTTACAAGAAATTAGTGCGAGAGTCTTGTGTCCTTAATAGAGAAATATGACACATTGGAATATTTAAAAAAATAAATAAATCGACGCTACGACTTGGAACGAAAACGAAGTGAAATCGCGGCAAATGGTGCTGTCCATGGAACATGTAGGACAGCAAAAGTGCTTAGAGCCTAGTACGATAATATACTGCCAAATGCATAGTACGTTAGTGCAGGTTAAATTGTACAACGCTTCTCGCCGGGCTGCAATGGTTATGTTGGCCTCAATGGTAATGATGGCAACTCATATGACCAATAAATGTTTTTTCGTGACAACTGCAATTAAAACAAAAACAAAATTTTTCTGAACGGACAAGGGTACATACAAGAACCTGTCGACCATAGAGCAGGTACAGTATTAAATTTGCTGCGAGTGAAACGAGCAGCAATAACATTTACTCAGTAGCTCGTGAAAGATATTAACGCAATTCTACACTTCATTGTTCATAAGGACTGGAGCCCGGCGAGAAGCGTCGTAAAATTTTACCTCAGTGCAAGCAATAAATTGCACGTAGGCGAAAGTGCTCTGTTCCTGTAGATCGGAAGAAGAAATCACATTTTAGGCCTTACACTAGGTGCAACAAGCATAAGTAAATACTGAATTAATAAGTTTGCACACATAGATAATGTATTCTGATTTTTATTACAACAGATAACTTACAAAATTCATAACTATATGTTGGTCTCTTCAGATGGTCGTGTAGTTTTTCATGCAGCATTTCCGAAATGGCTTTTCGAAGACGAAATTGCGTAAGAAATTCTGCATTATCCCAGCATTCAAAATCATTTGGACGAACATAAATACGTCCAGGACGCCTTATAGGGGCAATGTCCTTTAGATCATGCAAAATATTGACATCGTAGTAACTGTCAACGAAATCTTATCCCAGCCATTTTCATCATACCGATTCTCACTTAACTAGTCGTTACCCGTAAGATTGTATTTTGATATCGCAACCATATTTTTAAGGATATGTTGCGTATCTGCAATGTATCAAACTCATCTAATCGCTACTGACATGGATAGGGCGAGAAATATGGCGATACAACTTACCAATAAAGCTGCTTTCCACACTAGTTTTTCTTACCTGTAGTGCTTCTGTTATTTTGTTCGATAAATCGGTCTTTTTCACGTGAATATATTGATGTATTTTAGCGCTTTGTAATCCTGCCATTTTGATACAGATTCTCACTTAACTGTTCGTTAGCCGTGTAACGAGCAGAATTTTACTCGTTAACGGCCAGTTTGAGGTCCTTTAACCTCAGGTTAACTCATAACGGAACATTGACAAACTCAATTCTCCACTAACGGTAAGTTAAAATCGTAATTGGAACTTAACATTGACAAACCGGCCCTTAGCAGTTAAAATTGACAGTATTTATTTCGTTTTCTTCCTGTGTACAAAATTACAGGTTAGGTTTCGACATGTCTTATTAGACCGTTCCCTTGTTAGAACGCTGGGCCACGCCGCAGCAGGGCAGTTCACGTCCAGTTGTCCACCTTTGCTGGGCCCAATACATACAGGTGTCCACAGAGAGCGGCTCCGTGGTGGAGTAGCCGAGCGGTCTAAGTCGCCTCGCTGCGGAGCGCGCGGTTGCTCGCCGTCGGAGGTTCGAGTCCTCTACATCTACATCTACATGGCATACTCTGCAAATCACATTAAAGTGCCTGGCAGAGAGTTCATCGAACCACCGTTATACTATTTTCCTCCCATTCCATTCTCGATTAGCGTGCGGGAAGAATGAACACCTCAATCTCTCCGTTGGGGCTCTGATTTCTCGTATTTTATTCTGATGACCATTTCTACCTATGTAAGTGGGAGCCAACAATAGATTTTCGCATACGGAGGAAAATGTTGCCGATTGTAGTTTCGTAAGTAGCCCACGCCCCAACGATAAGCGCCGTTGTTGTAATGATTCCCATCCCAGATCCTGTATCATTTCCGTAACGCTGTCTCCCCTGTATCGTGACAATACGAAACGAGCTGCCCTTCTGTGGACTCTTTCGATGTCCTCCGTCAAACCCACCTGATAAGGATCCCACACTGGGCAGCAATACTCCAAAAATGGACGGACAAGCTTAGTGTATGCAGTTTCTTTTGTAGTTCTGTTGCATCTTTTAAGGGTTCTGCCAATAAAACGCAGTCTCTGGTCCGCCTTTCCCACGACATTATCTACGTGTTCTTTCCAATTTAAGTCAGAAGTAATTGTAATTCCTAGGTATTTTGTGGAGTTTACGGCCTTCACTTTTGATTGATTTATCTTGTAAACAAAGTTTAACGGATTTCTTTTCGTACTCATGTGGACGACTTCACACTTCTCATTTCGAATCAATTGCCAATTTTTACACCATAGTGATATCGTATTTAGATGGTTCTGCAGTTGGTTTTGAACTTCAGATGATTTTACAAGACGGTAAATGACGGCGTCATCTGCAAACAACCTAAGAGAGCTACTTAGATTTTGCCCTAAATCGTTTTTGTAAATAAAGAACAGCAGAGGACCAATAACAGTACCCTGTGGAACGCCCGAAATTACTTCTGTTTTAGTCGATGCCTTACCATCGATTACTTCAAACTGTGTCCCCCAGAGAGGAAAACTCCTATCCAATCGCAAATTTGGGGCGATATACCGTAACCACGCAATTTGATTAAAAGCCGTTTGTGAGGTACGGTGTCAAAAGCCTTCTGGAAATCAAGGAATACGGAATCAATTTGCGAACCCTTGTCCATAGCACACATCACTTCGTGTGAGTATAGAGCTACTTCGCATGAACGATATTTTCTATATCCATGTTGACCTTGGGCCAAAGATCATTCTGTTCGAGATAATTCATAATATTTGAATACAGGATATGTTCCAAAACCCTGTTGCAAATTGAAGTCAATGAAATAGGCCTGTAGTTTAGTGGGTTACTCCTACTGCCTTTCTTGAATATTGGTGTGACCTGTGCAACTTTCCAATCTTTTGGTACAGATCCTTCTTTGAGAGAGCGGTTGTATATGGCTATTAAGTAAGGAGCTATCGCTTCAGCATAATCAGATAGAAATCTAATGGGTATACAATCCGGACCAGAAGACTTGTTCTTGTTAAGTGATTTTAGTTGCTTCACTACTACGATGATATCTACTTCTACGTTACTCATTACGGTCCTCCCTGGTGCGCGTATGTGCATGTGTGTGTTGTCCTTAGGTTAGTGTACCGTAGTTTAAGTAGTTTGTAAACTACGAACTGATGACCAAGGAGTTTGGTCCGATAGATTTACAAACATTTGAACTGTGAGCGGCACAGCTGCCAACACTTCTGCGGATCGCAAAGTGAGTGCGCAGCTTAAGATTTTAACAGCAGCGTGCAGGCAACAAGCGTTAGATCAGCAGTATAAACATCTTCACTGCTGAACTATGCACGGAAAAATCACTCATATGGGACATAAACGTACGTTTCACTAAATGATCTGATCTCTCCCATATTCGTGTACCTCTGGATGTACTTTTGATCCTTTGATGCTATAGATATTTGGAAATATGCCTACGCTTACAGTGATTTCAAACTCCAGAACTCCCGTCGCCAAGTGGACGAGCCCACCGTGTGGCCACCCATCTAAAGAAAAAAAACAACGTGTAGAAGGCGAGTCCACCTCCCTGACACCCCTCGAGCCACGCCCCGTGCGGGCGGAGGAATGTGCGTTCTCTCGGCCAGGCGAAAAACTGACCCACACAGGCAGCCCCGCTAATCTTACCGAATGAATTTAAGCCAATAAAATACATGTGAGGGTGCTTGCTACCTTACATAACTTTCCAGAGCATTCACACTAGGTTGGTGCCAGTGGCGACATGAACATGCTGACATGAGGAAAGTTTCCAACCGATTTCTCATACACAAACAGAAGTTGACCGGCGTTGCCTGGTGAAACGTTGTGATGCTTCGTGTAAGAGGGAGAAATGCGTACCATCACGTTTCCGACTCTGATAAAGGTCGTATTGTAGCCTATCGCGATTGCGGTTTATCGTATCGCGACATTGCTGCTCGCGTTGGTCATGATACAATGACTGTTAGCAGAATATGGAATCGGTGGGTTCACGAGGACAATAAGGATCGCAGTGCTGAATCCCAACGGCCTCGCATCACTAGCAGTCGAGGTGACAGGCATCTTATCCGCATGGCTGTAACGGATCGTGCAGCCACATCTCGATTCCTGCGTCAACAGATGCGGACGTTTGCAAGACAACAACCATCTGCACGAACAGTTCGACCACGTTTGCAGCAGCATGGACTATCAGCTCGGAGAACATGGCTGCGGTTACCCTTGACACTGCATCACAGACAGGAGCGCCTACGATGGTGTAAGCAACGATGAAACTGGGTGCTCGAATGGCAAAACGTCCAGGTTCTGTTTACAGCATCACGATGGTCGCATCCGTGTTTGACGATATCGCGGTGAACGCACATTGGAAGCGTGTATTCGTCATCGCCATACTGGCGAATCATCCGCCGTGATGGCATGGGGTGCCATTGTTTACAGGTGTATGTCACCTCTTGTTCGAATCGACGGCACTTTGAACAGTGGCCGTTACATTTCAGATGTGTTACGACCTGTGGCTCTACCCTTCATTCTATTCCTGTGAAAGACTCCATTCCAGTAGAATAATGCACGACCGCATGTTGCAGGTCCTATTCGGGCCTTTCTGGGTACGGAAAATGTTCGACTGCTGCCCTGGCCAACAGATTTTCCAGATCCCTAACCAAATGAAAACGTCTGGTCAATGGTGGCCGAGCAACTGGCTCGTCACAATACGCCAGTCACCACTGTTGATGAACTGTGGTATCGTGTTGAATCTGCATGGGCATCTGTACCTGTACACGCCATCCAAGCTCTATTTAGCTCAATGCCCAGGAGTATCAGGGCAGTTATTAAGGCCAAAAGTGGTTGTTCTGGGTACTGATTTCTCAAGCTCTATGCACCCAAATTGCGTGAAAATGTAATCACATGTCAGTTCTAGTATATTTGTCCAATGAATACCCGTTTATCATTTGCATTTCTTCTTAGCGTAGCAATTTTAATGGCCAGTAGTGTATTTTTTCCGACAGTGTGTACGTGTCACTGAGTCTACGCGGAAGCCTCTGAGGCACTACTCGGTGACGCCGAAGAGCTGCACGCCAGCAGACAATCAGGGAAAGCAGCTGAGCACCGCTCTGCCCCGAGTAGGAAGCCGGCATTCTGGGAAATGCCAGCCAGGTCCCGGAGAAGTGGAAAGCCGCCACCTTTCGAGTGTGACGTGTGGTAAGTCGTGTGTGGCCGACGTGTTCAACACGGGACTAGCAGCCGCCAGGGTAACTGCCATGCCAGTCTTAGGAGCAGTTACCATTGGGTAATACAAACGAAATCGTTTGACAGAGGAATGTTCCACTGTAATTACGCCTCTAAACCGTTGCATAGGCGACAAAATACGAAAGGAGGGTAAATTACATATATTGTGGTCATCATTCCGTAGACTGATTTGATGCAACTCTCCACGCTACTATATCTCTTTTTTTTTTTTTTTATTTTTTTTTTTATTTTTAGGACGCACAACTGCTGAGGTCATTAGCGCCCAACACTGCCCATAGTAAAATCTCACAGTGCGCACTTAAGGGAGCAGGATCACCACGAAGTAAATACTGGTGGCTATAACGGCAGTGGCCAATACGAAGCCGGGCCAGGACAATCTCCTCTCGGCGACAGGGTCGAGATGACGTTGACCAAAGATCAGGCACAGGTTTAAAGGCACGCAATTTGTTCCCTGACAGGGATGACCCTTGTAAAAACCAACTGGAGATGATACGCCGGGAGACGCCAGAACGAAGGTCATCAGAGCTAGTAGAAAAGGTAAACAGCCGAGTGAGGAGAACTGCCCCTTGGCAGCCGTATCCCCGTATCCGCAGACTCATTCCGCAACACTCCCACGTGGCCAGGTAACCACAGAAACGTCACAGTAGTTCCGCTCGCTGAAAGAGAGGTAAGACAATTGCGGATGCGGATGTACCGGGGGATGGACAGGATATAGCGTGCGGAGGCTCGAAAGAGCACTCATAGTATCCGAGCAAATGACAGTCTTATTGAGCGAGTTTCGCCGGTCGTATTGGGTGGCTTGATATAATGCATACAGCTCAGCTGTAAAATAGGAACTCCACTCAGGGAGACGATATTTAAACGAGGCGTTGCCAAGCACAAAGGCACACCCAACACCCTGGTCTGTCTTTGAGCCATCAGTGTAGATGAACAAATTGTCATCAAATTTGAACCGGAGTGCGAGAAATTGTCTCCGGTAAACGAAACTAGGTGTGGAGTCCTTTGGAAGAGAATGAAGGTCCAAGTTAGCACGGACTTCGGGGCTGAGCCATGGTGGAGAGGTGCTCTCTCCAGTCGGGCAAGTAGCAGGCATTGTAACGCCGAGCTGGCCAATGAACGAACGCAAGCGAACTCCTGGTGGTAGCAGAGCAGACGGGCGTACGGCAAGGAGACCGTCAGCCATACACGATGTTAGAGGGGTGTAGCAGTTTCTTTGGCTCTTCACACTAAAACTATTATTTTGGTTGGTAATTACAAGAACGTAATTGTGCTAAAATATCCCTTTCGTTTTTCTTTTTTATATAAACTTAAAAAGACACA
This sequence comes from Locusta migratoria, assembly GCA_026315105.1. Taxonomy (NCBI): domain Eukaryota; kingdom Metazoa; phylum Arthropoda; class Insecta; order Orthoptera; family Acrididae; genus Locusta; species Locusta migratoria. The sequence continues at coordinate 450,452,044 of CM048748.1, forward strand.
ATGAAGCTTCCACTAGTGTTAAACAGGACACGGACCCCTGGTGTGTAACCCAACCTGACTTCAGCGCGTGCAAAGTATAGTTGGTGGTCTGGTTGTGTTGCCTTTGGACAGCTACCCAATCTGTCCTGCAACACTGCAAAGCGCGAGCTCTCTTTCCTTGTCGAAAGTGTGGGCTAGAGTTGCTGCAGGTTCCAGGCAGTTCATCGCTCTGCTTTTGCAGGCTAGACGGCCCAGTAGACGCCTGGGCAGTGGGGGGCCAGTAACCTGTTGGTGTAGCGGCGGTCAGCGGTTACGAAACTGCGTCTGAGGTGAGGTGAGGTGTCGGTCGCGAGCAGTTTTCCACGTCTGGCCGTCCGCTGCTAGCCTCAGGGCACTGGCCGGCTGCCACTGCCGACCAGGCGAAACACGACACATCTCGCAGCATCGCCTTACCTTTTAAAAGGCGACCCGGATAGCATGCAGCAGTTTATCATCACGTACAAACGTTACGAACTGAGATGAGCAAAGTCGTTCCTTCTGATATAATTCTTCTTACTGAACTACTTACATGAACTACATTATTCACTAAGTAGTAGTCTTGTGTAGTTCGCATATTTCGGCTGTGGGAGCGCCTCCCAAACTAGTTCGTTCGCGAACTAGTTCGCAGATCACTCGCCTCTTAGATCGTCCGCTCCTTTCCCGAAGACTGACGGGGAACAGCGAGGGGACGCGAGAGCGCGCAGAATCGCGTCATTCCCTTCTGCCAGTTACCTTCATTTCGAACTGACAAGGGGAGGCCGCCAATTGTGAAATTCAGATTCGATTCATACTGCGCATAATGAAAGCTCATGGCCAGAGGTGTAATGTGGCAAAGCACCAAGATGTACTTCTCAGCCGAGGTCGAGAAAATCGACAATTTAAAAAAAAAATCGTTGGGGTGAAATACTCTCTACGATTAATAGTTTTCTACAGCGGCGTGGCGCATCGGTAAGAGCTTGGGTTCGTAATCCGGAGGTCGCCGGATCTAATCTCGCGGCATGCAACTTTTTTTCGACGATGTTATAAGTTGCGCTAGAGACCGCATGTACCTTCTTTCGAAGTTAGCAGGCAACTACGCTGATATGCGGCGGATCATTTCGGCCTTTTCAACATCTGTCCTTCAAGTGTAACGAGCGAATAACTGAGTTTATATTTCATACCTAACACAGCAACTTTGTGTTCGGGGAGTCTATTCTAATTCGAACGTTTGACTTACACTATACGCATTCGTTTCGGAATATCGTTTATACTTCTTCCGTTAACTATACGTGGTAAACATTATGAATACAGTTAATAACACTTGTGAAATACAAATTTGTTTTCGGAAAACATAATGATGTTCGCAGTCGCCAGTTTTTCCACGACAAACGACTTTCAAACAATATATATATATATATATATATATATATATATATATATGTGTGTGTGTGTGTGTGTGTGTGTGTGTGTGTGTGTGTGTGTATGTGTGTACATATTTTAATTACAAAAAAACAATAATAAAAAAAGGTGCATGCCGCGAGATTAGATCCGGCGACCTTCGGATTGCGAACCTGAGCGCTTACCGCTGCGCCCGCCGCTGTAGAAAATTATTAATCGTAGAGAGTATTTCACCGCAACGTTTTCTTTCTTTCTTTTCCATCTTCGTGCTTTGCCGAATTACACCTCTGGCCATGATTTTTTATTATGTGCAGGATGAATCGAATCTGAATTTCAAAATTGGCGGCCTCCCCTTGTGAGATGCAGCTCAGCTGTACTTTTATAGGCATTGCCCAAAAATATGGGCACACGCTTGGGAAACACTGGTCATTATATAAAAAAGCTGTCATAACAAACGAAAGGGCTCTTTTAGTAGCGGTAGCAAAAGCCAAAAAGAGCGGACGAACTAAAAAGAGCCACCTAATTCGCAGCCGAGCTGCGAACTTAAAGGAGAGCTACCGCTCGCTAACTAAAATATGCGCGATCGGTCGCGACCTAAAATATGCATTATCGGTCGCGAACTATAATGCCAAACGTATCTCCTTAGTTCGTTTGATTCTTTTCCGAAGACCGACGGGCAATAGCGAGAGGGCGCGCAGCAGAACTAAAAATCACGTGTTTGCCTTCTGATGAGAGCCATTTCGAGGTTAGCATCTGCCTGCTAGATTACATAGATCAGTGCTACAAAATTCCTGTTTTGAAGAATTCTGCACTGCGCAATATCTGATTAATAAATTCCATAATGCCAAGATATAAAGATAACTGTAAACGTAAACGCGAGAAATTATCCACAAACTGTTTCTTTTTATTTGCGTGATATCATTAGCGGCTCAAGTGGCAAGCGTATGAAGCAGCTAGGTGGGGGAACTTCTCTCTCCACCTGCATGAGCAGACCACGCCGCTCATCCGTCACTGAGAGCAGACGAACTAAAAGAACTAACTAGTTCGCGGTAGAGCCGCGAACTATTGTGAGCGCTCCCGGTGGCGAACTATTATGCGCAAGTCTATTAAGTAGTTCAACTTTTGAAAAATTCAAAGTATGTAGTTAGAACTCCAAATAATGTTCTTACGTGTAGCTTTTTGTTATTAAACTGGACGAGAGGTATTGAATTAACATTTGTGCGGTGGCTGGGATTCAAACCCGCAGCCTCCTGCTTACTAGGCGAGAGCTGTAAGCACAGCGCCACTGCGATCAAATGGATGCACCGATTGCAAGGTACAATTGAAGTTCGTGTTGTAGAGGGAGGAGGTGGTTTAAAACACTCTCCGTCCAATCACTATATCCATTTGGTCACAGTGGATTAGTGATAACACGGCTTGCCTAGTAAGCAGCAGGTGTCAGGTTCGAATCCCGGGCGCGTCACAAATTGTAATTGAGTGCCTCTCTAGTGATGTAATACCTTTGATGTGTATCGGTCCTTCACTCTTCTCTCGAGCCCGAGAGATTGAGTGCCCAAGGTGGTTCTATCGTTGTCTCAAGGACGACTGTGTCGGAAGGGAGGTGTGGTTGTTGTCCCCTTGCCGATCAACAAGCAAAGGAATAACGAGGGGTGTCTAAAGGAGACTGTTCTGGGGCCACTCTTCCGGGATATCAGTACGGAGCCGCTGTTACACGACATGTCATTCTCGGCGATAAAAGCCGAGTAGAACTTCAACCCCTTGAGATTCTCACAGCATGGTGTCAAGGAACTAAGTTGACAGTTGCACCTGCTAAGTCAACTTATCTTCGGCTTCACGGCAAAATTATCATAAATCCTACACACTAGGATAATGTAGATTAATAGCACAAACGACTTCCACGCAATACAAAAACCCTGCGAAAACACAACACAGCACAAACACAAATAGACACCGAGTAAAAATTGAAACAAGTCCACTATATTGGTGTCTGTGTTTCATATGTAATTTCACACACATAAATGTATTAGTACCATCGTTGGTCAACTTAAAATTCATCTATTAATTCTCAATTAACTTACCAGGATATTAATTAATCTATTTAATTTAATTTGCTATTTCTGCTCCAGTGTGTGTTATTTGTATGAATGTGGAAGGTTGCTTTAACATCGAATAATTGCTGTGCAGTGGCTAGCATCAATGCTTCAAGCTTTAGGGCCCGCCTCGTTTAGTAGTTAGTAGTGCATGCTCTCATTCGTTGTCTGCTCGGCCTTCTGCTGCAGCCAAAGAGTGTGTTTGTACAGAAGATGGCCAGTCGTTCTTGTTCTGGTAAGGTTGTGTTAACTTGAAGAAGCCGCTCTGAGCTGTTTTCTAGGAGGCAAAGTTCCCCTGGAAGCTTAAGTTGGTAGTGAATAGCGCTGAACGCACCCCACCGGAAATGTGACCAGGGCGCGTTCTGTGCGTGGTCTGCGGTTGGATTCTTCCTTGGGCCTTCGCAGTGAGTACTTGTCTGGATTCATGCTGAGAGGAGTGCATCTAGTTAGAACTTAAACCTTTTCAGATTGCCAGTTTTATACTTAGAATTTTTCTGAGTAATTCACTCTCCATGCGGGGAGAAATGTTCCTTTAAGTGTAGTAAATGTAGCTTCAGGTTTTTATTTTAAATTTTATTTGAGTTTCTTGCCCTGATGAGACCTATCGCACAACGTTCGCAACGGTCTGTGTCGGGCTGCAGCCATGACAATCAGTTGGTTGATTTCTTGATTTAATTTGTACACAGTTTCCTTATTTAATTGCGCGTGTGTATTTTGTAATAACTTCTGTACTGTTCTGCAGTTAGTTTCGGTACTGCACGTGGTCACTCAGTGATTTGCATATGCCTCCTCGAACATGAATCAGTTTAATTTTATTTGTGTAATCAAGACGACTGCCATCTCTCCTGCTTCTGCTAGCATCGCCGTTGTAAGATTGCAGTTTGAGTAAGTGTCGCTAACCATTGGCGTCTGATTGAGTTTTTTGAATGTGTGTTTTAGAATGTTCTCCGTGTCCCTCCTCGTTCATATATGGCAGATTCAAGTTTTATGGGCAATAGTAATGGTAACTTGTGTAACTAAATTGTACCGGTGGTGCATTCCTTATTATGTGGTCCTCCCCGCCGCTATGGTTTTTTTTTCAGAATATAGAGAATTTATTTAAAATTAATTACTCCCGGTGTTCCACATTTCACACCTCTCATTTTCTTAACAATGGATTATGTGGTTTTATTGTTTTTTTAATAACATTTGGCTGCTCGCTTCACGAGTTGAGCAGATAAATTTCCGTTGCTCTGAAACAGATGCTAATTTACTTTTTGTTCATGGAGCAGCCATTATTAAGTTGTCGTCATTGCCAGAAAGTGATTTCAATCTTTTGCATTCTGTAAACACTTTCATCTGACGACAACTATAGTAAATTATTTAGTTGGATTGTGCATGGTAGTCCATTTGAGTTCTATATGCACTAAAATTATGAATCTGGGTGCCACAGACTACTTTCAAAATATAAGCCATTCGCGATAAAAGTACGTAGTTAAAACACTGTTTTATAGTAGCAATTAAGTCCCATTTATAAGTAGGTGATAGGTTATTGTGTATCATACAGTATAAAGGGTGTTTGAAATTTTCGCACTGGACTCAAAATTAGTTGCGCAACGTGCGTGTGTGTGTGGGGGGGGGGGGGGGGGGTGAGCTGAAACTGCAGGGACAGACCATGAGACGCGTACAGTAAGGAGGTTGTGAAAAGATGTGGCTTGCCGTTCGTATTCTCAGATGAAGAGGCTTGCACAGGACAGGTAGCGTCGAGAGTTGCATCAAAGCAGTCTTCGGGCTGAAGACCACCACCGCCTGGGACTTTGTAACATTACTGACTCTGACTGCATTTTATTTTTCTGTTTGTACACGCACCCCTTCCCAAAAACCTAGGAGGAGCTATGAGTAACCTGGCACTGTCTTCCACTTACATAGACCTATTAATGAATTTCACTGTGTTATCACTTCCATCTTGCAGTTGTCCAGGAAAGAAAGATAACTCCCTAGAGACAACTACAACGAACTGCTAATGAACGTTACTAAATAGATACGTGAAGTGCCTGTTATAAGTAAATGCGTTGGGCGGCCGCACTGTCCCAGCGGTCTGCACGGCCACTACAGTCGGGGGTTCGAATCCCCCCTCGGGCATGGATATGGATATGGATAAGGCGTCTTTAGTATTAGCTAGTTCATAAGTAGTTTGTAAGTTTAGGGACTGATGACCCCGTAGTTAAGTCCCATAAGCTCTACAAACATTTGAACATTTATATGCGTTGGGTCGGGAATGTCATGTTACATACATGTAATGTTTTAATTATCACAAAGAATTTAAGAAAGGTTTCGCAATTATTTTTTTATTGCAGTACATACCTACTGCCCTGGTACACAGCGAGGTCTCCACGTCACAAAACCGCAGCACACCACCAGGGGAGCTGAAACAAAATGGCGCACATACAATCCAGAAAATGCGCTAGCTCATGTAAATGCTGAAGATGCCATACTAAGGTAAAGAAATGATGCAGCACAATGGTTTGAGGCGTATACACCTGTAGTGTGCCGGCCGCGGTGGCCGCGGGGACTGAGGCGCTTCAGTTACGGTCTGTACGGCCACTACAGTCGGGGGTTCGAATCCCCCCTCGGGCATGGATATTTGTGCCGTCCTAGTTCGTAAGTAGTTCATAAGTAGTTTGTAAGTTTAGGGACTGATGACCCCGTAGTTAAGTCCCATAAGCTTAACAAACATTTGAACATTTGAACCTGTAGTGTTCAAAAAATGTTCAAATGTTTGTAGAGCTTATGGGACTTAACTACGGGGTCATCAGTCCCTAAACTTACAAACTACTTATGAACTAGCTACAACTAAGGACGTCACAAATATCCTTGCCCGAGGGGGGATTCAAACCCTCGACCGTAGTGGCCGTGCAGACCGTGACTGAAGCGCCTCAGTCCCCTCGGCCACCGCGGCCGGCCACCTGTAGTGTGGTCACTAATTCTGAAAGGCGTTGTTGTTTTCAGTCCAAAGTCAGGTTTGATGCGGTCTCCAAGCTACTCTGTCTTGTGCAATTCTCTTCATCACTGAACAAGAACGGCAAGTCTTTTTAAACGTCTGTCTCCCTCTGCGTTTTTTTACTTCAAACACTTCCCTCCAATGCTAAATGAGGATCCATTGATGTCTAACAATGTGCCCTACCAATTGATCCTTATATTAGTCAAGATACGTCACTATTTTTCTCTTCAGTTCTGTTCACCACCACCTCATTAGTTACGTGATTTACCATCTAATCATCATTCTTCGGTAGCACCAGATTTTAAAAGCTATTATCTTTCTGTCTGAACCATTGTTCACGTTTCACTCTCATACAATGCTACACTCCAGACAAATGCTTTCAGAAAGGACTTCTTAACATTTAATTTGTATTTCAACAACTCTCGCTTCAGCAATACTTTTCTACCCATAGTCATTCTGCATTTTACATCTTCTTCACTTCGGCAATCACAAGTTATTTTGCTACGAAAATAACAAAACTCATCTATAACATGAGTCTCATTAACTGATCTAATTCCTTCCTCATTGCCTGATTTTCGTAGATTACATTCCATTAACCTTGTTTTACTCCAGTTAATGTTCATCTTATATTCTCCTTTCAAGACACTGTCCATTCCGTTGAACTGCTGTTCCATATTCTTTGCTGCCCCTGACAGTATAAGCAAATCGCAAGATTTTTCTTAACTATAAGAGGTATTCCTTCTTGTGCTGTTTGCAATTAATTGCAGTCAGCAAAAGAAGGAATACCATATAGTTAATTTTAACAGCTGCTGCAGAAGATTACCACACATCAAAACATCGCAAGGTTTATTTCTTCAACGAGAATTTCAAGCCCTTCTTCAAACTTATCCTTCCGTTCCTTCACAAAGTGTCCGTCGTATAAATTGAAAAAACATTCGAGAAATGCTACAATCCTGTCTTACTTCCCTCCCAACCAATGCTTCCCTTCCATGCCCTTTCATTCTAATAACTGCTGTCAGGTTTTTGTATCTATGATTATATATAAGCTTTTCGTTCACTAAATTTTATCCATGCTACCTTCAGAATTCGAAACACTATTTTCCAGTCAAAATTGTAAAAAGCTTTCTTGAAATCTACAAAAGCTAGGTATGTGGTTCCGCCTTTCCTTGAAGTATCTTAAATCTTAATGTATTGCTTCCCGAGTTCTAACATTTCCCCTAAATCCAAAGGGATCAAATTCCAACTATTTTTTATTCCTCTTTAATTCGCTTATATTTTACAAACATGACATAGTTCTGTAGTTTTCAGACCTGTCAGGTGCAGATTTCTTTGAAATCTTAATTGTAATATTGTTCATGAAGTATGAGGGTATATCACCAGTCTCATAAATTTTGCGTAAAAGGTAAAATAGTTTCAGTTAAAATTGCCGGCTGATAGAGCGTGGTCGGTACGTAATACTTTACCCTAACGTTTCGTCTTCGTCATCGGAGGCGAAGTGGAAGGAGAAAGTTTTACCTATCGCCCACGGTCTATCAGTCCGGAAATTTTAAGTGAAGTTAACGCCGGCCGTGAAAGTCTAATTGTGTGATCAATAAAGCAGTTTGTTCATGGGGGGCTATCCCAATGATGTCAGCAGTTCAGAGGGACTCTGATCTACTCCGTGGGCCTTGTTTCGACACTAACCTTTCAGTATCCCCTTGCAGCATCTATATCCTATCATCTACAGTGTATGCTGTCGGCGCGTATATTAAGGTATATTAAGGTCACGTCGGCGAATGATGTATTGGCGTGTGGTAAGTGCCCCATGATATGGCATACAGCAATGGAGGTACTGTGATTGTGTTCGCTGCTTGAAATCGGCCCGAGCGATATCAAGTGTAACTTGCTGTGAGATGCGGTGGACATTTCTATATGGCTGAGCCACATTATGACTTTTAATGTCTGCTAAACTTCATGAACTGCTTGACATTTGGTTTTCGTTGGTTGATTTTGTTTGGGGGTGGTTCCTCGCTGGTGTGCTGTACTTAATACCGCCATTAACAGTGGGATGTGCTAATTAACATTGAGTTGATGAAACTGTGGTGACGTATTGTGGTGAACATTGACAAACCGTTAATAATAGTCTGTCATCTTGGAATATGTTGTTACAGTATATGGCAGGAAGCTCAATGTATTTACTGAACTGAGTTATGAGGTCACCAAGGAGCTGGATAAGACTATAAAGGAAGCATACGTTTCTCGAATCCTGTTTTCTGACCTGGATAAAATGCGGAGAGGGAAGCATACGTTTGTTTGAATTTAATAATTGTTTTAATTATCATATTCTTGTATTATTGCTGTAGTGTATACTAGATTTGGAATTTAAGTTGTAGGCTCAGGCTACGTAAATTATCAAATGTTACATGGTCGGTTTTTAAATTAATATTGAAAGTGTTAAGTAACTTGTTAACGTCAAACGACTTGATGTACAGCATCATTGCAGAGAAGTTTTCTAATTTGTTTTCAACTTAACTATCAATAAATGTCATTAATTGTGGAAGACTTTAACTCAATCAATCGCTCCCACCTTTAATCCTGGCCCATATGTTCTGCCATCACAATATACGTGTCTGTTTTAGCCTGTTATCTGCAATGGTCTCTATTGATCAGCCTGGAGTGCGTCCCTGTGGCTCACACAGCCTCTCAACAATTCCAACAGTAAAACTAAAATATGACAACGTATTTTCAAAAAATCTTTTCATCCTCTGTTGCACCCCTGTAATCAATGAATTTCAAAATATACCGAAACATTTTTTAAATTGTAGGAAAGAATGCTTCAATAACAACGCATTTTCTTACATCCCCTACTTCACCCCGTTAATGGTAGAAAATCCCAAAAAAACACCAAAAGAAGGGTTTCTTAAATACCAAAAAATGAAATTAGAAATTTTGTACTTATAACTTCATAGTTGTCTAAGCGACGTATTTTCAAAAAATCTGTCACTTCTTACTTCATCCCCTAAGGGATGGAATACCGAAAAATGGTTTCTTAATCGACGCCTACAGTGTAAGATTTGAACCCTCTGCAACTTTCAAATTTGTATGGTCAGTGGTTTGCGTGATGAGTCAGTAAAGTGGGACATTGTTTCTTGTATAGAGAAGATTATGGCCGCTCGGCGGCAGTTAAGATACTGTCAAAGCGGAATGGAAGCCTTAACCGCTCTCTCAAAGGATTTGTACCAAAATATTGGAAAGTTGCACAGGTCACACTTATATTCAAGAAAGGCAGTAGGAGTAACCCACTAAACTACAGGCCTATTTCATTGACGTCAATTTGCAGCACAGTTTTGGAACATATCCTGTATTCAAATAATATGAATTACCTCGAACAGAATGATCTATTGACCCAAGGTCAATATGGATTTAGAAAATATCGTTCATGCGAAACACAACTAACTCTTTATTCACACGAAGCAATGGGTGCTATCGACAAGGGTTCCCAAATCGATTGCGTATTTATTGATTTCCAGAAGGCTTTTGATACCGTACCTCACAAACGGCTTTTAATCAAATTTCGTGGTTATGGTATTTCGCCCCAAATTTGCAAGTGAATAGGGGATTTCCTGTCAAAGAGGACACAGTTCGTAGTAATATATGGTAAGGCATCGACTAAAACAGAGGTGATATCGGGCGTTCCACAGGGTAGTGTTATTGGTCCTCTGCTGTGCCTTATTTACATAAACGATTTAGCGGAAAATCTAAGTAGATCTCTTAGGTTGTTTGCAGATGACGCCGTCATTTACCGTCTTGTAAAATTATCTGAAGTTCAAAACCAACTGCAGAACCATCTAAATACGATATCACTATGGTGTAAAAATTGGCAATTGATTCGAAATGAGAAGTGTGAAGTCGTCCACATGAGTACGAAAAGAAATCCGTTAAACTTTGTTTACAAGATAAATCAAAAGTGAAGACCGTAAACTCCACAAAATACCTAGGAATTAGTATTACTTCAGACTTAAACTGGAAAGAACATGTCGTGGGAAAGGCGAACCAGAGACTGCGTTTTGTTGGCAGAACCCTTAAAACATGCAACAGAAATACAAAAGAAACTGCATACACTACGGTTGTCCGTCCATTTTTAGAGTATTGTTGCCCAATGTGGGATCCTTATCAGGTGGGTTTGACGGAGGACATCAAAAGAGTTCAGAGAAGGGCAGCCTTTTTCGTATTGTCACGATACATGGGAGACAGCGTTACGGAAATGATACAGGATCTGGGATGGGAATCGTTACAACAACGGCGCTTATCGCTGCGGCGTGGGCTACTTACGAAACTCCAATCGCCAACATTCTCCTCCGAGTGGGAAAATATATTGACTCCCACTTACATAGGGAGGAATGATCATCAGAATAAAATACATGAAATCATAGCTCGAACGGAGAGATTCAGGTGTTATTTCTTCCCGCGCGCTATTCGAGAATGGACTTGGAGATAAATAGTGTAATGGTGGTTCGAGCCGGTCGCGGTGGCCGAGGGGACTGAGGCGCTCCAGTCACGGTCCGCACGGCCACTACGGTCGGGGGTTCGAATCCCCCCTCGGGCATGGATATTTGTGCCGTCCTTAGTATTAGCTAGTTCATAAGTAGTTTGTAAGTTTAGGGACTGATGACCCCGTAGTTAAGTCCTATAAGCTATACAAACATTTGAATTTTTTTGGTGGTTCGATGAACCCTCTGCCAGGCACTTAAATGTGATTTGCAGAGTATCCCATGTAGATGTAGACATGAAAAACTAGGGAATAATGTTAGGGAATACTGTATTCGTAAAGCCATAGTGTGAAGATTCTGCCGAGGATACCAGATAACTAACAATACCCCTCAGCACGGATATGGCAGTAGCCGGCGGCCTGGACAGCAGTGTCTGCGTAGAGCTGTCAGCGCTGACGGAAAAGCGACTCTCCATCATACAACCGCTGAAGGGTTCGATAAAGGTATCAGCCAGGACAGAGCAGCTTGATTGGACGTTAATGGGCTGCGGCTGCGCCGATCCGAGTGCCTTTGCTGACAGCGCGACACTTTTACGAAGAGTCTTTTCTTTTGACCATGTTACAGCGTTCAAATGAATGAAATAAATCGCAATTGGCGATCAGTTTTGGCTTGACTGTAGTAGGTTTAGATGGAATACCAAATTGCGGCGAATGAAAATTTGTGCCCGGCCGGGATTCGAACCCAGGGTCTCTTGTTTACTAGGCAGACGCGTTGACCACTCAGCCACCAAGGACACAGTGACCAGCCCGACTGCAGAGGACTCTTCCCTGCACATCTAACGCCAAAACCAGATCTCCATTCGCCACGCTGTCTCTCTTCCTATTACCACATCCCTATATAGAAATATATAATTGGATACTAGCTGAGGCTGGGCTCCTGACGACAATTGTGTCTCGAAACCTCATGGTCTGTTCTCCTTGATGCGGGAATATAGTATTGTGGCTGCGGGCATTACAGAACAAATAGGCTGTGGTATAGGAAAGAGACAGCGTGGCGAATGGAGATTTGGGTGTAGCGGGAGACATGCAGGCAAGAGTTCTCTGCAGTCGGGCTGGTCACTGTGTCCTCGGTGGCGGAGTGGTCAACGCGTCTAACTGGTCAGCAGGAGATCCCGGGTTTGAATCCTGGCCGGATACAAATGTTCATTCGCCGCAATTTGGTATTCCGTCTAAACCTAGTACAGTGAAGCCATAATTTATCGCAAATTGCGATTTCATGTGGAGCGGAGCGTTCGCGAAACCGACTGCAGTCCAGGCTGTTGGAAGCCCCAACAGTCAGAATCAAAAGACAAATTACGTACGTACATCACTAATAACGAACTTCCTTTTTATTTAAGACGGAAAATACCTTTTGTGTGTGAGCCCACAAGGCCCTTTAAGACCCACTAGAGGAAGACACACAAAAATGGAATTCCTATCAGGCCTGTATTGAATTGTAGGAACAGTCCGACATTCAACCTTGACAGGAAGCTGTTCAGAATTCTTAATGGAGCATACAAATTTAACAATAGGAGAACACAATCGCTGCACACGTTACGTAACACATTAAAAGTGTAGTAGTCCCTGATGTAGACATACTTGCCTCTTTTGATATTTGAGTTACAAAACCTTTACGCATCTGTAGAAATAGATTCCACACGACGTAACTGGCACAAACCTACAGGCAAACAAACAATACCTTCCACTGACATTACTCATCTTTACTGACGTGTTACAATTCACACTGTCTACGTCGTTTGCAGGAGAGTGGAGTGTCACAAGGTGCCCATTGCTGCGTTTACTACTGAGGTAAGACCACATGCGCTATCGCTGACAGTGGTGGATAAACGATGGACATGGACAACCACAACTACTGCCATAGTCTGGAAACACCATGTTGACTACTTGTTGATTACATATCACTGTATTATTCCGGCACATGGTACAATGACTTGGATGGGACAGGATTCCACTCTCACGCCCCCTCCCCCTAGTATGCATCGCAGGTACACTCTGTAGACAGCGTTTTACCTTAAGTGTTGGAGTCTGTTGTCCTCCCTCACCTGCAGAGCTTGTCACTGGACACATTCCAACAGGATAATACCCGGCCACACGTGGCAGACCGCGTGCTAGACTTGTTCGTCGCCCACCAGCTTGCACTGTTCAAGATCTCACGCATGTCAAAAAATGTCTCATGGGCGATTGGGAAATGAGCAGCCCGCCATACATGACCCACTGCTACGCCAGTTTAACTTCTGCAATACGTGGAAGTTGTACACCAGCAATACATCTAGAGCCTCTTTATTTTAATGTTGAACTATGTGGTAGTGGTTATAAACAGCAATGGAGACAATCAATCAAAACTGATTTCAACGTCTTCTAATGGTGCTGTATTTTCAATCATTTTCTCTCTCAAATCTGGATATTGTGTGTCTGTTCCTCCTTGCTATTTCATATATGGGATGGTCAGCAGAGTATGAAGTTCACAGTCGAGCAGCTAAAACAACAGTCGAACATTCTATACCTGAACATTACAGTACAAGAAACCTGCCGCCACGCGTGGCTGGGTGGTTTGCGGACTATGTATGTAGTTGAAGGACGAACTCTTACACTTGTCTTATATCGTGTGGGGGGACCCACGAGCACGCTGAAGTATCGCAACACGACGTAGCATGGACTGATGTCCGAAATACAGGAAATTGACACCAAGCATCCTGCAGGGCTATCCGTATATCCGTAAGAGTATGAGAGGTGGGGGTTTCTGAACAGCACATTGCAAAGAATCACAGATATGCTCAAAATTTTCATGCTTGGAGTCTGGTGGCCAGCGAAAGGGGGTAAACTCAGAAGAGGGTTCCTGGAGGAACTCTGTATGAGTTCTGTAGGAATTCTGGATGTTTGGGGTACCGCATGTCTTGCTGAAATTGCTCAAGACTGGCGGAATTGGCTGTGGACAGGAATCGATGGAAATATTCATCCAGGATGCGTACATACGTGTGAACTGTCAGTCTTATCAAGGGTCTGTAGTGGGACGAAATATTATCCCCTGCTACTACCTTTACGTCAGCTCAGTTTCGCAGTTAAAAGAACATGTTTATATATGTTGTTGTTAATAATGTTTACTCTTAATAGGTTGTATTTCATTCTCAAAGGAAATGTGTTGTTTCATGTGCGGTGACAACAGAGCAACATACGAAAATAGCATTATCTCTGCCTAAGCCAAAGATAATGTACCTGGCCACCAATCGTCGCGGGTCGACAACCACACGCTCAGAGAAGATCCTATTGAAGTACCTCCGCCGGCCGCGGTGGCAGAGGAGACTGAGGCGCTCCAGTCACGGTCTGCACGGCCACTACGGTCGGGGGTTCGAATCCCCCCTCGGGCATGGATATTTGTGCCGTCCTAGTTCGTAAGTAGTTTATAAGTAGTTTGTAAATTTAGGGACTGATGACCCCGTAGTTAAGTCCCATAAACTATACAAACATTTGAACATTTGGAGTACCTCCGTTGCCAACCGTCACAATCATAAAAACATAAAAAATTTAAAATTGTATTGTAATAAAAAGTCTGTTTATGTTTTATGTTAAAAACAGTTTCAGTCTTGATGTTGAGTCCTTACGAGCAAGTTCTGATTGTATGTGATGTATTACGTGGATTAATAACTTACGAAATAAAACGTAAACTTTTACTTTCAGTACCAGTGTGTGAAAAATAATTATTGCACTGAATAAGAAGAGAAGATATTTACATATTGAACTGAATTTATATTTTTGGAACTTATAATAGAATTTCTCCGATTTTATACCAGTGTAGGGACTCAGCAATAATTTTATTAACTGGAAAACAGTGAGATCAAGTTTTATGAATCGATATATTTTATGACTGATTCAGTGAGCAACATCTGTGATAGTAAAAGATTATCTTAGGAAATCATCAAGTTTTTTTTTTTTTTTTCGAAATTCAACGGATGTGCGTATCAGATTTTGAACTTTTACAGTATTTTTGGAACAGTTTTATTTTTCTATTATCTTGCAAAGAACCTAGCAGCGAATATTTAAAAGACTTTTTTCCTATGAATGAAGATTTTTATTAATACGAGTGTAGTGGAATGGCCAGGGTCGAAGTCCGACTAAATCAAACTGACGAAATTTACTCCTGAATACACAATTCCATTATAATCTGAAAGAAGAATCAGCTGTTCCACCACAGGTCCCACACCACTTTCTTTTTTGTGGTTTTAGAGCGCACAACTGCTCAAGTCGTTAGCGCCCGAACCTAAACATGGATTTACTAAAAATTCGAAGAGTTAAGACAACTACCAATGAGAATAATACCAGGAGATTGATAAAAAGATAGGGTAAAGTACATCGAGAGGAGCAATTAAATGTCCTTTTTAGGTTAGTCATGTTTATAAAATGCAGAACTCAAGCTGTAACTCCTGCGTCGTCAGCTTAAATTACGTCTAGAGTGTACGGCAGATTAAGTGCAATACGGACACGATTCAAATTAGGTCAGGACATTAAAACACGGCACACCGTCAGCGGGTGACCACAGGAACAACACGGTGAGGGGTCACCAGGTGGCAAGTGGCGGTGGCTGAACCGGCAATGTCTGATCCGCAACAGGGCCAAGACAATCACCTCTCGCCGATAGGGGCGTGAAGAGGTCTTCCAAGTTGTTGCAATCAGTTTTAGCGTTCTAAGCTTATTGGCATGAAGCGAGGACCACAAACTATGTCACGACGCTAAAATGCGCTGGCTTATATTTCATTGAATATCATTTTACGGGACACAAAAGGTAGCTGTCCGAGGCAAGAGGGTTGCAACCTTGGATGCACCATCAGCAGCGTCGTTCCCAGGCCCACCTACGTGGCCAGGAAGCGAACGTAAGAGTGTTCTCAGCCAACAATTGAAGGGAGCGTTGGATTCGGCGCACGATAGGATGGACCGGATACGGGTCTTTAAGACTCGTAATGGCACAGAGCAGATGACATAGGGAGGATGCGTACCACTCCAACTACACATTCCCTACACCATTACAGAGCCCCCAGCTGCTTGAACAGTTTCATGCTGACATGCAGTGCAATCATGAGGTTGTCTCCATACGTGTCCACCTCCTCGATACAATAGGAAACGTGACGCGTCAGACCAGCAAAATGTTTTAACACCATTTTCAAAGTCACGCAATTTGTAACCGATATGCGCCAGACACCGTTGTCTTCTATAGGCGTTCCCGGCCGCAGCGCCCTCCTCAGTTTTCGTATCTCAGATTGCACACACATATGTATACCAGTGTCTTTGCCTCTTCAGTGTACTTGCCTACTTGCCAGTGTACTTGGGAACACGCCGTTGTTAGGAAAAAATCACAACACCAAAAATATAGAAAAACTAATTGTACTACATCTACATACATTCTCCGCAAACCACCGTAAGGTGCGTAGCGGAGGGTACACTGTACCAATACTAGGCATTTCCTATCCTATTTCACTCCCAAATAGAACGAGGAAAAAAAGAATGCCTATATGCCTCCGTATGAGCCCTAATTACTCTTATTTTGTCTTTGTGACCACTACGCGAAATGTAAGTAGGCGGCAGCAAGATCGTGCTACACTCAGCTTCAAATTCCGGCCCTCTAAATTTCCTCAACAGAATTTCACGAAAAGAACGTCGTCTTTCTTCCAACGATCCCCAATTGAGTTGCCGGAGCATTTCCGTGACACTCGCGCATTGATCGAACCTACCAGTAACAAACCTATCTGCTCGCCTCTGAACTGCTTCTATGTCACCCTTTAAACTGATCTGCTGCTGGTCCCAAACACTTGAGCAAGACGTGGTCGTACAAGCGTTTAATACGCGGTCTCCTTTACAGATGAAGTACATCTTCCCAAAATTCTCCCAATAAACCGAAGTCGGCTGTCCGCCTTACTCACATCTATCCTTACATGTTCGTTCCATTTCATATCGCTCTGCAATGTTACGCCTAGATATTTGAACGACGCGACAACAAAAAAATGTTCAAATGTTTGTTAAGCTTATGGGACTCGACTACGGGGCCATCAGTCCCTAAACTTACAAACTACTTATGAACTACTTAGGAACTAGGACGGCACAAATATCCATGCCCGAGGGGGGATTCGAACCCCCGACCGTAGTGGCCGTGCTGACCGTAACTGGAGCGCCTCAGTCACCTCGGCCACCGCGGCCGGCCGACGCGACAACATCAAGAAGCTCAATACTAATGCTGTATTCGAACATTATGAAATTGTTCTTCCTACTCATGCGCATCACCTTACATTTTTCTACATTGAGAGCTAGCTGCCATTTTTCGCACCAACTAGAAATTTTGTCGTAGTCATCTTGTATGCTATTACAGTCAGTTAAAGACGATATCCTCCCATACACCACAGCAAAATCGGCAAACAGCCGCAAATTACAAGTTACTATGTCCATCAGATCATTTATATGGATAGAAAATAATAGCGGTCCTATCACACTCCCCTGGGGCACGCCTGACGATACACTCGTCTCTGTTCTCTTTGAGAACAGCGTACTGCGTTCTATTACTTAGGAAGTCTCACAGCCAGTCAAATCTGTGAACCTGTTCCATAAGCTCGTATCTCCGTTAGCAGTCTGCAGTGTGGCACCGCGTCGAACGCCTTTTTGAAGTCGAGAAAAACACAATCTGCCTGTTGCCTTTCATCAAAATGTTCAAATGTCTGTAAATCTATCGGACCAAATTGCGTGGTCATCAGTCCGTAGCTTACAAACTACTTAAACCTAGGTAAACTAACCTAAGGACAAACACACACACCCATGCCCCAGGGAGGACTCGAACCTCCACGGCGAGCAACCGCGCGTTCCGCAGCGTGACGCTTTAGACCGCTCTGCTACTCCACCGCGGCTGCCCTTCATCCATGGCTCGCAAGTGTCATGTGACAAAAGGACAAGCTTTCACATGATCGATGTTTCCTAAACCCGTACTGATTCACAGAAAGAAGCTTTTCCGTTTCAAGGAAAGTACTACAATTATTTGCTCGCTGCAAAACTATACTCTTCAATGAAAGACTTATTTCTTACATGTACTGTGCTGGCGTGTGTCTTCGCAACAGTTGGCTACACGATCGAGACAGTATCTACGCAACCACTTCAAGTCTATCTTCCAAGCAGTATGCTACACCTCGACATAAAACCGTCTCTACACATGGCTTTATTTGTGCGTAGTTCTGAGCGCCAGCGCATCGCCAGGTTTAATATGGCAATATATTGTGCTGCGTTAGGTTGGGAAATACTCGTAGGATAAGCAGGCTGTATGTACTAACAAGGGACACCTTTGACCTACAACGCTCGAAGCCGCACGAAACCAAACTTGGAACAACAGGACTTACAAAACAAACATTGGCGTGTGCCAATTCCGTGCACTGCTAGCGCCACTAGTCATAGTGTAGCTGCACTAACAAGTGCTAACAAGTGCGTGGTGTAGTTGTAGTACGTATTTCTCTCTGAGTGTTCGCAAACGAGTTACTGTGTAAATTGTGTACCGTGCAGTGATATCACGAAGAGAATTAATCCCACGCATGTGGTCAAAAAATATTACGGACCAAGTTGCGACGTGCTGAATGTGGAAATGACAGTTCGATGATGTATAACATAATAATTCAAAAATATAATGGCGACGACACAGACGTACACGTCGTAGCGCTGGTAGATACACGGAATTTGAAGGACAGGAGGGACCTGAACGTTGCCCTTCTATCTGTACATAACATTCATCTCCAGACCAACAGGAACAGTCAAGTCACAGTGACCACGAACCCTCGTCACCCAAAAAGATGAGGTCCTATGTTTTAAAAGATATCGATTACAGTACTAAATAACACTTATGCCGCGCGGGAGTAGCCGAGCGGTCTGGAGCGTCACGTTGCGGATCGCGCGCCCTCCTGCGTCGGAGGTTCGAATCTTCCCTCGGGCAAAGATGTTTATGTCGTCTGTACTATAAGTTAGTTCATAAGTAGTTTGTAAGTTTAGGGACTGATGACCCCGCAGTTCAGTCCCATAAGACTTACAATCATTTGAACATTCTTTTGTTAAAATGGTACTTGAGGAACAATGCAAAGTTTTGCATGTAAATGACGGACACCGCTGCGCTGTTTACCATTGCCTGGAATTCCAAGCATGGTTTCGTGCTGTTCCGAGCGTTGGAAGCCAAAGGTGTCCCTTGTTAGTACACATCAGTATAGTTAGGTTTCCTGTCATGATAGACATAAGTGGCAGGAATCTATATTCAATCAAGAATTAACGTCTTCATTTATTTAGTGTAGATAGTGTAGTGAGTATTGTTCTTGTCCACTGTTTAGCTATTTGTAGTGAAATATTCTGTTAATAAATTATTTATATTTTTGCCATCTTGTAAGTTTTGATTATTTGGCCACTTCTGTCCTATTAAACCTGACTCCATTCCTGCGACCGGTTAGGGCAACTGGTTGTCCTGTCACACGCTACCAGAGTACTTAGCAATTCCGTAAAAAAAAAACTGATAAGTTTTTTATCATGAGCGTCACTAACAAATTTGTTGCAACCTTTATGTGAGGCAATGTGCGAAAACTATTATTTTCTCTTTTAAACGCTACCACCATCTTCCGGTACATTTGAACGAAAGGGTGGGGTTTGTGCTTAACAAGACATCGTCTAAATTCGAAGCCTTAGTTATTGTATAGTTTCACGTACTTTACCCATTGCAGTACACTGATCACAAACCTCGGTATTTACTCTGTCTTGGAGCACCTTCCTACTTCTACCTGTCATCAGTGCGTTTTCAAAGATCTGCAAAACTGCCTTTTTTTCCATTGCTCTGTTTTGCGCCACTACAGGCGTGAATAGGTCGCGTTCACTTCTAATACGTAACTAGCAGACCGGTTGCACGACTTCTCCGTTCCTTGCACTCCCTATTCCACTTGCTTCAAATTCCAGCTGTCCACACCGTGCCAGATTGCACAAAATGTCTTTTTGTAATGTTCTGTACGTAAATGAATAGGGATCGTACAAATTACGGCGTACAAACAGAATGTCAAAAGAATCCACATCCAAGAGGAGGAGGGCAGCACTGGGTGAGGGAGATGGTGGAGGAGATGAGGACTACCAGCCAGGAGGTTGCAACATATTTGAAGAGTGGAAATGCTAAAGGATGTAAGTGCCATTTTTTGACTTTCGGGGTTTTTCACTGCTAACCGATCTATATGTTCGCGCAAATACTCTGTTAAGAGATTTATATGCTCCAGTCATTCTTTGTAGTTGCTACTGACCCCAAGAGATTGCACTAGTCCTATGTCCAGATGGACCTGCTCTGCTAATGGATCTACTGTATGTGCCACAGGCATCTGGCGCTAGCCGAACAGCAGTCTGTACTCAAGGTTATACCACAGCACTATTGTTTTGCTTACTGAAGCGGTTGCTTGCTATCTAAAATGATGTAGCTGTTAATAATGATAATAATAAGGTTTAGGATTAGTGCAAAACCTCTATAATAAAAGATGCTTATCTTTAAATGCCAAAATTAGGCATTACAATACAGTCATTAAACCATATATGTTATATGCCAGCGAAACCTTGGCACTAAACAGGAAAACTGATCTAGAAAATCTAAATAAAGAAGAAAGAAAAATAATTAGAAAAATTTTGGGACCAAGATGGACCGATAATGGATATAGATTACAAAAAACATCAAAAATTGAAGAATATTCTAACATAGAGATAGACATGAGGAAAAGACGCCTCAAATTCTATGGCCACATAATGAGACTCCCTGAACACAGATTAACAAAAAGAATTGTAAAATACGTAGATTCTCTTGTTAATGGAGGAGAATGGATCCAAAAAGTTAAAAAAGATTTGGTAGATTCTCTTGTTAATGGAGGAGAATGGATCCAAAAAGTTAAAAAAGATTTGGAATTAGCCAAAATTACTAAAAAAGAAATAGCTGCAAGGAACAATTTTAGAATAAAAGCTGAAAAGTGGGAGGTTAAACCAGAGGCAAAAGCACCGAGAACTGGAACAAAATGGAGTGAACAAAGAAGAACTAAATTTTCTCAAACAATGAAAAACTGGTGGGCAAATAAAAAGAACCAGAAGACCAAGAAGAACGGAAAATGAACCAGCTTTACTTAGCGTCTTCCAGATGGGAGCTCTACGACTGATAATAATAATAATAATATGAACGCCAGTGGTTTCAGTGGTAATGGAGGTATTGAGAACGTTACGTTCAGGAAGAAACAGGATAAGGCAAGATTAAGCGGATCTTCGTAGCTCACGCAGAAGAAGCAGAACCAGGAGGGAAATTGTTGCAAAACAACAAAAGACAATGGGGTCGTACAAGTACTATATTTAATATAGTGTATATGACACTTATTGCAAAACTACATTTTAAACAATCTTCACTGCTGATGAGAAATGGTCCAAATTTTTAAAGTTGTTCGGAACCGGATCGTCCAAAAAATACACTTTTCATTTCATGGAACGCAGAATTTATTCTTCTGTAACCTTCGTATGCAATACTTTATTGATAGATAGGTTAGGTTAAAAACAGATGCAAACTAAAACGATTATAAACATGTAAAATTTGTTCAACTTATATGCGCCCTAGTATCTCAATTCAATGCACAGTTGAATGTCCTACTTTTAACCAGCCCATGTTTTCGGTATTGCGAAACTTACGACATATAACAGTAAAACCGGAAAAATACTCCATTTGGGAGTATATTTCTATCCTCCACCCTCACGTAAGCACAACTCCGTCGAAGAAGCAAACATAGGATAATCATACTGCGCCACAAATGAAGTGTTTAAAACAATAACACCTTTTTGTAGCAATTGTTTCCTATTTTTATTCGAATTCTACTGACCTATAGCTAGGTTTTTATTTCTTCACACTGAACTTTAATTCTTTCTCCAAATTTCTCATTGTTTTTATTTATAGCTTGCTCAATGTTGAAAGACGGCTGTCTGCCGTCTTCCCTAGGTTTTTAACTTTGTAAGTTAAGTTCACTAGACGGGCTTCTTTGCTAAACGAGAACGCCTTTTGTTCGGAGGCATGAGGAATAGCATTTCATTTCATGTATTTAAATGGTAGTTTCTATAATACTATGTTAATATTGCTGCGATTTTATTATGCTAATAATTTATCATTCTGTCTATGAATATGTCAATATGAACGGTTTCTCCGTGACGCCACTGTCCCTGTGAGAATTGAGTACTTTATTTATTCTGTATGTGCATATGTATCTTCTAGCATGGAAGTCTGAGTGTATGAGAATTTTTGTCGTCGGCTGCTGGCTGTGCGCTTTGCATCTCTGGCCTTGTGTCGATAGGTAGTCGTTACCAACCTCTGCTTCTGATGCTACCAAAGAGGTTCCTCCACCATTTGGTTACAAGTTGGGTTGTCAATGCCCGGTAGCGAGTCTCGGCAGGACGCGCGAGTCTAAGCTCTCCCCACCACCTCAATTTCCTGGGTGTTTTACCTATTTACGACCTGGTGGCGACTCGTTGGCCCACTGGTCACTCTGTGGCTGCGTATCGACCTGGTAAGACGTTCTGATTTTCTTTCCTCCCTTGAGATTGTAGCGATTGTTTGTCTGATGTTCAAGTTAGACTTCGGAACTTATGTTCACTTTTCGTAATACGTTTCTCCGATCATGTACTGAAGTGCATTCAATTTCATTTCAGTGATTTTGCGTAGCTAAATGCGGTTAATATGTAACTAATTCGGTTTGATAACAGCTGGGAATCGGTAACCTTTGTGAGACTACCTGGCGGTGTACGAACTCTGTTTAATTTCTTTCTAGCTTTGTGGGTTGCGACTAATGTGCGGGAATATTTTTATTCTATCTAGTGCATGTGAAATATTCCTTTTCGTTCGCTCCTTCCGCGAGTGATATGTACTCCACGTGGTATGTTCTTAGACAAAGCCTTCAGCTACTCCAGTGTCTGTTTCTAGGACCATCAGGCAAGAAATTATGCAACTATCTTTCTGATTTCCATTATTACGTCGCGATCTCCTCTCCGTCTATTTTAAACTCCTGTTTCGTGTCCAACTTTTACCTTGCATTCAGACTCCGTCAGTAAATTCTCTTCTAGCCTTGTACTACCCCCTTATAAGCTTGCTTATGAAATACTACGTATTTCTAGGGGCTGCATGGCGTATTTCATAGTTGATTTTCTCCGACTTTGAATTTATTCCACTTTTCTTATTTTTGAAGACTGTACTTCGTCCATCCGTGTAAAACCTTCCCAATCGCATCTAACTGTATTTCTTTAGCTTCCTATGATATCCTCCACTCCCATGAACCACAGACATTGCCGAGGTGTGGTGGCTTGCGTGCCTCAACGATACAGATAGCCGTACCCTAGGTGCAACCACAGCGGAGGGGTATCTGTGGAGAGGCCAGACAAACGTGTGGTACCTGAAGAGGGGCAGCAGCCTTTTCAGTAGTTACAGGGGCAACAGTCTGGATGATTGACTGAACTGGCCTTGTAACATCAGCTAATGGGGCTTTGCCAAACAGTTACTGTAAACGGCTGAAAGCAAGGGGAAACTACAGCCGTTATTTTTCCCGAGGACATGCAGCTCTACTGTATGAACATATGATGATGGCATCCTCTCGGGTAAAATATGCCGGAGGTAAAATAGTCCCCCATTCGGATCTCCGGGCGGGGACTACTCAGGAGGATGTGATCATCAGGAAAGACAATACTGGCATTCTACGGGTCGGAGCGTGGAATGTTAGGTCCATTAATCGAGTAGGAATATTAGAAAATTTAAAAAGGGAAATGGATAGTTTGAAGTTAGATATAGTGGGGATTAGTGAAGTTCGGTGACAGGATGAATAGGATTTCTGGTCAGGTGAGTACAGGATTATAAATACAAAATCAATTGGGGGTATCACAGGAGTAGGATTGATAATGAATAAGAAAATAGGAACACGGGTAAACTACTATGACCAGCACAGTGATCACATTATCATTGTCAAGATAGATACAAAGCCAACACCGATAAAAGTAGTACAGGTTTATATGCCAACTAGCTCTGTCGATGATGAGGAAATCGAAGAAATATATGAGGAGCTAAAGGAAATTATTCAGACACTTAAGGGAGAGGAAAACTTAATTGTTATGGGACACTGGAATTCGGTAGTAGGACAAGGAAGAGAAGGGAAGATAGTAAGTGAATATGGTCTGGGCAAAAGGAATGAAAGAGGAAGCCGCCTGGTAGAATTTTGCACGGAACATAATTTAGTTATAACAAACACCTTGTTTAAGAATCACATAAGAAGGTTGTATACGTAGAAGAGACCAGGAGACACCGGGAGATACCAGATAGATTTTATAATGGTAAGACATAGATTTCGGAACCAGGTTTTACAGTGTAAGACATACCAAGGGGCAGATATAGACTCTGACCATAACTTGTTGGTTATGAACTGTAGGCTGAAACTGAAGAAACTACAAAAAGGTAGGAAAATAAGGAGATGGGACCTGGATAAATTGAAGGAACCTGAAGGTCTTGAGAATTTCGGAGGGAGCTTTAAGCAACAATTGAGAGAAACAGGGGAAAATAAAACAGTAGAGGAGGAATGGGTAAAATTGAGAGATGAAATAGTGAAGGCGGCAGAGGATAAAATAGGTAGGAAGGCAAGACCTACAAAAATTCCTTGGATATCACAGGAGATACTAAATTTAATCGATGATAGGAGAAAATATAAAAATGCAGTAAATGAAACAGGAAAAATGGAGTACAGACGACTAAGAAATGAGATTGACAGGAAGTGCAAAATGGCTAAGCAGGAGTGGCTAGAAGGCAAATGCAAGGATGTAGAAGAATGTATAAATAGGGGAATATAGATACAGCCTACAGGAAAATAAAAGAAACATTTGGAGATAAGAAAAACAGCTCTATGAATATCAAGGACACTTATGGAAAACCAGTTCTCAGCAAAGAAGGGAAAGCTGAAAGGTGAAAAGAGTATATAGAGGGGCTCTACAAAGGAAATGAACTTAGAGGCTATATTGTAGGAAGGGGAGAGGATGTAGATGAAGATGAAATAGGAGATACTGTACTGAGAGAAGAATTTGACAGAGCCCTGAAAGACCTAAATCGAAACAAGCCTCCTGGAGTAGATGATATTACCTCAGCGCTACTGAAGTCTCTGGGAGAACCAGCCATGACAAAATTGTTTCACCTGGTGTGTAAGATGTATGAGACAGGAGAAGTACCCTCAGATTTTAAGAAAAATGTTATAATCCCCATTCCAAAGAAAGCAGGTGCAGACAGGTGTGAAAACTATAGAACCATCAGTTTAATAAGTCATGGTTGCAAAATATTAACACGAATTATATACAGAAGGATGCAAAAACTGGTAGAAGCCGACCTCGGGGAAGATCAGTTTGGGTTCAGGAGAAATGTAGGAACTCGGGAGGCAATACTCACTTTACGGCTTATCCTAGAAGATAGATTAAGAAAAGGCAAACCTACATTTCTAGCTTTTGTAGATTTGGAGAAGGCTTTTGACAATGTTGATTGGAATAAACTCTTTCAAGTTCTGAAGCAAGCAGGAGTAAAATATAGGGAGTGTAAGGTTATTTACAACTTGTACAAAAACCAGACAGCGGTTGTCAGCGTTGAAGGGCATGAAAGGGATGCAGTGGTTGGAAAGGGAGTAAGACAGGTTTGTAGTCTTTCTCCATTGTTATTCAATTTGTACATTGAGCAAGCTATAAAGGAAAGCAAGGAGAAATTTGGAGAAGGAATTAAAGTTCAGGGTGAAGAATTAAAAACATTGCGTTTTGCCGACGACATAGTAATTCTGTCAGATACTGCAAAGGACCTGGAAGAGCAATGAACGGAATGGACAGTGTGCTGAAAGGTGCATATAAGATGAACATTAACAAGAGCAAAACTAGGGTAACGGAGTGCAGTGTAAGAAAATCAGGCGATGCTGAAGGAATTAGATTGGGTAACGAAGCAATAATGGAGGTAGATTTGTTACTTGGGCAGTAAAATAACAAATGATGGTCGCAGTACAGAGCATATAAAATGCAGAATGGCAATGGGTAGGAAAGCGTTCTTGAAAAAGAGAAATTTTTTAACATCGAATATTGATTTAAGCTTAAGGAAGTCCTTTCTGAAGGCATTTGTATGGAGTGTTGCCTTGTAGGGGTGTGAGACATGGACGATAAGCAGTGCGGACAGGAAGAGGATTGAGGCTTTTGAAATATGGTGCTACAGAAGAATGCTGAAGATTAGGTGGGTGGATCGCGTAACTAATGAGGAGGTACTGAACAGAATTGGGGTGAAAAGAAATTTCTGGCATACCTTGACTAAAAGAAGGGATAGATTGGTAGGACACATTCTTAGACATCAAGGAATTATGAATTTAGCGTTGGAGGGAAGTGTGTGGGGTAAAAACCGCAGAGGAAAACCAAGAGATGGATACAGTAACCAGATTCAGATAGATGTAGGTTGCCGATCTTATGTGGAGATTAAGAGGCTTGCTCAGGATAGGGTATTGTGGAGAGCTGCATCAAACCAGTCTCCGCACTGAAGACCACATTGTCATTTTGTCATGATGTCCTACTTAGGGGTTGCATGCCGTAGCTATTTGTCTTTATTTTTCGGAAATTGAATTTTTGTATTTTTACTGGTTTTCGGAACCACATGGGTGCGAACTCCGACTTCAAGGGTTTATAGCTAGTCACTTGAGTTCTCGACACTGCTCACACACCAGTATCTTACTATTGAGTATTCTTGCTTCGTAATCTATGATTCCGTTGATTTTGTGGAAATGAATACGATCTTTAAGCACTTCACCTTCAGTCGGGTGCGAACATGTAATGTAGCAGACACGTGCTGTGTGTCTCAGTAAGTCTACATGCTCACGGTTTGATTTAAATGGAAATTATTCTCGCTATTATCGTGTACCGTCTCAAGTAAAGAATGAGAGACCAAAGCCACGTACGAAGTTTATTTTCCTTGTGTTGTGTGGTACATCCTGGTTCGCTGAATTTCGCCTACGATAGCGCCGCCTGCTTCTGCTTCGTATCAGCACGCTGAGTTGGGTGAGTTTCGCTTTGCTTCGCGCGTGTGTGTGGCTGAATGCTTGTTGATTGTAAATCCCTCCACCGACGATGTTCAGTTCAGGTTACTTTAGCTTAATTTTCAATGTGGGATGTTTTTCATTGTTTAACAAAATTGGTTCCCCCATTTGCTCATGTTTGAACTGAATAAATAATTTACTGTCAATGAAATTTTATCCTACTTATGATTATTAGTTTATGAAAACCCTCCCTTTTTATTTAATGTTGTTTTTCACCAGTGCTGAGAACAAATTCAGATGCATATCATATTGTTCAAATGTTTGTTAAGCTTATGGGACTTAACTACGGGGTCATCAGTCCCTAAACTTACAAACTACTTATCAACTACCTTATACTAAAGACGGCACAAATACCCATGCCCGAGGGGGGATTCGAACCCCCGACCGTAGTGGCCGTGCAGACCGTGACTGGAGCGCCTTAGTCTACTCGGCCACCGTGGCCGGCCATATCATATTTTTAATTCCGTTGCGCTATAAATGTTCTCACAGCCTGTGTGTAATTCTCGTGATCTACGACGTGTGTCGGCCACCGTCTCTTCGTCTTCCTGCTGCTAAAGTAAATTTTGAGTCAGTTCTAAACTTTGAGCCGGAGAACAAGATTCTGTTGCAGGAAGTAGTCCGTAGTTCACGCGAATCCTTTAACTGGGTTTTACGGCCATAATTATGTGTTTAAAGGAAGCTTTTAACTGGCTCCTTCAGCTGGAATTAATTTTACAAATAACGGTGGTCTTACAATGTATAAACTGAACAACATTGGAGAAAGGCGACAACTCCGTCTTATATCCTTCCCAAGCTCTGCATCCCTTTCAGGCCCTTCTACTCTGGTGACTGCTGTCTGGATTTTCTACAAGTTGTAAATAACCTTCCGTTCCCTTCATTTTACACCTACTGTTTTCAGAATTTGGAAGCGAGTATTCCAATGAACATTGTCAAAAACTTTCTCCAAATCTACAAAAGCTATTATTGTAGGTTTGGCTTCCCTTAATCTAACTTCTAGGATAAGCCGTAAGGTCAGTATTGCATCCCGTGTTCGTACATTTCTCCTGAATCCAAACTGGTCTTCCCCAAGGTCGGCTTCTTCCAGCTTTTCTATCCTCCTGTAAATAACAGGTGTTAAAATTTTGGAACTATTACTTATTAAACTGATGGTTCTGTAATTTTCTTACCCTTCTGCGCTTGATTTCTTTGGAATGGGATTATTACATTTTTCTTAATGTCTGATGGTATTTCCGCTGTCTCATACATCTTACGCACCAGATGAAAGTTTTGTGATGGCTGGCTATCCCGGAAATTTCAGCAGTTCTGAGGGAATGTCGTTCGCTCCAGGGGATTTGTTTTGGCTTACATCTTGCTTATTGTATCACTAATATAGCGTGTGAAAGATGAATAAGCGGTAAGTAATTTTTTTCAGCAATCAGTCGGTAGGTAAAAGAACGTGTTACTTATTCTATCACGTTCTTTTACCTACCGATTGATTCCTGAAAAAAATTTCAGACTTTGCGCTTCATCATCATTTACACACAATTACAATCTATGATCTATTCAATTATTAATCAATGTTGCACAAGTGCAAATTGTGCGCAATCTCCAGAATGACCATCCCACCACCCGGAAGGCCACAGTTTGAGCCTGAAAGGAGTACGCAAAATAGTTTTCACTTAATTTTTGCCTGTCATACAGTCTTGAGCATGTTTTGTTACAAAAATCTAAGCTATAATTGTGTAGAAAACAAATTTATGTAATATTTTGTACCATTTCACTAATCGATATAACATACTGTACTTATTTTCATATCTTTGCTGAAAACCAAAGACTTTGTTTTATCTTTGGAGTATGTCTTGCACTCGCGGTTGTTGCGTTTGTGCATGTATAGTCTGGCTACTGGTATATGGTGCATGCTAACAAATCTGAACATTTCATTTGCTGTCATTGTTTCTCACACAAGAAATTAATGTGTAGACAAATTACGAGTTTAATTACCGTTAATTTATTAACCACTGTACATCAAACTAAGCCACATTTACGTAAGATTATTGTATCCCATGTAAGTTGCAATTTATTCTAACAGGGCAAAGGAAGGTACCAAGTCTCATTGCTTAGTCAAATTATTTTGTAACCAAAACTGAAACAGAACATTTATTTCTGTATTTTAGCGGGGACGGTCTCTTAACAGAAACAGTGACACGCACGCCCCAGACACATACTACCTTTAGCACAGGGGTGGCCAACCCGCGGCCCGCGGCCCGCGTGCCGTTGAATGTTGGCCCGCGGAGGTATTTCACATGAAAGAAAAATTTTAAATTTTATTTCATGTGTAACTTCAAAATAGCATTCCATCAAACGTCTTCCGTATCATATCGAATTACAATAGGTATTATCAGTTCATTGATTCAACTATCGTTAAATTTTCGTGTATATTCCTGTTTTTGGGAAAAGACCACTACAGTCTGTTGTGCGGCATGTGGCTGAGGCGGTGGACGTTGCGAGAAGTAAGGGGGCGGGAGAGGCAGCTTGTGGAGCGCTGGACGCCGCGCGACCGTCCGCCTGCTGTGAAGTTCGTGGCGGCCGGTTTCCAGGTTGCCGAAGTGAGCTGAGGTTGGAGGTGCCGGAGACGCGAGCGTTGCCGGCCGTGCCGTGTTGTGAGTGCGGCGAGAGGACCGCCGGAAAGAAGGGCAGTTTTGGCACCGGGCTGGGCTGAAAAGGGATCGCTCAGACTCTGGATGGTGCTGAGGGAGACAGAGCATATAACATAAGAACGAGAACGGTGTCGACGGATGAAGAGTACAGCCTGATAGATGGCCAAAAACTCTGCTGTGAAATTCGAGCAGTGGGCATTAAGCCTGTACTGGTAACAGTCATCCCTGACGACAAACGCACATCCGACACCGTCATTGGTCTTTGAGCCATCCGTATATATGAAAACTGAATTTTCGAGCCGTGCACAAAGTTCAAGAAACCGCGAGCGGTATAAAGCATCCAAAGTGCTCTCCTTCGGGAGTGAGGTGAGTTCGAGGTGAACGCGAACTTGAGCCTGAAGCCAAGGTGGCACTGGGCTCTCACCTATTTGAAATGTGGAAGGGAGAGTAAAATCGAGCTGCCGAAGCAAGCGTCGAAAACGGACTCCAGGAGGGGGCAGGGCAATCGCAGACAGCCCGTATTGGCCACCGAGGGAGTCGTTAAAGAACGATGGATGGGAAGGATGGTGAGACATCGAAAGCAAACGGCATGCATACCGACACAGTAATATGTCGCGGCGATATAGTAAAGGTAATTCGGCAGCTTCGGCATAGAGGCTGTCAACAGGACTTGTGTAAAAAGCTCCTATCGCCAGGCGTAACCCCCGATGGTGAATCGAGTTTAGGCGGCGTAAAATGGATGGCCGTGCGGAAGAATAAACGAAGCTTCCGTAATCCAATTTTGAGCGGACAGTGGACCGGAAGAGATGAAGTAGGACGGTTCGATCCGCTCCCCATGACGTGCCGCTAAGAACACGGAGGACGTTAACGGATCGAAAACACCGGCCAGCCAGATAGGACACATACGGGAACCAGGAGAGTTTCCTGTCCAATATTAGCCCTAGAAATTTCGTCGTCTCCACGAAAGGCAGAGTAACGGGGCCAAGATGGAGAGACGGTGGAGGGAACTCTTTGTATCTCCAGAAATTTATACAGACTGTTTTCTCACTGGAGAACCGGAAACCATTGGCGACACTCCAAGAGTACAGACGGTCGAGACAACGCTGAAGACAGCGTTCCAGGAAACACGTTCTCTGGGCACTGCAGTAAATCGCAAAGTCGTCCACAAAAAGGGAGCCTGACACGTCGGCCGGAAGACAAACCATAATTGGGTTAATTGCTATGGCGAAAAGTGCCACGCTCAATACAGATCCTTGTGGCACCCCGTTCTTCTGGCGGAAGGTGTCCGACAGAACAGAGCCCACTCGTACACGGAACCTTCGATCTAGTAAAAATGTTTGGATAAAAATGGGGAGGCGGCCGCGAAAGCCCCATGTATGGAGCGTGCGGAGAATTCCCGCCCTCCAACAGGTGTCATAAGCCTTCTCCAAATCAAAAAAACACAGCCACCGTCTGGCGCTTACGCAAAAAGTTATCCATAATATAGGTCGACAATGTAACGAGGTGGTCGATAGCAGAACGATGCCTACGAAATCCGCACTGGACATTGGTAAGGAGACGGCGAGATTCGAGTAGCCAAATCAGCCGAGCATTTACCATGCGTTCCATCATCTTGCAAACGCAGCTGGTGAGAGAAATGGGGCGATAACTCGAAGGAAGATGTTGGTCCTTCCCTGGTTTTGGTATGGGAACAACAACTGCTTCACGCCAACGTGTGGGGACCTGACCTTCAATCCATATGCGATTATAAGTGCGGAGGAGAAAACATTTACCCGCAAGAGAAACGTTTTTCATCATCTGTATATGAATTGCATCAGGCCCTGGAGCAGAAGATCGGGACACAGAGAGAGCACGTTCAAGCTCCTGCATGGTGAAGATGGTGTTGTAACTTTCCCGATTGAGAGATTGGAAGGAAGGTGGCCGTGCCTCTTCTGTCTGTTTTCGAGGGAGAAAGGCGTGGTGATAATGTGTGGAGCTCAAGACTTCTGCAAAAGATTGACCCAAAGCGTTGGATATATCGGCTGGGTCTACGAAGACTTCATTTGCGACGGTCAAGCCAAGAATTGGCGAGTGGACCTTTGTGCCAGATAACCGGCGCAGCCCCCCCCCTCCCCCAGACAATAGAAGGAGTAAGTCTGTTAAATGAACTAGTAAAAGCAATCCAGCAGGCCCGTTTGCTTTCCTTGATGACTCGACGGCATTGCGCTCATAGACCTTTGTAGTTAATACAGTTCGCCAACGTTGGGTGGCGGCGAAAGGCGCGTAGAGCACGTCTCCGGGCTGTAACAGCATCGCGACATGCCGCAGTCCACCAGGGGACTGGGACTCGACGTGGAGAAGACGAAGTGCGTGGAATGGAATATTCGGCAGCATTGAGAATGACTTCCGTGAGGTATTCGACCTGACTTTCACAGGTGGGGAAGTTCCCATCATGGAAAACCGCCAGTGAGGAGAACAGTCCCCAGTCAGCTTTCGAGATGTTCCAACTAGTGGAACCCGGAGGTAGGGTATGATGGAGATGAATTATGCAGAGGAAATAGTCGCTCGAGTATGTATCATAGAGAGAATACCACTCAAAACGACGCGCAAGTTGAGCAGTACATATCGAGAGGTCCAAGTGAGAGTAGGTATGCGTCTGTCTGAAAGAAAGGTTGGTGGACCTGTGTTTAGGCAGACAAGATTAAGATTTGAGAATGTCCGCTAAAAGGGAGCCTCTCTGGCAAGAGGCCGGGGAACCCCATAGGGGGTGGTGGGCATTGAAATCGCCTATCAACAAAAAGGAAGTTGGGCAACAAGTTGCAGCACATCTGCCCTAGTAAAGGCAGAAGACGATGGGGTATAGATGTTACAAAGGGAGAAGGAAAAGGTGGGAAGAATGATGCGGACGGCAACTGCCTGTAGTTGAGTGTGCAGTGGAATAGGATGGTAGTATATGTCATCTCTAACGAGCAACATAACCCCTCCATGGGCTGCAATACCCTCCACAGGCGGCAGGTCAAAACGCACGGAGGTATACTGGGAAAAAAACTATGTTGTCGCGTGGGCGTAACTTCGTTTCTTGAAGTCCGACCACAAATGGACGGTGCAGTCTGAGTAGGAGTTTCAATTCATCTCTGTTGGAACGAATGCCGCGAATATTCCATTGAAGGAGCGCCATGATAAAAAATGAGAAGAAAAGAAGATAAAGAGGAACAAGCAAGCTAGGTCACCTCGGCGGCCGCTGAGGACCGGACTTCGAGGGAGCACTACTGTCGCCATCTAGAGGCAGAGAGTCATGTTCCATAGGTTCAACTGATACATCTGCCACCTTCCCGAGTTTATCAGGAGGGGCAGCTTCCGCCGCCGGTAAAATGCCGGTTGCCGGGCTAACAGTAGTGCGTCCCGGCGGGACAGAAGATGATCGGGGCCGACTACATCTACATATATACTCCGCAATTCACCGTAAGGTGCGTGGCGGAGGGTACACTGTACCACTACTAGGCATTTCCTTTCCTATTCCACTCCCAAATTGAACGAGGAAAGAAAGAATGCCTATATGCCTCCGTACGAGCCCTAATTTCTCTTATCTTGTCTTTGTGATATTTACGCGAAATGTAAGTAGGCGGCAGCAAGATCGTACTACACTCAGCTTCAAATTCCGGCCCCCTAAATTTACTTAATAGAAATTCACGAAAAGAACGTCGTCTTTCTTCCAGCGATCCCCAATTAAGTTGCCGGAGCATTTCCGTGACACTCGCGTATTGGTTGAACCTACCGGTAACAAATCTAGCTGCTCGCCTCTGAACCGCCTCTATGTCTTCCTTCAAACCGATCTGCTGCGGGTCCCAAATACTTGAGAAATACTCAAGACGTGGTCGTACAAGCGTTTTATATGCGGTCTCCTTTACAGGTGAAGTACATCTTCCCAAAATTCTCCCAAGAAACCGAAGTCGGCTGTCAGCCTTACTCACAAATGTCCTTACATGCTCGTTCCATTTCATATCGCTCTGCAATGTTACGCCTAGATATTTGAACGACGCGACAGCATCAAGAAGCTCACTACTAATGCTGTATTCGAACATTATGGGATTGTTTTTTCTACTCATGCGCATCACCTTACATTTTTCTACATTGAGAGCTAGCAGCCATTTTTCGCACCAACTAGAAATTTTGTCTAAGTCAACCTGTATGCTATTACAGTCAGTTACAGACGACACCCTCCCATACACCACAGCATCATCAGCAAACAGCCGCAAATTACAACTTACTCTGTCCATCAGTTCATTTATATAGATAGAAAATAATAGCGGTCCTATCACACTCCCCTGGGGCACGCCTGACGATACACTAGTCTCTGATGAACACGCGCCGTCGAGAACAACGTACTGCGTTCTATTACTTAGGAAGTCTTCCAGCCAGTCACAAATCTGTGAACCTATTCCATAAGCTCGTATCTTCGTTAGCAGTCTGCAGTGTGGCACCGCGTCGAACGCCTTTTTGAAGTCGAGAAAAACACAATCCGCCTGTTGCCCTTCGTCCATGGCTCGCAAGATGTCATGTGAGAAAAGGGCAAGCTGAGTTTCACATGAACGATGTTTCCTAAACCCGTGCTGATTCATGGAAAGAAGCTTTTCCGTTTCAAGGAAATTTACTATATTCGAACTGAGAATATGCTCCAAAATTCTACATGAAACCGATGTCAACGATATTGGCCTGTAATTGTATGGGTCAGTTCTCTTTCCTTTCTAATACATGGGAGTCACCTGCGCTTTTTTCCAATCACTAGGAACTTTGCGCTGAATTAAAGATTCGCTATAAATGCAAGCTAAGTAGGGGGCCAATGCCGCAGAATAGTCTTTGTAAAACCGAACTGGTATTCCATCCGGACCAGCAGACTTTTTCGTATTTAGCTCTCTCAGCTGCTTCTCTACACCGGAAATACCTATTGCTATGTCCCCCATTTCGGAATTAGTACGTTGATCAAATGATGGTATATTTGTGCGGTCCTCCTGCGTGAAAGATTTCTTAAAGGTTAAATTTAGGACTTCAGCTTTCCGTTTGCTTTCTTCTATTACTGCCCCGGAATGATCAACTAGTGACTGGACAGTGGGCTTTGATCCGCTTATTGATTTTACATAGAACCAGAATTTTTTCAGGTTCTCGGAAAGATCTTTTGCTAAGGTATGGCTGTGATAATTATTGTATGCTTCACGCATCGATCTTTTTATAGACGCACGAATCTCTACTAACTTTTGCCTGTCATCATTTGCGTGTTCTTTTTTGAATCGAGAGTGCAACAGCCTTTGCTTTCTCAGCAGCTTTCTAACATTATTATTATACCACGGTGGATCTTTTCCATCCTTAATCGTCTTTACTGGCACATATTTCTCTAACCCTTTATTAACAATGCACTTAAATTTAGTCCACAATTCCTCTACATCCATAGTCCCAGAATTAAACGATGCCCATTCATTTTCTAAGTGCGATCGTAACATTTGCTTATCGGCTCTTCCAAACAAAAACACGCTCCTAGCCTTCTTGATTGGTTTATGAAATTTGGTCACCATCGACGTTATAACGATATCATGATCACTAATTCCTGTCTCTACACAGACATCGTTAATAAGGTCAGGCCTGTTTGTGGCTATAAGGTCTAGAATATTTCCATTGCGCGTGGGTTGCCGGTTTAACTGCCCAAGACAGTTTTCGGAGAATGTGTCCAAAAGTAGCTCGCAAGACTGCTTGTCTGTACCGCTTGAAATGTAACTAGCGAGGTCCCAATCTATACTCTTAAGGTTGAAGTCACCTCCGACTAATATTACGTGGCCTCGGATACCTATGCACTACCTGGTGTAAACTTCCCTTGAATGATTCTAAAACTGCTACAGCAGCACTGGGGGCGGGGGGGGGGGCGGTAAAAACACCCAACTATTAACTTTACATCTTTTAGACCTGTTATACGTGCCTAGATAACTTCACAGTTACTTTCAACCTCGATCTCAGTAGAAACAATATCTTTGTCCACAGCGATGAACACTCCTCCTCCAGTTGTATCAGATCTATCTCTCCGATATACATTCCACGCTTCGCTAAATATTTCTGAACTTGCCACATCATCATTTAGCCAGCTTTCGGTGCCTAAAACTATCTGAGAGCAATAACTTCCATGCAGCGCTGCAGATTCGGGAACTTTGTTTCTAATACTCTGTAAGTTCGCGGCTAATATTTTTATGTTCGAATTTTTGTTCCGAGCGTGGCCTGAATTCGCTGTTTGAATGCTGACAGGCGAGTGCTCATCAGAGTTAGCGCCTAGCCTAAAAAAACCCATGTGCACTCCACAAATACTCTGCTACCCGAGTAGCCGCTTCCTTAGTGTAGTGCACCCCTGATCTATCTAGGGGCACCCAACAATTCCCCACCCGATAACGCAGATCCAGAAATCTGCAGCCATGACTGTCACAGAGTCGGCGAAGCCTCTGGTTCAGACCCTCCACTCGGCTCCAAACCAAAGGACCCCGATCAACCCTGGGAACAATGCTGCAAATCGACAGCTCTGCTTGCACTCCGCGTGCGAAGGCAGCAGCCTTCACCAATTCCGCCAGCCGCTCGTAGGACCTGAGGATGTCCTCAGAACCCAAGCGACAAGCGTCATTGGTGCCGACGTGAGCCACGACTTGCAGTCGACTGCACCCCGCAACCTCGATAGCCGCTGGCAAGGCCGCCTCCACATCTCGGATGAGGCCCCCCGGCAGACACACCGAGTGCACGTTGGAATTCCTTCCAGATCTGGACGCTATCTGTCTAAGGGGCTCCATCACGCGCCTAACATTGGAGCTCCCAATAACTAATAATCCCCTCCCCCCGTGCACCTGCTCGGACCCTGCTGAAGGAGTGGCCACACTGTCACTCACAGGACGAACGGGCGCGGACGGACGTCCAGCCTCCACATTGGCCTTCCGCCTCGAGCGACGCGAACGCCGTACAACCCGCCACTCCCCTTGCGGAGAAGGCGGCTCGACGACGTCCGGTACACCTGAAGGTGCCTCGGTAGCAGGGACAGAGAGCGAAGCGTGAGACACCTGAGGTGTCCCACTCGACGCACCAGACTCCCCACCATCGCTGCACCCCGAGACAGCAGCCTGAAGACGGCTGACCGTAGCCAACAGCACGCTCAGCTGTTCGCGAACCGCGGCCAACTCCTCCTGCGTCCGCACACAGCAGGCACACATCCTATCCATCCTATCGATACAATTAACTGCAATTAACAACTTTAAAGAAGCCTAGTACTCTAATGAAGGCGGCTGGCTGCTGACTTAACTGTGGTCAGTGGTAACTATACTGTCAAATCAACAAAACTGAGTCCGGCAGTTTAGCGCTGTTAAAGCTGCGGCACTGGTGGCAGCTGGCACTGGACTGACTGATAACGAGCTTTAGTAACGGTCTCTGACTTGTTTTGAAATACACCGGTCAAAGACGAAGACTAAACAACGGTATTTATCAAATACGACAGAATAAACTATTAAAACAGTAGTACAAACGATATCTGCAAGTACTCGGGAATAAACCTCTTAAAACAGAGTACTAACGAAAATGAACTAGACTGGCAAATTAAATTTGACACAAATTAAATTCAGATACTTAGCGCTGTTTAGGATGCGGCACTGGTGACAGCTGGCACTGGACTACTGTTGGGCGGCGTGACGGGTGGGACACGCCTCGGCTGGGAAGGAGAGGAACTCTTTTTCTTGTTGGTTCTTCTGGAAGAGTGGCGGTGAGAAGAGGCAGTTGACGGTTGAGAAGCCTGAGAACGCAGAAAATCTTCACGGACGGGTTCCTTTTTCAAAGTCCGGGCATCTTGTTTCGGTGCCCGCGGTTTATTAGAGGTTGACGAAGACTGAACTTTAGAAGCAGCAGGAGGAAGCGGGGACGTGGAACGGGCAATCTTCGGGCTGGCGGATCGCACAACTGTGTCGGCGAAGGTAAAATCACACGTCTGGGTACTCGAATCCTTAGTAGGTCGAGTGGAGGTGAGGACCTTACTGTATGTGCCCGCTGGGAGGACAGTGGGCTTTCGACTCGCCAACAACTTTCGAGCGGCAGATGTTGATACCTTTTCCGTAACCCGAATTTGCTGAATGACCTTTTCATCCTTAAATACAGGGCATTCCCGAGAGGAATCCGCATGGTCACAGTTGCAATTAAGGCAGTGAGGGGACGGTGGACAATCCCCCTCATGGGCGTTCTTACCACAAGTGACACATTTTGCTGCATTAGGGCAAGATTGACGAGTATGGTTGTATCTGTGGCATTGGAAACAGAGCGTTGGGTTTGGTATATAAGGACGGACGGAGATAACTTCGTACCCTGCTCTGACCTTCGACGGGAGTTCAACTCTGTAGAACGTCAAGAACACAGTAAGAGTTGGTGTCAGCTGGTTATCTACCTTTTTCAACACCCTATGTACGGCTGTTACACCCTGATCGGACATATAAGTTTGTATGTATTCGTCAGACAAATCGTCAAGGGATCTCGTGAAGACTACCCCCCGTGACGAGTTGAGTGTGTGATGCGCTTCTACCTTGACAGGAAACGTGTGTAACAACGTAGTCCGTATTAGTTTTTGGGCCTGGAAGGCACTGTCCGCTTCTAGCAACAATGTTCCATTGCGCTGACGCGAACAGGTTTTAACAGGGCCAGCAATTGCATCAACACCTTTCTGAATGACGAAAGGATTTACGGAAGTGAAATCTTTACCGTCGGTTCGAGAGACAACAAGGAATTTCGGAAGATTAGGCAGAGTTTTCTTTTGCTGAGGCGAATCTATCTTTCGTTTCTGGGTCAACGTCACAGAATTAGAGAAGGAAGTCATTGCGGAAGTGTCCCCCGTGATTACCGGCGTCTCCGATGGCGTGCTCCTTCCTAGTGGGGGCCCTCTCCGAGGGCTTACCACCCTAGGTGATTGTTCACACCTCAGGTCACACCTCCCGAGAACTGACAGAGGGACCAATCGGCATGTTAGAAAGGTACCAGCTCGGGTAATCACCCCTCCCTGGGCCTGGCCTTTACCAGGGGGTACGTACGTGCCCTACTTGTCTACCCAGGGCGGGCAATTACGCGTTACCCCGTCACCTGCTACGCAAGATAATGCGTGGGTCGGCCTTCAGACACGCACAGGGAGGAAAGAAGAAGAATAGAGGAAGTGAAGAGAAAGAAGTGTCTCAAGAGCCAAAGCGGAGACTAATGAGGAGGAGGAGGAGACTAGGAGAGTACAGCAAGAAGAGAAAGACAGAAGCAAAGGTTAGGAAAGGAAGAAACCAAGGAATAAGAGAAACTACGACAAGAAACCACCTTAACTCGCAAAGGTCGCCCGTCTCCGGGCGAAGGCATAAACAGGGAGGGAAAGTGAAGCAGCCTGGGGCAGAAGAAAGGCTGCTCCGGCTCGGGGCCCCGTGCGCGCCACACACGTACCCACTAAAGAGCTGTGGGTCCCCTGGGGGGAAATAAATCTTTAATTGTCATAATGTGGTTTTACTCATGACGTTTAAGGATTCCGTATTACAAATGTACAGATGTGACCCTCCCAATGCAACTTTATCCACCTCTTTTTCTGTGTTATTTACACCAACTAATAATGTTATATACTTGAAATTTTAAAGTAAGGCTGCCAGGTTAAGTGAAGCATCAGCAATTTTGATATTTACGATACATGACGTTCAGAACTAAAATACAAATTTCCTAAAGCAGTTGAATACTTCGTAGTCTCTGCGGGTTTTCTGCCGGATAATAAAATCAAACTGATTCAATATTTCGACGGTACAGCTGTCCGCTATGTTCAGGAAACTGCTGCTGCTGAGTCCCGCTGAATACTGGTGCAACATCGAAGTACCGCGTCCTATACAGGCGCCGGTCGCGTGCACGGCGCATGCGCCGGCCGTCACAGATGCTGCCTCCTAGACAGGGCTGGTGGCGCCACCCCTAGTGGAACAGGGCACAACCATATATCGCACCTAACATTAATCAGTCCCAGTTGCTGGAATCCGGGTCGAACATTGCAATTTGATATTATTTAATAATGGATTCCATGTTCTACTAAGAGGAAACCCCATGTCTCTATTTATTAGATTCTCCGTCACCCTGATTTCAGTGGCTTCTCTGTAAACACTGTTCCAGAAACCGGAGGTATTGGTTACTATGCGGGTTTCATCATATATCATCTTGTGTCCTTCCGTTAAACAGTGTTCTGCTACCGCCGATTTATCCGGCTGCAATAGTCTCGTGTGGCGGCAATGTTCCATGCATCTATCATGTATAGTTCGAAGCGTACGGCCGATGTATGCCTTGCCACACTCACACGGTATTTTATAAACACCGGGTTTCTTGAGTCCGAGGTCATCTTTGACGGAGCCAAGCAATGCCCTAATCTTGGACGGCGGACGGAAAACAGTCTTTATGTTACAACTTTTTAAAAGTCATCCAATTTTAAAAGAAACGCCCCCAGCGTAAGGTATGTAGGCTAGAGCCCTATACTCCTCTTCAGGCACTTTTGGAGATGGTCCAAACTGCATAGCACGGCGAATCTGTTGCTCAGAGTAGCCATTTTCCTTAAAAACAGTCGTCAGATGTTCCAGTTTCGATGGTAAACTGTCTGAATCTGAAATGGCATATGCTCTGCGTACCAGAGTTCTAAGGACGCCATTACGTTGGTATGGTAAAAGCCTACGAAGTTACAGTTGAATACTACTACCAAAAATTCTCGAAATAACAGAATATTAAGTTTCCCAAATACGTACAATACCTTACTTAAATGAAACACTGATAATTCGGCGAGCAGTGTACCTCTGTGGTAGCGCCATTTAGGCTGAAAACATGTCATCTCCCCCCACTGGTTATAAAAAAAGTCGCACTGACGTGTTTTACGGCCCACTTTAGATTTGTAGTTTTATAAGTTTTTGCAAACATTTTGGACCAAAATAATAATCTAAATAATAAAAAATTAATTAATAAGAGTGTCTGAAACCCTTTTAGGAAAAAAAAATTAGGAATTAGCGGGTATGGAACCACTGACCTCCAGCATCACAGTCCATAGCATTGTCCACTACACTACAGCTGACAGTTGCGAGTTGGGTTTTTCTAATCTTCTACTATTCATAGTCGTTAACTGATGCTAATATGGAATTTGTAGACAGTAGATTATCATTTATCGTACGAAGGACTACGTGTTTTTGTTAATTCTTCAGTGCGCCATTGCTTTGAAATGACAACGTGTAAGTTACAATAAGAAAATCATCAAATACGCAACGCAAGATGGCGTATGCCACACAGAGGTCTGGGCGAGAAATGTCACGTGACATCTGCGAACGGCTGGTTTTCGTTAATTCAATGAAAGGTGTCAAAACTCTGTTATGCAAATATATCTTAAACGATACGAGATATGAAAAACATAAGAGAACAAAGTTGTAGAGAATTTTCTCCTCTACAAATTCGTTTATTTAATTTTCGCGTCAGATGAACGGTTTATTTGCAATTACAATTACATTATAAACGCCTTTTTTGGTATTACTAACGTATGTCTTGTCCGAAATATTTCAAAAAGCGAGGTTCTGGTCTCTGGTAGCCAACAAGTATATCTGTAAAATTTGGTGCTGATCGGTTGAACGGTTCGACCTAAAAAGTGGTAACACGTTACAGGCAGACAGACATCGTCAAATCGCCGTTATTTTTGCAAATATCTTTGCAACGATGCAAGATATGAAAAAAAAAAAAACATAATAGAACGAAGTTGTAGAGAATTTTCCCCTCTACCAATTACACTATTCAATTTTCGTGTCAGATGAACGGTTCGTTTGCAATTACAATTATATTTCAAGCGGCTGTTTTTGGTATAACTACCGTTTTACGGCCGAAAAATTTGAAAAAGGGACGTTTTGGTCTCTGGCGGCCTACAATTATGTGTGCAAAATTTGGTGCTGATCGGTTGAACGATTCGTCTTAAAAACAGGTAACACGTTACGGACGGACAGACAGACATACATCCCGAAATCGCCGTTATTTTTGCAAATATCTCTGAAACGATACGATATATGAAAAAAATTTGAAAAAAAAAATATGAAAAAAGAGCAAAGTTGTAGAGAATTTTCTCCTCTACAAATTCGGTTATTCAATTTTCGTGTCAGATGCATGGTTAACCGTTATTTTCATTTAAATTTCGTGCTGTCAAAAGACGATCGCAAAGGCCCACTTTTAGTGTTACTACCGTAACCTAAAGTGGGCCAAAATATTTACTATTCAAATCCCTGTCATGACCACTAAAGCACAGTAAATAACTAAGTGCGCTGTTAAGCGATTATAAGAAAATCTCTGTTACATTTCGCATGCAGAAAGGCTCTTGAAATTTTACCAAATTTGCAGTGCTTTTGATAAATTTTAAATGTGACGAAAACAACCGTGAGTTGCGTATGCTGCATTCCAGGAAGATTTGCGCATACGCATTGCATATAAAATGATATGCTACGAAAATAAAATGAAGAATCATAATTCGGACACAGTAATTTTTTTATTTTTTTATTTTACATAATCAGCTTCTTTTCCTGAGCTTCACTGAACCAATGAACGAGCAGGACGCGCCTCCAGTGATTTGCGGTGTTAAACAATTTCGGGAAACTTTAAGGTATATTTTGTAGGGAGTTTTTGTGAGTTATTCTGAACATCACATACAACATATATATTTACAAAAATTACAATACTTCGATTACCGCGTCATCTCATGGACACTTTGACTTATGGGGAAAATGTATGTTAAAATTGAAGACGTAAACTTGGTATGGCGTCAACTAGCAAAGAAGTAAGTCCTCAGGGGAGGAAATGTACAGAGGAGTTAAGAACTTTTCAGGTCAGGTGGGCAGTAAAGTATTTTTGTGGAATAGAAAACGAAAACGATATGTCTAATATGCAACGAATACCTCGGTTCCAAGAGGATATGATATCAAACGACATTACGAGACTAAACATGCAGATATGTTTGACAAGTACAAGGGACAATATAGACAAGATAAAGTAAACGACTTAAAAAAAGAAACTTTGTACTCAACAGGGCGATTCACAGACAACATGCTTTGTGAAAGTGAGTTATCCAGTAGCTTTAATACTGGCAAATAGCCGCGGCGAATTTACC
The DNA here is from genome assembly GCA_026315105.1 of Locusta migratoria. NCBI lineage: Eukaryota > Metazoa > Arthropoda > Insecta > Orthoptera > Acrididae > Locusta > Locusta migratoria. The sequence goes on from CM048748.1 coordinate 450,494,944, forward strand.
GCGCGTACTGGAGCGCCGTGTTGCGGTGCACGCGGCCGTCTGCCGTCGGGGGTTCGAATCCCCCCTTGGGCATGGATGTTTGTGCCGTCTTTAGCATAAGCTAGTTCATAAGTATTTTTTAAGTTTAGGGACTGATGACCCCGCAGTTAAGTCCCTTAAGCTTTACAAACATATGAACATTTGAACTGGCAAAAAAAAAAAAAAAAAAAAAAAAAAAAAACCATTATTCAGATGACGAAATGTTTTAGGAATGCTTTGAGACCGTCGTCGAAATGGTGCGTCCACAAAGGAAACAGAATTTTCCAAAATAAGCGTGTCTCGTCAAACTATTAATAGGCATGTATCGTCATGGGAAGACAAATTGAAGATAATTTTAAATATCGTGCTTCTGAGTTTGTTTTATTCACTAGCTTTGGATGAGCGGACAGATATTCCAGATCCCGCCCAAGTGGCGATTTATGTCAGTGGTGCTGATGCCATTGTTAATAAAACAGAAGAATTAGCAGCATTGTATCCACTTAAGTGTATCACGAAGTCACGAGATTTACATCTTCAATAAGTCAGATTTCATTAACGTTTGACAACTTATCGTGGCTAAGAACGAATGAGCCCCCAGCAATGGCTGGGAAACACGAAGCTTTAGTTCAGTTAACTAAAAACGAGGCCCGCAAAGTTGGCAAAAGATCGGTGTTAATCTTTCACTGAGTAATCCTTCATGATAATTTATGTGCAAAATCCTTCAAATAGACCATGTCATGAAGGTAGTTGTCAAATCAGTGAACTTTATTAAGTCGAGAGGTGTGAATCACCGTCAGTTTCAAGAATTTTTGAAGTCTTTGGAGTCAGGGCACGAAACATATTTCGTATTACACAGTAGAAATATCGCTAGTCCGTCAAAAAATGTTGAAAAGAGTGTTTGATTTGAAGCAAGAAATACAACCATTCTCTGAAAGCAAGTCAAAGATACTCCTGGAATTCGAAAATAAGGAAAGGCTTTCCGAATTAGAGTTCTTGGTCGATATAACAAGCGACCTAAATGATCTTAATACTCGACTCCAAGGAAACGATCAGCTGATTAATGTCACGCATGTTCGTATTTCTGCATTCATAATGAAACTTGGGCTATGGGAACAACAATTGCGAGCAAAGAACTCCACACATTTTCCTACGCTGTCATAGCAATCGGACGTCACAGAGCGGCAGCGATGAAATACCCTTCTTTAATGACTGACTTGAAATAAGAATTCGAAACCCGATTTCAGCATTCAAGAAACATCGTCTGCTTTTTTTTACATTTGCTATGCCACTGTCAGAAGACATGAGTTCACTACTGGCACATTTACAAATGAAATGCTGCGAAATGCAATGCGATTCACAATTAAAAGAGAAATCTCATCATGTTAGTTTCGAAACATTCTATAAAACATATTTAGACGAGAAACATCCAGCGTTTTACAAACACGCTATAAAAATTTTCATAATTTGGAAACACATATGTGTGTGAACAGCTTTTACATAAAACCATATACGAGACCACGAATTACTGATGTGCATCTGTAAAACTCTTTCGTGTTGCAACAACTTAACTTGATGTCAACATTGATTCACTTACTTCAGTGAAACAAAGCCAGACATAACACTGACACTGTATTTCATTAAACTGTCTAATATATTGGATACTAAAATTATATAATAATTTGTACAATTAATGTTCTTTAATCCCCTTTTTTATTTTCTTTAAAAATAAATTAATATTCTTTGTGTTTTTGGTTCAAAAAACAAAAATCGGTATTGCGGCCCGCGGGGTAATCCGCACTCAAGCATTTGGCCCGCCCACTGTAAAGGTTGGCCACCCCTGCTTTAGCATTCATTCAAAAACACACACACTACTTTTAAGCCCTTTCAAATTCCTTCGGTTGTAGGAAGTAGGGGACAACCGGGTAATGAACAGCGGGCAATACCTTCCCTCTCCAGAAGTATAATTTCTTCGTTCCGTGAGGTGCTGCAGGCTACTGGAAACAATGCGATGCTGCAGCGCCATCGACACCAGTCTGCCAGGTCAGTTGAGTTGAGTTAGTGGATGACGAGAGTGCGTTTTCAGTGTTTACGATCTAAGAACTCACCTTACGATTTGAGGTACGTATGTGTTATTATTCACTCTTGATGTTTTAATAATATGCTCAGATTGTCCAACACATATTTAATACGAATATAGTTGAGATTTAAGTAAATAGGCAACCTTCCTTCACAAGATTTTTAAAAATTCAGTCTTAGCTTCGGGTAATGGTGTACACTGTTCGGTATTCCCCGCCGTTTGTTCGGCATTGCCCTCCCCATACTAGTCGCTCAGTCTACGCGTTTTGTAGTGGGTTTTAATTGTTCCAGGTGCCAAGCAATCGAAAACGTACAACAAATAAAGCGAAGTGGTCTAAAGAAACACTGGAGGTGTCCCTGCAGGGAAAAGGCAGTAACCAATGAAAGTCAAGCCAAAGCTAATAAAAACCACCTCAAAGAATTTCAATCCTCATCGGAAGATGATTTAAGCGACGTCGATTTGTCTGATGATGAAAAGTGTTTTGTCTGTGATATGGCCAGGATGGTGAACTTTGGTATAGGTGCACTTTATGTGGAATGTGGGGGACTTGTGATTTGTAAAACTGATACGGTTTCCTTATCCAAAGTGGAATGTGAAAAAAGAGAAAAAACTTATCTTGCCTATTTTTTATTAATAATTATCCTAATTGTCCTTATAACACAGCTCTACTACATTTGCCTAAATATTTAATAAACCAGTGTTAGTTTTACAATGTGAGGATTATTAATTTCCATTGTTATTTATATTGGAATCAATGTGTTCACCATTACCTTACTTGCCGGGCAATACCGAAAAGTGCAAAGGTTTTGAGATTCAAAATATATAAATTAATGAAACATCGTACTTAAAGTAAGGCAAGCCATTTGGAGAATAAAAAATGAAATGCCTTTACTGTTCGCCATTCCACTACTCTCGATGAGTAAACAGGAAAGACAACACACACCGAGAAAGCAACACACCACCAAAGATGAAACCGATCAGAGCATCGATAATAAACATCAGTTCTCGACGGATGAGGTCGGATTAGTTTTGTCCCTCTGTTTTTTTGACAAGTGAGAGCAGGATCCCAATGGGAATTTAAACAGAACCCTTCATCCCTATTCATAAGGTTGTCACCTAGTTTGATTTCTATCGCTTCCTTGATAACACAGTCCCAGTAGTTGGAAGGGCATGCCAGAATTTCCGTTTTTATTCCATAGGGTGACCTGACCGTTGTGTTGGGCATAAACGTCACACACGATTACAAACGCCAAAAAAATCTTCTGTGGCCGAACACTGTCTTGACATGGGTCACCCTATGGAATACAACAAAACGGAAGTTCTGGCATGCACTTCCAACTACTGGGACTGTGTTATCAAGAAAGCGATAGAAATAAAACTAGGTGACAACCTTAAGAATAGGGATGAAGGGTTCTGCTTAAATTCTGCTTGGGATTCAGCTCTCACTTGTCAAAAAAAAAAAAAAAAAAAAAAAAAAAAAAAAAACAGGGATAAAACTAAGCACACCTCATCCGTAGAGAACTGATGTTTATTATCGGTATTCTGACCGCCTACATGTTTGGTCCTGTCGGCGTTGTGTGCTTGCTTGCTCGGTGTGTGTTGTTTTTCCTGTTTACTCATCGAATACCGAAGTTTTCAAGATGGTTGTACATTGCTTCGTCATTGCAGTTTCGCCTTGAAAATGGCAGGATGGTCTCTTGCCGAAATATCGACCGTCGTCGATTTTGATACCTGGTTGCATATCCGTAAGTTTTTCGAAGTTGTTATTCGCCAGGCGAAATTAAGGAATCACAAGATAAACAATTGCTGAATGATATTTGTAGACACGGGTTCCTTATCAAACTATCATGTACTCACTCGTTTCTAAAAAATGTAATGGGCATTTCTGAACACACAGTATCTCTGACAAATGTACATGACGGCGACGACGGAAGTGGTGACGATGGCCTCGTCTACATCGTTGAAGATGACAACTACGCCTGTTTGTGTTACTTCAGACGCAGGTGAGGTTCAAAGGGAATACGAAGCAGGAATGGACAGGTGCATCTCAAACGGAGGGGCAAATTAGCGAAATATATCCGTCCACATAGCGACGATGTAGCTCTTTCAAGACATTAGCAACGTTTCGCAGAGACAAATCTCTCTCTTATAGGGCGATGAACAATGCACACTAGTGAGTTTACCATTGCCGGCAGCGGCTTTTAAATAGCCAACAAAGCTGTTTGTACACCTATGGCATTTACGAGCTGCAGACTCACCCGAGCGAGGTCGAAGCGACGGAAGTCGTCGTCACTGCAACAAAGAGAGAAACAACCTTTAATAACTTGAACAAGAAATTATAAATGAAGTTTATACCTTTCACACTGCTGTCAAAGCTTTATCTATTTACTATGAGCTCATTTCAGCTTTAAATTGCCACCATCAGGTTTACTGTAATATAAACGAGGTAATTTATAATAACGGTTACATAAGCTGGTATAAATAAATTTTTATAGCGAATACATTTAATTTACTTACATTTAATGCCGTTCTTATTGCTGTCCTTTCTGTTTGAGATGATATTGATTTTATTTAATTATAACTGGGTTATATGCCTGTAACAGACATTTTATTGTGCCTGAATAAGAAGACAGCTATATTCAAGGTGTTTCAACGACATTATATGTTTATACAGTTACCCAGAGATCACTGTAGTTATCAGCCAATTTATTTTCCTTGATATTATAGCTTTGGTGGTTGATGTTTATGTTGTTAATATGGAGTGAATATCTATGGCATGTTTGTGGCTATCCATTTTCCTGGCTGAAAATATGAACAAAATTTTCAATGTATTTTTTGTGTTTTAGCTCTGTTTGCTCATTGAGTAAATTTATGGGCTCTGTGTAGGCATGTGAATATAAATCTATTTCTTCAAGGATATTCATGATTGGTCCCTTTTCCGTGATGTGAAGAATTTTCAACGTTTCACTTATGTCCCTTGTTTCGTGTTTTTCGGTTTGTAGGTGATGATAAAAAGTACGATTGTTTTCGGTGTTTCTCGTCTGTTCGTTATGTCTAATTTCCAAGTTTCTACCAGTCTGCCCTATATAAAATCTGTGACATGTTACATACTATTTTATTGATACAACTGCGGGCCCCAAAGTAAAGAAATTAAACAAGAAAACTGATATCGCAACCACTTATGCTACCACAATGTACAACTAATCGTAGATAAGAGGATCTGAAGTTTAATAGTGGCAGCTATAATTAACACCGAGGTGACAAAAAATCACGATGTAGTTGTATGCACATGAACGACAGCAGTATAGCGAACACAAGGCATAGCAGGGCGGTGCATTGACAGGGACGTCTTTTGTACCCCGGTGTTTCGTGTGGAAAAGTTTCCTAAGCTATTATGGGCAAAGAATGGTATTTCGAGCTATATGCATGGGGCGTTGCATTTCATTATTACGAAATCCACGATGTCAAGAATGTGGCGCAAAAACCAAATTTCAGGCTTTTACTTCTCACCACGGACGAAACCCGACCTGCAGTACAGGACTGACGACTGTGGCGTTTGCGTAAAGCTGTGTATGTTAACAGACAAGGAACACTGCGTCAAATAATCGTAGAAATCAATATGAGAGAAGGACGGCTACATCTGTTCAAAAAGTGCTGCGCAATTCGGCGTTAATGGTCTGCGGCAGGCGACGACCGACTCGCGTGCGTTTCCTAACAGCGCTCCTGCAGGGCTCGTGCCCATATCGGTTTACGACAGCACATTACGCCGCTGGAGACTTGACGCCTGGAGGAATGTATTGGTTCGTGTAACCAACATTTTCTCCATTTCTTAACCAGTGGGATTGCAGCGCAGAAAATTTCTTTAAGAGACATCATATAAATATACCAATCTGCTGCTATTTTAAGAGTTATTATATTGTGATGGGTCCATTTCAGCTCTTTCATGCCCTTCGACTAATAGAGTCGCAGTTGTTGGGAAGGGAGTAAGGCAGGGCTGTAGCCTTTCTCCAAAGTTGTTCCATCTGTACAATGATCAAGCTGTGAAGGAATGCAAGATTCGGCGGAGTGGCCGAGCGCATTGAGGTGCTGTACTCTAATGCGGAAGGCTGTTCCCCATCAGAGGTTCGAATCCTCCCTCATGCATGGATGTTGGTGTAGTCTTTAGTATAAAAGTAGTTTTTAAGTTTAGAGACTGATGACCCAGCAGTTAAGTCCTATAAGCTCAACATAACATTTGAACATGTGAAGGAGAAATTTGGAGAGGGAATTAAAGTCCATGGAGACGGAATTAAAGTCCAGGGAGAAGGAATAAAAACCTCGCGGTTTGCGGACGACATACTAATTCTATGAGAGACAGCAAAGGATCTTTAAGAGCTATTAAACGGAATGGACAGTGACTTGAAAGGAAGGTGAAAGATGAACATTAACAAGAGTAAAGCGAGAGTAATAGAATGTAGTGTCAGAAAATCAGGCGATGCTGAAGGAATTAGATAATAAAAGTAGATGAGTTTTGTTATTTAGGTAGCAAGATAACTTCTGATGGCTCAAGTAAAGAAGATATAAAATCCAATATGGCTATGAGAAGGAAAGAATTTCGGAAGAAGCGAAATTTGTTGACATCCAATATGAGTTTCAATGTCAGGACGTCGTTTCTGAAAGCATTTGTCTTGAGTGTAGCATTGTATGGGAGAGAAACGTGGACGATAAGAAGTTCAGATAAAAACATTACAGGAGCTCTCGAAACGTGGTGCTTCAGACGAATGATGATTTGATGGGTAGATCACGTTACTAATGAGGAGGTGCTTAACAGAACTGGGGAAGAAAAGAGTTTGTGGCATAAACTAACCATGAGGGACATTCCTTCTCTTAGCATTAGAAGGAAGTGTGTGAGTTAAAAATCGTAGAGTGAGACCGAAGGACGAATACAGTAAGCACATTGAAAAGGATGTAGCTTGTCATATGTATCTTCAGATGAAGAAGCTTGCACAGGACAGGGTAGTGTGGAGAGCTGCATCAAACCAGTCTGTGGGCTGAAGACCACAACTACAACCACCATTTCAGCTAATTAGCCATCAGACATTCTGTGAAATTTAATTTTTATATAACATTTACCGTTCTGGTTTTATGTGCATATACATTCAATGGTAGGTCATTTATTTCGATATAATTTTTTTTATATAACTCTTCAGACTTTCGCAGCGAAATCGTGACATGTGAAATAATGGGTCAATTGTGTCGCTCCGGCACAATATTTCGGCCGCGTAACACTCTGCCTTCTTCGGGTGCTCCCAGAGACTGCTGTTTTGGAGGTCCTTGTCCAGTATTTATGCCCAGAGGGCGCTGGGCGCTTTGTTTACCGTACGCGCCCACCTGGCGCTGCTTGTAAGGTGTTGTCTCCTCCCTGGTGCTCTGTCCTGGTTCGGCCGCCTTCTGAGGCCATGGCAGCTGTGAGGCCTGTCCCTCATCAGGCACTGTGCCCGCCTGGTGCTGCTCCTGAGGTGTCTTTACTTCTTTAGAAGTCTTGTGGTTCCTTTCATTGCTCCCTGATAAGCTCCAGAGCCGGACTCTACGCCGAGCTGAGGTGGTAATCGCTGTCTCTATCTATTAGGTTGTCTGTGACCTTGATCTCGATGGCCTCCACTATGACACTGTCCCAATATCTTGGCGTCAGTGTTACAATTTTGGTGTTGTCCATCATATGACCAAGCTCCAGGGAGTCTTCCGTTCTGGCTCATTTAGTTGCCTCCCCGAGTCTGGTGTGCCTTCATGTTACCAGCCAACCACACATTATAGAAGAGGAGCCAGAGGAGGCGAAGAAGCTGGTTTATCTGCCATATGCTGGACCTATTTCTGCAAAGATCAGCAGAATTCTTTCAAAATATGATATAAAGTGTATATTCTACTCACCCTCCCAAATTGGGACAATGCTGAGGAGTGTGAAGGATGACCTGGGGTTATGTAAACCTGGCATTTACAATATCCCGTGCCAGTGTGGGATGTCATACATCGGCCAGCTACCCAGGACAGTGGATGTAAGGTGCAAAGAACACCAGAGCCACACCAGGCTCAAGCAGGCAACACAATCAGCCATAGCGGAGCACTGTCTGGAGCTCGGGCACACGATGGGCAACAACAACACCAATATTGTGACACAGACACAAAGATTTTGAGACAGTGTCATAAAGGAGGCCATCGAGATCAAGGTCACAGACAACCTAACAAAATGAGACAGTGGTTACCAGCTGAGCTTGGCATGGAGTCCGGCTCTGGGGATTATCAGGGTTCAACGAAAAGAACTGAAAATCTCCTTCAAGAAGCGAAGACACCCCAGGAGCAGCACCAGACGGGCGCGGACTGCAAACGCAGACACAGGTCCGGCCTCAGACAGCTGCCACGACCACAGATGGTGTACGAGACTTGCGCGGACGTCTGACAGAGCACCAGGGAAGAGACAACACCTTACAAGCAGCGCCAGGTGGGCGCGGACGGCAAACAGAGCGCCCAGCGCCCTCTGGGCATAAATACTGGACAAGGACCTCCAAAAGGCCGTCTCAGGGAGCACCTGAAGAAGGCAGCCAGTTACGCGGCCGAAATATTGTGCCAGAGCGACACAAACATCCAGCAGTAAACCCGATAATTCAACATGTTGAAACATTTTTTTTCTCCTTCCATATAACATCCCGGGCAATGTCACGCTGCCCTATAACAATAGGATGGGCTTTGGTGTCAAACTTTCGTAATATACGAGGCGCGTCCAGAAAGTAAGTTCCGTTTCAATTTATCTCCGCTGCAGCGCTGCGATTGCAGTTCCGCACATGCGCTGTAGGCGATGTGTATCAAGGAGAAGAACGTGCGCCATTTCGAGATCGCTGTCAGTTACGTACGCTTTGTTGTGCTTGTTTTAAATGTCGGCGTTGATTAAAAATCCTGCCGCCTGTGAAATCAGGTCGGTGATTCGGTTTCTGAATGCGAGGAAAGTGAAACCAAGTGAAATTTATCGACAAATTTGCGATGTTTACGGACCAAATGTGATGAGTGATTCGATGGTGAGAAGATGGGTCCGACAGTTCAATGGCGGGCGTAGTAATGTGCACGATGAAGATCGAAGTGGGCATCCAGATTTGGTTACAGAAGATTGATGACAAGATCTGTTCTTACATCTCAAGTATTTCCTTGGCGGTCATCACTTCACCAATGACGACGAGCTGCAAGAATCTGTTTCCAACTGGTTGAAGACACAGGCGGCAGATTTCTATGAAGAAGGTATACAAAACCTGGTGCCACGCTATGACAAATACCTGCAAAATTTCGGCAGTTATGTGGAAAAGAAGTCTAAGAGTTGTAGAATTTTGTGCAATAAAAATTTCTTCTGTATCTGTGTACAATTTCATTTTATTACGAAACCGAACTTACTTTCTGGACGCGCCTCGTAAAATCCGTAAAATTTATCAATATTTTTCAACTTGCTATTTTGAAAGTTGGCCAAAGATGTTATATGGTTACAGTTGCTATGGTATTTGTTCTTTTTAACGGTATGACCTTTGTGGTCAACTGTGATCCCCAGGTAGTTATGTTTGATATCCTTAACTTTATTGATGTCTTAAAGATAACGTATAAATACAACCACCTGAAGACCACGGACATACCTTAGAAGCATATTGATCACAAGGATCTATTATACATTTTTCAATAGTAACGAAACATACGATTGAGATCTTGCTCAGAAGAGATTTTCAACCTAAGATCCATAATCCGTCACAGACATTAATTCCAAAGATATAGTTGCAACATTTATAGCCTTTTAAAAGGCATTTGATTCGGTTGATAGGGAAACACTAGATAAAGTGATCAGATAATTTGGCATCAAATCTAAATTAGCAATCCTTATCAGTGAAACACTCACAGACACCGAATCAAAAGTAAAGTTTCGTGGTGAAATATCGAAGGCATTCAACGTGAAAAGGTGATGGCCTGTCTCCACTCCTAACTGCGTACCAGAGAAAAAAGAAAATGGGAATAAAAACTAAAAGAACAGAAGCTGTCGCCAATAAGACTGGGAACTAAAAACAAAGGCACTGAAATTCGCTGTTTACAATTTGCGGTTGTTTTTTTTTTTCATTTTTTCTGAAAACATAACAAATGCTGGAATAAAAATCAATCTGTTGGAAGAAATAGCCAACAAAGCAGGTTTAAGAATATCTGTAGAAACAAAATTATGACAAACATAAAAATGCTCCAGAATTCCTTGCAACAGATATTGGCCGGATAAAGATGGTATATAAATTTAAATATTTGGGATAAATTATCCACTAAAATGGCTCAGAAATATTCACTGTAGAAGAAAGAGTACATAAAACGGAGAGAGCATATGGAATAACTAGGAATATCTACAACAAAATGTGTGTCTAAAAATTTGAAGACACAGCACTACAACACAGTAGTAAAACCAGAACGTCTTTATACAAGTGACTGTTCAGCACTGAACTACGAATGACACAAACTTGAAATCCTAGACAGAAAGGCCATTAGAAAAATACTTGGGCCATCAAAAAATACAGACGTATGGACATTAAGGAGTAAGGAGTTTATAAGAACATAGAAAACCTAATTTAAACACTACGAAAGTGGCGACTGCTATTTTTTGGACACTTACACAGAATGAACAGCAACAGATAAACAGATTTTTAAATATGTTTGGACAAGAAGTCAACAACAGCCCGAATTCAAGAAGTTAGGGAAGGTTTGGGAAGAAATGGCATAAGTGAAAAAGGTGTGGTGTCGCACAAGTACAAAGTGCGCGCCACCTACTTTCGCGGCGCGCGGTCATGCACGCACGGCGCGGCGTTCTCACGACGACAGCCACGAGCGCCCTCTGCGACAACTCCGCTCGTGGCCACCACTGAAGGACATCGGCACTTCGGACTGAGATAGCAACCAGTCAGGACCTTCGTAATCAGATAGGCACCAGTGAAGACTTTGCTATTGTACAGGCACTAGGCAGGCCTCTAACAACTATGTATCAACATTCTGCAGTACTATGTAAAAGTTAAGTATTGTTACATTCTGTGCAATATATATCTCTTTCTAATTTACTCTAGTGTTTATAGTTTCTGGCTGCTCCCCTCCGTACCTGCACCAGCGTGCTATTTTTGTTCCTGTGTCGGGCTCATTCCACTCGGCCACCGGCACCTACGACGAGGCTGGGACACAAAAGCGGCAACGAAGTTGGGACACAAAAGTGGCGACGAGGAGTGATAGATGCACCTTGGACCAGCCAGCTTGCAACAGCCAAACAGCAGCAGTCGGAGCACGTAGAAATTGCTCCCGCCCACCCACCCTTATTATAAGAATTTTTGGGGGACAATATTGTTACGTGTTTTGTGGACTTTTTTGTTGCAGCGCGTCCTCTTTCATATTGCATTTGTGTTTTGTTATAATTTACTTGTACGCGCGGCGCCTAATCGGTCAGCATAGCCACTACCCCGAACCCGAACTTAATGGAAATTATTCAGTTACAGACGGCGCAAATCACTCAACTACTGCAGGCCGTGTCGCAGTTGACGGCACAGGCTGCTCACCAACAACAACAGTCGTCACATCAGCAGCCCACACCTGCCGCTGCACCGCTTCCTACATTTCGCCAGTACAACGAACGTGAGGAAGAATGGAGCGACTATTTCGCACAATTTCAAGAACTCGTCGCGGCTCATCAAATTACAGGTCAGAGAGTGAAGAACCTTTTCTTAGCGATTGTGGGCCCCCAGACCTTCGTATTATTGCAAAAACTTTTCCCTCACGCATCTCCTCGTGATGTAGAGTTTGAACAAATTGTAGATGCACTGAATGCTTATTACGAGAGAAAAGTTCTCGTAGCTGCGGCTCGGTACCGATTTTTCAGACTTAAAAAATTACCGCAGCAATCACACCAAGAGTGGATTACGGAATTGAATGGCTTAACACGCCAATGTAATGCGATTACGCAGAACATTCAGGATCCCAGAAGTCGGGCAGCAATTCTGAAACAGTCTGACCCCTCATTAGACAGTGTACTGCAGCTTATAGAAGCGCATGATACTTTTGACTTAGCAGATGTAGAAATGCAAAGCCACAGTGTTAATTCAGTGCGCCGCAACGGACGCTTTCCTAGTCGTAGTTCCCAGTCTAGCCCTAGTGATTCTTATTTTTCTACCGGCCGTGCTGAACAGACAGTGAACAGTAGCCAGTGTAAAAGTGCGACGCAAAGGTCGCCCCGTAGTGTTAGACACAGTAATTTGAATAACGGGCGCCAACGCTCATTTCAGAAAAATGTACGTAAATCTTGCCCCCAGTGTGTGTCTCGCCACAAGCGTGCTCATTGCCCTAGTCGCAACGCAACCTGTTATCAATGTGGCAAATCAGGACATGTACAGTCTGTGTGTATGCAAATTAAAAACTCAAAGAACGGTACCGTTAGAAACAGTGCTTCGCAGAGTGCGAGAACAGTTCATTCTGTAAATGTTATACGGGCTGTGGAATTGATCAGTGCTTTCCTCTGATCTCAATTGCAAGAAAGTAGTTCTGCGCCTATGGCAAAACTATATAGTGCACCACGTAGCAAGCGCCGACGAGCGCGTAAAAATGTGCAACGGAAAAGGGTTCGGGACAAGCAAAGTGACAATGTACAGTGCAATCCTGTAGTGAACCTAGTGCCTTCTGCAACTTCTTATTGTAAAAGTGCCCAGTACTGTGTTGATAGTGCCAGTAGACTTGTTGTAGATACTGAAAGTAATTTTAGTGCAGTAGCCTCGCATTGCGCGGACGCCGATCCGGCGGTAGTGCCATCTAGTGACAGTGTTGTTAATCCCCTGCGTGCCGAGTCTGCGCCGCTTCCTTCACTACGCGGCCCGTGCATACGCAGCAAACAAACCGTAGCAGACGTTGCCCACATTCGCGCACCTGTCGTGCGCCAGAAGCACAAACTTTTTGTAAATCTCTCCATAGAAAATAAGACTGTGCAATTTCAGCTTGATACTGGTTCCGCTGTTACATTAATTAATAAAGACACATATGAACTTCTGGGTTTGCCAAAATTGTCGCCGTCACAGCAAGTGCTACCAGCGTACACAGATCAAAATATTCCCGTGCTAGGAACATGTAGCCTGCCAGCCTCTTTTCAAGGTGTAACGAAAACAGTTGCTTTTGTTGTTCTTCAGGCCAAATCTACACAGAACATTTTTGGACTAGATGCTTTTGACTTGTTTGGTTTATCAATTCAAAGAGATGTGCTTCAAATTTCGTCAATAGTGCCTCAGGATAAAATCAATGCATTGTGTGACAAATATAGTGACTTGTTTTCGCCGGAACTAGGTTGTGCAAAAGACTTCGTGGCACATGTAACTTTAAAAGAATCTGCAGTTCCAAAATTTTGTAAAGCTAGACCAGTGCCTATCGCATTGCGTGATTCAGTTGCCGAAGAACTTAAACGTTGGCAAGATAGTGGGGTGATTTCTCCTGTTTCTGCGAGTCAGTGGGCCTCGCCTATAGTAATTATACCCAAGCCGTCAGGAAAACTTCGTCTCTGTGCGGACTTCAAATCAACAGTGAACAGTCAAACAATTGTAGACACTTATCCCCTGCCCAGACCTGACGAACTAATGGACAAATTAGGACAGTCTCGTTTCTTTTCTAAGATTGATTTAGCAGAGGCATACTTACAGATTCCACTTGATGACGAGTCAAAAAAGTTTTTCGTCATTAATACTCACATGGGCCTTTTTCAATTTCAACGCCTACCATTTGGCAGTTCTTCCGCCCCCGCTATTTTTCAGCGCTTTTTGGAACAGCTGACAGTTTCTGTACCGTGTTGTTCGAACTATTTAGATGATATTGTGGTATCCGGACGTACAGTTGAAGAACATTTAGCAAACCTGGAGTGCCTTTTCAAAGTTTTGACTGCAGCAGGTCTACGTTGCAATAAAGCAAAGTGTTCGTTTTTTCAAACTGAAATAGAGTACCTAGGCCATGTGATTAATGCCCAAGGAATTCATCCCTTACAGTCACATCTTAGAGCAATCAAAGACTTGCCTCCTCCTAAGAATGTGCATGAATTGCAAGCAGTAATGGGAAAGCTTAACTATTATTTCAGGTTTATTCCCAATGCCTCTCAGATTGCAGCTCCACTGCATCACTTACGTAGGAAGAATGTTCCTTTTTTATGGTCCAAGGATTGTCAGGTTGCCTTTGACAAACTAAAGTCTGCACTACTCAGTGATGCATGTTTGATTCCCTTTGACCCACAGAAGCCTGTAGTGCTAGCAGTTGACGCCTCGTCGTACGGTGTGGGTGCAGTTCTGTCACATCGTATTGGATGTCATGATCGTCCTATTGCCTTTGCATCCAAGCTACTGACGCCGACGCAACAGAATTACAGTCAGATAGAAAAGGAGGCCTTAGCAATCATTTACGGCGTCACAAAGTTTCATCATTATCTCCATGGCAGAAAATTCTATTTGTTGACAGACCACAAGCCTCTCACGTCGTTGTTCTCACCCACAAAGCCAATTCCGCCACGAACGGCACAAAAGCTTCAGAGATGGTCCTTGATATTGTCTAATTATCAGTATGAGATTTTG